>JAVIWB010004716.1:0-627801 GCA_031893035.1 Dermolepida albohirtum | reverse complement strand
CAGCAAAGAGCATACCTTCCAACTCGAGTCACAAAAAATTACTTATCATCAATGAGTATCTTCTGTCATTAACACACCGCAACACCGACTTCATTTTGAAAAATATAAGGCTCGCAAAACCACCAGAAAGACGGAAAAAAATTATTAACATTGCTTTGCAAAATAGACAGGCTTTCATCATAGAGTTGTAATCTTCTGCAGTCTTTTAACATAAAGTCAGCAGAGTGAATCATGCGAACTCGGTTATAATCTGTTGGATGTAAATGTCACTGGCCCGCGAAAAAACACGTAGAGACTATTCTAGTGCCCTTTATTACTTAACTAGATGCAGAGAAAAATCCTTCCATGTTTATGCAAGATGGAACTGCGTGCCGTACAGCGAATTCTGTCCAGAATGTTTTTCGCGATTTCAGTATACGAGTATTGCCCTCGCCTGGAAATTTACCAGACATCAATACAAAATAAAATGTTTCGAGGGTTCTTAAATCTGCTGTTTATTCATCCCCAAATACCAACGTTTAAAAAAATACTAAAGAACTCTGGAAAGAAACTTAAAGCTTGTATCGATAGCATGCCAAAACGAATTCAAGCTAAGGGAGGTTTAACCAAATATTGAAACAAGTATACCATATAGTAGCAAAAATGTGTTCAAATCTACGAGGATAGTTTGACAAGTAGTGAGAATGACACCTAGGTGGTGCTCTAATTGGTAAAACAAATGCACTGTAATTTAGGTTGCCTATTTATATGTGTACATTCTGATATTTAGATAAATCGGTTGATTAGTTCAACAGAAATTGTGTTAAAAATGTTCCCTAGTGTAATTTGTAGCGATATTATTCGGAGAGCACACACTTCTATCCAGACAACAATTCCTATTTCAAGAAACTGAAACGTTTCGCAGAGAAACGTTTATATTCACTAGGTACTACATTATAAACCTAGCAGTTTTATGTGAACATGATCGCTCATAAAATGCCGTTCGATGCAAAGGTGGCGTCAGAGTTCCTCTAAATCTTAAATTTAATGTATGCACATCTATACGAAAAGAAATTTTATTTTGTAAGTACGAGGGTTGCCTGTACGTAACGATCCTATGAAATAGATTGGCTATTTGTAAAGTTCGCCTTTCTTTCATATTCAATAATCTCACCTCAACTACGAGTATAGTTTGACAAGTAGTGAGAATGACACATAGATGGCGCTCTAATTGGTAAAACAAATGCACTGTAATTTAGGTTGCCTATTTATATGTTTATATTCCGATATTTAGATAAATAGGTTGATTAGTTTATTTTTGACAGCTGATTGAAAAAGAAGCAACACGTCGTTTTGTTTAAATGGAAAAAGCAGAGTATCGTGCGGTGATTAAATACTTCGTAATTAAGGGTATGAAAGCTACCGAAATAAAAGATGAGTTACGGGAAACATTAGGTGAATCTGCTCCATCATCCGCCACAATAAGTAGATGGGTAAATGAATTTAAATGTGGTAGAACAAGTTGTGTTGATGAGGCGCGCTCTGGAGCACCAGAAATCGTGATTTCTAAGGAAATGATTATGAAAATCCATAATATTATTACTCAAAGTGAGAGAGATAGCAGACATGGTAAACATTTCAACAGAACGCGTACACCACATTTTAACGAAAGAATTGGGCCTTTCCAAGCTGTCGGCAAGATGGGTGCCGCGATTGCTTACGACTGATCAAAAGTTCACTCGTTTGCGCATTTCCAATCAGTGTTTGGACCTTTATAAGTGGAATCTGGTTGATTTTTGTAGGCGATTTGTTACTTGCGATGAAACTTGGATACACTACAGTACACCGGAAACTAAACAACAGTCGAAACAATGGTTAGAACGTGGTTCTGCACCTCCAAAGAAAGCGAAAACCACTTTATCGGCAAACAAGTTGATGGCATCAATTTTTTGGGATTCAAAGGGCATTTTGCTCACTGATTACCTTCAGAAAGGTGCCACAATAAACGGACAATATTATGCAGAACTTCTACAAAAATTAAATGTTGAGATTCGTGCTAAACGGTCAGGAATGGCAAAGAAAGAGATTCTGTTTCACCAAGATAACGCTCCCTCGCATACCAGCATAGTTGCGATGTCCAAAATCGACGAGTTGCATTTCCAATTAATACCGCATGCGCCTTATTCGTCGGATCTAGCTCCTTCCGACTTCCACCTTTTTCCAAAATTGAAAACGGCACTAGGTGGAAACAAACTTTCGTCAAACGACGAGCTTATCATCTTCGTAAATGAGTATTTTGCAAGCCTTCCGGAATTGTATTTTAGAGATGGCAGAAGGGCATTGGAGCACCGTTGGAATAAATGTATTGCTCTTTTAAGAGAATATATTGAAAAATAAAAATTATTTTGTATTGAAAAAATTCGTTTTTCTTTTCCATTCTCACTACTTGTCAAACTACCCTCGTATACCTACATGTGTAATATGGAAATATATGTTTTAAATTCTATGTGTTTAGACTTTATTACGTTAAAACTCTAAAATTGTAGGGTCGGCGAATTTAATTACTAGATACTCTATATTAATTAGATGTATTTTGTTAAGAGAAATTGTATAATATTTAAAGAGAAAATCTCTACAATAAAATAAAATGATGTTCAAACTTAGAACGCTTTGCGATAAGAAAAATTATTTTCTATATGATTCGATGTATTTTATCGAAAAGAAAACTTAAATGACATCAAATATATAAATTTCTGAACATACATACATCAAAAATACTGTTAGACACGCATTCCCAGGAAACAATATATTTTGATGGGTGAATATTTCAACGATATATTTAGACTATCTTAATATTTATAGAAAACAAACGAAGTCGTCTTTGTATTTCACCATTGATTTAACACATGGATCAATAAGTCCCGAGACTAACCCATAGATGGCGCTCGTAGTAAACCAGTAACCACGTCTTTCTAGAGTACTAACCTTTGCTTGAAACGTGTCAAAATTTTAAGTCGATCGGACCAGAAACAGCTGAGTTATCGAGGTTGGAGTAAAGTCGTTTTGTAGTTTGTTTAAACAATGGAAAAAACCGAGTTTCGTGTTCTGATAAAACATTGTTTTTTAATGGGTAAAAACACCACGCAAACAATACAATGGATTGAAAAATGTTACCCGGACTCTTGTCCATCAAAAGCAACGATTTGTCGGTGGTTTGCCGAGTTTAAACGTGGTCGTACCAACACAAATGACGCGGAACGCTCGGGTAGACCTGTGGAAGCCGTTACACCGGAAAATGTGAGTGAAGTGACAAAAATTATAATGAAAGATCGTAAAGTGAAGCTCCGTGAGATTGCTGAGATGACACAGATATCATATGGAAGTGTATTTACTATCCTTCATGAAAAATTGAGCATGAAAAAGGTTTTTTCCAAGTGGGTGCCGCGATTGCTCTCGATGGAACAAAAACAGCAACGAGTCGATGATTCAGAAAGCTGTTTATCGCTATTTACTCGCAACAAAAAAGATTTCTTGCGTCGTTACGTGACCATGGACGAAACATGGATACATCACTACACTCCAGAGTCGAAGCGGCAGTCATCTGAGTGGCGCACAGCTGGCGAAAGCCGTCCGAAACGTCCGAAAACGCAGCAGTCAGCTGACAAAGTCCTGGCGTCAGTTTTGGGATACACATGGCGTGATTTTCATTGACTACCTCGAAAAAGGTAAATCGATCAACAGTGATTATTATATTGACTTACTGGTGCTTTTGAAGGAGGAAATCGCAAAAAAACGACCGCACATGCAGAGAAAAAAATCCTTTTTCATCAAGACAATGCACCCTGCCACAAGTCGATGAAAACAATGGCAAAATTGAACGAATTGGGTTTTGATCTGCTTCCCCACCCCCCATATTCGCCAGATTTAGCCCCCAGTGACTACTGGCTCTTTGCTGATCTTAAAAAAATGCTCCAGGGAAAAAGATTTGGCTCAAATGAGGAGGTCATCGCTGAAACTGAAGCTTATTTTGAAGCGAAAGATAAATTTTTTTATAAACATGGTATTGAAAAATTGGAAAAGCGTTGGAACCATTGTATCACCCTAAAAGGTGATTATGTTGATGAATAAAAAAAAATTTTGCAAAAAAAATGTTGTTTTCATTGTTGGTCTCGGGACTTATTGATCCATGTGTTATATGGATATATGACTTAAAACGGCAGCACTAAAAATACCCTAGAATACCAAAAGATAATAGTAGTTAAAACTGGAGGAAACCACGACATTATTTTTTTTTGTTGGGAGAAAATCTCTTTTATAGATTTAAAGTATTACCGGATTAGTAACATAAATGCTGGTTATATTCGCTTCGTCGAGGGTTAGTAACTCGTATTCAGGGCACCTATATCGTTGGTTTATAGCAAGCTCTTCTTTTATTTGTCGATTTTATAATTGAAAACGTAAAAGAATGAATTTTCGCAATGCATTCAAAAAAGAATTTATTTTTTCGATTAGCAGAAAAAGATTAAATACTTAAATGAAAAAGTTTTGTTGGATTTTCCATATATTCGTCTATCTTGTGCATAGAAATTTTTTTTATGTTCGTAAAGCTGCTGTAATATGTATTAGATCTTGCTCTTAGATGCTTCTCAACATGGGTGTTACGATACTCACTTTTTCAAAGATACCCTGGATAGACCTAGATTGCAAAGCATCTCTATATGCGCATATAAAAAACAACACACCAACAAACTCATATCTATTAATGAGAAATTTCAGACTGCACAAGTAAATGATTAATACAGTGATTAAAAAATAGTGGAATAGAAGTCAGAAAGGAAGTCGTCTCTGCAGTTAAAAACAAAAAATTACTAAGAAAATCAGAGATTGATATTCAAGCTTATAAAGTAGTTGGAGTGGACTGCAATTACTTGGTCAATTACTTTACAGATAAATTTTTTAAAGCATAATACAAGAAACAGAAAGAATTGCTGAAATAATTTATACTCTTGCGAAGATTATGGACAAAGAAAGACATGACTTTAATACAATAGAAGAGAAAAGAAACTAGTAGAGCAAAAGTCTTTATATTAGTCTGCTTCTGGGCTTCCGGGCTGGATAGATAGTAGCAGTAGTTGAGCCCTGAAGATGTCCCATACGAGTGGGTACGAAATATCGGCAGATATACCAGTGACGCGGTTCCAGCCCGGAAGCTCAGAAGCAGATAGCATGGACCACGACCGCGGAAGTCCACGTACCAGACTTTATATTAACGTTATAATTTGTTATAATTTATAAGTCAATCTACTGTAGATAATTTCAGATAATCATTGTTATGTTTAAATAATATTACCTATTACGTATGTATATATACAGTAAAATTAACTGTATTATATAAGTCTACGTAAAGGGGAACAATACCAGGCGGTCGGTACACACGACTGCATATTTAACCAATAAAGTGCATGGAATAAGGTGGGGTGGGTTCAAATATAATTCCTGTAGGATTCAAATATAACTCTTGTAGCAAACGCTCGTTCTATATACTCGTTGATGAACGAATAATGTTTTGGTAGATAATCAGTTAAAATAAGCAATCAATCTACATATATATCGTTGCTTATAGATATTCGCACATTTATTTAAAATATTTGCTAAATAATAAATAAATATTGCTTGGAACTCACAATACCGCATATATGGAATTGGGGTTACAAATTCATATTTAAATAACATCGAATACACGTGCAATAATATTTCTAGGAACAGTAAGGTAAACTAGCAGTAAGGTATATTTTATACATTTCTAAAGAATCAATTGAATATTTTATAGTTCTACGCTCTACCACATACGTAATGCGTATTCATTTAGGCTACTCTTGCCGCATCACTCTTTACATTGATTTACGTACTCTGATGATTTCTGCTGTATATATGTAAAGGGTGTTTCAAATTTTGCGGTATTTTTAAAAAATAAATAAAACACATAATTTGCATTCACTTTCAAAAACTTTCTATTGGTAATTGAAGTATCAGTTATGATATTTATATGTGAAAAATAATATCTGCCAAATGGCCTCCCCTTACAGCTCCACACATGTCCACTCTTTTGTTCAAATTTTCAATGACATTTTGACATAATTGAGATTCTATCTCACCAATGACACGAATAATTTCATCTTTCAAAGCAGGAATTCATTGTGGATTGTTTTTATAAGCCTGACTTTTCACATAACACCATAGAAAATAGTCTAACTGTGTCAAGTCACATGATCTTGGTGGCCAATTAACATCACCGTTTCATGAGATTACACGTCCAGGAAATTTTTCTCTCAATAAATCAATTGATTCCTGTGCAAAGTGAGGTGTAGCGCCATCCTGTTGAAACCACATATCCTCTAGATCAATATTCATTAATTCAGGCCACAAGAATTCGGTTACCATCCGAAGACATCGATCACCATTAACAGTTACAGCTTCACCACCAGCATTGTCAAAGAAGTAAGGTCCAATTACACCACCTGACCATAATGCACACCAAACAGGAACTCGTTTAGAATGCATAGGTTTCTCATGAATAATTCGTGGATTCTCCTCACCCTAGATACGACAATTTTGTTTATTAAGATAGCCACCAAGTTCAAAATGTGCCTCATCGGAAAACATTATTTTTTGAGAAAAATCAGCTGATTGTTCATTGATGAAATTGACAAATGAACGACGTTTTAATTGATCTAATGGTTTCAGTTCCTGTGTTATTAGAACCTTATATGCCTTCAGAGCCAAATCCTTGTGTAAAATACGCCATGTTGTTGATCCACTAAGTCCAAGTTGTTGTGAACGTCGTCTAATGGACATTTCAGGATCTTCAGCAACACTGTCACGAACCAAACCAATATTTTCTTGTGAACGACCACTACGACTGTATTTTTCACTTTTTTGATCTTCCACGGAACCGGTCTCTTGAAATTTTTTAGTAATTCGACCAATAGTGCTTTCAGATGGACGATTATTTAACTATAAAATTCAAGTAATTTTCTAAAGACTGACATACCCAGACAAATTCAGTGCGCAATCTATATTTCATTTATTCTTTAAAAAAACCGCGCAATTTGAAACACCTGTTACCTGTTACATATATAAGATAAATATCCCAACTCTAGTAATTATTACATCCACCGTTTTCAGAAATTAATAAAGTTGTTTACTATTCATAAATAGAGCGGGAAATCCGCGTAAGTGTATATAATGTCCGGTGAATGATTGATTTTTAGTAATTCATTCTGTATATTTCCCATGATACTTAACTAGAAATATTTTATAATAATATCTTCAAGATCTAGCAAATTATTATCACATCCTGTAATATTTTTTCTGTATTAACAAAGCAAGTACATGCATAAATATTTACTGAGCAGATAATGCAATTTACAATAAAATAAATGGACTTTTATAACGACGAGTTATGCCCGTCATAAAATTCGAACCAGCGATACTAGTTAGCTATGCCATAAAGCGCCTTTTATCTGGAAGTTATTATCTTGCAAATTATCGTTCCTTATCAGGGTGATTGATTTGTTTGAGTATATCGTAAACACAGATGGTGCTCGATCAAACAAAATAGTAATATTCTAACGTCAAACAATGGATCGCATTATCTTTAATGGAATATTACCAGATTTTTAATTTTTCCTGTTTGCCGTATTTGCTTAATAATCAAAGTTGAAGATACTGAATTTTAATTTAAATAAAGAGTTATTGGCTATATGAAAATACTGATAAAGATTAGGAGAACCTACGTTTATTAAAGAATGATTTCTGAATTACTTTTTTTTTTCGGTAGAACGGAAACAAAAACGAATTTTATTTCCCGCTTTTGGAGAATAATAATTCCTCTAATATCAATATTTGCATTACTATTAATTTTAAGAACGTTGAAAAGAGATTCCTTGAAAGAGAAATTAGAACTTCAAATTTAATGAGGATTTATAAACATATTACACTATCAAACAAATTTCAAGTTTTGGTTTCGCCATCAAATGATATATACCAATTTTTATTGAAAACAGCAACATTTATTTTAATAAAGGGTAGTTAGTCAAATTAGTTCCGTACGAAAACATTCCGCACACGATCTGTACCGTTGAAAGCCAAAACTCACACCGCCAAAATGGCCTTTTGGCTTTCAACGGTACACATCGTGTGCGGAATTTGTTTTTGTACGGGTATTTTGCCGTAGCTTTCCAGGTGCGATACTGTTTAATTATCTGCTGATGAGGACAACTTACTTTAAGAAATACGTATAAAGAATACGAAAATTAATGTAGAAAGGGGTTATACGAGGGTAGCCGTTTATATTTCAGTAATAGCAAACAAAAAAGAATTTTTTTATTATCGAAAATATTTTTATTGCTTTTCAAAATATTCTCCTTGAAAATCAATGCACTTTTGCATTCGTTTAAACCAATCCGAAAAGCATTGCTGCCACTGTGAAGGCGGTATCTCCAAATTATGAGTTCTGAATGCTTCAACTGCCTCTTCCGGCGTAGAAAACCGTTGACCACGAAGTTTATTCTTCACGTGTGGGAACAAAAACAGATCACAGGATGCTAGATTAGGGCCATGCGGCGGATGGCTCATCAATTCAATATTTTGCCTGGTCAAATATTCAGTTGTTTGAACCGACCTGTGAGAGATCGCATTGTCATGGTAGAGAATGATCTGTTTCTTCAAAAACTTTTGGCAAACAAATAGTTGTGTACCATTCGAAATTGAACGTTCTATAACTCTCTAAAGGCACGGTTGCAATGTGACCGGTTTTTCCGAAAAAACAGGCGACCATTTGTTTTGATGTACTTCGAGCGCGTACAACTTTTGGTGGTTTTGGCTCATCTTGGAATATCCACACAGTTGACTGCTGTTTACTATCGGACTCATACATATAGATCCAAGATTCATCACCTGTGACGACTTCATAAATATTCTTTGAAGCACCACCATTGTATTGTTTGTGCATTTCTTGGCACCAATCGACGCGAGTCCTTTTTAGAGCGGTTGTCAAATTATGTGGTACTCAACGTGAACATAGCTTCTTAACGGCTAAATGTTCATGCAGGATCTTATGCATGCTGGTGTTACTAATACCTAGGGATGCCTCGATCTCACGGTATGTCACATGGCTGTATTGCATTATCAGTTCAGACACTGCATTAATATTTTCCGACACAACAATATTTGTGGGACGATCTTCACGAAATTCACCGTCCAAAGAACGCCGTCCAAGTTTGAATTCATTATACCAACGATATACTGTAGTTTTCGATGGTGCTTCATCACCATATAAAGAATTCAGCTCGTCGATGCATTGTTTTTGAGATAATCCACGCCGAAAGTTATGAAAAATAATTGTACGAAAATCTTTGCGAGTTAATTCCATTTTTTCGCTGACAAAATTTTCAAGTTACTGTCAGCAACAGAAGTAGCGACCGTATAATAAAACTGTCAAGGTAAATATATTGTCAAAAATGATACACTTCAGGATGCCATCATTAGATCGGAGGCAACACTAACAGTGTTGCCAGTTCCCAAAATATAAACGGCACCCTCGTATTATCGTTTAGAGTAAACGTATTGCGAAAACGATTCATAATTTCTCGAATTAATTGCTCTGACGGACGAATATGAGCACCATACAATGCACTTAATTCCCGATGAATTTCTCGAAGTGAACTATGTTTTTCTAAATAAATTTGAACAATTTGCAAACGTTGCTTCGGCGTGACTTTATTCATGATAAATTACCAAGCCAAGCTAACTCTAAAACAACCGAGAACTGTTAAATCGGCTGTCACAGAAAACAGTATTGCCAATTTAAATTACTCCGTCTCAAAAAAAACACTCATAATTTAAGTTTTGCTTTATATGTACATGTGTACCTACATACATGCATATATATTCATTATTAGATTTTCTTTAACATTAATTTTTTTGACCACGTTCACCTCCAAATTTGAATGTATCCACTCTTCAATAGTTAATTATGCTGACATGCCTATAGTCAGCATAATATAACTGAAAAAATCTAAATAATTTGGGATAGGTACGAGGGAGCGTTTTTATGTTCGCGGAATGGGGGACAAGGGGTGGAAATAAAAAAACCAAATTATTTTTCTTTTTCAATATATTCACCTGCAAGACGGATACATTTTTCACATCTTTCAATTAATTTATTTATATCCTCATAAAAAAATGATTTCTCTTTATCTGCAAAATACGCCGAAACTGCCTCCTTGACTTCATCATCGGCAGTAAATTTTTTACCCCGCAGCTCTTTTTTCATTTTCGGAAACAGGTAATAATCACTCGGGGCCAGGTCTGGGCTGTAGGGTGGGTGATTCACAATTTCGAAGCCCACCTTATGCAGGGCAGCTAACGCAACGCGGCTCTTGTGGACGGGCGCGTTGTCGTGTAAAAGCAGAACACCTTTTGTCAATTTTCCCCATCTTTTCTCTTTAATGGCTTCTTTTAGTCGCTCTAATATTGAAGCGTAATATTCTCCGGTTATAGAAACACCTTTATCTTTATAATCAATCAACAATATTCCTTCCGAGTCCCAAAATACCGTTGCCATGAGTTTCCCAGCTGATTGTGACACTTTAAATTTCTTGGGAGGTGCTGTGCCCTTTTTATGCCACTGCATGGAGTCTTGTTTGGACTCAGGTTCATAATGATGAACCCAAGTTTCGTCTCCAGTAACAATTCCACTCAATACACCATCCTTGTCTTCATTACAGAGGTCCAAAAATGCACGCGAACACTCTACGCGCTGTTGTTTTTGCGGCGGCGTGAGCATTCTCGGCACCCATCTTGCGCTGACCTTAGACATGCCGAGATGATCGTGTAGGATTTTAAAAATTGTTGTATCGGATACTCCAACCATTTCTGCGAGTTGTTTCTTCTTTAGTCCAGCATCTTCGAGTAAAATTTGTTCAACTTTTTGGATAAGTGCTGGCGTGGTCACCTCAATGCTCCTGCCCGGCCTCGGGTCGTCTTCAAGGGACTCCCTTCCTTGTTTAAATAAACTATGCCACTTGTACACCATGGTTTTTCCTGGACAAGAGTCGCCGTAAACCAATGACATCTCATTCATTATGGTCGCGACTGATTTTCCTTGCCTGGTAAGGAACTTTATAACGGCACGATATTCGATTTTTTCCATATTTCACTTTTCACTCCTGATTATGTTACTTGGTTGACGATAGCTCAAAGACTAACTGTCTAATAACAATGAAACTTCGTATTTATACTAATCATGAGTCGCTGCACAGGCCACGCCCCCAATGCGTCTACTCACCCCTCAACAACCCGCTCATTCCGCGAATATAAAAACGCTCCCTCGTACGTTGTGCCTCCGAGATAACTAAATATTGAAGGAAACACAATAAGCTAAAATATCCTATTTAATTAGAAATTGTATCTAAGTAATATTGTTAATTACACAAACATATTATGTTTGTCAAACAAAACCCCAAAATCGCAGGATTGAGTTTATCATCTAACCACAAACGTCCCTTGTCCCATTTACGCAAGCCGAAGGAAATCTAATCAGAGTGTGACCAGAGCGTAACCCAATTTTAACTTTCACATAAAATTTGTCTACTAAAAATCGAATCCCTAAGAGGAACGATGCCTATTCTTAGGGTTAAATTTAATTTACTTTTCGACGTTTCTCTGCAGCATTAAATTAAATGCGAAACCGTTCAAACGTTTACTTTCGTCCAAGCTGAAGGAGGACTGAAACGGCAACGTATCGGTAAGTATTCACGATTTGTAATGCACGCTGGAATTTACTTTTCGCAAAGTAAATTGTAAAATTACGCACCGCTCTAATTTGATTTTAAACGTGTCAACACAATCAAAAAAATATTCTTCAAATTCAATTGAATTATAAACGGCAACATCTTCTCTACCAAAAGCAATTTATATTTCGATAGAATCTGATTAAATGAATTATATCTTACTAAATGCTAGAGGAAATAGAAGAAGAATCTATCTAGCCATTGAAACAATTAATTGTGCGTTGTCTAGTATCGTTCGATAGTGACAACACTTATGTGTCAAATTTGGCTACAGTTTGTTCATTATTTTGTGCTTTCTAGTGTTCCGCAACAAAAAATGACTTGTGAAAGAAAATCTCCGTGCCAAAACAAATTTTGTGACAAAGGAATATAATTCTCCTAAAATTATTCACCAACGAATGATTGCAATGTATATCATTTATTTTAGCAAGATTGCTTACAGGTGTTCCAGTGGTGGATGCCGTGCCATTTTAAGGACATGATTCGAGAACTCGTTCTCCGTAGATCTTCGAACGTTCTTTTTGAACCGAATATCTTGAATTTGGATTCGTCGGTCCACAATATTTTTTCCACTCTTCCAGCATCCAATTCTTGTCGTCTCACCCAAGTTGATCGTTTTATTTTATTTAGCTTGCGTGGTACTGATTTTCACTCAGCAAATTTTCTGTGTGTAAACGCCTTTTTACCGATGTGACACTGATTGGCTTATTTCGGTTAATGGTTGCCTCTGCAGCAATTTTCGGTACAGTTTCTTGCCCATTTCTTTTCCTTAACAAAAGTATTGCCCATCCTCTGCTGACGTTGTTAGTTTTAGTCGACCTGACCTCTTCTTATTCAATAAATTACCTATTTCTCCATATTTTTTAATATAATAGTTTATAGTACTATGGCTTAAGTTCAGTAATTTCGCGGCTTGTCTATTACTTTTGTAAATATCATGATGAGACACTATAAAAACACTGTTTGATACTCCTTTTCTAGGCAACATTATTTAAAATATTTAAGAATGAATAGCCTCTCTACATATATATACGAGGGTAGCCGTTTATATTTCAGGAACTGGCAACACTGTTAGTGTTGCCTCCGATTTGATGATTGCATCGTGGAGTTTGTCATTTTTGACAATATATTTACCTTGACAGTTTTATTATCCGGTCGTTATTTCTATTGTTGACAGTAACCTGAAAACTTTATGTTAGCGAAAAAATGGAATCAACTCGCGAACATTTTCTTGCAATTATCTTTCATAACTTTCGGCGTGGATTATCTTAATAAGAATGCATCGATGAGCTGAGTTCTTTATATGGTGATGAAGCAGCATCGAAAACTACAGTATATCGTTGGTATAGTGAAATCAAACTTGGACGGCGTTCTTTGGATGATGAATTTCGTAAAGGTCGTCCCACAAATGTTGTTGTGTCAGGAAATATTAATTTCGTGTTTGAATTGATAATGCAAGACCGTCATGTGACATACCGTAAGATCAAGGCATCTCTAGGTATTAGTAACACCAGCGAGCATAAGATCCTGTATGAATATTTAGCCGTTAAGAAGTTGGGTACCACATGATTTGACAATCGCTCAAAAAAGGACTCGCGTCGGCACAGGGGATGAATCTTGGATCTATACGTATGAGCCCCATAGTAAACAGCAGTCAACTGTGTGGATATTCCAAGATGAGCCAAAACCAACAAAATTTGTTCGCGCTCGAAGCACATCAAAACAAATGGTCGGCTGTTTTTTCGGAAAAACCTGTCACATTGCAACCGTGTCTTTAGAGAGTTATAAACGGTCAATTCCGAATAATACAGGACTATTTGTTTGCCAAAAGTTTTTGAAAAAATAAGGAAAACACACAGAAAACGATAGATCATTCTCCCCAATGACAATGCGAGCTCTCACGGGTCGGTTCAAACAATTGAATATTTGACAGGGCAAAACAATGAATTGATGAGACGTCCAACTTATAGCCCTAATCTAGCACCGTGTGATTTATTTTTGCTCCCACACGTGAAGAATAAACTTCGTGGTCGTCAACGGTTTTCTACGCCGGAAGGGGCGGTTGAGGCATTCAGAACTCATATTTCGAAGATACCGCCTTCCCAGTGGCAGCGATGCTTTTCGGATTGATTTAAACGAATGCAAAAGTGCATTGATTTTCAAGGAAAATATTTTAAAACCAATAAAACTATTTTCGATAATAAAAAAAATTTGTTTGTCAGCTATTCCTGAAATATAAACGGCTACCCTCATATATATATATTGTATATATAGAAAGACTATTCATTCTTAAATATTTTGAATAATGCCACAAAAGAATTATGTATTTCAGCAACCTTAATTCCCCGTGCCAATCCTAAAATAAAATTTTTATCTTATTCATAAAATTATAAAATATTAACTGTCGACCTTTGATTAGACTTTTTTTAATATTAAAATACGCTCAAGTGCTAATATATTTTTTCTTTTTCAGGTAAGCAATCACATTTTGACGATAATGAAATAGTTCATTCTTCAAACCTGCAAAGGTAAGGTACTAATATATCAATCCTGTTATTTGGTGTGCAACGAAAACAACTCTTATAATAAATTATAAAATCTTATTGAAAATTAAATAAAAACCATATTTACTCCTCCGCATATGTAATGTAATCGTATTTAACGTTTCTGAGAAGGTCTTTATTTAATCGTCTTACCTGGGTTGTAAAATTGTCATTATCGATAATTTAGTTTTAAAGTACTTAAATACGTAAATATATTGGATTTAGTTAGGCTATAATATTGTTTATTTGAACAATGTATATACGCAAAATATATGTACACGTGGACAAACACTTATGGCTGGTAGTGTACAAAATATTGTGTTCGCGAGAAACTTATGACACATTTGTCCAATAGATGGTGCTAATTAATTTTTTTTCAAGTGCCAATCATTTGCTATCTTCGTGATGTACCATATGACGACTGACAGTTTTAACTTTATTTTGGAAGAAAATAACCTTGATTGATTGAAATTTTATAAAAAGTTGAAAGTGGAAAATCGAAGTGCGTATTTTAGTTATATTTTATACCTATAATAATATTCAAAGTCATCTGAAAACAATTATAAAAAAAAACAAATTTACATGTCAACAAAAACAAATTGTGAATTAATAATTCGTTCACTTTACAAATCGAACTCGACTTTCACCCGTGGTTCACAACTCTGGTATAAATCGTCCGTCATCGGTTTCGCGCACTCGTACCCGTGATTCATACCGAAGATCTAGGTGTGCTGTCGTTTAAAGTTACGCTCCATTTAATGAGCGACTTCTGCCGAATCGACCTGAATCGTACTCGCGTTCTGTTGGCATTGTTTGTCTGCATCTGTAATTTCGTGAAATATCAACGGTCAAAGAACTACGTATTATTACGACAATTCCTATTTCGTCATTATATGTCCATTTCAAAATTAATAACCCGAGATTAAAATCACAGATGTATTTTTAAGTTTAAACGCGAGCAACTATTGAATAGAATTCACGTAATGTATACCACAATGCACACGTTCCGGATGTTAATAAAAACGGCAGTGTGACAAAGCAAAAGAGTGAAAGAGTGCGAAACGAAATGCCCACAACGGGAGTCGTAAACAAAGAACCGCTTTCGGTTTGTTTTCGAGTGGCCGCTCTCGCGTGAGCATGTCTTGCTCTTGTGTCGTCAAACTCGTTAGTATCGTCGCTGCGAGTATTTTACTTGAATGTGCGCATATCACACGGTGTGCAAGTGCCGCTTGTTGGTGGGACGCCAAACTTAAACATAGGTCAATGTGAAGTTATCGGGGTTAGGACAGCTGTTCCTCGGGTTGTGTTCTTTAGTGTAGTCAGTTTTTCTAGGTTATATAACTGTGCTATGCGACGGTGGATCCGATAAAAGCAAGTCGTTGCAATAAAAGTGGCTTCTTGATGATCGAATTCGCCTGAAAATAATATAAACTGAATGCGAAAGGTAAATATGAGGATATTTTTATATAGAAAACATTAAGTAAATATGTGATCGCCTGATATATTAAGTGCAAATATATATTGTTTTCCTTCATCGATTTTACGTACTATTTTAAATGAAACCATACGGAATACGTTTGGCCTTTGGAGAATACAAAAAATTATTTACCTTATAGCAAAATAAATAGAAATTGTTACGAGTTGGATTAAAAAATTGGCTTCGTCTTAAGATTCTACTTTCATAAAGTAGAACTTCTGTTATTTGAGAGGAAGTGGTAAGAATGTGGTTTATAAAAATGATTACGATGCGTATGTGCTACAAGTTTTAAAAACAACACTTCTGTTATCTAAATTGCAAATTAATACAGACACCATTTTCATTTTAATTGCTCCATATTATATTTTTTGCTTTCTATTCCTCCTTTTAATTGAAATACTAACTTGCAATTTTTTCGTCCGTATATTGTTCGTGGTAATGGATTATAGTTGAATATTTTATGTTAAATATTAAGCAGTTATTTATTAGTTCTCATAGAATTGTTCCTTTAGTATTTTAGTAGTGATATATCAAAATTATATCACAAAAAAACTTGAATAGTTTTTAGGTTTGTTATTGTAATATTAAATTTTCGTTTGGAGAACCAAGCTTGTTCAATGCATTATTGAATAAGAATTAAAAAAAAAAACGTGGGTCAAAAAAATTCCATACACGCCACAGCATTTTCAATTTACGACTCTAATTTACCTACCTAATATCATATTTATAACAAAATATATAATTCCATTATTTGAATTTGATGGAGCCTGTGGTTGATTGACTTGATCAATAAGGTTGATATATAACCCCTTTCCACATTAACTTTTGTAAATTCTGTATACGCATTTCGGCAACCAAGTTGTCATCATCAGCAGATAATTTCAAAGTGTCGCACCTGGTAAAACACGGCGAAAAACAACCGCACGAAAATCAAACTCCGTACGCGATCCACACCGTTCAAAACCAAGATGTACACTGATAGTGTACATCTTGGTTTTGAACGCATTACTTTTCTTATTTAATCAAAAGAAAAAAGCCGCCGAAAATCATCGTTTGCTGGTAGAAACTTACGGTGAGCATGCTCCATCTATAAAAACATGTGAGGAGTAGTTTCGACAATTCAAAAGTGGTGATTTCGATGTGCAAGACAAAGAACGTTCTGGTAGACTGAAAAAGTTTGAAAATGCGAAACTGCAGGAGTTATTGGTTGAAGACCCTACCCAAATTCAAAAACAATTGGCAGAAGCGTTAAATGCGGTCCAAGAAACGATTAGCGATCGATAGCGAGCAATGGGAAAAATCCAAACGATGCGAAATCAAGTGAATGACAGGCAAATGGAAAAATCGAAAAATCGTGTGTGAAATGCTGCTTCAAAGGTTTGATCGGAAGTCATTTTTCCATCGAATAGTGATGGGTGATGAACAGTGGACTTATTTCGAAAACCCTAAGCGCAAAAGATCATTGCGAAGCTGGCCCATCGACTCCTAAACCAAATCGTTTTGGTCGCAAGACAGTGCTCTGTGTTTGGTGGTGTGGTGTATTACGAACTTTTGAAATCAGGTGAAACAGTTAATACTGATCGCTACCGACAACAAATTACCAATTTGAATCATGCATTGATAGAAAAACGTCCAGAATGGTCCCGAAGACACGGTAAAGTGATTTGACAACACGCTAACTCATATAGCAAAACCGGTCAAGGAAGGGTTGAATGCACTTGAATGGGACATAATATCGCACCCGCCGTGAATCAAATAAACTAATAACACTGGGAAACACGAATTTCGTTGACCTAGATCTGACACTTATTTTCAATTAACTTTTCGCATCTGTATCCAATGACCCTAGCTTTCAACTTTTTAAGCTACAGCATACTCTCTTTTTGGCCCAAAAGTCATGCAAAATGTGCATACAAAGGAAAAGTAAAGCAATACATATTAAGTTGTATTCATACAAGTAATACACTTCTTTTATCAAACGGCCAACATACATATTAAGGTAAAAATTTTCGCTTATAACTTTTCCTGGAGTGTTCAATCTGTGGACAGTCTCGCTTGATGCTCCAGCAATAGTCAGTCTTCATATGTACATCCCATCTACCTTGATACCGTGCCTCCGTGATATTCACATCTTGATGGAACCGCTCACCGTGTTCATCACTGACTGCACTAAGATTTTTCGGAAAATCTGCATGATGGCTATGTAGAAAATGCAATTCACTGCTCTTGTTACAACAAAGCATTTTGATGCTCTCCAAGGGTTGTTGGACAATTCCGGTGTATTTCTGTGCTCGTGTATTTCCAAGAAAGTCTTTGACAAGTGGTCACATTAATATAGGCTGTAGAGGAAAACCTTGACGTGATAGAAGAAATCTATAGTTTTGAAATCAGCATCAGTATTTAACTTTAAAACAGATGAAAAATCGGGTTCAACAGAAATTGTGTTAAAAATGTTCGCCAGTGTAATTTGTAGCTATATTACTCGCAGAGCACACACTTCTATCCAGACAACAATTTATATTTCAAGAATCTGAAACGTTTCGCAAAGAAACGTTTATATTCACTAGGTACCACATTATAAACTTAGCAATTTGATGTGAAAATGATCGTTCATAAAATGCTGTTTTAATGCGAAGGTGGCGTCAGAGTGCCTCTAAATGTATGCACATCTGTACGAACAGAAATTTTATTTTGTAAGTATGAGGGCTGCCTGTACACAACGATCCTATGAAATAGATTGGCTATTTGTAAAGTTCGCCTGTCTTTCATATTCAATAATCTCACCTCAACTACGAGGATAGTTTGACAAGTAGTTAGAATGACACATGGGTGGCGCTCAAATTGGCAAAACAAATGCACTGTAATTTAGGTTGCCTATTTATATGTTTACATTCCGGTATTTAGATAAATCGGTTGATTAGTTTATTTTTGACAGCTGATTGAAAAAGAAACAACACGTTGTTTTGTTAAAATGGAAAAAGCAGAGTATCGTGCGGTGATTAAATACTTCGTAATTAAGGGTGTGAAAGCTACCAAAATAAAAGATGAGTTACGGGAAACATTAGGTAAATCTGCTCCATCATCCGCCACAATAAGTAGATGGGTAAATGAATTTAAACGTGGTATAACAAGCTGTGTTAATGGAGCGCGCTCTGGAGCACCCGAAATCGTGACTTCTAAGGAAATGATTATGAAAATCCATAATATTATTACGCAAGATCGACGACTCAAAGTGAGAGAAATAGCAGACATGGTAAACATTTCAACAGAATGCGTACACCACATTTTAACGAAAGAATTGGGCCTTTCCAAGCTTTCGGCAAGATGGGTGCCGCGATTGCTTACGACTGAACAAAAGTTCACTCGTTTGCGCATTTCCAATGAGTGTTTGGACCTTTATAAGCGGAATCCGGTTGATTTTTGTAGGCGATTTGTCAGTTGCGATGAAACTTGGATGCACTACAGTACACCCGAAACTAAACAACAGTCGAAACAATGGTTAGAACGTGGTTCTGCACCTCCAAAGAAAGCGAAAACCACTTTATCGGCAAACAAGGTGATGGCATCAATTTTTTGGGATTCAAGGGGCATTTTGCTCATTGATTATCTTCAGAAAGGTGCTACAATAAATGGACAATATTATGCAGAACTTCTACAAAAATTAAATGTTGAGATTCGAGCTAAACGGCCAGGAATGGCAAAGAAAAAGATTCTGTTTCACCAAGACAACACTCCCTCGCATACCAGCACAGTTGCGATGTCCAAAATCCACGAGTTGCATTTCCAATTAGTACCGCATGCGCCTTATTCGTCGGATCTAGCTCCTTCCGACTTCCACCTTTTTCCAAAATTGAAAACGGCACTAGGTGGAAACAAATTTTCGTCAAACGACGAGCTTATCATCTTCGTAAATGAGTATTTTGCAAGCCTTCCGGAATCGCATTTTAGAGATGGCATAAGGGCATTGGAGCACCGTTGGAATAAATGTATTGCTCTTTTAGGAGAATATATTGAAAAATAAAATTTATTTTGTATTTAAAAAATTCGTTTTTCTTTTCCATTCTTACTACTTGTCAAACTACCCTCGTAATATGTGTGAGATGCGGTTATGCGGTGTTTGCGACAATGTTTAGTAAACAAAATATCGCCCTTTTTTAATTACTAAATCAATTGTAGGCATATTTAAATCCGAAAATTAAAATTATACTAGAAGATGCACTAAGAAACGTTTTACAAGTATGTCAAATTGCATTAAAATCAGAGACAAATGCCTATAAATCTTAGAGAGAATTTTATTTTACGTAACACTTCGCATACATAATTTTGTACATTTAAATAAAGCTATTTGGACACGTTCTAACTTATTGTGAAAAATAAGTGAAAGGTAATTCCGGTTTAATTGTGGTTACCTTTGTATGCGTGTTGGACAAATTAAGAAAAAAGTAATAAAAATAGTTTTGGTTCCTAGTTTCGTTATTGCGACAACATACACTTTCTAAAATGTTGTGTTCGTAAAGGTACGTGTAAATTTGTGAATGTTTGCCATTCAAAAGTCATATCGCACGGGTCCTGATTTTACGATACACAATACGTACACACAACAAATGGTACAGACACACACACATTCCAAATGCGCGCTCAAAATTACCACCGTTATCATACACACGCGCGTTGTTATTCGAAATATTATACTGGAGAGGAAAACAAAGCACCTTTATTTATTTATGTATTTATCATTAGATTTTGGTGCCTGCTTATCGTATCATATGAATATAATAATAATATTTATTGATCGAAAATAAAATGTAAAATTTAGTGCAATATTTATCCACAATTTCCATAAAAAGGTTATTCTCTAATACCAATGTAATATATTGGCTAAGTTTCCTCCAAGGGGAATTGAAAATCCCTAGTTTTCTCTTCTCTTACATAATGCAATATTGATGGGAAAATCTTCGACATTAATTTTTAATCTAGCAATTCAATTTGTAACTTGTACGACGATGTGGAAGTGTGCCCGAATAAGTTCAGAATTTAAAAAAATAACACTTGCGTTGATAGTTATAGATCGTTAACAATTTTACAGTATTTTGCTAATGGTTTTGAAAACGTCATTTATCTCTACGTGTTATTATCAAATCCACCACCGCGGAAGATAAACTTTGACAACGTCCATATGATACGTAGACTTCCGCGGTCGTGGTCCATACTTCTTCTTCTGGGCTTTCGAACTGGAACCGCGTCACTGGTATAACTGCTTACATTTTCAGTTTCAGTGCGACAGACAGTAGCAGTAGTTGAGCCCTGAAGATGTCCCATACGAGTGGGTACGAAACGTCGGCAGTTATACCAGTGACGCGGTTCCAAGTCGGAAGCCCAGAAGAAGATAGTTTGACAATGTCAATTTATTATTGTGCAATCTGATGCACAAGACCAAGTATATAGATGTCATTTACACTTTTGTAATGCTTCTGGTATTACAATATTGACTAAGTTTTCCCCTCCTGCTACTAATATCATACCTAAAAAACAGATCAAATTATTTTTATTTCAATGGTTGTGAGACACTCGGCTATTTTCCTTTGTTGGGAGTTCTACAAGGGTCTCATTTAGGACCATATTGTTTGTCATCTTTATAATCTCCCTCCCTCCATCCCTCACTCCCTCCCTGAGACGAAGAGAGTTACTACTCTAGACATTGATGGGTTTGAGTTGGGAGAATTACCTGGCTGTCCCAAGATCTTCAAATTTTTCTCGAGAAATAAAGTTGTGATAGATTTTGACTTGTGGCATAGTACATCTGCAGAACTTGAAGAAACAATGTATGGAATCAAAAGTTGTTCCATCATTTCTTTATATTGAACCTCGTCCATCGCTCCAGTAAAGTAAGAAGCAGATCCAGGCCCCTCTGGTGATGTGCCGTGAAAATGATAGCTGGCGTTTGTTATATGGCACCAACCGTTTACCGTATCCACCGGATTTGGCCCCCGTGATTTATATCTATTCTCCAAACTACATTTGCCGATGAAAGGACAGAACTTAAAAATTCATTCGACATGCAAAACGTTGTATTGAAGCCAAAGGCGACTACTTTGAATAAAATAAATAAATTTTACCAAAATAGTAAGCTTTTGTTTTTATTTAACAAAAAGTCGGCTTTCTCCGCGACAGACCGTGCGTATATGTAAATACAGATGGTTTCAATTCTTATATTAATAATTATGACGATTTGAGTTTTTATATTTATAGTACAAGTTGGTAGAAAAGTTTTGAAAGCGACACCTATTAAGCAGTAGAGGAATCAAAATTCGTACGCCATTTTAATATTTCATGTGTCATATGAACACACTAAAAATTTTATCTCGATCTGTCAATTCATTCATTGTTAGCAATCAATTTAAATTAGACGTGTCGATGTATTTTTTAACAATAGAAAAAACTGAATATCGCGCTGTGATAAAATTCTTTGTTTTGGAAGGTTTATCAGCAACAGAGATTCATACAAAAATGGTGAACGTGTTAAAGGAATGTGCTCCTTCATTTCCAACAGTACATCGATGGGTTTTAGAGTTTAAACGTGGTCGTAGTGGACGATCAAAAACTGCAACAACAGCAGAAATCATTGAGCAAGTACATAATATGGTTAGTGAAGATCCGAATTTGACTAAGCGTGAAATTGCTAATAACGGGTGTTTTTTTTAGAGGTATAGAATTTTAAGTTGGCAACACTTCTTTAACTGGCAGCCATTTTGTCAGCTGTTAAGTGATTTATATTTAGTTTGGTTTGTCATTTCAACATGAATAGACGGACGCCTGAACAACGCTTGCAAATTGTGCAAATTTATTTTGAAAATCATGGTTCTGTTCGAAATACGTATCGCGCACTACGTCAATATTACGGTCAACATAATCGTCCATCAGAGCAATTAATTCGATTAACTATGGAACGTTTTCGCACCACGTATACTCTAAATGATAACACGCATCCAGAGAGACGTCGTACAGTGCGTACAGAAGAAGTCATTGCTGCTGTAGAGCGTAGCGTAGAGGAAGACCTGAATCAGTCTATCCGCCATCGTGCACAGGAATTGGATATGTGTCCATCCACTTTATGGAAGATTTTGCGGAAAGATCTAGGTTTGCGTGCTTACAAAATCCAACTCGTGCAAGAATTGAAGCCACACGATCACCTAGCAAGGCGTAGATTCGGTGAATGGGCCCAAAACAAGATTGCCGTTGATCCCGATTTTCATAATCGAATTTTGTTTAGCGATGAAGCTCACTTTTGGTTGATGGATACGTCAATAAACAAAACTGCCGTATTTGGAGTGATGATAATCCTCAAGTGTATGTTGAGACCCCGTTATATCCAGAAAAACTGACTGTTTGGTGTGCTTTATGGGCTGGTGGAATAATTGGTCCGTACTTCTTTAAAAACGAAGCTGGCCAGAACGTTACAGTCAATGGTGACCGCTATAGAGCCATGATTACGGATTTTTTCGTTCTTCAATTGAACAATCATGATGTGCAGGAGTTGTGGTTTCAACAAGACGGCGCAACATGTCACACAGCTCGTGCCACAATTGATTTATTGAAGGAAACGTTTGGTAACCGCATAGTTTCACGTTTCGGACCCGTGAATTGGCCTCCAAGATCGTGCGATTTAACGCCGCTTGACTATTTTCTGTGGGGATATGTGAAGTCGCTAGTCTACGCCGATAAGCCCGAAACGATTGACCACTTGGAGGACAACATTCGCCGCGTTATTGCCGATATACGGCCACAAATGTTGGAAAAAGTCATCGAAAATTGGCCCTCCAGATTAGACTACGTCCGAGCCAGTCGTGGCGGTCATATGCCAGAAATCATATTTAAATTATAATGCCAGAAGATTATCTTTCGAATAAAGTAAATTTCATGTCAATTTAAAAAAATCATATTTGTTTTATTCCATTTCAAAGTTCTATACCTCTAAAAAAAACACCCGTTACCATAGGCATCTCAAACGAACGAGTACTCCATATTTTACATGAAGAATTACATATGAAAATGCTGTTTGGAAAGTTAGTGCCGCATTCGTTAACAATTCAACAAAAACTGGATCGAAAACAAATTTCTCAGCGTAACTTGGTGCGTTTGAAGCGGAATAAAAAAGATTTCTTGCGTCGTTTTATAACTATGGATGAGACTTGGATCTACCACCATGATCCTAAATTGAAATAAGAACGATTACAGTGGACTACGGTTGGTTGTTTAACTCCAAAAGAAGTGAAGTCAGGACGATCAGCAAAAAAGGTTATGGCATCAGTGTTTTGGGATGCAAAAGGAATTTTATTGATTGATTATCTTGAAGAAGGTAAAACAATTAACTCAGAGTATTATTGTAACCTATTAGATCAACTGGATGTAAAAATTCGTGAAAAAAGACGTGGTTTAACGAAAAAAAAAAATAATTTTTCATCAAGACAATCACACAAAAGTGTTTTGACGATGGCTAAATTAAATGAATTAAAGTACGAATTGCTTGAACAACCACCGTATTCACCAGATTTGGCTCCGAGTGATTACTACCTCTTCAGAAACTTGAAACAATTCGTTCGTGGAAAGCGTTTTTCATCGAATGAAGAAGCTATTTCAGCCGTGGAACAGTATTTTGCAGAGCTTCCAGGAAATCATTACAGAGATGGTATAAAATTATTGGAGGATCATTGGAATAAATGTATTGAAGTTGAGGGAGATTACATTGAATAAAAAAACTAATTTTATTTAAAAATTCACATTGTTTCATTTTTGCTTTCAAAACTTTTCCACCAACATGTATATATTCCAAATAATGAAAAATATAGACAATTTTCTCACTTTTAGAGCATATGTTAAATTTTCTTTTTCAATCACATTAGTGTATTTCACTAATGAAGCAGTTCTTACTATGGCCATAATTTTGATTTGACATAATATAATATATGCTTACATATAGAAATAATATGTAAAATAATTCCTTGATATGTGAACAATATATGTTTACTGCAATTTTAAATAACTCTTATACGCAAGTCATTAAATAAGTACTAATAATTCCCTTATAATATCCCAGTGATTTTAGTAACACTGATATTACCAATACAAATGTATCACTTAACAAATTGCAGCTTAAATTATAACGGTGCAACGTAATGTAGCCACTTAAATTTTAAGTGGCGCTTACGTAAGCTTTAAGGGAGACCAGCGTAAACGGCAATTAAATGCTTCGTATCAGACTTTCAATCAATGAAATGTAGTATAATTTTTACAAGTTAGTACAGGAACTTTGTCAAATCAATCTCCCACCAGCTAGCTGCTAATAAGCAAAAAAAAATACACAATATGCACTTATTCATTCAGTCACTAATGAAAGACTATGGTATTACAAATATTCTGTGTCACAGCTTTTCTGCTCTGTAATAGCCACACTGAAATTTGGACATGCAAACCACGAATCATCTGCACCGCCTTGGTACGAGGGAGCGTTTTTATATTCGCGGAATGAGCGGGTTGTAGAGGGGTGAGTAGGCGCATTGGGGGCGTGGCCTGTGCAGCGACTCATGATTAGTATAAATACGAAGTTTCATTGTTATTAGACAGTTAGTCTTTGAGCTATCGTCAACCAAGTAACATAATCAGGAGTGAAAAGTGAAATATGGAAAAAATCGAATATCGTGCCGTTATAAAGTTCCTTACCAGGCAAGGAAAATCAGTCGCGACCATAATGAATGAGATGTCATTGGTTTACGGCGACTCTTGTCCAGGAAAAACCATGGTGTACAAGTGGCATAGTTTATTTAAACAAGGAAGGGAATCCCTTGAAGACGACCCGAGGCCGGGCAGGAGCATTGAGGTGACCACGCCAGCACTTATCCAAAAAGTTGAACAAATTGTACTCGAAGATGCTGGACTAAAGAAGAAACAACTCGCAGAAATGGTTGGAGTATCCGATACAACAATTTTTAAAATCCTACACGATCATCTCGGCATGTCTAAGGTCAGCGCAAGATGGGTGCCGAGAATGCTCACGCCGCCGCAAAAACAACAGCGCGTAGAGTGTTCGCGTGCATTTTTGGACCTCTGTAATGAAGACAAGGATGGTGTATTGAGTGGAATTGTTACTGGAGACGAAACTTGGGTTCATCATTATGAACCTGAGTCCAAACAAGACTCCATGCAGTGGCATAAAAAGGGCACAGCACCTCCCAAGAAATTTAAAGTGTCACAATCAGCTGGAAAACTTATGGCAACGGTATTTTGGGACTCGGAAGGAATATTGTTGATTGATTATAAAGATAAAGGTGTTTCTATAACCGGAGAATATTACGCTTCAATATTAGAGCGACTAAAAGAAGCCATTAAAGAGAAAAGACGGGGAAAATTGACAAAAGATGTTCTGCTTTTGCACGACAACGCGCCCGTCCACAAGAGCCGCGTTGCGTTAGCTGCCCTGTATAAGGTGGGCTTCGAAATTGTGAATCACCCACCCTACAGCCCAGACCTGGCCCCGAGTGATTATTACCTGTTTCCGAAAATGAAAAAGGAGCTGCGGGGTAAAAAATTTACTGCCGATGATGAAGTCAAGGAGGCAGTTTCGGCGTATTTTGCAGATAAAGAGAAATCATTTTTTAATGAGGGTATAAATAAATTAATTGAAAGATGTGAAAAATGTATCCGTCTTGCAGGTGAATATATTGAAAAAGAAAAATAATTTGGTTTGTTTATTTCCACCCCTTGTCCCCCATTCCGCGAATATAAAAACGCTCCCTCGTATAATTGACTCTCCTTCATGTAGCTGTTGGACATGAGTATTTACATGCTAATTATATAATTTTGGAATATGTAAATCATCAAATATACTGTCAAAAAATTAGTTCATTTAAAGATGACACAATTCAGGAAAGTTCCTAAATTGTTTCAAATTCTCATTCCATAAGTTTCGGTGTATAGAGCACTATTAAAGTTTATTATGCAAGAAAGTATTAGGTTTTAAATGTGGGAATATGTGTGATAGTATATCCCTTCGTGCTATTTAACATTTGTAGAGAACCTTTTTTATGTTGCGTTTTTTAAATCGTTTCAATAGATCCTGAAACATGAAGGGAGTGTCCACTATCATTTCCTGTGGGTTCTCATGTGTCTTATAAACTACGGCAACTTGAAATTATTTTACGTTGTAGTTTATGTATTGTGAGCTTGAAATGCTAAAAACTCTTCCACCAATAGATGGCGCCATTAATTTCATTAAGGCAGAACCATTTTTTATAGTAATTAAATATTATTTGAACTATAATTTGGCAAACTTGTTAAGAAAAATGTTTTATTCAATAGCTTCAATGGAGTTGAAATTTTTGTTAACATACACGAGTATCGTTCATGCTTAAATGAAAAATCTTCAGAATGAAATTTAGAAGATCAATTTTCACATTGCTGTTCTCTTAAGGCTTCGTCAGCAGCATACTTTTTGAGAACTTACAATGGGTTTTGCAAAAGTAAAGGCGAAATATGGTGAAAATGGATGCCGACGGAATGTAAAAGGTAAACAACCTGTCGGCTAAGACAGAATTACCTCAGAAGTACCACGTATAATAATACCTAAAAATTTAACTAGAGTCATCTGCAAATGAAATCCGCAACGTAATTATTTTTCCGCAAAATCACCATTTAGTGCAATACGTTTCTTCAAATGCTAAATCCATTTCTTCATTCCGTCCATGAAACAAGTTCTTTATTTACTGTTGCTCCAATTGCGAACAGCAGCCCAAACTTCATGAATGAAGAATGTTGAATTGTCAATACCTTCTTCAACTTTAGGAACAGTCAGGAATCTGAGGATGCCAAATTAGGACTGTACGAAAAGTGCCAAAAAACCAAGAATTTCAGGCTCATCGTTTCGTTGCTGCAATGCGGTCTGGCGGTATCGTAGCGCAGCAGAAAGTTCTTTTCGACCTTATGCTACAGAAACTATATCCTTTGCATCCCAAAAAACTGGAACGTGTTACTTTCTTGGCGACGGAAGTATTTTGCACATCGAACCTACTGAGAACATTCTTCACATACATACAATCGTTTACATCATATGTGGGCAACAACCGGCCCGCGAGACATTGTCGTATTATTTCATGTCTGATATCTATCGCTAAAAATTATGAACACTACTTTAAAATGCACCACTTTTAAACGCGGCCCGCGAACGTATTTGCACATTAAAGTCAAAGGTTGCCCATACCTGGTTTACATAAACACCTGTACATGTAGATGGGCAGGCAATCTTCCAGCTTCAAAAATTCTACCATGGATCGTTGCTTGGTATGAATCTCTCACGATGAATGACTGTTACTCAACGATAGTACAGAGGAAAATGAAACTTTTGCATGCTAAGATGAGATACTCGAAATTATCATTTGCAGTGAGTGCGAACGGGTCATGGTCAATACGGCCACATGCTACTTCAAGTGTGTATTAAGTCTGGTGCGGAGAACCATACAATCGCACATCCAAAGTCTTGATTTGAAGCTGCGATTTTCGTAAAAACTGTCTTGATATGTACTTTGCCATAAGCTAAATAATAATAAATAAACGTTCGTTCTATCCCCACTACTTCACACTGGAGTTGACGGAAACTGTTACTCAACGATAGTTCAGAGGAAAATGAAACTTTTGCATGCTAAGATGAGATACTCGAAATTATCATTTGCAATGAGTACGAACGGGTCATGGTCAATACGGCCATATGCTACTTCAAGTGTGTATCAAGTCTGGTGCGGAGAACCATACAATCACACGTAGAAAAGTCTTGATTTGAAACTGCGATTTTCGTAAAAACTGTCTTGATATGTACTTTGCCATAAGCTAAATAAGAATAAATAAACATTCGTTCTACCCCTACTACTCACACACTGGCGTTGACAGAGACCTCTTCGTCAATGTTGTTACTCGCAATTACTATGCTTATTAACTTTAAAATGTCATACTTTCTGAAATAACGAAGAAGATAAGATGTAAATAAACAAGCTTCGGAAGTCGTTAGTGGCTTCCCGCAGATCGAAAAAAGTATTCTGAGTATTTATTTTTATTTTTGCTCGTTAGCATTTATCATTGAATTTTAAAACGTTTAAAAAAATTATTGCATTTTTTCACATGTCCAACCGGTCAGCACTAATAATTGCATTTTAATTATGCGTTTTTGGAACGTTGATAATTAAATCTCTTAAATTTTATAAATCAATAAACATTACATAAAAGTTATTTAGCTATAAAAAGTACACTTAGAAGGCAAAAAAAATGTATATCTATAGTTGTGCAATTGTGAGCTTAGCAACGGCAAAGTAATTATTTCATATTGAAAGGTAATGGCCAATCGAGTTCAAGAATTTTATATTTTTAAATGAGTAATTCCATTCAGCAGTTTCGAAATGTTATGACTCGAGACGGAAACGTGAATTGAACTTTTGGAAGGCTCGTTCGAGTGTTCCGTGAAAACATTGAATTTTAATATTTGGAACCGTTATATTGAAAACGACCAATTACTTGATTTTTTTTATATTGACAGCTGTAAACTTGTTAGGATACACGCAACGCATTGCATTAAAATTTAATTTTAGCATCTTATCTTACGACAAGTATTAAATTTATTGTATCGTGAGTGAAGCACGGAATTTAATTAGTTTTCTTAAATATTTAATAATGTATTAAGAATTTAATTGATATATACAGTACACGAGTACTCTTTTTGACATGCCTTAATAATTAATAAAACAAATATATAACTTTAAAGCTAGATTGAATATGCGTTAATATACGAGGGTAGTTTGACAAGTAGTGAGAATGGAAAAGAAAAACGAATTTTTTAAATACAAAATACAATAATTTTTATTTTTCAATATATTCTCCTAAAAGAGCAATACATTTATTCCAACGGTGTTCCAATGCCCTTATGCCATCTCTAAAATGCGATTCCGGAAGGCTTGCAAAATACTCATTTACGAAGATGATAAGCTCGTCGTTAGACGATAATTTCTTTTCACCTATTGCCGTTTTCAATTTTGGAAAAAGGTGGAAGTCGGAATAAGGCGCATGCGGTACTAATTGGAAATGCAACTCGTGGATTCTGGACATCGCAACTGTGCTGGTATGCGAGGGGGGAACGTTGTCTTGGTGAAACAGAATCTTTTTCTTTGCCATTCCTGGCCGTTTAGCACAAATCTCAACATTTAATTTTTGTAGAAGTTCTGCATAATATTGTCCGTTTATTGTGGCACCTTTCTGAAGGTAATAAATGAGCAAAATGCCCTTTGAATCCCAAAAAATTGATGCCATCACCTTGTTTGCCGATAAAATGGTTTTCGCTTTCCTTGGAGGTGCAGAACCACGTTCTAACCATTGTTTCGACTGTTGTTTAGTTTTGGATGTACTGTAGTGTATCCAAGTTTCATCGCAAGTAACAAATCGCCTACAAAAATCAACCAGATTCTGCTTATAAAGGTCCAAACACTCATTGGAAATGCGCAAACGAGTGAACTTTTGATCAGTCGTAAGCAATCACGGCACCCATCTTGCCGAAAGCTTGAAAAGGCCCAATTCTTTCGTTAAAATGTGGTGTACGTGTTTTTTTTGATATGTATGCCATGTCTGCTATCTCTCTCACTTTGAGTCGTCGATCTTGTGTATAATATTATGGATTTTTATAATCATTTCCTTAGAAATCACGATTTCTGGTGCTCCAGAGCGCGCCTCATCAACACAGCTTGTTCTACCACATTTAAATTCATTTACCCATCTACTTATTGTGGCGGATGATGGAGCAGATTCACCTAATGTTTCCCGTAACTCATCTTTTATTTCGGTAGCTTCCATACCCTTAATTACGAAGTATTTAATCACCGCACGATACTCTGCTTTTCCATTTTAACAAAACGACGTGTTGCTTCTTTTTCAATCAGCTGTCAAAAATAAACTAATCAACCGATTTATCTAAATATCGTAATGTAAACATTTAAATAGCCAACCTAAATTACAGTGCATTTGTTTTACCAATTAGAGCGCTACCTATGAGTCTTTCTTACTACTTGTCAAACTATTTTCGTAATAAAATTGTACTATGCATTAGAGTGTTAAGTATTAACATTTTTAATTCTTCATGTACAAATTGAACGAACATTTAAAACATTTATTAATACGTTAATATTATCTAAATTCACCCGACAAGAAATCGATCATCCAACTCCACATGTAGCATGATACAAGTACAGTCCTCGCAATATATCGAGGGGCAAAAGCAAAACGGATTAAGAACTGGAGGGTGATCGATCTCACAATTAGTGCAGGGTTGCTTTAGAGCCTAGATCATAAATAATGAAGATGCAAAATACTAATATTTTACTGGACAAGTTAGTTATGAATATGTATCACGTTAAACATTTAATTGTTTTAAATACTCATTTCAAATACAGGGTTCGTTAGTGAAGCGGGAAAATTTAAAACTACTATAGATACAGGATTCATTTTCTGTGGTAAGGTACTCTCTGGTTTGAGAGCCTTATATAATTGAAATAAAACACGTTAATACTTTAAACAATATTATTTTGAAGAGCAAAGTGTACCTTATGTGTAAATGTATGTGCATATAATTCTACAAGTATTAATATAGCAGTTCAAACAGTAATATACAAGCAGTTCAAATCGCTCTATGGAGTGGAAATGTCTGACACTGTCAATCTAGCACCTATTGGAGAAGCCTCATGCAACTACCTGGCAGCAACAGTGACATAGCTGGTCAGGTCGGCCGATCTAGGTCCCCTGATGTACAATCTATACACGACGAGAAAAGTTGCTACCGACCAGTATGTGTGCGTTAATTTGCGTATAATAAGAAAAATAAATGCAATTACTATATAATATACATAAAACAATAATATTCATGAAACACAATAATAATATACATAAAACGCATAATGTACATCTATCTATATATGTAAAAATGAATGTTTGTCTGTATGTCCTTTATAGAATCGTAAACTATGCATTTGATCATGTGATGATCTTTAGCAAAGATATTGTGCATGAGCCCACGAAGGTTTCTAAGTTGGTACGACCAATTTTCGACAGATGGCGCCACTGCCATTCCAATTGGAAATTTTGCAAAACAATTAATGGGTATTTGAAATGGGCCAATCCAAATTGATGAATCTACGCAATGCATCACCTTGCCAGCAAACTTCTGTAAGATCACAGAAAGCATAGAGGAATTAGTGCAAAAAGTTTTCCCAAACATTGCACAGAATGGCTATTTGGAGGATACACTTCTTATTATAAAAAGGGTATCGAAATTATTGTATAGAGCTGAAAGGAGATTATGTTAAAAAATAAATATATTTCTTTCCAAAATTTTTGTGTTTTGTTTGTTGGGTCGGGTATTTCTAGGACCACCCTCGTATATCGCAATGCATCACCTTGCCAGCAAACTTCTGTAACATCACAGAAAGCATAGAGGAATTAGTGCAAAAAGTTTTCCCAAACATTGCACAGAACTACAAAAATCATCAGTGACTCAGTACGCGTGCTATATTAGCGGCCAAAAACATCGATGTCAATACCATCAACTTCACCATTCAGAATATAAAATATAAGTCCATCGATACTGTGGTGAATCAAGACGAAGTTATCAACTACCCAACTGAATTCTTGAATTCGCTTGATTTGCCAGGCATACCACCGCACATTCTTAAATTGAAAATTGTCGTACCCATCATTCTTCTTCGAAACATAAATCCACCACGACTTTCAGTCAAGAAAATGATGAACAATGTTATCGAGGCAACAATTTTGACTGGCAAATTCAAAGGTGAAGACGTACTGTTGCCACGTATCCCAGTGATCCCGACAGATATGCCATTCGAATTCAAACGTTTGCAGTTCCCGGTACGACTCGCTTTCGCAATGACTATCAACAAAGCACAAGGACAATTGTTGCAAGTGTGTGGATTAAATTTGGAGAACCCATGCTTCTCACATGGGCAGCTCTATGTGTCCTGCTCACGCGTCGGAAAATCTTCTGATTTATTCGTTTACGCACCAGATGGAAAAACAAGAAATATTGTGTATCCCACAGCACTTCAATAAATATCGAATTGAAACGAAACGCTGCAATGTCACAATTTTTTCAAAATGAACAAAATCAATAAAATGACTCAAAATGAATTGAATATTTGTGTAATGTCTTTCCTTCAAATTTATTTTAGTTGGTGGCGCAGCAACGCATGCAGGATACAGCTAGTTCCAAATAAAAGTAAAATATTTTTATTTTAACATTAAGACTTTAACAATCTGTCAATTATGATTCTAGATATTTCGTTAATATTTACCATATAATGATATATATGATAAAAAAGAAATGTGTCCTATTTTAAACGAACTGGATATTAACTAGGGAATATCGTCCTCCCATTCAAAAATATAATTTTTTATTCATTGATCCCGTTATGTGATATCGTTACTAAATAAAATATTTGCCATTTTCTTTGATTATGAACTCTGTTTGTTAAGCCAGCCTTATATAATATTTGTTTGTGTAAATATCGGTTACGATATAATACTCTTCAAAGTAAAATATAAAAGATTCTTGTTATAGGAGTGTCCATACATTAAAAATGTCATACGTGTACCATTGTGTATCATGAAATATGCCTTCCTTATAATGGGTGAACTCGCATGGATGAATTTTGTATTAAATATGTTTTATTTAACTTTCTCGCCACGTAATAACCATGTCCTTGCCCTTTCAGTTGTGTCATGTATCGGGCATGTATCGACTATGTAAATCCTAAAGTTTTACATATTCGAATCCTGTAATTATTTTGTTTTGAAATTATTTTGTTTTGCAAATCATTCTAATATAAATGTATGTTAATTAAGCTTTGTGTTTAGAATTTCATATTAGTTTACTGTGTACTTATTTCCGTCACTATTATACATTCTTTACATATTTCTTATTTACCATTACTTAATAATAATTTTGAATTGTATCCGTCGTCGATGTCGAATAATTTGTGGATATGGTCCGGGTTCCAAAATAACCACGTAAAATTGCTTCATCTACCAAAATAGCGTTCTTTTGTCTTTTGTTTTCTTCGCAGACGCTATTTTTTTTCAAATCAAATATTCATTGTTCTGGATTTCCGGACTGGAACCGCGTCACTGGTATAACTGCCGACGTTTCGTACCCACTCATATGGGACATCTTCAGGGCTCAACTACTACTACTGTTTGTTGCAATGAAACAGTTTCAGTGCAACAAACAGTAGTTAACGTCCCCATGTTAAATAGAATTTTAACATGGGGACGTTAAAGTTCAATGTTTTTGTACATAAATAAATAATTTCTTTTGAATTGGGTTGACAACATTTAAGTGACAACACATTTGCATTCTCATTTAAATGCAAATGTTGTCAGCCCCATTCAAAAGAAATTATTTATTTATGTACGAAAAAATAGAATTTTAACATTTGCGAGCACACTTATGTAGATTAACCTTATTGAAAAAAATCATTAACTGATCTGAACTTTACTTGATGAAAATCCATAACAAAATTAAAACAAAAACTCAGTTGTGTGATTTTCACAAAATATCTTTATTAAAAAATAGCAACAATTGTTTCGCCAAAACTGTGATTTCTTCAGACTAAAAGGTAACTCTAACACGAACAGAATATATTCTAATCAGCTTAACTATTTTCAGGATGGGGGTGATGTACAATTACAATCAAATAAGTTTAACATCAATAGTGACCGTTTTCAGTGAATTTGTAAAAATGGAGAAAATTGGTCATCGGTCACCTAGCGATGGCGGTTGTTTGAAAAATATCACTGTATTAAAAAGTACACAATCATAAAGCATATGTTTCAAGTGTGAAGACGCCACGTTGTTTAGTCATCAATAGTGAACATTTTCAGTGAATTTGTAAAAATGGAGCAAAATTAGTCATGGTTACGTGATACAATACTTTTATTTGAAAGACCTCAGGCCAACCGATATAAAAGCTGAACTAGATTCTACTCTGGGTGAGTCTGCTCCTTCGTTTACGATAGTGAAATATGGGTAGCAGAGTTTAAACGAGGCCGTACGAGCTGCCAAGACGAGCGTCGCAGTGGTTGACCAAATGAGGTGACGACTCCTCCAGAAATGGTGAAGAAAATCCACAAAGCGGTACTGGATGATCGTTGACTGAAAGTGCGCGACCTAGGAGACATAGTAGGCATTTCAAAAAGTGGTACATTGCATCTTATCTGAAAATTTGGACATGAGGAAGCTGTGTGCATGATGGGTGCTGCGTTCGCTCACACTCGAGCAAAACAGTGTCGTGAAGATGTTTTAATTGAGTGTTTAGCGAAGTTTCCCAGCAACAAAGCAGAATTTTTGCGCCGTTTCATAACCATGGATGAAACATGAGTCCATCTCTTTACACCCGAGACAAAAGAACAATCAAAACAATGGACTCAAAAGGGAGAACCGGCTCCAAAGAAGGCGAAGACTGTTTCATCTGCAGGCAAGGTCATGGTATCGGTTTGTTAGGATGCGCGTGGAATAATTTTCATTGACTATCTTTAAAAAGGATAAACTATCAACGGCGAGTATTATGCGAACTTATTGCGTTGTTTGAGCGAAGAAATCAAGCAAAAACGGCCAAATTTGGCTAAGAAGAAAGTGTTGTTTCATCAAGACAATGCACCAGCTCTCAAATCCGTTATTGCAATTACCAAAATTAATGAATTATAGTTTGAATTGCTACCTCATGCACCTTATTCGCCAGATTTAGCCCCCCGGATTATTTTCTGTTTCCAAACTCGAAAAAATGGCCAGTGGTCAAAGATTTTCCAACGATAAAGAAGTGATGGCAGTTAATGGCTATTTTGAGGAGACACTTCTTATTATAAAAAGGGTATCGAAATTATTGAACATCGCTGGGAAAAATGTATAGAGCTGAAAGGAGATTATGTTAAAAATAAATATATTTCTTTCCAAAATTTTTGTGTTTTGTTTGTTGGGTCGGGTATTTCTAGGACCACCCTCGTATATCGCTCTCATCCCGAATATAGTTTAGTTGACTAGATATATATATTTGTGTTGGATTTATCTTTTAGTCTGAAGCCACAGTGTTAGTGAAAGAATTGTTACTATTTTAACGATATTTTGTGAAAATCACAACTGAGTTTTTGTGTTAAAAAAAAATCACTAAATCTATAAAAACCCGTTGTATTTATGTTAATATTCGTAATCTTGTAAAGCAAAAGTTGTACTTTGCATCCTATTATCGTTAACGTGATTGTTATATCGTCTTACGCAATACACACAAATCTAAAAATCAATGATGAATATATTCTTAATACAATTATACTTATGTACCACCTTGGTAATGCAACGGATAGTAACAGTGACTGCCTACGTCTATTTGTATTACTCGGGGTTATGTTTCTAGCGAGCCTGGGAATTTTATATGCTACAGAGCACATACAAACACTCACAAACACACATAAACGTCCACCTGTGAAAGCGGCGTAATAACGCCAAGAGCTTGTGATAAAAATAGATAAATCAATTTCTAGATAGGAGAAAAAAAGGTTTCTGCCATGAAAATTGATTAATGTGGTCGAACCAAATGAAAGTGTATATAACGTTATTTTCCGGTGTATCATTAGAGGTTCATTTTTATAGGTTAGCTGCCTCGTCGTTACATACGTGAAACAAAAGAAGGAATTTTACGACCGTGGAAGTATCTTCGTTAAACAGTTGGAAAATTAAATTTGAGAATCAAGTGTAAGTTATCTTAGGTGTATTTTTATTGTGTCGTAAAATTTGTTTGTGTCTTTTTATATAATTTTATGATCATCAAGTTGTATTCAATTGAATAATGCTGAATCAGATACGTACTTATATTGATTACGTAGTGAGTTGCATGGTTCATATCTATTTACATACAGGCTTCGGAAAAATAAACAATTCATTTTAAACAGTTTATAAAAGTTTATTGAATGGAACACCAAAACAAAGAAATACTTACATATGTGTTCTTAAACTGGAAAGTTGAGTTATTTGTTAGAGCGAGGAATATGGTCGGCGCACCATAGGCGTGTGCTTGATAGGTAAATAATATAAAACAAATAGTTGTATATAATTATAGAAATGTAATCACAAACGGGATAAGATCGGTTAAATTTTTGGAATATCAGATATGTTTCAGCAGTTGTTTCGAGTTCGCCGTGAGTAAAAAAAATTTTATAGGTAAAAAACGACTGTTCTACATCTAGTGAATATCACATAGTAATAGTGATATTTAATTGTATAAAATTAGTTTTGCGAGTACATGGACCTTAATACGCATTCTTTTACAAAGGCGCGCGTGAAAATAAAGGGCACCGACATCTAGACGTCTATGAAATCTAAACATCAAGTGATATATGTGCTAAGCTAATGTTTTATACTTTGTATATATAGCTTTAAAAAAATCTAACAAAGTAGTAAATACATAATGTATTTAATAGCAACAACCTTCATTATCCTTTATACTAATTGCTATTGTAGCTGATTGAGAATATTAATATTGGCTTCCAAGAAGATGGCGCCTCACCTCATAATTCAAACTTAAGTAGCGAATGTCTAAATAATCGATTTCAAAATTCATGGATTAGTAATCAAGAAAACATGTTATGGCCGCCTAAATCTCCTGATTTAGTATCCTTAGATTTTTTTGTTTTAGGCTGCCTAAAAACCGAGGTTTTCTGTTGTTCTTGCAGCATTTCATGTCAATTATGTTTAGAATGAATTGTTTGAACATCTTTCATAATTTTTTTTAATGTTCCACATACTACTAATGCTTATGGTGTTTTACGAAATACATTAAAAAAATAGTTAATGTATAAAACATGTGCTATGTCATTGTAAAGAGGAGAAAAAAACACGTTCAATAATTTCGACGCCTAGTTGATGTTCTATAAGAAAGCTTTAATTTCCCGGTTGAAACTAAAAAAATGAAAACTACAAAAAGTCTAAGGTGATATTTAAATTTTTGACAATATATTTACCTAGACAATTTAATTATCCGGTCGCTATTTCTATTGTTGACAGTAACTTGAAAATTTTATGTCGGCGAAAAAATGTAATTAACTCGCGAACATTTTTGTGCAATTATTTCGGCGTCGATTATCTCAACAAGAACTTGGACGGCGTTCTTTGGATGATGAATTTCGTGAAAGTCGTCCCACAAATGTTGTTGCGTCGGAAAACATTAATGCAGTGTCTGAATTGATAATGCAAGACCGTCAAGTGACATACCGTGAGATCGAGGCATCTCTTGGTATTAGTAACATCAGCGTGCATAAGACCCTGCATGAACATTTATCCGTTAAGAAGCTATGTTCACTCTAGGTACCACATAATTTGAAAATCGCTCAAAAAAGGATTCGCGTCGATTGGTAGCCAAGAAATGCACAAAAAATACATTGGCGGTGCTTCAAAGAACATTTCTAAAGTCGTCACAGGTGACGAATCTGGGATCTATACGTATGAGCCCGATAGTAAACAACAGTCGACTGTGTGGGTATTCCAAGATAAGCGAAAACCAGCAAAAGTTGTTCGTGCTCAAAGCACATCTCAAAATAAATGGTCGCCGGTTTTTTCAGAAAAACCGGTTACGTTGCAACCGTACCTTTAGAGAGTTGTAGAACAGTTAATTCCGAATGTTACACAACTATTTGTTTGCCAAAAGTTTTTGAAGAAATAAGAAAAACAAACCGACAACGACAGACCATTCTCCTACCATGACAATGCGAGGTCTCACAAGTCGGTTCAAACAATTGAATATTTGACGGGGCAAAACATTGAATTGATTAGCCATCCGCCGTACAGCCCTGATCAAGCACCCTGTGATTTCTTTTTGTTCCCAGACGTGAAGAATAAACTTTATGGTCAACGGTTTTCTACGCTGGAAGAAACAGTTGAGGCATTCAAAACACATATTTTGGAGATACCGCCTTCACAGTGGTAGCAATGCTTTTCGGATTGGTTTAAACGAATGCAAAAGTGCATTGATTTTCAAGGAGAATCTTTTGAAAAACAATAAAACTATTTTCGATAACAGAAAAAATTTTTTTGTTTGCTATTGCCGAAATATTACGGCTACCCTCATATAAGGAGAAGAAAATTTTTCTTCCCATAATTCCGGAAATATATGGAAATTCGGAAATTGAAAAATATCTTTTAATTTCACTAGTGCTTTAGGATAATTTAACTAATTTAACCAAAACTATTCGTATCCTTTATAATGAGATCTCCATGCTGGAAATGTTGTCTGGGACACGTTCTGTAAGACCAAAGATAGGTTAAAAACTTTTAATTTGATAAACCTCTGAAATTTCCAAACCGAGAACAAGTCTTTCGTATAATTAGTCGGACTAACGAACACAAAACTTTCTTTATTAAAATAAGAAGCGTGTCAATAGATCGTTAATTAAATTTTGTAAATAAAGTAATCAATTCACCATTACGAGATGGAGAAATTTTAGTATCGTTCGGGCCTTGTTTACTTTCCTCGCTTGCAAAGTTTGCTAATATTTGAAATTACAAAGGCAATTCACGTCAATATGCTTAAATGTTTAAGCAGGCAATAAACACAATTTAAATATCTTTACAGGCTTTGGAATTTATGGTCGGTATCTTAATGTGATAAATAGATTTAAAACTCATGACATAAAATTAGAAAAAAACTAAATACGAGCAACTGATTAAATGAGAAATTTTTAAATTTACTAATAAATAATTTTCTGGATTAATTTAAAAATAAAAGTAACTCTTATATGCTAGTATATATACATAGTCTGTCGCAGAGAAAACCGAACTTTTTAAACTAGCAATTCTTAGTGGCGCAATCTATTTAGAAGAAATATGCGTCGGTAAGATAAATCTTTCACCAAAGTTATGTCAAAATATCATGACATTTGCATCATTGGAAGCAGAAAAATTCCGCATAAAATAACAGTGTGATTCGACATTGATCGAAAAGTGAATTTCAAATAAAGAGCATATATCAAGTTCTGTATTAAACTCGGTAAATCGTTTACTGAAACGTTTAGTTTGATGAAACAAGTGTCTGGTGATGCGTATTGATCACGTACGAGTGTGTATGAGTGGTATAAAAGATTTAAAAACGGTCGTACGAACATAAATGACGATGAACATCCTGGTACGAAAAATCTGTGGTTACGGAAAGTCACATCGTACTTGTGCGTGAATTTATCAGAAATGAGCCGACATCTTCATTGCGATAGGTGGGAATGGAATTAAATATTTCCAAAAATAAAATCCATCGCATTTTGACACAACATTTGAGACGGAAAAGGATTTGTGCAAGGTTTGTACCACACAAGCTAACTGAATTCAACATTGTACAGACTTGATCAAAGATTCAAAAAAGGGGGAAAACTTCAGGTATTCTATTGTAACTAGCGATGTGACATAGTGTTTTCAATAAGAGAAGTCAAAAGTGAAGGCAATGTTGATTTGCTTTTATGATTCGAAGAGTTTGTACCAACTAGTCAAACAGTCAATGCTGTATATTATCTTGGTGTTATGAAGCGTCTTTTGGTGCATATTCGTCGTGTGCGCCCTCAATATTGTGAAAATGATAGCTGGCATTTGTTGCATGATAATGCACTATCTCATCGCTCGACACTTCTCACTGATTTTCTAACTACAAATGGCATTTTAACCATCAACCTTTCACCCTATTCACCGGATTTGCCCCCAGTGATTTCTATCTATTATCCAAACTACATTTGTCGGTGAAAGAACAGCGTTATGCCGACGTAGAAGCCATTAAAAAGGCGTTGACAGCAATCTTGAAGGACATCTCTCTAAAGATGAACTTAAAAATTCATTCAACATGTTAATTCACCATGCAAAACTTTGTATTGAAGTCGAAGGCAACTACTTTGAATAAAATAAATGAATTTTACCAAAATAGTAAGCTTTTGTTTTTATTTTAAAAAAGTTCGGTTTTCTCTGTGACAGGCTGTATACATTATGTATTATTGTAATAGCACAGGCCTGCAAAAAAGTAGTTTAGTCATTTTTTTTGAGTCTTCCAGTGATGTGCTCAAAAACGGAAATCATTTTTTTTCTACCACGTAGGTTTTCTCACATGTAATTTTACTTTCCACTTTATTAGAATCATAAGTAACCAAACATTTTTCATAAAAACAACACAAAATTAGAAAAAGTGATTGATCTTCTTGTTTAATAGTCCTTCTGGTAGCATTTTCGCTTCCCATAAAAACTTTATTTTGTGCTGTAGAATCGCTTGGGATCGTCCCCATTCAACATCCAGCAGTAATTCGCTATCTTTTCATTCCACCTTCCTTGATATCGTTTTTCCATTTCCTTTCTATCTAGGTGAAATCTTTCACTTTGTTCCTCACTGACAGCACCAAGATTGTCTGGAAAGTAGTCTAGGTGTGAGTGGAGAAAATGTACTTTTAGGTTCATGTTACAGTCTAAATTTAGGTCCCTTTTTCTTCCCAAAGAATCTGGTTACAACAAGTTTAAAAGATACCCATGCTGCTCAGAAAAGATATGTGTACAGTACAGAGTTAAGACACACACTGTATGAGGAAAGCAAACGAAGGTGAACTCCCTCCGTCTCAGTACTCGAAACTATGCTGTGAAATAACTACACCAAATATGAATACCGTTATGAATGTTTAAAAATATTTCGCTTTTACGTAATGATGACGGCTGGAAATGCATATGTTTTACAAATAATAGAACTGAATTTAGTTCCGTTTTCTTCCGTTATAAGTTAAAAAAGTCCACCAAAATGTGCTAATTGGATTTGCTATTTATTCCAAAGGAATTTTCAATGTTGTTGCGTATTCGTTTCGCAAGCAGTAGTCACGTGTATGAAATTATCAAATGAATGATGAATACCTCTTTCTCGTTTCATATGTGATACTCTGTACTTGAATGTTATCTCAGTTTACAAACACGCTTTTCCTAATCACGTTCCCAGGACTGATCAATTGATAATCGCAAATTTTTTTATGTAGATTTTGCAGCGCACACTGAAGTGTTTGCCCATACGGTATATGGGCTAATATAATTTTTTGGGAGATAAACACGCTTCTAATGGAGCTTTGCAATTCTTTTATAGGCGGGGAATTATTCCAGTCTTTTTTTAACCTCAGCGCCTCCGTTTTTTCCGTTATTTTTCTTGATTTCCTCTTCTTAATAACACTGCGAAATAAAGTTCCTCTGTAATTTCTAGTATTCCGTCAGTTTGTGAGAAAATTAAAATTATGACAGGTTATTTTATACTTTCGACGTAGAAAAAATTAAAAGAGGAATCCTTAAAATGTTTTAAAATAGAAATAACAAAAAACTTAAATTTGCTCGTACTTTGAGTAGTTACTGTTACTTGGTGAATTATAAACGTTCTAAATGGTGGTTCCAATTTTGGCGGTCTTTTTAAAGAATAAATAAAACACATAATTTGCATTCACTTTCAAAAATTTTTTATTTGTAATAGAAGTATCAGCTATGACATTTATATGCGAATAATAGTAACTGCCAAATGGCCTCCTCTTGCAGTTCCACAGACGTCCACTCTTTTGTTAAAATTTTTAATGACATTTTGTCATAATTGAGTCTCTATTTCACCAATGACACGAATAATTTCATCTTTCAAAGTAGGAATTGATTGTGGATTGTTTTTATAAATCTGACTTTTCACATAACCTCAAAGAAAATAGTCTAACGGTGTCAAATTACACGATCTTGGTGGCCAATTAATATCCCCGTTTCTTGAGATTACACGTCCAGGAAATTTTTCTCTCAATAAATCAATTGATTCGTGTGCAAAGTGAGGTGTAGCGCCATCCTGTTGAAAGTGCATATCCTCTAGATCAATATACGTTAATTCAGGGCACAAAAATTCGGTTATCATCCGACGATATCGATCACCATTGACAGTTACAGCTTTACCAGCAGCATTTTCAAGGATGTAAGGTCCAATTAGACCACCTGACCATAACGCACACCAAACGGTAACTCGTTTAGGATGCATAGGTTTCTCAGGAATAACTCGTGGATTTTCCTAACCCCAGATACGGCAATTTTGTTTATTAACATAGCCACCAAGTACAAAATGTGCCTCATCGGAAAACATTATTTTTTGAGAAAATCAGCTGGCTGTTCATTGATGAAATTGACAAAATTTTGACCTTATATGCCTTCAGAGCTAAATCTTTGTGTAAAATACCCCATGTTGTTGATCCACTAAGTCCAAGTTGTGAACGTCGTCTAATGGACATTTCAAGATCTTCAGCAACACTTTCACGAACCAAACCAATATTTTCTTGTTAACGACCACTACGACTGTATTTTTTACTTTTTTGATCTTCCACGGAACCGGTCTCTTGAAATTTTTTAATAAATCGACCAATAGTGCTTTCAGATGGACCACTATGTAAACCATAAAATTCACGTAATTTTCTAAAAACTCTTTTCACAGAAATCAACATTTTCATAAAATTCAACAATTTGTACGCATTGTTATACCGTGTACGAAGCCATTTTTATAAATGCCATACATCACACTTTTTAAATGCTCACATACCCAGACAAATTCAGTGCGCCATCTGTATTTCATTTATTCTTAAAAAAAACCGAGCAATTTGAAACACTCTTTATATTCAATTTTTAGAATTTACAACATTACTATCTGTAGTTAAACCAGACTTTAATGATTTCAAACTACCGAATGCCGAGTAATAAAATTGTTCTTGACATTTTAACATTCCAACGGCTTGGATGAAAACGGAAATTAAGACGAATATTTCGTTACTTTTAATTTAAAAGGGTTTATAAATATTTATGCAAAATACTAATGAACCTTTATCGTCGGAGACGTCTGCTTCGAATTCAGGCTCGCGAATGTAGTGTCTTCGCTTTGCCAGCAAGTTTAACAACTAGTAATAATAAGATCGATTAAATTTTGTAAGCTTTTAGTTTTAAAATGTAAATTTAGCAAATTTTTACATGCTTTTCGAATTAGCAGTAACAAAAATTGATATTTTCTTCAGATTATTGTCTAATATTGACTCAGACGGCAAATATGAATAATGAGTAATATTTGGTTTACGTAAAAGCAATAACTATTGAACCTCGAAAATCACCCTTACATACTAATGAGGATATTTATTTTGCTGCATACATTTAAAAGTAATAAGCAGAGAAACTATTTATTTACTTATCCCCACTTTTGCCAGCTTTCTGTAACTGAAAAACTGCAGATTTAATAACAGTAGTTGCTCGACTAAGCTGCTTTGTATCAACTAAGCAGTATGTAGTTTTCGCGATATTAATAAACTTATCCATGACTAAAATATGAGCCTTATTGTAAGGTGTATAAAGTGAAAGTGCCCTGTTTATGGTAATATTATAATTTCTTTTCTACTTAATTAAATTTTGAAGTAGCATGCCTCAATTATGCTGTGTTCCTCTTAATAATAGCCCGAAAAAAGATTTGAACTTGATCACAGGTTAGTAAGATTTTTTCTTAGATAGGTACAATATAGTATTATTTAATTATAATATTATTATAACTTACATTAAAAAAAAAATATCTAAAATTAGTAATTTGATATACAATAATGTGCGTAAGTAAGTGGCCACTTACAAGAAATTTAATTCTTCAACAATATTGTTTGCATACTTTATGTAATTCTATTTTTACTCTCTCATAATAAATAGTTGATAATTGAGCTCGATACTTTGTGAAATTCCATTAAACTAAGACATATACAAAGGGTACTAGGAAAGTTTTATAATACAGCTTTGTTTATTTAATTTTTCCAAAGCAATTTCCCATACACTCAATACACCTCTCCATCCTCCGAAACCAATCTTTAAACCAGTTTTGCCAAGTTTCATTCGGGAGTAAAGCACACTCGTTGTCCCAAACCCGCAGAAGGTCCTCATCACTGGAAAACTGCCTCCCTTTTAGCTTCATTTTCACATGCGGGAACAGTGCAAAGTCGCAGGAAGCAAGATCTGGATTGTAAAGAGGGTGCTCGAGAAGTTTCAATTCTGTCGTGGTCGAATATTCGGTGCAGGCTTCGGCGCGGTGAGCTGGAGCATTATCGTGATGGAGGAACCAGGAGTCCATTCTTGACTTTGACCGCAGGTTCTTCATGTATCCAATGCCTTTAGGCAGGCCCTGTTCAATATACCACTTAGCTGTGACTGTCTTCTGTGTGTCCAAAACGACGCGTTCTACAATTCCATTCGATTTGGAAAATACAGCTATCATTTTATTCTTTACAAATCGGTATTTTCTGATAACTACGGGTGTGTCCTCATCATCAAAGACCCAAACTTTGTTTTTAGCTTTGGTCAGCACATCGTAATAGTACAGTCACGTCTCGTCACCTGTCACGATGTTCACATACCGAGATGGTCCCTCATTAAACTTTTTTAGCATCTCCCGGCACCAAGTCACACGTCGTGGCATCTGCTCTTCAGTCAGTCGATGCGGCACCCAGAGAGAACAAAGTTTCTTCACATGCAAATGATCATGCAGAATGGAACTGATTGCTGGTGGATTTAGGCCTGAAGTACCCTGTTAGTAGGTCACTCACCTGTCCTCGCCAAGTATTTTCCTCGCAATAGTAACGTTTTCCCCCGTAACTGACATTCGTAGCCTTTCCGGCCTCTCAGCATCCTCCACAGTTAAATTTCCCATTTGGAATTCTCTATACCACCTAAATATCGTTGTGCGATGTGGACAAACATCACCTAGTGCAAGAGTCATTTTTTCGAAGCACTGGTCTATGTTTAAACCACGCACGAAATTATATCGCAAAACTGCTCTTATCTCATTTTATGACCACGATGCCATCGCAAGCACTTTACACTCTCACTGCTAATGAATAACTGAGCCCATCGACATGGCGCGGCGGCTACTATTCACGTATGAACATGTCTCAACGTGCAGCAACAAGCATTTTCCTACGATTCATTGTTGCGTCATATTGCAAAACTTTCCTAATACCCTTTGTATAAGATTAAGGAACACTGCCTAAATTTCACACTATATTACCACGTTTTTCAATAAGTTTTGTCGTTCCATAAGAATATAACCTCCCTAAATTTCAATACACTTGTTCCAATGATCTTCCAATTTATGGATGCCATCCCTGAAGTAAGAATTCGACTGTCTTGACTGTCGAAATACACTTCCATGGCTACTATTACCTCTCGATTCGATGAAAATCGTTTTCCACGCATGAATTTTTATACGTGGAAAACGATTTAGATATCTGTAAACAGTTGCTGGCTTAATGAAATTGCTTGAACTTCTTGTGAATTTAATTTAAAAATGGTAAAAATAGGTTTAACAACGTGAAACTGTTTCTCATAGCATATTACTGCTTGAAGCCACGTTCTCCATCTCCTTGTGATGGCAATGCAATGCCCAGACAAGAATTTTTAAATTCCTCTTCGTTCGATGGAAATTGTTTTCCACATATGAATTTTTTAAGTTGTAAGAACAGCTGGATGTTGCAACAGTTCGTATTTTAATTCTCTGATTTTTGCGATAATTTTTTGAGTTGTGTGAGAGGGTTGTCTTGATGAATAATGATTTTCTTCTTCTGTAAACCAGGTCTTTGCTCACGAATTTTTAGATCCAGCTGGTCCAAAAAGTTACAATAATAATCTAAGTTTATTATTTTACTAGTTTGAAGGTAATTCGCGAACAAAATTTCGTTTTGCATCCCAAAAAACTGATGCTAACTCCTTCTTGGTCGATTTCTAGACTTTAACTTGCTTCGGAGTCGAAATTTCGGGTTCATGCCACTCCTCAGCCTCTTGTTTTAATTGAGGGTCATGGTGGAAGACCCAAGTTTCATCCATAGTGATGAAACAATGCACAAAATCTTTTTTATTCCATCTAAAACGTGTCAAATGTTACTGAGAAAGTCGCATTTCAAGGTGTTTCTGTTCCATTGTTAAAGAATGCGTCATCCATTTGGCACACAGCTTTCCGAAACACAAAACACCAACCAAAATATTGTTCATACTGCCTAATGAGATGCTTCTAAAAACATATCCTGTATTTTCGCTACGATTGTTGATGCAACTTTTCGACGTCCTTCACGTGGATTATCTTCAAGACCTGTACTACCACGTTTAAATTCAGCAACCGTTCTTTCTATACTGTTAAAATTAAAGGTGAAGAGTCCTTATATACTTTTATCAATCGATCAAGAATTTATTTTGATATTACTATTATCATTGCACAATATTCAGTTTTTTTCCATTGTAAAAAATACTATGACACGTCAACTTTTAACACCTGTAAATATACGGATGAGAAAAAGTAAAATTAAAAACCTTCACACGTGTTCTTAAAAGTAGTATAATTCTTAGAAAAATAAAACGACGAACTTAACAGCGCCATCTCGTATCGACCGACAAAACTTATTTAACAACCTGGTATATATTGGATCTGGGAAAAAGTTCGTGGCGTTTTTCCCGATAGATGGCATTGGTTGCCGATAACTAAAGAACAACAAGTCACAGCGACACCACCGACGGCTCGTTTTTTAGATGACCTTCCGAACGTTAGTTTGAGCGTAGAAACATTGTAATCGGTGCAGTGGTTGGAAAGTTATTCGCACTTGAAAATGGAGAAGAATAATGAGAAATTTCGCTATATTCTGCAATATTATTATGATAAGGGGAAGAACGCTGCGCAGGCTTGTGATAAAATTTGTGCTGTGTACGGTGAAGGTACTTTATCGAAATCTGTTGCGCGGAAATGGTTCGCTCGCTTTCGTTCTGGAAATTTCAATGTGAAAGATGAGTCACGCTCCGGTCGTCCAATCACTGAAAAATCTGATGAAATTCTTGAAAAAGTCCAACAAGATAAGCATATCAGCAGTGTCGATATTGGCATGGAGCTAGGCATTGACCACAAAACTGTTTTGAACACAAAGCTGGTTACAAAAAAAAGCTTGACGTATGGGTTCCTCATGAGTTGAGCGTGAAAAACATGATGGACCGAATTAACATCTGCGATGCGCTGCTGAAACGGAATGAAATCGAGCCGTTTCTGAAACGTTTAATAACCGGAGATGAAAAATGGATTACGTACGATAATCGGAAGCGTAAAAGATCGTGGATAAAGGATGGTGAGCCGTCACAAGCGTTCGCTAAGCCAACATTGACGCCAAAAAAAGTGATGCTGTGTGTATGGTGGGACTGGAGGGGAATCGTCCACTACGAGCTACTTCCAACTGGTCAGACGATTGATTCTCAACTCTACTGTGCACAACTAGAGAGATTACGCCAGGCGATTGAAAGAAAACGGCCCGAATTGATTAATAGGAAAGGTGTTGTCTTCCATCATGACAACGCCCGACCACACACTTCTTTGATGACCCGTCAAAAATTGAGAGAGTTTGGTTGGGAAGTTTTGATGCACCCACCTTACAGTCCGGATATAGCACCCTCTGACTATCATCTGTTTCGATCTCTGCAGAACTCTCTCAATGGAATTAAGTTGGTTTCAAAAGAAGCCTGTGAAAACTACTTGATTCAGTTTTTCGACCAGAAACCACAGAAGTTTTTCACCGATGGGATCATGGATCTACCAAAAAAATGGCGAAACATTGTCGATAATAATGGAGCATATTCGGTTTAAATAAATTCGTCCACGCGCCATGCGGGGACCAGTTGAATTTTACTGAAAAAACGCCACGAACTTTTTCCCAGACCCAATATTTACTGCGACTAATTTCGTCTGTTAGGACATCGTAAAATAAGTACAATACAAGTTACAATCTCCCTTGTACAAGAAGATTTAATTATTGTTTTTCGTTTCCTTACAAGTAGATTGTAACTCGTATTGCACTTGCTCGTTAATGTTCTAACAGAGGAAACTAGTCGCAGTAAATATATAATATAATGTGAAATTTCGACAGTGTTTTATTTTCCTTAATATTTTATTCGTTCCTTAGTCTCATAATAAAGTTCTAGGAAATGAAAGAGAAAACAGTTTTTGCGAAAATATTCTTGGTTAATCCTACTTAGGTAGTCTGTCCCTTATCGATGGTTATTTCGCTACCTTCTCAAGGACAGTATCTGCGCAATGTGGGTTAGTATTATCACGGGATTTCAAATCATTTAGTTGAATTATTGTATTTTTCGATCATAAAGGACTTGTTTGCTGTAGTGAAGTGCGTTTGAATATTTTTCTCAATAGCTCTCAGAAGAAGGCTTTGATGCGGCAGACTCATGGGTATCTGAATGGCGAGATTTCGCTTCAAAAAAGTGGCAACACGTATTGAACATCAAACAACCTCCGCACGGATTTGATCTATCGTGCCAATGTTGGGTATCTCTCAATTGAGTGCAAATGGATCATGGTAGATGCGGTCATATACTACACAAATGCGACATGAGGCCGAATCCTGGATGCGACTGTGGCGTGGAGAACCAAACAATAAGACAAGTGTACGAATGTGGTCGTCGAACATTCCCTGGCACACAAAAAGATTTTGTAAAAGCGTCACCTGAAACCGTTTGGTGGTTCCAAAATCTTGATTTAAACCTGCGATTTTCGTAAAAGATGTCTTGATATGCGCGTTTTTTTTAAGAATAAATAAAATATAAATGGCGCACTGAATTTGTCTGGGTAGGTGGGCATTTAAAAGGTGTGATGTATGACATTTATAAAAATGGCTTCGTACACGGTGCAGCAACGTGTTCAAATTGTTGAATTATTTTATGAAAATCAGCGTTCTGTGAAAAGAGTTTTTAGAAAATTACGTGAATTTTATGGTTTACATAATCGTCCATCTGAAAGCACTATTGGTCGATTTATTAAAAAATTTCAAGAGACCGGTTCCGTGGAAGATCAAAAAAGTAAAAAATACAGCCGTACTGGTCGTTCACAAGAAAATATTGGTTTGGTTCGTGAAAATGTTGCTGAAGATCCTGAAATGTCCATTAGACGACGTTCACAATAACATGGACTTAGTCGATCAACAACATAGCGTATTTTACACAAGGATTTAGCCATGAAGGTATATAAGGTTCAAATAACACAGGAACTGAAGCCATTAGATCATTTAAAACGTCGTTCATTTGCCAATTTCATCAATGAACAACCAGCTGATGTTTCTCAGAAAATAATGTTTTCCGATGAGGCACATTTTGAACTTGGTGGCTATGTTAATAAACAAAATTGCTAGGGGTGAGGGAAATCCACGAATTATTCATGAGAAACCTATGCATCCTAAACGAGTTACTATTTGGTGTGCATTATGGTCAGGTGGTGTAATTAGACCTTACTTTTTTGAAAATGCTGCAGGTGAAGCTGTAACTGTCAATGGTGATCGATATCGCCGGATGATAACCGAATTTTTGTGGCTTGAATTAATGAATAGAAGATGATCTAGAGGATATGTGGTTTCAACAGGATGACGCCACACCTCACTTTGCACACGAATCAATTGCTTTATTGAGAGAAAAGTTTCCTGAACGTGTAATCTCAAGAAACGGTGATGTTAATTGCCCACCAAGATCATGTGATTTCGCACCGTTAGGGGGTTATATGAAAAGTCAGGTTTATAAAAACAATCCACAATCAATTCCTGCTTTGAAAGATGAAATTATTCGTGTCATTGGTGAGATAGAGCCTCAATTATGTCAAAATGTCATTGAAAATTTTAATAAAAGAGTGGACGTCTGTGGAGCTGCAAGAGGAGGCCATTTGGCAGGTTTTATTTTTCGCATATAAATGCCATAACTGATACTTCAATTATCATTAAAAAGTTATTGAAAGTGAATGCAAATTTTATGTTTTATTTATTCTTAAAAAAAACTCGAAATTTGAAACACCCTTTACGTTGCTATTAGCTAAATAAATACATTCTTCTAATTTTATCCAAAATTTCTCGAAGATGTAGAATAAGAAATTACTTTAAATTTGAATTATTTCTTAGTAAGAATGATAATAAATTTTTAGAAAGAGCTTATTCAAAAAGTATTTGTATTAAAGAGAATAATAATAACTAAATGTATGTAATAAAATTGTTTGGATTCCCTTTGTAATTTCGAAATTTAAACGACACGTGGAACTTTGTATGTTACCAAATTGTACTAAAACTTTTACAACTACATATCCTTTAATATACCATTATGACACATCAAAGCTCTTCTCTTATAAACAAAAATTTCGCAAATTTATTACCCCGAAACTCTCCATAATTAATTTTCCGCTCGAAGACGAAAAAATGCAGGGAAACTGACCCATTTATCTAAATATCTTTTTCGAAAAGCGTTTCGTTCAAGTTCATTTAACGCTTTCCTGCCACCCACCTGGCAAAGGAGAAATTAAATTTGAGCATATTTCAACGATCACAAACGGATGCCAGCTAAGCCGATGGGATAATTCGCATTCTTCGGATTGTTTTCGGGATGTTTTCAAATGAATGAAAATTCTTAGCTGCAATCCCGAGAGAGTCTTTTTTTAAAATATTGACGCAAACGTGGTTGTTTGTAAATACACCGAAAATATGAATTTCACGTTCTATTAATACTACAAATTTATTGTTAGCTCGCGGGAAATTAAGATGTTTTTAACAGTTTACTCATGTATGAAGTATTTTAATCCCTTGATATATTCTATTTTTAACAGTACACTTGTACACGTATTTATAAACTTTGGTATCGACGTAATTTCTAATTTTTTTTGAAATATTTTCAGAACATAATGTGTGTATCATATATATATGCAGTAACTTTCCAATGAGCTACCAATTTACCGCCAAAATATATTGCGTCTTCCATTATGAATTGTAGACGTAAAACGAAGTGTTTCAACTGAATTAGACAACTAGTACAAATTGATAAGAAGGTCAATTACAAAATATGTATTTTCATGAATATAATCTATCGAACTACCTCTGAATGATGTATGCATTTATATTTAGGGAATATCAAACAAAAAAAAAAATTTTATATTATCGAAAATAGTTTTTTGCTTTTCAAAATATTCTCCTTTAAAATCAATGCACTTTTGCATTCGTTTAAGTCAATCCGAAAAGCATTGCTGCCACTGTGAAGGCGCTATTTCCAAAGTATGAGCTTTGAATGCCTCAACTGCCTCTTGCAGCGTAGATAACCGTTGACCACGAAGTTTATTCTTCACGTGTGGGTACAAAAAGAAATCACAGGGTGCTAGATCAGGGCTGCACGGCGGATAGCTCAACAATTCAATCTTTTGCCCGGTCAAATATTCAATTGTTTGAACCGACCTGTGAGAGCTCGCATTGTCATGGTGGAGAACGATCTGTCGTTTTCGGTTTGTTTTCCTAATTTCTTCAAAAACTATTGACAAACAAATAGTTGTGTACCATTTAGAATTGACCCGTTCTACAACTCTCTAAAGGCACGGTGCAACGTGACCGGTTTTTCCGAAAAAACTGGCGACTATTTGTTTTAATGTTCTTCGAGCGCGAACAACTTTCGTTGGTTTTGCTCATCTTGGAATACCCACACAGTCGACTGCTGTTTACTATCGGGCTCATACGCATAGATCCAAGATTAATCACCTGTGACGACTTTATAAATGTTCTTTGAAGCACCGCCATTGTATTTTTTGTGCATCTCTCGGCACCAACCGACGCGAGTCCTTTTTTAAACGGTTGTCAAATTATGTGGTACACAACGTGAACATAGCTTCTTAATGGCTAAATGTTCATGCAGGATCTTATGCATGCTGATGTTACTAATACCTAGAGATGCTTTGCTCTCACGGTATGCCACATGACGGTCTCGCATTATCAATTCAGACACTGCATTAATGTTTTCCGACACAACAACATTTCTGGGATGACCTTCACGAAATCCATCATCTAAAGAACGCCGTCCATGTTCTTGTTAAGATAATCCACGCCGAAAGTTATGAAAAATAATTGCACAAAAATGTTTGCGAGTTAATTCCATATTTTCGCGGACATAAAATTTTCAAGTTACTGTCAACCTGTCCAGGTAAATATATTGCCAAAAATGACAAACTTCACGATGGAATCATCAGGTCGGAGGCAACACTAACAGTTTTGCCAGTTCTCGAAATATAAACGGGGTACCTCCTAAGAATTTTTTTATACAAAATTTAAATATCGCCCTAGGCTTTTTTGTAGTTTTCATAGTTTCACTGAGCAAACGATTGATAAGAAAACTGAAAGAAGCCATATTTTGTTGTATGCTGTGATTTGGACCTGCCGTAATGAACCTATTAAAGGTTTTAGAAAAAAACCATTTTTATTTTTTGATTATTTCCAATTTATATTATATTTCTAATCAAAATTACTCGTAAATAAATCCCCTATAAATGGAGAAGGACAATTGTTCATTGCTGTTCCATGTTTCTATTCATAGAACTTACTTTCGAATTGGAAACAATTTTGGGACATACATAGGGTTGTCAATCGCACATATTCATTTACTTTTTTCGATTTACTCTTATTTCTATAAAGAAATTCCTCTAAATATTTTTAAGTTTCCGAAGGAAACAGTGACAAGTGACGTTACGTTGAATTTCCTCGTCTTCTAAGTGACAATTCTTTGAATAAATTCTATTGAATTAGCAAGCTTTCAAGCTTTTCGGCGAAATTTTTGTATTCATTGACAAATCACTTTGAAATTAAGCAAGTGGGAGGAGAGTTAATCCCTGAGACAATTGATCTCATTGAGTTACCTGGTTTATGTATTTTAGGCAAACAGTACAATCTAGGGATCAACGGATTACTCACACTTAATATATAATTCTTGTTAGGGGTTATTAACTTTGGACAATTTTGTAACACGTCTTAAGTGTTTCTGATCATTTTCGGTAATGGATTTATCTTCGATTCAACAGAAAGTCCATATGATGAATCGAAGAAAAATCCATTACCAAAGATCAGAATTAGACAAATACTTGAGGCGAGAGAATTGGATAAAAGGAAGAGAGGCACGTCAAGAAGGACCATGGAAGGTAGAGTTGCGGGGAGCAGTTGAGAAAGAAAAAATGAGATGGAAAGATATTAAACTATTAGCAAACGACAAAAGAAGTGATGAGAAATGCGGAAGAAAACGACTAAAAACTCCACTGCAACACAACTCTGAAAGATACATGAGTTTTCAGGTTTAAGGAATTAAAATTATAAAAGTACCTGAAAATATGATTTTTAAATTTTTCGCGTTTGTAATATAAAAAATGCTAAACAATTTTCATTTTTCTGTGCCATATTCTTATTTAGTATATGTTTTTTAAGAGTAAAATTAAACTTCTACTACAATGAGAATATCAATCTCGCACACTTATTTGCTCTTGAATACTTGAAAAAGGAAAATAAAAAATTTCATTTCGCATAACATCGTACTAATTGGAGGGGACTTCTGGGTTTACTCGAACATTTCTCCAGTGCCTTTATATTTTCTAATCTTAATTTAAAAAGAATCGCAGCAAGCGCTCTCTTATTTTTTTCCAGTCGAGACGACGTACGCGGACGACTGTCCGATGTTGATTAAATGCGCTCTTGACTAATTGAATCAACGCTGCTAACGTGATTCCACGCGCAAAACTCCCTCTGGACTGACGCATTGCGTTAATCGCCAACGCGGGAAATTCCTGCATATTGTTTGGCGGGTGTCCTTTACTTATAAGTACCCAATATAGATTTCGATTGTTTATTGTTAGTTTCGGCAGGAAATGCGAAGCTACACGTTCCTTGTTTAATTCGCTGGTGCTATTTCTGTTATGAAGGGACAATAAATATTTGTACTAAGCATACATACCAGGGTCGGTGGTCGTAGTAGTGGACATTACCAAACTTATATTAAAGAGATATGAGAACTTATTGGTCTAGTTATGGGGAAGGTTTTGTCGACGTTTTAATACGCATTGTGTTACAAGCGGCACGAAATGCACACGGTAGCAGCCATTTTGCTGACAATAGGATTGTATTAAATGCTTTCAATAGCGTTTTTTGTTAATTTAGTTTGTTACTTGAGATATAGTTTTAATAATTAGATTCTCTGTACTATATTTCAATCAAACGCATGCCTAAACAGACGCGATTAGTAAGCAATTTGACATTTAAATAAAAAAAAATATACAGTCTGTATAATAAGAAACCACGGGTTAATATTTCTAAAGAAGCAGCTGATAGAAAAATAGGTATATTGTTTCAAAGAACATCTTATAAGAGTTTTCTGATACATTCTTTCATGTCTGTTTAGAAAATAACCAGATAATTTATTCTGAACACAACAGAAATCGCCCCCTAATCATTACAATTACTTTTGCACGGGTTAATGTGCTTGAGAACAGTTATCTTCCCTAACATTTGGGAGCGTACTTTGATTTGTTCTATCCATAAAAAGGACGACAAGACGCTTCTAATGAACTATCGACCAATTTCTATTCTAAGCTCTTGACGAGCTTCGCAAAAGTTTATGAGCAATTTAGGGATACATCGATATACTCTAAAAGTCCGATCTTTCCTTTCGCCGAATCAACATGGGTTTAGTCACAATCATTCAACAACAACAATCTGAATTATGTTCCAGTGAGCGAAATATTAGGTAAGTGGGGATAATTTAATATCTTACTCGTATACACCGATCTATCACATGCTTTTGTTGGTGTCAATCATAATGCTTTACTTTTAAAATTCGCTTTTGAATTTTTCTCTGTCTGCGATTGCACTGGTGTTATCTTATTTGAGAAACCGTACCTCTTACAATGGTCGATTATCCCGTAGAATGTACTAGCTAGCATATACTGATGACATTAGAATGTATTATAAAATAGCTTCCGTTGAGGATATTTATAAATTGCAATAAGGTCTGGAATACATTAAAGTTTTGTGGAACACTTATCAACTAAAAGCTGAAAATAAATAAATGTTAGAATAGGTGACAGAGTTCCTAACAGGCAGTTTTAAATGACAGACCATGGAGTTACAATTCATAAATTGACGTTTAGACCACATATTCTTATAATTTGTGCATCTACATCTAAATCCTTAGGATTTTAAATGCGTGTTTCCAGATTCCAGCTTGTTAATAACAAAAGTGTAATAAAGAGATGTTAATACTTCAATATCTCTAAAGTACTTAGAGATATTAGTCTTAAAACTAACCACTCTTAAAGTACATCCGCCGCTTACACTTGCGAACCTTTTTTAACGGTGGTATTTTTCATTTCAAGGAATTCAAAGAGGCAAGAGTATGTTATTGGACCCTTATCGATGCATAACACTAGGTTCTTCGTTTTTTGAAATGTTTATGCTTTCATAGCTATCTAATTCACGGTAATTGTTTATATTTTTGATTAAATGTAGCCAATCTGTTAAACGTTGAAACGAATCAGTGCGGGTTTGACTTTTGACGATTAATCTCTGGTACCGACTTGTTTCTGTGCGAGTTTTACCGCGGATATGTATGCGTCACTGTGATTAATTATCAACTTAATAAATATATGCATTCGAAATACGTATATTCTTTTTGAAACACCATCTATATTAATTGATTATACACTCGGCTCTTGGTGAAATATTTAACCTAATAAATATAATTAAAATTGAAATTAAATTCTTCTGTATACAACTTAGTTGTCGAATTACGTATTACAATTTAGTTGAAATTCATATACAGAATACGAATATTATTGTTGAAAAGGGTTTTATTTACCTTTTTAATGTGGAAAGGGGTTATATATCAACCTTCAGTGATTATGAATTAATCAAAAAAAGAGAAATTAAACCCTTTTCCGCAATAATGTTCGTATTCTGTATATGAATTTCAACAACTAAATTGTAATACGTAATTCGACAACTAAGTTGTATACAGAAGAATTTAATTTCAATTTTAATTATATTTATTAGGTTAAATATTTCACCAAGAGCCGAGTGTATAATCAATTAATATAGATGGTGTTTCAAAAAGAATATACGTATTTCGAATGCATATATTTATTAAACTTTAAGACATACGAATCTGAAACTTTACACACATATTTACGAACCTCTCCAGTTCAGATTACAGATGTTCAATATGTCCTCCATCAGCGACACGATCAATATCACATCGATACTCAAATTCCTCCCATAGTCGGACAAGCATGTCCTTCGTCACTGATGTTATGGCATTACGGATCCGGTTCTTCAACTCCTTCAGGTTCTATGGGAGTGGTGGTACATAAACGTTGTCTTTAACGAAACCCCACAGAAAGAAGTCACAAGGTGTCAAATCCGGTGACCTTGGAGCCCAGCTGAGACATGCTAATTCGCCAGCTCCTTGACGACCAATCCAACGTTTCGGTAGAGTTTTATTCAGATATTTACGCACTTGGCGATTCCAGTGAGGGGTGCCCTGTCTTGTTGAAAAATAAAGTTGTCTTCGTGCAGCCTCGCAAACAACCAATTTTGTAACAGCGAGACACTGCTGACCGTTAACCGTGTTTCCATCAAAGAAGAATGGGCCGTAAACAGATCTTCATTCTGTGTCCCAACTTCGAAGATTGTGTTTGTTTACCAGACTACTACATGGAAAGTGTTGTTGTCATTGTCAATAGCATCATGAATCTCATTACAAAATGCCACACGTTTCCGTTTGTCATCAGGACGCAGAGCTTGTAACAACTGTAACTTGTACGGCTTCACATCCAAATGACGTCTCAAAGCACGCCAAATTGTTGTTGTATGCAGTTGTAACTCCCGACTGGCACGACGAGTTAATTTTGAAGGATTACGTTGGAAATCAGTTTGAATTCGTGCAACATTTTCTTCAGAGACACGAATGCGGCCAGGACTCTTTCCTTTATATACACATCCTGTATCTACAAATTGTCGATACCATCTGCGAATGTTCCACCCATTCGGAGGATCAATTTGATAGGTCAACCTGAAATGTCTTTGCACTGTAATCACGGAATTGCACTTCGCAAATTCGAGAACACGAAATGATTTCTGCTGCGGAGTAGCCATTTTAAACATATGACGGTTACCAAGAAAAACAGAAGACAACTGACATTTAGCGGCTATTAAACTTTTTGAAACACGTTGTATTTTGAATGTTTAATACAAATTTTATTGAAGTAATTCGAATATATTGCGTTTTATTAAATAAATAATTTCGTTCCGATTTCTATTAGAAACACCTTGTTAAACCATACCTTCCCCCCGCCCCTCCACTGTATGTTAATAAATAATGCAATGTTACAATTTATATTATTAATCAGCTCAAATTCTTATCATTACCTCATGAAAAACAATAAACATAAAACGTCATAGTAATTTTTATATTTATCTCTTCATTAGAATTCTTTCTCAATATTTTCGCGGAATTTTTTTTAATTCTTTGACATCTATATTATCTGTCTGTATTGATGATATGCGCTTATAAACATTAGTAAACTTCGTGCGTTCACAATGTACATTTGTTTCTCCCTCCCATTTCCTACAAGCATTTAATCACATGATGGAATGCCGAGCTCGAATGGACAAAACTCACACTGACAGTTCACAATCAGACGAAGCGTACGTCCTTGGCTCGCCCAGCTGATCCCGAACCGTAACTACGACCGGTGAGGCGGCAAGCTACTAACGAACGAACAAGCCCTACAACGTCAGACCAGTCTATCTCGCATCAGGTAGACCACGTCAAGACTCGGAGCTTTCAGCCACACCACTACACGCAACAACGTCGGGTACGTAAATCATCTTTTCGCTAGACTATACCAGTTCAGTTCGTGTCTTAGTCCACATTGGTATATATACTCGCGCGTGTTCGGCTGTGATATATATTTTTTCTTGGTTATTCCTCATTGTGAAACATGTGCAGAACAGGACAGTTCGCGGCCAACGTTCAAGACGGAAAATCGCCGAATTCCAACGTTTTCGGGTATTTTTAGACGAACATGCTTAAATATATTCGCGAAAAAGAAACTGTAAGTGCAAAAGTGTTGTTCCAATTTAACTTATCACATTCTTTTAAATTAATTGTGTCCTTGTATTCTTCTAAAAAGTGTTAGTGAATTTGTTAATTGTGATTTCGATAACTTGACTCGATCAAAAAATGTAGTTTTAAATTTTTAAAACTCTCTTACATTCCGAAGATCGGTAAGGAGCTCATGAGTGAAAGGAAAAACCGTTAGGTTGATGAACTTTTGGGTCATTGGGATTTTTGAACGCATACATATACAACGTTAGAAAATCTCTCTCATTGTGTCAGGTAGTCTTCTTTTGTAATAGTACCCCCTTTACATTACAATAGAAACATTAGGTTTTGCCCCTTTTTTAGAGACGAAAAACTTCTTAATGTACCTGCTAGACAAAATATTATTTTTGTGGTCCTGCAGATGTACACGTTCCTCATCTGTCATAAATAGAGAGGGTTTTAAAAAATGTTTAATATTTTTGTTTTATATGATTTGCTAGTAATACTTTGTTGTAGAGTCCCTGGCAATTGAATTAAATTCACGACCAAATTGTTCTGAATTCGCAATAATTAAAATATTAATTAAAACTTTTATCGATAATATATGTTACGTGTTATACATATAAATACTAATAGTTAGTTATCTCGTCCTTTGCTTTAATAATAACGTCAATTCTGCTACATAGAACTTTAACATTCCTTCAATTTTTAAATGTACTTGAATATTCTAAATATTTTCAACATACCTATGATCATTTTCTTCTGTTTGTAAACTAAAGATTGTAGACTGCTCTAAATATTTTCTATAACATTTTAGTCCGGAAAATTTCCTTATCAAAGAAGCATTGGTAAAATTGTCCTCTTGAAAAACATTCTTTATAGCTTCAACACAAACTTATAAGGATCTTTAGTAACGTTGAAAGTTCTATATACGAGGATAGTCGCTAAAATGCCCAACCTAACAAAGAAAACAAAAAATTGGGGAAAAAATATTTCTCTACATAGTCTCCTTTTAACTCAATGCACTTTCCCAGCGATGTTCAATAGCTACCCTGTTTATAGTGTGAATCGTTGAGCTCCTCAAAATACCCATCAAGCGCAGTCTCCACCTCTTCATTGTTAGCAAATCTTTTAGCACCGACCCGTTCAAGTTTGGAAACAGAAAATAATCCGAGGAGGCTATATCTGGCGAAGACGATGCATAAGCAAGCAATTTGAATTGATTTTGGCCATCAAGATGACGGATGTGAGCTAGTGCATTGTCTTGATGAAACAAAACTTTTTTCGCGTAATACTCGCCATTGATTGTTTTTCCTTTCTGAAAAAAAATCAATGACAATTATCCCACGCGCATCCAAAAAAACAAACGTCATGACCTCGTATGCAGATGGAACTGTCTCTGCGTTCTTTGGAACCGATTCTCCCCTTTCAGTCCATTGTTTTGATTGTTCCTTCGTCTCAGGTATGAAGTGATGGAGCCATGTTTCATTCATTGTCATGAATTGACAAAAAAACTCGGCTTTATTGCTGTGAAACTTCGCCAAACACTCGATTGAAACATTCTCACGACGCTGTTTTTGTTACATTGTGAATAATCGCCATACCTATCTTGCCCACAGCTTTCTCAGTCCAAATTTTCAGTCAGTATATTATGTACAGCACTTTTTGAAATGCCTACTATGTCCGCTAGCTAGCCCGCTTTCAGTTGACGGTCGCCCAATACCATTTTGTAGATTTTTTCACTATTTCTTGCGTAGTAACCTCACTTGATTGACCATTGCAATATTCGTCTTGGCAGCATGTACGGTCTCGTTTAAACTCTTCCACCCAATATTTAACTATTGTAAACGATGGAACAGACTCCCCCAGAGCAGAATGTAGCTTCGTTTTGATATTGGTTGGACTGACGCTTTTCAAATACCAATTTTTTCCATGTTTACAAATTCACTGAGAGCGTTCACTATTGTTGGCTGCTGAACAAAGATTAAACAATGCAGCATCGTCAAACTTCAAATTTAAGCTTGATAAGGTTGGCACTTGCTACCATAGTCATTATTTTCAAAGAATAACCGTAATCTATACGTCAGGTCGGGTACTTCTGCGACTACCCCCGTAGTACAGTAAAACATGACCTCTTTTCACTGGACTTGGTTCATTACATACAATGTAAAGAAGCTAAACTATCGTACGTCATGTATCACACAAGACCATCACTTTGGGAAGATACCTTTATCATGCTTTATCTATGAAAACGCTCTAGGCTTCCTTTTAACTTACTAGCGAATTTTCATAACTTTCTACAAACGCGATTCATCACTGAATATTAACTACATAAAATAATATACGGTAGTGGGAAATTCACAAATAATCGTCAGGTAGGACGATTCTAATATAAAAATGTATTATCAATCGTTAAGGTACATGAGACCATCAATGTTGAAAATATGCGACAAGAAATATTTCGAATTCTTTGAAATTTTCTGCGGAAAACCATAGTTTTCACTGACTAATAAAATTATGCAAAACTATGTTGTAATAATCATTTTATGCCAATATTTTGCCTTATTAAACCTTTCTTTAACCTCTTTTTTATATTGCTGGGCAACCTCGGCCCAGAATAATGTTTACAATTTAAAAATAATTATTTATCAAATTTTGACGTCTGTCAATTTAATGTTCATTATTTTCGTTTTTAAAACCGTTTCATGTTACAAAAGTACCATTATACGAAAATGACAATTTGCAAAGAGTAATGTTTTGCGACACAATTTTAAACAAAATTTAAGAAGATCCAAGCTTTTTATCACTTATTTTATGGAGTGAAGATTGCATACTCACAAGAGATGATGTCTTTAACAGTCACAATATCCATTTTTGGCAATTTGAGGAGTCTTATATGTTCCTTCCTTCTACGCAACTTCTATAAGCTGGTCTTTTGTTTTCGTGATTATTTTAAGCTTTCCGCTCCGTTTAACAGCTACATTAGTACCGGGTTCAATATACCGCTGTAAAACCAAATTTTATACCTTTTAGTACATATAGTATATTATAAGCGCCACATTGTGGACGTTCAAATTATTAAGAACGCTGTGATATGAGGTATTAGAAATAAAATAAAAATGGTGCACGTTGGAATGGGTAAAATTATTAATAATGCTATGTGCGTTAAGCAGTAAATAAAATTGTTGGCATTGCGATAATCACTAAAAATAAATTAGTAATAAATTAATTAAAACTGAGTGAGTTTATGATGAGCATCTAAAGTCCAGAATGTTTGAAAAGCCGAAAAAAACGATATTAAAAGAAAACAAAGTTATCCTTAATATTTTATTATTTATTTATTATTTTATTATTTTGTTTAAACAAACTAAATAAATAGAAATTTTAACGCTTTAAATAAATACAAATTAATTACCAAACGAAAGCAAAATGTAAAAAGAAAGTTAATTAATTGCAAAGGCTGTAATAAAACAATAAGTTATAAAACTGCACGAGTAAAATATACAAGGATTAATAGAAAAATTAGTACCGAACGATATATAGATGTACTTGCGTGTATATGTGTGTATCCCTGAACGGGACGAGGTACGTTGAACACGTGAGAACAACACTCTATTGCGAACATGAAACGCAGACGCACTACATGCGTGTCTATTGCAGGGTTGTCAAAAGAGAGGGGCGATTTTTCTAGGAGAAGGAACTTTTAAAGAAATCAGTGTAGCATAATAGAAAAGGCACGCCGAAGATTAGAAATAACTAAGGAGGCCCAATATGATCAAAAAAGTTGTAACAACGTGAAGAATAATGTCCAATAGAAGCTTAATTGGGAAAAGTATTTTAAAATGATATGTCACACGACTTGCTTTAATGTAATTATTAACTCGTAACTATCTGACAGATGAATATTTAGCAGGTAGCAAATATTGTGTCAAAATTTGAATTATAAATAGAAATTAGATGAAAAGTTGAATGAAATATAATTTTGAGAGACTAGTCTAGAAAATGGGTTCGTGGGCAAAGTACATATGGTTCCAGGTATTTTCTCGGACGAAGAATGAAACCCTTTTATGTGACATAATACCTCTGAAAACATCTCTCGTTTCCAGCTCCCAGATCAAAAGATACTTTCAGCATTTTATTCTGGTAAATCTTTATTACTAGATACTAGATCTCTTTCATTTCTGAGTTATACCCGTATCTTGGCTCATAATTTATAGTTCTACTTCACCAAAATTATTTCATGTTACTTCACACCAAGCAATATTTTTTTTTTAAATTAAGACGCCATCGAAATCTTCATCAGTTTAAGAGATCAAAACTTTTTGTAATGGTATTTTTGCCCTTTTAGTCTTTGGTAATATTCCCTAAATTGATGGTGAAATGTAATTTTCCATATATTAACCTAATATTATCTTCAGTATACAGAATCAATCAAAAATCGTTCACAGAATTTAAATCGTTAGTAGATTGATAAGAAACTAACTATGTTGTTTCAAGTAGTAAACCCTATGGCACACATTTCGCGACGTTTTATAAACCCATTTGAAAAAATTTTTGTTTCATAAGTTAATGTAAGTAAAAAAGTGTAAGATTTAAAGCGATTTAAAGCAAAAAAGCATTTAAATTCGATCCTTTCTACCGTTTACTTTATGAAATGTTTAGAAAATATTTTTTTAAGTCGAGAAAATTGTAAAACTTTTATTGAATAATTACTTTGTTTTCTTAATCAACTGTGGGTATAACATTTTACTGCTTTTTATATTTTTCCCATAATACTTGGCGGTCAATATTCTTATCAACTATAAAAGATTAGTCGACTATTCCGGTGTCACTGTTTTACATGTGTACGTAGATTATCTTTAATACGTAAAAATGGTTATACACTCCGCGCAACATGAATAGGACCACCCGACTTGTTGCAAGCTTTCGGTGGTTTGAAAAACAATTCATTTACTAAAAATACAATGCAAGTTTGTAATGGTATGATATGGCAAATAATACGCATTATTGCGCAATAGTGCCTAACGTTATGCATTGGGTGACGTAAGTACCACATACATATAAAATGCACCGCGCCGGTTGGATACGACCAGTATTTAATAGTAAGCTACCGGATGAGTGTCGAGTTACAACGTGTATCCGGATAAACAAACATCTGTAATTAAGGGTATTGTGCAACGATGGGACGACAGAAGTGCTTAAGTATGGCAGAAATTGGAAAAATTAAAGCGTTCCATCAAGAAGGGTATTCCTCAAGGGCTACTGCAAAGAAAATAAGTCGATCACACCAGGTTGTGAACAATTTTATTAGGGATCCCGAAAATTATGGAAAACGTTTTAAAGGGCGAACAACATCCGTTACAACTAAGAGAGAACGTCGAGCCATATTACGCGAAGCATCGAATTCGGCATTAACGGCAAGACAAATCGCGAATAACGTTGGAACGAATGCATCGGTAAGAACTGTACAGAAGTTACTGAAGACCTGTCCGCATTTAAAACGTTTGAAAATTAAACGACGGCCTCCTTTAAGGGAATTTCAGCGCACTGCACGTCTTCAGTTTGCTCAAGCAAAAATGGGGTGGACAAGAGAATGGCAAACTGTTATTTTCAGTGACGAGAAGAAGTTTAATTTAGATGGCCCGGATGGGTTTTCTTATTATTTCCACGATTTACGTAAAGATGAAGTGATTCAGTCACGAAGGCGAGCCGATGTTGGTTCAGTCATGGTATGGGGAGATGTTTCCTATAACGGACCTGTTGATTTAGTAATAGTGAAGGGCAGACAGAATTCGGAAAAGTACGTCCAGCTGCTGCAACAGGTGAAAGACAAATTTTCCAACGTTATGGCAGGTGGGCCATTTATTTTCCAACAGGATAATGCCAGTATTCACACCGCGCGCATTGTTCGACGCTGGTTTCAAGAACAAGGCATGGAGGTTCTCGATTGGCCATCGCTCTCCCCCGACCTGAACATCATGGAAAATGTTTGGGGATGGTTGTCACGTAAATTGTACTCCAATGCTACCCAATTCAGTTGCGCTGACGAACTAGAGCAGGCGCTGAAACGAAGTTGGGCGGAACTTCCCGTTGGCTACTTGAGAACCCTGTATAATTCCATTCCATCCCGACTATTTGAGGTTATAAGAAATAATGGCAAAAGTACTCATTATTGAAGAATAAAGTATTTGGTTATTGCAAACGAATCTTTTATTTTGTAGATTGGTCGTATTCAAGTGGCGTTTAATTACTCTACTTATTGTCATTAGTAACGTACATTTGCACTGACTTACAAAAATTATATTTGGTACCTACATACATCTTTTTATCAACCCTCTTATTTTCGAAAATAACAATTCCAGCGCGCTACCATGTTTATACCAACTACAAATGTCATATATGCAGTTGGTCCTATTCATGTTGCGCGGAGTGTATATGTATGTACATATACATATACACAGTTTTATGGTTATAAAAACTCTAAAACGTTTTCAAATAAACTTATCTCCTATTCTGAGATAAAAGAAAACCATTTATTATTCTGTTGACATTAAGGAACTATTTTAATAACGGAGATTCTACAGTAATACTGACATACATCGTCGGGTTAAAAATATCACCTGGTATGCTCTAACAAACTCCGCGCAATGTAATTGTAATAAATATTCGAATCTGGCAAAGGCATTTAGAAGATTACAAAGGCACCTTTCAACCCCCATTATTTTTTAGGTACTAGGTAATCATTTAAATATTACTTTGGTAATTGCTTCATAAAACGTGTACATTGTAACAACGCGGATGCTGTAAAATTTAGCACAAACTATGTTTAGGAGCTCGTTTTCTGAAACGGCAGCGTAAGTAAACATTTCGATTTAATCGGCATTATAAAGTTTTTATAATTTTGCTGAAATTTGTGAACCGGCGCAGGCAGTATTGCAACCATTAAATGCAACAATTATTCGGTATCTAAACAATTGATGATTTAATTGTAGTAGTTACTGTAAATAAGTATCCACGCGAAGGAGAGCTTTAATGTTTTTTTGTAAAAAAGCTTTGAAATACTTAATGCTATAGCATATGAGAATATTTTGAATTTAACAAAATAAATGATCAGTAAGTATCCGCCAAATGAATTAGAATCACCTTCGGATTTTAGTATTCTTTCAGATTTATTAAAAAATAAACAAAAACAAATACTACTCATAAAAGATGTTTATTTATATTTTATAGAAGATATTGCATTAATATTTTGTTAGTCCTCCTTTGGTTTTAATGACTGCACTAATTATATCTAGCGTACTGGAGATACAAGTTCTTACCAGTTCTTATATGAAAATTATCTTTTAGAACTGCTATTGTTGAGTTCGTGATGAGATGACTTTTTCAATATGCTCCCTATATTTTCGATCGGATTTAGATTGAGTAAGATTCCGGGTCAATGTAAAAAGGGTATGTTATATGGCACGGTGCTGCATTCTGCATCAAGGTGTATGGTCCTTCTTTGTTTATTAAGTTTAGATAAGGCAAGGATACACTTTCAATAATCTTTTTGTGTTGCACTTGATTTATGGTGCTCTCCACAAAATACAGAAATCTGGTGTCATTCGCGGTTATGCATGACCAGATCATGACTGATGGTGGCTGTTTAATTTCTTTCTGTACAGCTTCATTACTACTTATAACGTTCTTCATCTATCGAAATTAACACTTGCCGTCATTGCTTCAAGTCAAGATTCATTACTGAAGATCACATAAGTGATATGTGAAATATTCCCTACAGTCTTAGACTTATTCATTCGAATCTAATGGAACAAACAACTAGAATATATTGGTAATAGACTAAATTATTCTGTTGCCTTATTTTAAATGTGCATATGTAGTTGCAGTCGAAAGTGTTCCAGGGAAGTTTGTTTAAACATTGTAAAGGGTCTTTCAATAAGAGGTTTCATTTTGATGTGTAAAACAAAACGAGTATTTTTAAGCGAAATCATCGGATGTTTATTTAATTGTAAAGAGAAATGTATGCCATTAATAAAGGAAAACAATGTCGGCCAAATGGCCACCACGGCTACACTTGCAGGACCATATTCTTTTCATGAAATTTCCCAACACACATTGGCACATTTGCGGCTGTATGTCCTCGATTACTTCCCGAATTCCACCTTTGAGGTCTTGAATCGATTGTGGGCCATTGGTATAGACCTTATCTTTCACGTAGCCCCAAAGAAAAAAACTAAAGGTGTTAAATCACAAGATCTCGGCGGCCAATTGTGATCGCCTCTTCGAGAAATCACACGGTCAGGAAACGTTTCACGCAAAAGAGCGATGGTATTGTTACTTGTGTGGCACGTAGCGCCGTCTTGTCGAAAATAAACGTCGTCCACATCAATATCTTCCAATTCCGGTCATACAAAATCGTTCGATAGCGCAATCTATTCACCGTAACAGTTGCCCCAGTCTCATTTCCTAAAAAATAAGGTTCAATGACCCCGCCATACCAAAAACCCCACCAAACAGTCGCAGGTTGAGGATGGAGAGGTTTTTCAACAATAATTCTTCGGTTTTCCAAGCCCCAAAATGCGACAATTCTGTTTGTTAACGTAGCATCCGAGGTGAAAATGGGCCTCATCACTCAAGATGATTTTTCGATGAAATTCCGGATCAGTTTAATGCATTTCAAGGACCCAATCAGTGAAGACACGACGTTGTTGATGGTCGGTAGGCGTGAGTTCTTGTGTTAACTGAACTTTAAAAGCCTTAATGCCTAAGTTTTTATGCAATTTACGGTGTAATGTTGTTTGTGAATTGCCCAATTCCAAAGATCGACGAGAAATGGATAAATCTGGGTTTTCCTCAACACTATGGGCTACAACAGCAATATTCTCAGTTGTTCTTGAGCGACGTGCACGAGTTTGATTCTTAACATCACTAACTTATCCCAACAGCTCAAATTTTTCCACCAGTTTCACAATTGCTGGCCGAGAAGATGCTTTACGACGACCTAAAAATGCTTTAGTTTTGCGAACTGTGACCGCGAAATTTTCACCTTTTTGTAATGAAATAATTTAATTTCAGTGCGTTGTTGAAGTGTATATCGTTATATAGTTTTTACTTGTCATCTGTCAAGTAGTTACAGGTTAAGTCATGACAACTTTTAAAATGGCGGGCTATTGAAAATGAAATGTCTTATTGGAACACCTTTTATTTTCGCAAATATGGCACTTATCTGTCTAACAAATTATACGTATGATGAACATTTGTGTGTAAATGACCATATTTATGATTCAAACTCGTTCATCCAATTCTAATAAACTGGACTCTTGTTACACTAGAATTTTTTATCCCCATTTTACTAGTTCTCTTCATTTGTCATCGAAAATTTTGTTTATGTGCTGTAGTGTGAATACTTATTGGACATTTTCTCAGCTTTAGTTTGTAAGTTCAGAAAATATTTTATTTTTTTCCCTTTCTCTTGATTTGTTCTTTTTAAATAATATTATAACTATAATACATATGTGTAAATTAGTTTTAAGTACATATTATTTGTTTTCTTGTTTCCTGTAAATGGCTTACGCTGTTAGATAATAAATTATTCTTACCAAAAAATGAAATTTATTATAAAAATTGATATTTTTAAAATATTATTTATTAATGATATAGTTTGTACTAATTTACCTTTTTCCAGCTCTGAATCGTAAAATTTCTATTCATTTTTACCTATTTCTGGTACGCTTCCTTGTACCTATGCTTCTGCGATAGTCTGTTAATTTGATTCCGGACGTACAATCGTGATTGCATTGTGCGTTTGAATACGTTTATATTATGCACCTTTAATTTATTTTATGAGCTCTCTAGCGGAAGATTGTTTATTTTGAGTGCTGTTTTTTTAATTAGCCGGTCGTCTGTCTCGATAGTTTTGCGAACACCATAACCACTCGATTTTAACGGAATATTTTCTCGGTCGATTGTATGCCGAGAAACTTTTTGCATTATTGCATTTTGTCAGTTGGAATACATGCCCGTTTTTAATAAAGTTTCTATTTTAATTTTATCCTCGTTACAAACTTTTCAATTTTCTCATTCGGAATAAATTACAAAGCTTAAAAATTCGCCAAAAAAATTAAATTAAAAATAAGATTTATAATATATTATTAAAACACTTTAATATACTTTAAATTTCTAGATATGCAAGGGTGGCTTTAATCGAAATTCACGTACTATAAGTATAAAATATTTTTATGTCTATTTAAAATATCTCAACACGAGTACGTACAAATATCAACTAAAATGCATATTATTCGTAGTGTTTTATTTGGATTACACATTTTCAATAAAGGATGGTGAGCATATTTCATTAGTGGTTGGAAAGTTATTCGCAAAAATGGAGAAGAATAATGAGAAATTTCCTGTGTTTAAACCCTAATAGCAAATACCTAACTCAAAACCGATAATATTATCACAATAATATAATGGTTATTTTTTTCTAGAAATAGATCCTCTTTGAATAACTAAATCCTTTTATAATCGAAAATTTGAAATATATTTAAATACAAACAAGTTGTAGTACAAATTTCTAGATATGCAAGGGTGGCTTTAATCGAAATTCGCATACTATAAGTATAAAATATTTTTATGATTTCTACTTAAAAAATCTTTAAAATATATAATAACCTGCTTACGGATATAAAAAAAGAATCTGAATGGAAATTAGAAGAAGTTTCATGCATGGATTTTTTTTAATTTTTTTGACAAATGCAGTAAATGAACTGCAAAAGAATATATTCTAATTCATTATTTACGATTCCACGCCTGAATCGAGTGGTTTGAAAATCATTCTTTAAATTGAGAAAACCAATTCTGTACTGTACTCTCCCTAGTTACGTTTTCTCCGTAAACACCACAAATGACTTTTAGTGGCTTCCCGTGCATTAACTTCTCTGTTAAACTTCGAGCAAAAGGATATGTCAGAAACCTTCGCTTTTTTCTATTTGACATTCCATTTTCTTTTATCAGTATATAAAACAATCTTTGCACAAATTCAAAAACTGTTCAGTTAAACAATGATTGATTTAAATAACGTGAAAGTTATTTTTTTAAATCACTTTCATCCTAGAAACCAAAAACGCTATGAACTTTTTCGTCAATCCAATACATTCTTTATTTTCAAATGCAACGATTACTTATGTCTGAGTGTTAGGATGAAAACTGATTATTTTAATAAATATATTATTTATTGTTTTTTCTCTTCCTTTTTTTTGGGTTAAAGTTGATTTAACAGAACAGTAGTCTGTATAGTTGCTGAACATCGTGAAACCAAATGAAAATTCCAATTTAGTCGAGCTTACTCTTTAGTATGAACCCCAGGTCTGGAATTTAGCCCTCCTTTTAAATGCTTATTAACGAAGTCAGATAAATAACAGAAAAGAGTGGAAAAGAATACTTAATGATTTATTGGCATACAGGAAACTAAAGAAATAAAGTGTAAAGTGGAATGGAATGTTGTACCATTTTCCTGAATTGATTTGTTGAGCCCATTGGGTAGTTTCAATTTCAAAAGGATTGAATGTGAAGTCTTATAATTACAATAAAGTAATTATTGAAGGTAATTTTGGTGGAGCCTGTGGTTGATTAACTTAATCACTGAAGCTTAATATATCCACATTAATTTTCGTATTCTGTATATGTATTTCGACAACTAAGTTATCATCATCAGCAGAAAATTAAACAATGTCGCACCTGGAAAACTACGGCAAACTACCTGTGCGAAAACAAATTCCGCACACGAACCGTACCGCCGAAAGCCAAAACGCACAAACGCAGAGCCTGCGTTTTGGCTTTCGGCAGTACGCGGAATACTAAAATTAATGTGAAAAGGGGTTATATATCAACCTTCAGTGATTAAAGTAATTATTAATGAAATTATAAATGATTTATATACTGAACTTATATTATAACATAGAATTTGTGGAAAATTCTGGTTCATTTCAAAAACCAAGTATTTTCCACAAGGTTTGGGGCGTATCTACATGTAACTGAAATAATAATATTCCTAAAAAATCTAATCCTGTTTATTATAAGTGTTTCATACTGTTATAATTCTATTAAAATATGAGTGGGTAGGGTAAACTCTAAATTGGCTAATAAAATAATTAAAGCAATATCTTAAAAAGATATTACAAGGGTATGTGTAACTTTCATAAGATACCTTATCAACTTAAGAACGTTTATGTATATCTAAATTTTTCCATTATTTACATTGCCTTGTAAGAATCACGTATTTCTTGATTAAATCGTGTCCTATTTTCTCGTGAAAGTATAATATGGAGTGATTTTGAACATTTATTCAAAGTAAATCTATTATAATAGGTAACAAAGTAATAGTATATTTATGAACTTAATAGCCTTGTATAATATCATTTTCACCATGTGGTTAAACATACAAAAAACATTAAGTAGTTTTGCAACAATTCAATACATTTCTGTGCTGAATTCTACTTGGTTTTCAAGAGCTACGACAAATTTTTTGAAAGAGATGGCGCCAGTGAATTGCTGCAAGTTCTAGAGTTATTCTCATCTGTTATGATAACTAACAATTTTAAATTCATTTTGGAAAAAAAATGAATGATTTGGTATAAAATTTTACTCTTTTACATCCGCGAAGGGACAAACACGCGTTACGCTCAAGTGTCCTACAAGAACGTTATTGACAACTATGGTTCTCAAAATTTCGTGCCAGTGATCTTGGCTTTCGATCATGAAGGACCAATAAGACTGATAACAACAAAATAAATGCATCGTTAAACTCAGAGATTATAAAAACGTTAAACATCCATTGTTCGAGCGTTTACGATCACATGAAAAAGCCAAGATACGTCAGTAAACACAATATTTCGGTTCCTCATCAACTCAAAGAAGTTCATTTCACGGTACGTATACGCATGTTGCAATATGCTCTTTGAACTTGATGAAGATGATCCTTTTGAAACGACTTGCAACCGATGATGAAAAGTGGATCGTTTACAATAATGTACTGTTTACAACAACGCAGTGTGAAAAAACCCTTGGTTTCAATCTGAAAATTTACCTCGAATATCGTTGAAAGCAACGGTCATCAGGAGAAGATCATGGTGGCAGAATTTTAAAGATGTCTTGTTTTTTAAGCTGCTTCCAAAGAAACAGACAATTAATTCAAATATATATTATAGTATAGTTGGATAGCTTGGAAGAATCCATTGTTTATAAACGTCCGAGTTTGTTAAACTAGGACTAGAATTTCATCAAGATAACGCGAAACCATACACAAGTTTGACTGCCCGTCAAAAAATACTCGACCTTGAGTGAAGTATGCCCCCACACTCACCGGACCATACACCTCTAGACCATTTGTTTTATCTTCAAAACTCTGCATGATGTTACGTAAAACTCAGATAAAAATAAAGATTTTCGCCCATAAAGATAACTCCTATGAATGAGAAATTTTAAGATGACGAAATGTTATAGATTTGACTGATATTTTTCAATTTATTGAGGTTTTTTTTTTGGTTATAAAAATTAATTACCGTTTGATAATTGATTTCGTCAAGCTATTTTAATATTTTATTGTTGTGTTGCAGTTCTTAATTACAAGGTAATAATCTCCTAAATTGTTAATTAAAACTTTCTTCACATTTCATTAATCATTTGGAACAATTTTCTGTGTATTGTTACTGTATTAGATTAAAAGGAGCATATGAATTGTTAGTATGATATATACGCGCCATATAAATGAAAGTTTATTGTTATAAGTATTTAATTTATTTATTATTTCGGCAGGGCTAATACAATTTTATGACGTAATTTTTTTTTAAGATTTAGAGTGTATTGGAAAAACCGAATGCGGAATAGTTCAAAAGTAGAACGCGTTTTAATGGCATATTTATAAACGTGTACGTCAAAAAGTTTAGAAGTATACTTAATCTATGAAGTTAGAACTGATAAACATGTCCTCGTAAATCACTTATACAGGGTGTTTCAAAAAGAATATACGTATTTCGAATGCATATATTTATTAAACTTTAAGACATACGAATATGAAACTTTACACACATATTTACGAACCTCTCAAGTTCAGATTACAGATGTTCAATATGTCCTCCATCAGCGACACGATCAATATCACATCGATACTGAAATTCCTCCCATACTCGGGCAAACATGTCCTTCATCACTGATGTTATGGCAGTAGGGATCCGGTTCTTCAACTCTTCCAGGTTCTGTGGGAGTAGTGGTACATAAACGTTGTCTTTAACGAAACCCCACAGGAAGAAGTCACAGGGTGTAAAATCCGGTGACCGTGGAGCCCAGCTGAGACATGCTAAGTCGCCAGCTCCTTGACGACCAATCCAACGGTTCGGTAGAGTTTCATTCAGATATTCACGCACTTGGCGACTCCAGTGATGGGGTGCCCCGTCTTGTTAAAAAATGAAGTTGTCTTCGTGCAGCCTCGGAAACAACCAGTAATATAGCGAGATACTGCTGACCGTTAACTGTGTTTCCATCAAAGAAGAATGGGCCGTAAACAGATGATCGGGATATCGCACAAAACATATTGATTTTAGACGAATCTCGTACATGTTCAATGGCTGCATGTGGGTTGCGTAGACACGAAATTCGAACATTGTGTTTGTTTACCAGACTACTAACATGGAAAGTCGCTTCATCACTGAACACGATGCGTTGTGCGAAAGTGTTATCATGTCAATAGCATCATGAATCTCGTTACAAAGTGCCACACGTTTCCGTTTGTCATCAGGACGCAGAGCTTGTAACAACTGTAACTTGTACGGCTTCATAAACAACCGACGTCTCAAAACACGTCAAATTGTTGTTGTAGGCAGTTGTAGCTCCCGACTGGCACGACGAATTGATTTTGAAGGATTACATTGGAAAGCAGTTTGAATTCGTGCACCATTTTCTTCAGAAACACGAGGGCTTCCAGGAGTCTTTCCTTTACATACACAACCTGTATCTACAAATTGTCGATACCATCTGCGAATGTTCCACCCATTCCATTGTATAGTCCAGACCGTTATAAATTTTAATGCACATATAGAGAAGAAATGTCATAAAGTAAACAGGGATGCGAAAAAGTTTAGTATAAAAGTGACTTTTTACAATTTTCACAAAATCTACTCTTTATAAAGTTTTAAAACAGGGGCGACACCAACTTTTTCAACTGTAGGTTAATTTTAAAAATACCTATCCTTCTCCAGACCACAATCAAAAATACACAGAGTGATTTTTAAGCTAAATTGATATTAAAAAGAATTTTTAGAAAAAATACGGATTTCTGAACTTATAACCTACAGTTTAAATTAATTTCATATAATATAGGAAAAAGTACACCGTGGGCAATTTGAAGTGTCTCCGTATAGTTAGTATAATAAAAATCCCTAGGTTGGAACGTTTAGATCTTCTTAGATTGTTACACTTTTTCGTATTTTCGAAATTTAATACAATTGCAATAACCATTAGAAAGAGGAGATTGGTTCTTATTTTGATCAACAGAAATCATTTATGTTTGACGCCATAAGTCGTAGGACAATTCTCGTAGGTCTTTTGTACCATGTTAGGTGAAAAACTTCTCTAATTCCCCTCGTATATTTAACATGTTTCTAGAAAACTTGAAAGGACTTTTTCCATAATAAATACTCTCAGTTTTTACTCAGCGTGGTTTTCAATTTTCTTAAATTTTTTGTTCAGTGCATTCTAATTCATTTAATTTAGTGGTGGACTTAAAACACTGCATACATTAATTTTTAATATCAAAGCATTGACGGAACATATGCCTGAAAAACTTGTGCAGCTACATTAAAATTCTTAGCACGAGCTTTAAAAAATGCAAGAATTCTTTTTAAGGAATGCAATAGTTTAGTCTAAAGCGACAAATCGATAATGTCATATAGTAAATAATTTGGAAAGACGCCTTTTCTATTTCTTTTTTATTCCAACACTCGATAAAATTAAAGGTTAAAAATTCTGTCAATAACTACAAAATTATATCAGTGGAAAGTTAAGTCCGTAAATTTTTTATTTGAGCATGCCAGCTTATTTATATTCTTCACATTGTCCGACAAATGATTAGGGAATCGATAAGCGTCGTAATGCATTGGCCGTTACTACTTGGCAGAAACTACTGCCTTTGAGGAAGGAATACGTTTTCGTGTCGTGTCTCGTATTATTTTCAAATACTAGAATTTTATTTTCACAAAGAAGTAAATGTGTATGTTGCGTTGATAATTCATATGTTTTAAATTCTCCTCTGAGTTATTTACAAGAATCTGTAAGAGTAATTTCGATCACTGTGAACGTATTACCTGTACTTGTTAAAAGTAAAAATATAAAAAATAATCCATCACAAGGATTCCTTCAGATTTCGTCGGATTTTTAAACTCAGTATGTAAAAAGTGTTTCAAATTGCGCGTTTTTTTTTTAAGATTAAATAAAATATAGATGGCGCACTGAATTTGTCTGGGTATGTGGGCATTTAAAAAGTGTGATGTATGACATTTATAAAAATGGCTTTGTACACGGTACAAGAACGTCAAGTTCAAGTTGTTGAATTATTTTATGAAAATCAGCGTTCTGTGAAAAGAGTTCTTAGAAAATTACGTGCATTTTATGGTTTACATAATCGTCCATCTGAAAGCACTGTTGTTCGAATTATTAAAAAATTTCAAGAGACCAGTTTCGTGGAAGATCAAAAAAGTGAAAAATACAGTCGTAGTGATCGTTCACAAGAAAATATTGGTTTGGTTCGTGAAAGTGTTGCTCAAGATCCTGAAATGTCCATAAGACGACATTCACAACAACTTGGACTTGGTGGATCAACAACATGGCGTATTTTACACAAGGATTTAGCTCTGAATGCATATAAGGTTCAAATAACACAGGAACTGAAGTCATTAGATCATTTAAAATGTCGTTCATTTATCAATTTCATCAATGAACAACCAGCTGATTTTTCTCAAAAAATAATGTTTTCCGATGAGGCACATTTTGAACTTGGTGACTATGTTAATAAACAAAATTGCCGTATCTGGGGTGAGGAAAATCCACGAATTATTCATGAGAAACCTATGCATCCTAAACGAGTTACTATTTGGTGTGCATTATGGTCAGGTGGTGTAATTGGACCTTACGTCTTTGAAAATGTTGCTGGTGAAGCTGTAACTGTCAATGGTGATCGATATCGTCGGATGATAACCGAATTTTTGTGGCCTGAATTAATGTATATTGATCTAGAGGATATGTGGTTTCAACAGAATGGCGCTACACCTCACTTTGCACACGAATCAATTGATTTATTGAGAGAAAAATTTCCTGGACGTGTAATCTCAAAAAACGGTGATGTTAATTGGCCACCAAGATCATGTGATTTGACACCGTTAGACTATTTTCTTTGGGGTTATGTGAAAAGTCAGGTTTATAAAAACAATCCACAATCAATTCCTGCTTTGAAAGATGAAATTATTCGTGTCATTGGTGAGATAGAACCTCCATTATGTCAAAATGTCATTGAAAATTTTAACAAAAGAATAGACGTCTGTGGAGTTGCAAGAGCAGGCGATTTGGCAGATATTATTTTTCGCATATAAATGTCATAACTGATACTTCAATTACCACTAAAAGGTTTTTGAAAGTGAATGCAAATTATGTTTTATTTATTCTTTGAAAAAACCGCGAAATTTGAAACACCCTTTATATCAGAAACATTGAGTGGTGCGTTAATTTTGAACATGAGTTTAGGTTCTTACTATGTTTTTGAATTCTAATTCTAATTTCAAGTAGTTTAAACATATATTTACCTTACCGCATTAGTTATAAAGTATAAAAAAGCATTTAGTAGTGAACAAGTTTTTTGTATTAATGTATTTATTGTTTATATATACACTCCACGCAACATGAATAGGACCACCCGACTTGTTGCAAGCTTTCGGTGGTTTGAAAAACAATTCATTTACTAAAAATACAATGCAAGTTTGTAATGGTATGATATGGCAAATAATACGCATTATTGCGCAATAGTGCCTAACGTTATGCATTGGGTGACGTAAGTACCACATACATATAAAATGCACCGCGCCGGTTGGATACGACCAGTATTTAATAGTAAGCTACCGGATGAGTGTCGAGTTACAACGTGTATCCGGATAAACAAACATCTGTAATTAAGGGTATTGTGCAACGATGGGACGACAGAAGTGCTTAAGTATGGAAGAAATTGGAAAAATTAAAGCGTTCCATCAAGAAGGGTATTCCTCAAGGGCTACTGCAAAGAAAATAAGTCGATCTCACCAGGTTGTGAACACTTTTATTAGGGATCCCGAGAATTATGGAAAACGTTTTAAAGGGCGAACAACATCCGTTACAACTAAGAGAGAACGTCGAGCCATATTACGCGAAGCATCGAATTCGGCATTAACGGCAAGACAAATCGCGAATAACGTTGGAACGAATGCATCGGTAAGAACTGTACAGAAGTTACTGAAGACCTGTCCGCATTTAAAACGTTTGAAAATTAAACGACGGCCTCCTTTAAGGGAATTTCAGCGCACTGCACGTCTTCAGTTTGCTCAAGCAAAAATGGGGTGGACAAGAGAATGGCAAACTGTTATTTTCAGTGACGAGAAGAAGTTTAATTTAGATGGCCCGGATGGGTTTTCTTATTATTTCCAGAATTCGGAAAAGTACGTCCAACTGCTGCAACAGGTGAAAGACAAATTTTCCAACGTTATGGCAGGTGGGCCATTTATTTTCCAACAGGATAATGCCAGTATTCACACCGCGCGCATTGTTCGACGCTGGTTTCAAGAACAAGGCATGGAGGTTCTCGATTGGCCATCGCTCTCCCCCGACCTGAACATCATAGAAAATGTTTGGGGATGGTTGTCGCGTAAATTGTACTCCAATGCTACCCAATTCAGTTGCGCTGACGAACTAGAGCAGGCGCTGAAACGAAGTTGGGCGGAACTTCCCGTTGACTACTTGAGAACCCTGTATAATTCCATTCCATCCCGACTATTTGAGGTTATAAGAAATAATGGCAAAAGTACTCATTATTGAACAATAAAGTATTTTGTTATTGCAAACGAATCTTTTATTTTGTAGATTGGTCGTATTCAAGTGGCGTTTAATTACTCTACTTATTGTCATTAGTAACGTACATTTGCACTGACTTACAAAAATTATATTTGGTACCTACATACATCTTTTTATCAACCCTCTTATTTTCGAAAATAACAATTCCAGCGCGCTACCATGTTTATACCAACTACAAATGTCATATATGCAGTTGGTCCTATTCATGTTGCGCGGAGTGTACATATATGCAAAAAACGTAATATTTCTATACAAAAGTATGTCTTCAACCAATCAACTTACAAGTTGGCCTCAATTGAACTCTGATACGTCATTGAGAAAAAAAGAACGGATATCTCAGCTTATGCACCGATCGAGGATTCGTGGGAAATTCCGCAAGAAATAGAAGGAGACGAAGAAGGAGAAGAAGAGAGTCGATTCGATCACCTTTTGCGTTTTATAGCAACGAAAGCATCAGCTGGTCGCCGTTGTTTTGTATTTTAAACTTATGTTCGTCCTAGCGTTGGAATTCCTACTCGCGTTTTATTTTAGATACACGCACGGATATATACTCAAATGCTTATATAAAGATAGAAGCGGCGGTGAGATGGCAAAAACTAAACCCGTCCCGCACTGTGATGAGTTCGTTCTTTATCCACAACGAGCTCGCTTTATATTAATAAAAACATGTTTTAGTTTGCGTGTATATGTGTATTCCTTATATATATAAGCTATACAAGCATACATATACATGTTCATTATTGAGCCGTCTTGACGTTACGTTCGGTGGCAGGGTGTGTGTCTAGACTTTGAATTGAAAAACCGGCTATCGTGTCATCGTAAATATGAATCTGTCCAATCTTTTGTTGCGCGATTCTTTAACCTTTCCGAGAAATGGTTTCTATTTTTGTTGAACGTCGAATCCGTTGTGTATTTTAATGCGGTACGTGCAATTTCAATCTATAACGACCGACATAATTGAATGTGAAGTCGATATCTTTAGCTACTGAAATATCTATTTAGATATATTTAGCTACTGAGATACCTATTAATACTGTCGTAATGGAAATGTATCGTTTAAAGAAATACTAAGTAAATATGTCAGCTGAGTGAATGAAAGAAAAAGTTTTTCAGTGGGAATGGGAAATGTAAATAATACGTGACGTGAAATGAATATATTGTTAATGCGTTTTTTTCCCAATACCAGTTCAATTTTCTTAAAACTAAAATTGTCTTAATTATACCTTTTAACAAGGACGTATTACTTATCTAATATTAAAAAGAATTGAAACTTTGGTGATGAATAGTCTCAGTCCCCGGCGAAAATATTAGCACAACCTGCAAATATAAAGCTTTCCGCTATATAGCAAAACGAAATAAAGATTTTAATAAAAAGTATTTATTGTGCAAATGTCCGTCGCGGCTTCGTTGGGTGGCGCGCATCCGAAATGTTCAATTCTCCATGACTCTGGCGCATAAATCAGGCTGAATTTGACCGATGACATGGGTTATATTGGCTTTGAGGGCCGCTGTGGTTTGTGGCTTATTCGCCTAGACTTGCGACATAAGAAAACCCCACAAGAAAAAGTCTAACGGGGGTAAATCGCACGATCTCGGTGGCCAGTTCACATCACCTCCACGTGAGGAGACCATGCTTCAAATTGCTCGTGTAGCATATTCAATGTGGCATAAGTTGTGTGACACATAGCGCCGTTCTGTTGAAACCACATGTCATTGGTATCTATGTCATCCAATTCAAACCAAACGAAGTTAGTAATTATCGACCTATAGCATTCGCCGTTGACGGTGATGGCGTGGCCAACGTCGTTCTCAAAGAAATAAGGACTGATGACGCCGCCAGACCACAATCCATATCAAACAGTGACTTTTTCGGGATGCGTTGGATACTCTTAGATCTCATATGGATTGGTAGTATCATCCCAAATTCGACAATTTTGTTTATTGACGTGTACCCATTCATCCAGAAATGGGCCTCATCGCTAAAAATGATTTTTTGATGAAAATTAGGGTCAGTTTCAAATTGCGCCAGGGCCCATTCAGCGAACACACGTCGTTGTCTATGGTTGTGTACCTTCAACTCCTGGGTTAGTTGAATTTTGTACGGGTGCAAGCCCGGGTCACGACGTAAAATTCGCCAAATCGCGGTCAGTGACATGCAGTGCATGTCTAAAGGACGTGTATACTCTTGAAATTATTAAAAAAAAGTACTTTATATGATTCTAGATGACCGTCGAATAAAATTAGGCAAAGTAACAAAAGCTTTACACATTTCATATGTATCAATGATTTCGATTTTACATAATGAATTGAGTGTGCAAAATGTACATATTTATTGTGGGCTACAAACGCAAATTCAGCGAAGTGAAGACATAGTCCGAAAAGCTTTTCACACCGAATAGTAAGAGTTGATTAAATACGGATAAACTATTATACACCCGAAATGAAACAATAATCGAAACAATGGACTGAGGCTGATACAAGTCTTCCCAAAAAAAGGGAAAGACTGTACACTTTGTCTACTGTCTTTCTTTGGAGCTACAGTAGGATTCATTTTATCATCAACTGCACAATGTACATATTATAATGTAACAGGTCTTACTTAAAGAAGAAACGAGTGCCTTTTTTTCCAGGATAATGCACGTGTCCACACTTCGACAATGGCAAAAATTCATGAACTATATTTCGAACGAAATTTTTACATCCAGCTTATTCGCCAGATATGTCTACCTCAAACTTATTTGTCTTTCCGAACCTGAAAACTTGACTTGGTGGCAAAAGATTTTAGTGGAATTGGAAAGTAATCACTTGAATCAATATATATTTCGAACAATTTGATAACACTTACTTTTCTTAGTGAAAAAACTTGACTGTCCGTGAATTAAATGTAAAACAAAAATAAACTAATTTTTTGACAAAAATTTTTTCTTGGCTAAACTGACTATTTACTGATTCGCCCTCGTATTTTCAAATATTAAAAAGATATCTTTTAAGAAGTTGAAAAACAAAAAAAAACAATCAGACTTTCATTTTCCATATGTAATAATTAGTAACAAGCAGTATGAACTTTCGAAGCCTTGTGAAGTCTTCTGTCTACACAATATAAAACACACAAGTGGTCCCGCTGATATCCCTGATATCATACTAATCTCACATTTCGTGCTTAATCATTTCCTTTAGATATCGTTTGACATTTTTCTGTACAAACGCCAATGTAAATATTGTTGTAACAGAAAAAAAACTGCATATAAATGATATTTATTTATATACGCAACTAATGTTTATCCCAATTCCTTAAAGTTAACATATATCTATATACACTACCGTCCATAAGTTTAATCGCACTACAGATAATTTTAATTGCAGAAGGAAATAAAATATTTAAGTTAATATATCGAAATTTTATCCAGACTAAAATCATTTTACAGGTAAGAAATATAATAAGGGTGTCATGGAGATTATCCCTTAATCAAAATTGTTTATTGTATGGTTTATTATGTGGACGTAATAGCCGGTCTTTAACTAATATTTGTGCGCTTGTAAGGGTATATTTTATGCCTATTACATAGTGAATACTAGTATTCACGTCGTTAATGAAGTGTCAGCAAGTGCTATCGAGTGAGCGTATCTTTTTAAATTGTGTTTTAAACATGGCAAGGAGAAAGCAACTAACTCTTGAACAAAGGGCAAGAATTACTGCTTTGCAGGAAACAAAGCTTTCTTATGGACAGATGAATCCAAATTTGAAATTTTTGGAAATAAACGCCGTACTTTTGTTCGTCGTCCTGTCAGGGAGAGAATGTTAGATGAATGTGTGGTTAAGACAGTGAAACATGGTGGTGGAAATGTAATTGGAGGTGGGCGCATCGAAAAATTGGTGCAAATCACAGAAAGAATGACAAAAGAAGTCTATTTGGGTATATTGCAAGAGCATGCTCTTCCGTCAGCGATGTAACTAATGGATCCGGAGTTTGTTTATCAGCAAGATAACGACCCCAAACACATAGCGAAGATTGTAAAAAGGTTTTTCGCCGACCAAACTGAAAGAGGAATCTTTCATTAATGACATGGCCATCCCAAAGTCCGGACTGCAATCCGATAGAGCTGTTATGGGACTGTTTGGATCGTGAAGTGCGGAAAATACCCTGACAAGACAGATCTTTGGGATAAGATGCAGAATGCATGGAACTCTATCGATGAGGAATATCTCGACCGACTAGTTGAACGAATGCCACGTGTTTGTGAAGCCGTGATCGTAGCTAGGGGTGGTTACTTTGACGAAAGTAAATTGTATGTTAATTTAGTATTTTATAAATAAATTTTGCCATGAAAATAAACAGTCTTTTTTAAAATCATTGCGCAATTAAAATTACCTGTAGTGCGATTAAACTTATAGATGATAGTGTATATATGTATATACGTATATATATATATATATATATATATATATATATATATATATATATATATATATATATATATATATATATATATATATATATATATATATATATATATATATATATATATATATATATATATACATATATATATATATATATATATATATATATATATGTGCGTGTGCGTGTGTGTACGTAGTACGTATATGTAAATGTTATTATTAAAATACAAAGAATTTGTATAAATTATAAATTAAATAAAGGAATGGGGAAATAGTTCATCGCCAAGTTTTTTATTACAGGTGTGTTGTTTTACAAAAATAACTTCATTTACATATGCAACGTGTTCATTGATGTAATTTCCGTGATTTTTTTTGTTTTAATAGTAGGTTATTATCGATTTACTTTTCAATGAATTTATAATTCACGAAAAGCATTCTATTTTTATATGATAGTAAAAACTTTTTCCTAATGGTTTAATAATTTATTTCTGTTACTTGAAAGTCGTTCATGTGAATTCAGTGCTCATAATTTTTTCCCCGTCGGAAATATTGCGCACTGTTATTTAATATTTGTCATAAAAAGATATTTTTGTAATGTAAATTAATCAATTTGTCTTTGTACAGACTGTTTGAGATTAATACTTAATTAGTTCAAGAATGAGTTTGTATATAATTACAGCTACCAAGTTAGGCAGTGCGCCATAGGCGTCCGAATTATAGTAAATAATAGGTAATAGATTATACACAATCGGCCATTAGTGTTTACCCACTTGGAAAATAATGGAAAAACAAGTGTAATACTGCAAAATTAAAATTTTATTATATAATTAGACAAAATCTTCTAAATTTGTTTAAATTTTTAATTCGTCGATGTGACCATCTTGAGATCTAATTACTGCCTGACACAATCTCAGCATCCTCTCTAGTAATTTCGCCAGACTTTCTATTTTTGACCATGCATCCTGTAGTTGCGCACTTGTCTGTCTAGCTCATTCCATAGCATCTCTATAGGATTCAAGTCAGAGCTCTGAGGAAGCAATTTCATAATATTCCTTCCCGTTCTGATTCCTGTATATAGCCCCGACACAATTTGTACGTGTGTTTGGAATTTTTGTCTTGCTAAAGATGTCTCAATTAGTCGTGTTGCGGGGAAAAGGGCATTCTGTTCCAAAATGTCTATGCACCGTTCTTTTCTTAGAATACCGTCTATTTCAATAAGATCGTCTACCGATGTTCCAGCAAAACAACTCCAAGCCATTACTGATTCTCCTCCATTCCTGGTGCTTGATGCAATGCATTCTCTCTCTGATTTTCGGAGAAACCTTTTTTCACTCTTCTAGCTTCAAATCCTTGTATTGTTTTGCCCAAGCTAACCGTTTTATTTTATTTTGCGGTTTTCGCATAGCTATTCTCAATTTTTCTTTACGTAAACGCTTTTTCACCGTTGCGACGCTGGTTTATTTCGATAAATGTTTGCCTCTGGTGTAATTTCGTGTGCTGTTTTTTGTAAGTTCCTTTTACTTAATAAAACTATTGGTCGATCCTCTGCTGTTGTTATTTTTGGTCTGCCTGGCCGCTACCAGTTTTTTCATATTTTTGAATATTCTACTAGTCCACAGTTCTTGTTTGTAATCATGATGAGACATGCTAAGAGAAAGTGCTTAAACCGATAGTTCCTACCATGCTTCTCCTTGTCTGGTTCATAATCTTATGTAAATGTTTTTAAAATTCCCGGGAAAAAGGTCTTTACCTGGGTTGTAAAATGATCGTTGTCGATAATTTAGTTTTAAAGTACTTAAATACATAAATATCGAAGAATATGCATGTATCATGTTTATCTTTCAATTAAAATTGAATAACATATTGGTTTTAGTTAGGCTATAATATGGCTGATGTGTATGATATTTGACGTTGTTTTACGCCATTCCTTTTGAATTTCTCCTCCAGTCATCTGTACTTTCCCATTTACTTTATATGTATATGTAAACTCTGTTACAGCATTGCAATAAACTTCTTCTGTACTTTCAGTCTTTCAAATCTTCGTATATTATTTTCGTCTGTCGTTTTGAATAACAACAATATTTGAACGGCAAATATTTCAGTTTGCAGTGAAATTTTAGATGAAGAAATTGATATGTTTACTCATTCGAAATTCAATTTATATTTACTTATTTTTCCCAAATCTGAATCTTTTTAACCTACATAATCAGCTATCTACGCAAACGTTCCATTTATTTTCATCACGTCGATATTTTCATTAAGTTAGGAAAACACATCATTCCCCAGCTTCCAGTGCTTTTCTTTTGTCGCTAAGGAACAATGAAACGTGTACGCCAAGGCGCCGCGACGTTCGACCCGCACCCGATTCTCTCATTTGTTTTCTACGGGCTCCTCCGGTACAACACCGACGTCGCGGAAACTCGACACACGTTCATCGGAGCGATGTTTTTTGTCGGATGAATACACACGCCCGATGAGGCATTTGCATAATTCCGTATCGGGAATACAATGACAGGGCAGAGCAGCAGTAACAAAACACAACGTTGACATCTCATCATACGGTTTGGTGCGGCGTCACGGCACACTTTTCATCCGGCTCATTTAATGATGCATTTGGGTAGGGACTAGAGTGCCGTCTCGGCGATGATGATAACGCCGCCGGAACAAATTGCGTCGTTGTTGCGCCCGAACGGATACGAAACTTTAGTACAGTAGAATCATTCGCGTAATGGACACATTAGTGTAATAAGAATGACGTCTGAAAAAGAAAAGAGTTTCTATTTTAACGTAGATTAGGTACGTACACATTTTTTTCAGTGTCTTGTACTGTGGTGAAAAGAAAAAGAAAATAGTCACTTACATGTTCAAATACGAAATATTATACAGGGTGTGGGAAAAATAACTGCCGAATATTAATTGTAAATAACAAAGCAATCCTAGAAATTATTTAAAAATTTATTTCACAGATTGAAAGAGTAATGTTTTCCATTCGTTGATAATTTAGGCTCGCTTGACATGCTAAAGTTCTTGATAGGAAAACCATTTCATTATGGATCTCAATTTTTATAAGAATGAGTTCAAAGCCACCTTATAGGCTTCGTAATGTTTGAACACCAGAGAACTGTGAAACAAACCATTGCATCAGGACGGTCGATATATGGAGGATATCATTTTCAAAACCAAGTGATGGCGTATGTGTTTATACACATATATGGTAAAGTAAATGGCAAACATTGCCCTTTCAAACTATGAAATAAATGTTTGAATAGCTTCTAGGGTTGCTTCGTTATTTATGTTTAATATTCGGAAGTTATTTCTGGCGCACCTGTACATAAAATATTGTTAGGGATGGTGGAATTTTTAAAACCTTACTCCATATTGTACATTGTCAACAAAAGAGTATTTCTCAATATCAATTACAGTGGAAATTAACAAACCATGATTATGATGCCCGCGCTTGTGTAACGTTTTAAGATTTTCGGCTGTCGGCATTCATCTTGAATGAAAAGGAAAATTCCGAAAGACCATCTAACGACCTCTAGATTCGATCTCGAGACTCCGAAGTATTTACTACTGAGCTATTAATACCAACTTTGGCGCACAATTAATATTTGTTAATGAACTTGGAATGGTTTAATAATAGTCAACTTAAGTTTCGTCCTTGGAAGTATACTTTTAATAATAGTAATACAATTAATTTAGTCCGTACCTGTAACCTAAATAAATTAAAATTACAAAAGAAAAAAGGGAAGGACGCCTAAAGAAAATTTCTTCAAATCAAAGACAGTATGTATAATAAGAAACGCACATCAGTATTCCCTAAAAGGAAAGTTAATGGTGGGATTGAGAGAGTAAATAAAAACAGCTTCGCTCAGTTATCTATTTTATGTGAAGTAGATAACCGTTTTTATTGAAATAAGACAAAAGCACTTCTTCGAAACGTTTTACATACGCTAAAACGTTTCGAAGAAGTGCTTTTGTGTGAGCACCAAACAGAACTTGTTTGGTGCTCACACAATTACAGCGGCAGCTAGGTACTTACACGGATCGGAAGACATTGGCAGCCAATGGATATGGCGATATCAACAAATTCAAAGTGTGGATGATCTAGGACGCCGAACTGTAACAACGCGACGAGATAAGGCTATTATTAGTTTATCTAAGTCAAGAGGAATAGCAGAACTAACTAAGAAAAACGTAAATATTAGTTTAATGACAATTAGAAGCCAATTACGTGGAAACGATATCGTTCTTCGAAGCATAATTATTAAATCGTTGCTCTCCGATAAACATCGACAGGCGCGCATGATCTGGGCCCAAGAAAATTCAGCAGACATTAGTCCAACATTGTACTTACAGATAAATCATCTTTCTAGGCTTAGTCCACACTTGGTCACCTGGAGAGAAGGTATGGTGATCGGATAAAGAACATTATATGGCGCACCTATGAAGGTTCATATCCGAGGTTGGTTTAACACGCTTAGTTTCGGAACTTTATGTGTGTTTACCGATATTTTAAACGCAACACGAATGGTATAGCTATGCCAAAAATTACTTCTAAGACTGGTCAAAGGAGGGACTTAAGATAACAGTGCAGATCGAATTCTACAAAAAGAACGATCCAAAAAATCGAAGCAACCTTTTTAGAGACTGGAAGGCTGCTAATGGTATTGCACTAACGGATTGGTTCGTGCAATGCCCAGAAGCGAACCCAATTGAAATCGCTGTGAGGCTATGCTTTAAAATTTTTGATTCCGGAGATGTACTTTGTAATAATATATCCATTTTTTCTATTAATATTTTTTAGGGGGGAGGGTAGAAATAATACCCTGCGTTTATTACTATACAGATTGTATTATTTAAATCTTTACATCAAGTTCTGTTAAATTACTGATCAATTAATTCCCTAACATATTTATTATTGTAGAATAAAAAATATAAACTGCATACCCTTTGTCTAACCTAATTGACTTTAATTGACTTTTTTTAACAATATTTTTTCTTCAGAATTTATTTGTTGTACTTTGCTAAAAATTACATTTTAAATGTTCTGTTAAAATTATTAATATTAACGTCGGATGATGAAGTATATTATTATTAAAGAAGTATTTTATATTATACAAATTATTATTTTGTTTTAGGGGTCCTGGACATGGCTGCCACGGAGAATACAATCCGTTTCAGTGTCCACACCCTGGACAAAGCAACCAAAGCGAAAGTAACCTTAGAAAACTACTACTCTAATTTAATAGCTCAACACGTTGAGCGACAACAAAGGTAAGTCGATATCTAATATTAGGTAGATATGATTGTAAGAATAGTTTGTAGTAGACATTTTTGATATGCCAAACATAGAAGTGAAAGTATCGTTTCTGAATTCCAATATTCTTTACTTATTTAGCAAACACGCTCCGGTTAAGTTAATCACTACATCTATACCTAGCTCATTGGCTCACGTATAATGTAAAACTCAAGATAAAATCTTGAAATAGGGCTTTAATGCGATTTCGATGAATCAGAAATCTTACGCTTTATCAGTACTGCAAAACTATTAGGAACAAAACCAATCAATCGTGTTTCCAGTATCAAGTTAGATTAATAGTTTTTGATAGGAATAATCTCCGGAAAAGAGATACATAGACTGGATTTAGGGGGGACTAAATCTGCAGATATCTCTGACCAATTAAGAGACGTGGACGTGGGTCAGATCCATTGATCGAACCTTAAATCATAATTGCAATCACATGCCTGAAGAAAATTTAATTTTTTCCAAGAGTTTTCATTGGTCGTCACCATTTTCAAATTGCTTGGAGAACTAAAATCCTCTTTTATTAGAATTTAGAAATACCAGGTGTACCAAAAAGTCATTACCGGTTTTTTCGTAAAAACCTACATAATTTTCAAGAAAATGGAAAAAAAAGTATTGGCCATTTGATTCTACACATCTTGCCCATTTTTCAGGCAATTTCTGGATGCCATCCCAAAAAAAAACTGTCCTTTGAGCAAAACCCTTCATCAAGCCATTTTCTAACTTCTTCTAAATTGGCGAAGTGCTGCTCTGCAAGCGCGTGTCCATTTGATGCGAAAAGGTAATAGTCAGACGGGGCAAGATCTGGAGAGTACGGCGGGTGCGATATTATGACCCATCCAAGTGCTTTCAACGTTTCGTTAATCAGTTTTGCTGTATGAGACGGCGTATTATCGTGTTGTAAAATCACTATACCGTATCTTCGGGCCCATTCTGGCCGTTCTTCTAACAATGCATGGTTTAAATTGATAACTTGTTGTCAGTAGCGATTAGTGTTAACTGTTTCACCAGGTATCAACAGCTCGTAATGCACCACGCCACTCTGATCTCATCAAAACAGAGCATTGTCTTGCGACCAAAACGATTTGACCATGAAGTCGATGCACCGGCTTCACCAGGTGATAACCATGATTTTTTTGCGCTTAGGGTTTTCGAAATAAACCCGTTTTCCGTCACCCGTTACTATTCGATGCAGAAATGACTTCCGATCATACCTTTGAAGCAATATTTCACAGACGATTTTTCGATTTTCCATTTGCCTGTCATTCAATTGATGTGGCACCCATTTTCCCATTGCACGTGATCGGTCGCTAATCGTTTCTTGGGCCACATTTAACGCTTTGCCAATTGCTTTTGAGTTTGGATTGGGTTTTCATCCAATGACCCCTGCAGTTTCGCATCTTCAAACTTTTTCGGTCTAAAAAAACGTTCTTTGTCTTACGTATCGAAATCACCACTTATGAATTGCCGAAACCACACTTCACATGTTTTTATGGTTGGAGCATGGTTACCATAAGTTTCTAATAGCAAACGGTGACTTTCAGCGTCTTTTTTCTTTTGATTAAGTAAGAAAAGTAATCCGTGCCGCAAATGCACTCAAAGAGATGTAAATTTATGACAGTGTTACTTTCGCAAAATATAACATGTATGGCTAGAATAAAATGATACATGTGTCAAATCATAATATTGCATACTTAAGCCTAGCGACATCTATTAGAAAAACCAGTAATGTCTTTTGGATACACCTGATATATATAGTACAATTTGAGAAAAAAATGTTGATTAACATTCCGCGTAAAGTAATTGTGAAAAAACGATCATTCGAAATACTGTATGTACTCTTTCTGAATCGGTGCATTTGATGCATAGATTATTAAATCAAGTAATAAATAAAAACGTTATAACGTTTAGAAATTTTTATGAGACACCCGGTATATCATATTAATGCATAAGTTCGTACCATTTTTTATATCTGTGATGAGAGTGCCTCGAAAAAAAAATGTTAGGCATATGTTAGTCATTTTAATGTCTTATTATTGCTTAACTGAATAATTTTTGAATTTATTTATTGACAAAAGAAAATGTAATATCAAGCGGAAAAAAACCAATACTTCCTGAGTATGTTTTTAGTCAAGTTTAACACAGGAATTAATCATGGTAATCTGCTAGAACCATTTGTGCCTTTTACGAAGAAAACGTAATTGTGGAGAGTACATCACAGAAATGGTTTTCTCGATATAAAGATTCTCAACGTTCAGGAAAACTGTAACTCTTTAATGAAGATCATGGTTTTCTCGATATAAAGGGAACTATTTTTGAATAAACGATTCTCTTCGTTCTGGAAAACTATAACTCTTCAATGAAGATCATCCGTACGTTTTAATTAATAATAATCCACGCCAATCTACTAAGGAATTGGCCATTTATAAGGAATTGTAATCAATCCACCATAATATGACATTTAAATCCCATGGGTAAACTTAAAAAATTATGTTTGGTTGCCGTATGTTTTGAGGAAAAACAACAAGACGTCATCTACTATGAATTGCTTCCGAGGAATTTAACCATCAGTGCTGAGATTTACTGTCGACAACTACGTTGGTCTCCGTTCACTTGAAGCCGAATTTAAAGGAAAAAAAACCTGGAACCCTCAAATCATTTTGCAGCATTATAACGCTCGTCCTCATACTAATAATATTACAAAAGCGGTTATTTAAGAAGTCAATTGGAGGTCATTTCACATCCTCTTATTCTTCTGATCTTACCATCTCTTCCACTTTCTAACAATCCGAGGAATCTCATTTAATAAGACGTCGCGCTTCAAAACTGAGCTTGACAATTCCTTCGCTTCCAAACTACCAAATTTTTTCAGGCGTGAGATCTAAAAAATCGTTAGGCGGCATTCGTAAGTAGTGAAAGATGATGTATTCTTGATTAATTCCTGTATTTTATTTTTTTAAAAAATTAATAAATTTTGAATTTAAGAAAAACGCTACGGAATTACACATCAACGTAATATTTACAATTGTATTTATTACGACGCACGGGTCCTAATTTAATATCTGTATTTTTCACCGTAACGAAAATTCAGATCGTTGCGCTGTCACAGCTCAATAGTGTTCATAACATCGATTTTGCATTTCAAAATATATTTTCCGTTCTCGATATAGATGTCCTTCTTCATACAGTATATTATGTATGGCATTATGTATGTATATGCAAGCGTATTAAATCAGAACCATACATTATCGGCTTTCTATTATTTTTCTGTTAAACAGCTCGTGGAACTATTGTTATTGTTCATAATAAGGTGTTGCCCTCTATTGTGACATACAATAAAAGAACCAAATTGACCAATTATTACGAGAAGGAATAATAGTAATTCTTCATAAAATTGAAACAATTTTCAATTGTAGTCACATATGTGAGTGCATAAACAGGCGATAAGTCATATGTAATAAAGATATCATAAGTTTCAATTACTCAATTATAAACAATAAACATAGTATAATATTTCTCATGTCATTAACCTTGACGCAGCAACACTTAATTATTATTTGATAGTTCGTTTTAAGTATAGTCGCTGCAGTTTTATTAATTATGATTGAACAATAAGACTTATCGCGCAAGTACGATATTTAATTGCAAGGAATCCATGCCTGCATAGTTTATGCGTCTTTAACGAGATTATTCACCGATTTATGTTAAAACTTCTCTTTTTTAAATATTTGTTTATATGACGGTAGATGTGTTTAATACAGTGTATATTAATTACGCAAAAGTTAAATAACGATCACTTTACGACTACTTTAATGGAGCTAATAATTTTCAAAACCGTGGTTCCGTACTCTTTCATCAAATAATTTGCTTCAAAGTTACATTGTATAAAAGCAACATCACTGTTAGCGTATACAGTGAGTAATACGTATTATATCAATAGACAAATAAAATTTCAAAAATTAATTCAAACAGTGGAGAGAATATAGTACAAGAAAAATAATATTAAAAATAATAATAATATGATCTACGAGGATAGTTTGACAAGTAGTGAGAATGACACATAGGTTAGTAAAACAAATGCACTATAATTTAGGTTCCTATTTATATGTTTACATTCCGATAAACCGGTTGATTAGTTTATTTTTGGCAGCTGATTGAAGAAGAAGCAACACGTCGTTTTGTTAAAATGGAAAAAGCAGAGTATCGTGCGGTGATTAAATACTTCGTAATTAAGGGTATGAAAGCTACCGAAATAAAAGATGAGTTACGGGAAACGTTAGGTGAATCTACTCCATCATCCGCCACAATAAGTAGATAGGTAAATGAATTTAAACGTGGTAGAACAATATGTTTTGATGAAGCGCGCTCTGGAGCACCCAAAATCGTGACTTCTAAGGAAATGATTATAAAAATCCATAATATTATTGCGCAAGATCGACGACTCAAAGTGAGAGAGATAGCAGACATGGTAAACATTTCAACAGAACGCGTACACCACATTTTAACGAAAGAATTGGGCTTTTCCAAGCTTTCGGCAAGATGGGTGCCGCGATTACTTACGACTGATCAAAAGTTCACTCGTTTGCGCATTTCCAATGAGTGTTTGGGCCTTTATAAGCGGAATCCGGTTGATTTTTGTAGGCGATTTGTTACTTGCGATGAAACTTGGATACACTACAGTACACCCAAAACTAAACAACAGTTGAAACAATGGTTAGAACGTTGTTCTGCACCTACCAGAGAAAGCGAAAACCACTTTATCGGCAAACAAGGTGATGGCATCAATTTTTTGGGATTCAAAGGGCATTTTGCTCATTGATTACCTTCAGAAAGGTGCCACAATAAACGGACAATATTATGCAGAACTTCTACAAAAATTAAATGTTGAGATTCGTGCTAAACGAAAAAAATGGCAAAGAAAAAAGAAAGAAATTTTCGTCTAACGACGAGCTTATCATCTTCGTAAATGAGTATTTTGCAAGCCTTCCGGAATCGATGGCTCTTTGAAGATTAATGTGGTGAATGCAATCCTGGTATTTTAAATTTTGTTTATCGCTACAATTCGACAACTTTTGTGTACCACCTCATATATATATATGGACAATGAAATAAATAACTTTTAATTTTATATATTATGAGCAAAAATATAAGTCTAGTAGTATTTTTTACATTAATAAATGATATTTTCTTTATTGTATAGACAGTCTTTACAATTATATGTTTACTAGACCTCCCGGAAGAATATCTTGACCAGATTCTGTCATTTCAAATTCGTTGATCTTAAAGTCTTAATAAAAGTCGACGAAGACAGCAGTTTTTTAAATTTTTTTTCCTTGAAATCAAATCTATATGTTTATGTGACACGAAATATTAGACCGAACCTCCTTTTATTTTTAGAATCGCGTCAGCAAAAAATCATTATTTATTCCAATTTGAATAAATAAAATGCGAACATCTAAATCCTAAGCAGGATTCAACTTCAATTTAATTTATTCATCTGATTAGAACATAAATTGAAACCACATCTTCCTTTGCGTGTAATAAGTATCGGAGAATATATGAAATAGTATTTCACACGTTACATATTGATATTAAAATTAAACGAAGTAAATTAAAAATTTTAATTATTATTATTATTAAATATAAAAAAATAAAGAGAATGTATATACTTCTTTAATCTTGTCAAACAACTTACGTATATTACCGAAAGTTTGGCCGTTGACTTAAATGTACATAAATCATTAAAAATTGGCACGGAATTGGTTTTCCCCATCAAATGGGAAACCTATTTTAGAATTAAACGATATTTAAGGAATTTTTTAAATCAATTTTAGTAACAGCCAATCGTATTTCAGCTGCAAGAAAAAAGGAAAATAATCTATAAATTTATTCATTTTATTGCTTACTTTTTTAAATATTTTCTTTCAATTATTTTATTTCAGACGCTGTAACCTTTCTTTTCTACTCACAATACTAATGCCCTTATCACAACTATCGCATATTGCAAAATTACTTTTCTTTCGACTTTTAATCATATTCTGAAATCCTCTATTTCTTCCTATTCATGTTTATAGTTTTTATTTCCAGAATTAGGATCACCGGTTCGCTTAAACGATCACATCTAATATTTTAACAAAATTAAAATCAAAAGCGCCGGGAAATTATAAAATAGCTAATAAATACAATGAATTTTTGCTGGCCTTTGCATAAAATCAAGTTCTTGTTCAGTGTAGATTTCCTTCTTTCAATATTTTCTGAATTCTCAATACTCTCAGGCCAAATCTCCTTCCTAATCCCACACATGAAATTGTAGTGACTCTTTCTAAATAATTAAAATTGTTGCGCTTCTTAGACGTATAATTAAAACGCGATACCTTCCTATTTCGTTCATACATACGAATGTACGAACGCGAACATGAAAATGAATGAAATTTCGCTAAAATTGGTAACTTAGTTACTATTGCGTAAACTGATAAAAACAGGTGAACGTTAAAAAAAATCATTCAATAATAACACCCTGTTTACAACGCGTTTCGAAGAATTCACCTCTCGTCAGGTACACTTAACGAACGATTCTCTGTGGGCTTATCATACAATTTCGATACAGAAAAATGATCAAAAAGCAATACTTCCCTCTTTTGTTCAAACATACGAATGTACGAACGAAGGAACAGGCGTGTGCCACCTTGTTAAAATAGATAACTAAGTTACCATTGCGTAAATACACGAACACTTTAATTTTGCGAAATGCTTTTAGGTGAATTTTAAAAGACTCATTAACAACACCCTGTTTACTATACGTTTCGAAGGATTCACCTCTCGTCAGATAAATTTGTGTTATTAACGAACGACTCTCTGTGGGAGGTATTGCTTTTCCATCGCTTTTCTGTATTGAAATTGTGCCATAAATTAGCAGAGAATCGCTCGTTATAATAACCCACGAAAGGTGAATTCCTCAAAACGTGTATTAAACACGGTACTCTTAATGAGTCTTTTAACATTCACCTAATAGTAATTCACCAAGTTAAAGTGTTCGTCTCTTTATGCAATGGAAACCTAGTTACCTCTTTTAGCGAGATGACACGCCCTTGTTCACTCGTTTGTACATTCGTATGTTTGAACAAAAGAGCGAGGTATGGTTTTTAATCATTTTTCTGTATCGAAATTTTACGAAAAGCCCACAGAGAATCGTTCATTAATAACCCAAATTACTTAACGAGAGGTGAATTCCTCGAAACGCGTAGTAAACAGAGTTTTATTAACATTTGAATGATTCTTTTGGTTTAATGTTCGTAAGTCCACATAAATTTTTCATAAGTAATCATAATTCAACCAGACGTAAGACTGATATTAGTTATCATTACTAAAAGGAGTTTCACAGCTTTTGCAAGCATGAAATTTAAATTTAAGTGTTTATCACTACATATTCACTTTTTACAGCAAAAAAATGGCATTTTTGTGACAGTCGTTCATTCATTCATCTATTACAATATCTTCTGTTGTAATATTTCTATCATAAATATATTATAATTATTAAAATAAAAGAGTTAAGTGGTAATTGTGTTGTGTATGGACTTTTTTGAACCCGTGTATATATATATGCTATAATATTAAATATATTTGTCCAATGCAAATCTGAGACAGTTTTTAATGATTTTGTACGTTTAAGTGTCTAAAATTCCGTGAGCAAACAAGTTGACATGTAAATATGGATATTCATACTTTTTTATGTAATGATTTGATACTTCACGCTTCGTGCGATTTTGTTTTTTTTTACCATCTGCGTCACACGATAAGGCGCGAATAATCAGTTGAATGAAACTGAAATAACTCGTATTTACTTTTTTGCTTAACACAAAAAATATCTTTAACAGCAATAAAGAAGAAAATATTCTAAATGCGTATGTTGAACAAAGTATTAACAAAATATGTACGTGCATAACAGAAAATATCTGCATTTTCTCCTGGTATGTAAGACAATACGAAAGAATATAAACTATTTATACCAGATATTAGCAGAATCGTGAAAATTTAAACAATATCGATTTCTTTAAACTCATGAAAAGTTGAACAGAACTTGTCCGTTTTATAGTCGCCGAGGTCAAACACAAATGTGTCAATCAATTTATTCGACATTTACCTTTAACTTACAATTGTAACACGGTTTATAACCTTTCACGCAACACAAATTTATAAAATTTTCAATAGAATAAACTTAAAAATTAACTTAAAAACATTATGAAACGTATGTTAATAGTTACAGCTGGTCGGGGTAACTGTAGTAATACAGAATTTGTCCCAAAAGTAGTCGGACTATTTCGATAAATCAAAAATTTATTGCTAAGAAACGTACATCGATCTGGTAGTCCTCAAAGTAGCACTCTTGTGCGTCAACACACCTCTTCCAGCGGTTCTGCTACTGTTGGTAGACTTGGAACGCGGCAGCTGGAAGGCTGCTCAATTCCGTCGTCACAACCTGTTGTATTGCCTCGACCGAGCCATGGCGATGTCTTTTAGCCCGGGCTTGACGCAGAGAAAGAGCTAGAAGTCTGCGGGGGCGGTATCTGGACTGTAAGGTGGTTGCGGCAGCATTGTGCTGAGCCAGCTACTCCCTCTCTCCCCCTTAAACTGTGTAGTGTGTCTCGGAGCATTGGTGAAGATTCCACGAATTGGCGATGGTTGGACGCATACGCATAACTCTTTCTCAGTTGTTCAAGGACTACCACGTAGAAAACTGCATTTACGGTCTAACCAGCTGGCACGAACTCTCTCTGAATCACTCCTTGAGTGTCAAAAAAGACAATTAACATGAATTTCATTTTCTACTTGCTCACGCGAGCTTTTTTGAAGCAAGATGAGGCGAGGGTGTGCTATTTTGAATTTTGGCGTTTCGTCCCTGAGTCGTATGCGAACATCCATGACTCTACCCCAGTAACAACATTGTCTAAGAAATTTGGCTCATCACGAACACGCTCCAAGAGGTTCTTGACAAATTCTCATTCGACTGGTCTTTTGTTCAGCCGTCAAAACCTTCGATCTACAACCGTTTTTGGGCGTTTAAGGCTTCGGAAACAATCCGAATACTCAATCTACGATCAGAGTCCAACAGATTTTGCTCTTTTACCACATTGTCTCCAGTTCTGGTCGTTGAAGAACGCCCTGAACGTTCAACGTCTTCAATCTGCTCTCTTCCTTCTCGAAACAACTTAATCAACTCAAAGACACTGGATTGACATATGGCATCATCCCCGTAAGCTGTACGGAGACATGACAAGAGTCTCACTCGCGGATTTACCGAGTTCAACCCAAAATTTTATCGCGTAGCGTTGATCTATTAAACGGTTCGTTTAGGAGCGTGACAACAGCACTTGGCAAGGATTCACGTAGCGCGCGATCTATACTCCGCAAAGGCTCGGAGCCAACTGCCGTCGGTCGCTAAGTTTCTCTGGCAGCCCCCACCACCATAACTACCCGTAGAAGTTCCCCTCCGCCTAACCGAGAAAAAATTAATCCGACTACTTTGGGACAAACCCTGTATATAAAATGTTCTGGAACACCCTTCTGCGAAACGTTACCAAACTGAATAAATGAGTTCAGCTATATGTAGTATCTGAGCATTTAAATTTTGCAATTGCGTATGAGCGATGTACGTCGCTAAGAGAAAAAGTTCTTATACAATGAAAACAACCGTTCCAGCTGATGTTAACATTTGCGTAATTAAAAAAAAACTGTGAAGTGACTCCTCTGTGCCGTCGTAGCAAAAGCAACCCCAAACAAGCACAGAACTTCCTCCTTGTTTGACGGTTGGCACTATACAATCCTACAGCATTCTTTGACCACTCGCTTTTCTTACAAAAACACGCCTTGATTGTCCAAATATTTCAATCTTTGATTCGTTAGTCCATAAGACCCTTTTCTAGTCATCCAGTGCCCAATCTCCTGTGTGTTTCTGCCCATTGTTGTCGTTTTTTCCTGTTTCCCCGTCAAAGTAAGGGTTTTTTTTACAGCAACGCAGCCGTGAAGATTTGCAGCTTTCAATCTTCCTTTCACCATAGTAACAGTTTTCTTCCACGGTCGCGATTCATTTCTTCAGCGATTTCGGGTGCTGGCGGTCTCCTATTTCATTTACTCAGCAATTTTATACGTTCATCGTCGGCGTGAGATATTATTCGCTTACGACCTGAACATGCTGGATCTTTTAAACTGCCCGTGCGTTGAAGTCGTCGAATGATATCACTAACAGTGGATTTATACATGTGTCTTTTCGTAAATTTGACGCACTGAATAACCTTCTTGATGAAAAGCTATAATTACAGAACGTTTTTCTATACTTGTTGGTTTTCCTCTCGATATTTTAAGAAGTTCACATAAAAAATACGGGGTCTTATCAGTGATGCGCACGCTAGCAAGTTTATTTGAAAACTAATGCATATTTCGATACACAAGACCCTTTGGGGTGAGGGCAGGTAAGTTTCGCAAGTTTTTTGATTGCAGTATTAACTCAAAGATAATCGTATTTATGGCGGTACGGATTATTCCAGGAGTTACCGTAGTGGGTCATAAAATATAATCGTTATTGTAGGTGCTTTAATAGATATATTTGCCTGCAATTAGTTATAAATCTCGTAAAGGACCTAATGTAAATATATTATTTATATTCAAACGCAATTATATTATTTTTTAAAAGAGTTTACTGAATTTCACTAACTGTTCGAACTAATATGGACGGGCGGTAGTGTATATCACATTATATCAAAAGCTTTCACTCTATTGATTGTCGTGTTAGATAAAGATTATAACTTCTCTAGAAAATTTTAACTTTTGTCTTTAACTAATAGCGATAACCTCACAGATTAAGAGATATATTTTAGAGGAAAAATGATCGCTGTGAAACTCTCTAAACCACTTTTAAACTATCCTAAGATAAGTCTATATGTTGATATAGCAAATGTGGTTTCGTGTGAGCATTGTTTTTCTTTTTTACGAAAAGAAACCGAACTTAGCATCTATATTCGGATCGATAATGAACCAAATATAGTTAATACTTGTAACTATACTCACCCGTGTAAGTTCGTCCGAAAAAAACTAACGCAATGTAGTAATTCTTTTATATATTTTTAATTTTTCTTACTGTGTATTGTATAATTAATTACTTTTTTTATTTCAGATTAGCTAAATTAGAAGAATCACTTAAAGATGAAAGCCTTTCGGAAGAACAAAAAGTTGAAAAACGACTTCAACATGCCCAGAAAGAAACTGAATTTCTGAGGCTGAAAAGATCTCGACTGGGCGTAGAAGACTTCGAACCTCTTAAAGTTATAGGCCGAGGTGCGTTCGGAGAAGTTCGACTCGTCCAAAAAAAGGATACCGGTCACGTATATGCGATGAAAATCCTTCGAAAAGCCGACATGCTCGAAAAAGAACAGGTGGCTCACGTTCGTGCAGAGAGGGATATCCTAGTTGAGGCTGACCACCAATGGGTGGTGAAAATGTATTATAGTTTCCAGGATCCCATTAATCTTTATTTAATTATGGAATTCCTGCCCGGTGGCGACATGATGACGTTGCTGATGAAGAAGGACACCCTTTCGGAAGAGTGCACGCAGTTTTACATAACGGAAACCGCTCTAGCCATAGATTCTATTCACAAGCTTGGATTCATCCATAGAGACATCAAGCCGGACAATCTACTATTGGACGCGAAGGGTCATCTGAAATTATCGGATTTTGGGCTGTGCACGGGACTTAAAAAATCTCATAGGACCGATTTCTATAGGGATCTAAGTCAAGCGAAGCCTTCTGATTTTAGTAAGTGAATTATTTTGAAAATAATATAATTTTACCAAAAATGTCGGTAATATTCGAGGAATATTTCCAAAGTTCCAGGAATTTTGTTATAATTTTTTTATTTTGGCAGTTTTTAATAAAATCGTAGTTTTTCAACATTATCCCCGATTAATTTCATATACTTATCTCAGCCTGAAACCAATTTTTTTTAAACCGTCCTCAAAGAACTTTTTCGTCTCTGCAATCCACCTACTTATGGCAAGTTTTGCTTCATTTATGCTCTAAAATTGAACACTCCGTAATAAATTTTTCAGATTTGGTAACAAATGATAACCTCTAGAAGACAAATCTGGTGAATAGGGTGGATGTACAAGTAATTCTTTGTGCAATTCGTTTCAAACATCCTCGATTCATCGTAAGGTATGCGATCTTGAATTGCAATAACGGGAGCTTATGCAACTTTCCATTCCTTACAAATCCTGCCGTAATGGGCCAGACAGAAGATTAGAACAATATTTTGCGTTAATTGTAATACGTTTCGATAGATAATTCATAAAAATAATCCCCTCGTAATCCCAGGATACAGTAAGCATTACTTTTCCAACCGACGGAACTAAGCAGAGGCTCTTGTTTGGTCTGAATTTTGATTTTAGGATTGAAATAGGATATCTCGTGTTTCATCAGTAATTATTTGCTGCCAAAATTGACCGCTGCAACGGATTGATCTCTTGACATTGACAGCATGTTAAACCTCTTGAATTTCTGTTGCAGTCCCAACAACCTTGGTATCCAGTGGGCGTTATTTACTTCTACACCTACGTGTAAAACTTAATGAACCTGTCGTGCAATACACTAATAATAATTTCACGAATAGTTATTCGCCATCATCTTTGAGTAGGTTACCCATGGGAGGAGCAACATCTCTTTAATTTACAGAAACGCTCAGACGTCCACTGCACGGATTAACTTTTTCAGCATGTGTTAAACCTGTTGAATTTCTGTTTCGCTCTTAAGAGCCTTGGTATCCAGTGGACCGTATTCAATCCTATACATGCGCGTCTTCTTGAACCTGTCGCATACTACAATATAGTTATTCCCCCATCATCTTTGAGTAGGTTCCCCATGGGAGCAACATCTCTTTAATTTACAGAGGCGCTCGGACGTCCATTGCACGGATTGACTTTGGCAGCATGTGTTAAACCTGTTGGATTTCTGTTTCGCTTCTAAGTGCCTTGGTATCCAGTGGGCCTTATTCACTCCTAAACGTGCGTGTAAAACTTCATGAACCCGTCGCGTAGTACACTAATAATAATTTTACGAATAGCTATCCCCCATCATCTTTAAGTAGGTTCCCCATGGGAACAACATCTCTTTAATTTATAGAAGTTCTCGGACGTCCATTGCACGGATCGTCTTCTAGTAACGTTAACCCATCGATAGCCAGGCTTTCTACATTTTACAGACTCCCTTAATACGTCTTGCACATTGAACGATATCTGAGGATTTTATTTGCTCTTTTGAAACAAAAAGAAAATGTGATTTAGCCGTGTCTTCCACGGTTGCAAAATCAGCAGTACGGAAATACGTCTGTATCAGTCAAGTAACTGAAGTAAACTAAACAACATTGTCTGCCATAGCTGTATAGTCGTGTTCAGACTTATCGCTGACCAATAGTGTGACCGATAAAACCTCCGCTATTGAGCTTTAGTCAAATTCTTTTGAAACATCCCTTGTGCATTAGAGTCTGGCAAAAAAATTAAAGCTAAAATAGGTGATAAATGGCAAATTTGTTTCAAAACATTTTACTTGAAGAAAATGCAGTTTAAATTATACCCATCTTCTCATAAAAAAGTAGAAATAATTTTATCAAAATCAAAGTTACTTTACTATTTTTTTTTAAATTTCCATCAAAATAATTGTGATCTCTTTTTCTCCAGTAATAACATCCAGTCCCATGGATAGCAAAAGAAGGGCGGAGAGTTGGAAGAAAAATAGACGAGCGTTAGCTTACAGTACTGTTGGCACGCCCGATTATATCGCTCCCGAGGTGTTCCTCCAAACCGGATACGGACCTGCGTGCGACTGGTGGTCCTTAGGAGTGATTATGTACGAAATGTTAATCGGCTACCCGCCCTTTTGTTCAGAAAATCCACAAGATACTTATAGGAAAGTTATGAATTGGAGGGAAACATTAACGTTTCCCGCCGAAGTTCCGATCTCTGAAGACGCCAAAGACACTATTATTAGGTATGAGCATTCAAATATAGAGTCTGTACTATAATAAGAAACCCGGGCTATTATTTCTACCAAACAAAAGGCTAATAGAAAGAAAGATAAAGTTTCAAAGTACGTTGGAAGTGTAACTTGACAACCTTCCAAGTGTTAATTTTATTGGTCACTGAATAACCATACGGTATGCCTTGAATTAATATATAGTAGATATTAGACATTCTTGCAAATAAGAAAGACGAGGTAGAGTGTGACTGCTTTAAATGTTCAGCTGGAACTAGAGATTCGGTTTGAAATTCCTCGTCCATTCCTTTCTATAGTGGATTCGATGTATTGTTTGACTCTCCTTTGTTAAAAATGTATCACCACGCCGTAACTTATATTATTGTATGATACTAATTCAAGTGTCCTTCATATGAATAATCCCACAAGCCTGAAATTTTTACCGCATTCTAACTTTATACTACATTATAGCGCAATGATACGATTAATACTATTCGAGCATTAACATATATCGACACAATATTATTGCTAATAAATACTTTTTTTTACTATCATTCAATTTTTTTCATGTCTGACAAATTAAACGTTAGAATGATAAAGCGACCTAAAGTAAAAACACCTTACTGTAAATAACTAGTAACTACAATTTATTTTTGATCACTTGAACAGGACGTGTAATATTACAAATATCAATATTTATTTCAGGTTTTGTTGTGAAGCTGAAAGACGACTAGGTTCGCAAAAAGGTATAGAAGAATTGAAATTGATACCATTCTTTCGTGGTGTCGACTGGGAGCACATTCGCGAAAGACCCGCAGCTATACCTGTCGAAGTAAGATCGATAGACGACACATCAAACTTCGACGACTTCCCGGATGTTAAGTTAGAAATTCGTGAGTAATTTTGGATAAATTTATACTCATATCATCATATTCTTAAGTATTTGAGTGCTTCTATCATTTTGAATAGCGATTGCCAATTTAGTGTAAATACAATGGCATTCCCAAACTGTTTCAATTTTTATGATTTAACCTTAGACAAGATAGTTACGTAAATTAAAACTAATACATTTTTTTAGATATAAATTTATATTAAAACCGTATTTATCTAATAAGTAAAATACTATTTTATAAAATAAATGAAGGGGTTTCAATTTCTGCCATACACTTGAATATCGATAGCATTTTTTCAATCGTAAAAGAATTATATTTTATCATGACAACGCGAAACCACACACAAGTTTAATAGTCTGTCAATAACTATCAGATTTTGGATGGGCTATGCTGCCATACCCACCATATCTAAGTAGCTCGAGACTTCTACTTGTTTCATTCTCCTCAAAATTCAAATTAGGCTATGAATCTTACCTTATATAGTTTTTGGCCAATGAAGACATGTCCTTCTGTGAACGAAGCATATTGAAGCTCGCTGAAAGAAGACAAAATGTTATCGAAGAAAGCAAACAATATATAATTGTTCTTTTTTCATATTAATAAATAACTTATGAAAAGTGTAGAAAAAATATGTCAATTTTTCTGATAAGGCAATATAAATAATATTGATATGTTAAAAACATAGTTAAATCTAACTTTTATAAAAATTAAATAAATTAAAGTCACTATCTAAGTTGTCATATTCACCAAAAACAACTAGCATAACTATTCGTTCTCCTTGCATTTCGCTTATAAATTGTAACCCATAGTTTGACATTAAAATTTGTACTTGAAAAAGTAGTAAAAACTATGCACTCAAATTTCATAAAAATTATAAATCAATATGTGGACAATAAGCTCCTCATTAACCTGTTAATAAATGAAAATTATACACCCACACTTTCAAATATGATTGTTATTGAGGTTACATTCAATTATTATTATACCATTGTATTTTACTTCCTACGTCCGTCTATTAGTTCAAATTGGTTGTTAAGTTCAGTACCTCATCACAGTATTTATTTATTGTAGATGGGAAATTACAAATAATTCGAAAAATAACTTACTGGATGAAACGAACTCGTTCTTTAAACGTCATTGTAAAAACTGGAATTTGTAGAACATAAAAAAGTGCCTAATATGCTTTTTAATCATATTATTTGAAATCTTTCTGGATAAATATTGCTATAAATATTCTTTAACCTGAAAATGAAAACATGTATTTAGACCATTTAAAAGGTAGGTAATCTAATTTTTGCTTGACAAAAATGTCAGATTTAAAAAGCTGGACGTACTTTGTCCCTATTGTTTTGGATTTGATTTAATCTAATATTGTTCTGTGGCCAACTTCGCTAATAAGTAGTGCCATATAGTTTGTACTGTAATTGTTTAATATGAACTGTATATTACAAAATTTTTCTATTGCTGTGTTCACTTCTTTAATGTTTTTGAAAAATCATGTATAGAATGTTCACCTGTTTATATTGTTTTGTCGATAATATAGTTATTTTGAACTGCTTTTTAATGAATAATATTTATTGTTACTTTTTATACGTGCTTAATACATATTTAGATGCTTAAGACTATTCAAAATAAGTGTATTTAATTTTTATTAAATACTTAAGAATTATGATATATGCACATTTCTATTCTGTATAATCACGCATAATTTTATTTAAAATTCTATTGTTCTAGCCTCGGCGCCACTCACACAAGATGGTGAAGTAACATACAAAGACTGGGTGTTTATAAATTACACGTTCAAGAGATTCGAAGGTCTCACGCAAAGGGGAACACCGACCAAAAAATAGTCGAGCACCGATCATTACAAGTTCTCTAGCTTATTTATAATTATTAGTTTTCTGGCCAATCTTCGTTCTTATTTTTAGAAAATAAACAACCACACTTCCTAAAATGAGATACAACATAGAGCGATACGTGATTATAACATATTGAAAAAAGATTATATTTATATTATTAATTTAAAGGATGATGTAAATTTGCACTTTCCACTCGTTTTTAGTTTATACCGTTTCGTTTGTATTTTCCAGTTTTTTTTCGTCCTATTTGGTAAAAATTATTTTCTAAAAATAAGTGGATCACCTTGTGCATAGGTCTGAAATCAGTTTTGTACTGTTTCGTTACTTTATTTGCGTATATATGATTGAAATAATATGCGGAAAATTGTATATATGTTTTTAAACGTCATCGCTGCTAATTTCTTTAATACCGACAATTACAAATCTGTATTGCTATTTAGGTTATATAATTTTTTTTTAGAAAAGCAGTGTTTTTGAAACAGCAATACTGTAAAAACTTTTGCAAATTTAATCATGTTAAACTCTGGAAATGTTAAAAAACTATTTAAAACTAAATTTACTTTCTATAACTTTTTATGAAATAGATAAATATTTCAGTGTTATTGTGTACTCAATTAATGGATAATGTGTGTGTATTTGTTTGTAATGTTACTTTATTAATGAATTAATATTCTATACTAAAGTACACTGTCAATATTATTTTTATTACAAGAAAATGTTAACTGTTCAATGTTTTGTACTCGGAAAAACAAATAGGCAGCATATATTGCTTGCCGATGAGAGAGAAGAGTAAAAAGAAGCCGGGAGACTTATATTTTATATGCCCTACATGCTAACAAATGAAATTTTAATACTTGTTTACATCTGCTGCATAAATTTAAAACAAAGTCATAGCTGTAGTATTAATTTGATTATTTTTAGTAAGTTTCCGTATTTTATTTCCATTTCTGTGTAGAAAGAGAAATCTCTTTCATTTTCTTTTTACAGAATGTATCTCAATTACATTTTCTGTAATTTATTTAAACAATAAATTTGTTACTTTTTGTGGCAATATAGGGAAGTGCGATTACCTCTGATTAATAAAATACATTATGTGAAAATAAATGGTAACTATTGAGAGCATTGGATGAAAATATCTGTATAATACAATAAAAAATATATAAAAAGAAGAGAAGGTGCATAGAAAATTGAGTCGCATGAACAAAATAAAGGATGAGACACATTGACAATTACTACACGCTAGTGGATACAATGTAGAAAACTGATAATATCTATTAGACACTAAGTTACATAAGGGAAGATAGATAATAGATAAAGTGACTATTTTAAGGAAGTTTTAAGCAATAGAGCAAATTGAATAATACTAATTTAATTACTGTTATTGACTTTAAATCTATCTTTAAAATTAAGAATGAAATCATGCAACTCATTGAACGAAGTTAAAAAGAAGGTTATGAGATTCGGTAATTGGCTTATTAAGTTAATAGACTGTTAAGAATAATTCAACAGGCAAATATTCATAAATAGGAATTAAGGATAATAAATGTTTCATCAATCACATGTTTTAGAAAGTAGCCAAAGGAAAAAGTGTAATAAAATAACACTGTGATATTAGAAAAAGGAAACATAATTTATAGATGAAACGTTAAGAAAAGAGTATAATATAAAAAGCTTTAATAAGAACATGACATATTTCTAATAAAGAATGTATGTATATTATGAAGAGTAGCAGTGACCAATAGGTTTGAAAAAAAAACCAAATCTTAAAAGTTAATGGAACTATGTCAGTCTTGAGCCATATGAAGATCAAATGAATTAAAGAACCAATCATTTATATCACTTGTAAGAAGCTTAATAAATAAAGCGAACTGAAATGTATATACATATATGTAGGTAAGAAACCAGAATGTGAGTTAAGAACAAAATATCTATACAACTATTACAAACACTCCTTAGAACATATATAATTAAAGTGTAATGAATATGATATCTGAAATCTGTAGTATAGTTGGAAAATGAACCTAAATTTTCAGAAAATTTTAAAAAAGCAAATAAAAAAAATTAGTCCAACTATAAACCTTCCTAGTTGATAGCAATGCCAATATAATAGCAAAGAAGAGTACAATTGTTGGTGTGAATTACCTTTTTTTGACCATAATGATCTTATTAATATGCCCAGCAAAAAATAGATGTGAATCAATAGCATAAATTATCTTTATGTACATGGGTTAGTATAACAGTAATTGTTCTTGTTTAATTTAAACTTGTAATTAGAAATCATAGAAAAATGTAGATTTCTCTACCTTACTTTTTAACAGCAACCTTCACATCACAGATGAATTATATTTTTCGATACTTTAAACACGTAGTTCTTAAATTTCAATAAGTGCACATATTTGTTTCAAAATTCAATTTCTAGAGGAATTCGAGTAAAGAAGTTATAAGTTCAACACATAGATTTATTAGTATTAAGGAAAAACTAGTCCAGTAAAAGCAGAAGATTTGGATTGGAGTGGATGAGAAAAATACTATAGTGTATTATGTGTAATTTGTTAACTGGATATTCAAATTATAATGTATATTTTTTAATCAACTTGAAGAATAATTGTACCTTGCTATTTTGTATAACATAAATGGGTGAAAATGTTGACCGTATATTTTCCTAGAAAATGCTCCATTGAGGAAGAATTTGCATTTATATTACAGGTTTTAAAGTAACAGTAATTTAATAATTTATTTGTATGGAATAAGAATTTTGCGATCCATACTTATTCAAATGTATAATTTTATATGGTCACACACAATTTTCTTCATTAGCTTTTTATTAAATGTTTTTTCTTTTATCACCACTTCCCAAAAGTCAAACGATATTTTCATAATATAATTAATATATTTTATTTTAATGGTAAAATGGTAATGTGACGATAAAATTGATTTTAACATAAAAAATTTGTAAAAAAAATAATTGTATAGTTTTGATAAATAAGTAAAAATTTAAAGAAATTAGCAACTCTGCGTTTAAGGAAAAAAACAATTCGTATCATTTATATATATATATGGAGCTGTGAACTGTGTTACAGTTATTGTTTGCTTTTGTAGTGATTTCGTATGATTGACAATTATATTTTATGTGTTTAATCGTGTAATTAATATTATTTTTCTTGTTAGTGTATAATTTTCAAAGGACAAACCGGAATTTTCTCCATCTATCGTTCTCCCATTAAACTCTTTTTGTTTTGTTTTTATTATGTTTTAATCTATCGATATATATATTTCGCTGTGATAATTTCATATATAGGTGAACCCTGTATCAGGAGGAGTGGTATTACTGCAAAAGCAAAACCGGCATTATTATTATTATGTGAATAATTATAATATACGTATGATGTATGATTATTTGACTTTTACTGTTATAAAGTGATGATCATGATACGACTAAGTTCAATTTTATTACTTTTTTTTTTGAATTTGTGTAAATCACGTGAGCGTGGCAGACAAAAATTGTGCTCGTTTGTTACTTATACAAAAAGAAAAAAAAATAAAAAATGATAAATAAATCAAATATTATAAATATATTATCATAGCACGTGTCTGCTTTGATTCTGTAAGTGAGATCATTTTAATTTATAAAGTTTTATTAGTTAGATTTTGTCCACAATTTCGTGTGTTTCTTTCTAGCTTGAATGTGTCCGATTCTTTTGTTTACCCCTTTTAGAAATTATGTTTAAAAACTGTGTTATGTTGGTAGTTGTGTAAAGTCAGAGCAATCTTTAGTGTTCTAGTAAATGAAGCTCATAAAACTTAAATTTTCTGACATTAAAAAGGCTTGTGGTGTAACTGTTATTAAAAATTTCTCTCTACGTTTTATATAACTACTAGGAAAGTTAAATAAAATCTTGTGAGTGGAAAAAACAAATAAAATATGCTTTAATACAAATCTTTGGTTTCAATTTAGTAATGAATTAGATTAATAAAAAAAGTTTCCAATTTACTAAACAAACTGTTACAAAATGCTAATGATATATGTGAACTGTATTGAAAATTATTTAAAAAATTGTCTTACACTTTATGTTTATATTTAAAAAATACATTTCAATAGTATATATACGAAATAGGCATCGATCAAATCTAAGAACCTGAACAGAGTAATCTTAAGTATTGATGAATTATTGCTTATTACTCAAGTTTTACATTCTTTTATTTTTGTCTCAGTTTCAATACAAAACAGGCCCTGTCAATACATATTTATGTATTAAGATGTTTAAATTTTCATTGTGTGTATTTCTAAGTGCCTCAATGAGAATGTGTTAAAATCACTATCCTTATATAATAGATATACGTGAAAATGCCCTTTAGCTAAAAGATATTAGAATGATTCTTGTAACTTATTGCCCACAAAAAATTTTAAACTGCATTAAACTAGAAAAAATTAATACATTATGCCTTGAAAATATCTATTCTAAGCTAATTGATTAAACTGAAGCAATATATTGTTCCTTAAAAGAGATGACATAAACTACTGTTATATATTTAATTTTCGTATATCTTTTGGGAATATTACAAAAATTAAAACAATAAATTGCAAAACTTGCTATCTGGGAAAGAAATTATGAAAACACTTAATATTAGTAATCCTAAATAAGATTAAATGACTAAATAGTTGTTCACGAATGCACTTACATATTAGTTCTTTTTGCAGTTGTTAGAAAAAGCAAAGTGCAGAAAATCAAAATAATTTTTCTGGGGATATTTTAACATAAGAAAAAGAATTTTTTTTTGTGTTATTACTGTGTTAGCAACTTATTGGAATAAAGTTTGTTCTGATGAAATAAAATCTCATCACAATATAAACCAAACAGGAGAAACCATCAATTTTGTTAAGCGATACAAATCACTTTATACCACTTTTATACACATCTTGTTTATTCTAATAATCTCAGACTCAGGCTTCAGATATAAGTAAGAATTTAATTGATCCTTAAATATTAACTTAACTACATACACCTAATATATATATTATATTTTGCCATCAACGGGGATAGATCATTTGTGATCAATAAAGTGTTGGAACAAATTCCTCACAAACAGTATTTTCATCTTGATTCACTTTTTTATTTAGCTTACCTTTACAAAAGTCCATTATGTTTGTTTTTGGTTTTGAAATCATCCATTTCTAATCGATGTTAAAATCGTTAAAAGCACTTATTTGAAATTGAAGTTTATTCAAATTCATAATTATAGATTCACTAAATACAATTTCAATGTTAAAAATTTTAACCTAACCCTCAAATTAACTACTTTTTAACTATATATAGCTCGTAGAACAGTATATTGAAATCTACAGGTTCTTTCTCATTTTCGTCAGTTAATTTTGTATAAAAACGAATTCCCTGTAACAATGAATGTAGTAACTAATAATTTCACGTACTTATAATCCAATAAGTCTAATTCAATCAAATAATTTGATTGGTAAAGGTTGTTCAAAACATTATCTTGCATACAGTACGACATTTTGTATTTAAAATTATAGGAGTTTAGATTTACTCTGATGTTACGTTTTCTTAATTTTTTCCCATGAAACGAAAATATAGAAACAGTTTTTAAACATTATTTATTAAAAGGACATATACAACTAATGAAAATAGCAGAAGAAATGTCAATGTATTTCAATTTAAAATCAGTAGTTTACCAACATTTCAAGAACATATTTGTAAATGTAAGTTTAGCAAAATTTAATCGTCTATTTCTTATGTTAATTACAATTAGTACTTGTTCATTTTTCCATTAGTTGTCGTTTACCAAATATTAAAAACATAGGCTAAATATAATGAATTTAAAATAATAAATTTTAAAATAAATTTAAAAAAATGGTATTAAAAAGACATGTTTAAACGTTATGATGATGAAAATAATAAAGATAATATGATAATAATATTGATGCGTTTTATAATGTATATTGTTTAATTTCATTTGTTTATGTATTTCATATAAACGCTGGTATTTCGTAGATTTCTGTGCAAGTGAATGTGAATCGTCGTTGCTAAGACATATCAAGTGAAAATGAAGGGCTGTCAAACAGTCGTTGGAAATATGCATGGGCAATGTTCAGTTGTAGTTCTCATTGAATAATATGGGTCGCCAAATCAAACAAATGTGAACGAAATTAAAGTAAGAGATTTAAAAAAATATGTATAGAGAAAAGACAAAAGTTAGGTTTGAATTAGCTCTCTACAACACCAGATACCTACCGCACCTAACTACACGATGGTTTGTTTTATATTTACTTATGTCAGATCGGTGCAAATGTTTTTCTTTTTTTTTTTTAGATAGATTAATTTAACATTATAATTTGTTATTTATTACAATTTGTATTTATAGTTGGTCTCGCTAACAGGACTTGTACATATTTCCAAAATAAAAAAGAAAATGTGTATAACATAAAAAGTTTATTAAACTATGTGCTTTAAGTTGTGTTGTTTCATTTTTCTGCCCTTCCCACATATTGAATAATTTGTATTATACCTTGTCTCAGAATAAGAAGAAGTGATTCAAATATCCCGCTAGAACGCGGAACATAGCTTAAAAATGTAAGTTACCATAAAAATGAAACATAAACAGTTGTGAATATAGTAGTTTGTCAACATTATTAATCTTTTTCTTTATTATATAAAAATAAATTTAAAAAAATTCATTTTAATGGAAGTATGGTTGTACAAACGTTACCTTTTCAATTAATATTTACAACCTATCCAAAATTAAGTTTAAATATTATTAAAATAAAACAATGCAGAAACGTAATTAAATGTTTACAGTTTATGAAAAATGGCGGATATTTGGTATACATTTATCCATATTAAACTTGCCTGTTCAAGAACCAATGAAATCTCTTAGAAATATGTACTATTTTGGCGCAATATTCGAATCACTCCTTATTCTGAGACAAGGTATAGTAGTACATAAGTAAAATAAATAATATTAAAATTCCATAGAACTCAGTGGTATGTTTCGCGTTATACTTAAAACATATAAAAACTTATTTTGATTTGCCAAACGATTCAATCTTTAATATGAAGAAAATGTCAATATTATTACAAATATATTTGTTAGAATGACCAGTATATTGAATTGTAGTAATGTGTGAGCAACAATGAATGACCTGATCCTACACTTCCTTCCATACATATCACCTCAATATTTACTTTCTCTTAAAAGTGAAATTAGACAGTGTCTCACACAATTCTAATCATTATAATAAAAATATGCTAGCTACTATGTAAACAACAAATTCTAGGCATTTTCGCCGCGTATATGTGAACTGAAGACTTTAAAAAGACTGATGAAGGCTAGCATATATGTATAAATAATGGATATTAATCACAAAACAAGTTATGTACACTGCACGTCAATGAAAGGTTAATGGCATAGACATAGAGTAGGAAAACTCACTAGAAATTACTAAACTGCTAACTTCAGATAGCAAAAAGGAAGTAAGTACTGATATGGGGCGTGCGGAAAGTAGTAAAAGATCAGGTCAATTATTGTTGCTCACTCTGTATATACTATTAGAAGCTCCTAGAAAAGTTACTGTAAATTTGTTGAATGTACAAAAACACTTGAAATAAAGCGCATATTTCGTACACATATTGGCTTTGACAAGCATATAATATTAAAAAAATACATTTTGGAAATGAAAGTGTTTTTGTACATTTTATTAAATGGAATTCCAACAAATAACGACCAACTCCAATGCTGGACAATGTTTATAATTTATCTATTATCTAAAGTTTTGTTTAAAAAATTTTTATTTCACCGATTGCATTTGTTAGTATTTAACATATGACGTTTTGGAAAAACCTGGATTTAAGAACACCATTTATGAAAATGTTTAGGGACCACCAGTAGTACTAGTAGTAACAGAGGTTACCTGAGTATTATGTGTTGCATACTTATGGTAAAAATCTTACTGTACATTAAAATGAAAATTTTCGTTAATACTGGTGTGATATTAAGATCTCTAAAACTGCATCAAATATTAGCTGTCGAAGTACTGGTCATACATCTCAAGTTTACCAAAGTGACTTTCAGATAATGTATCACATTCAGTAACTACTAAGAACACCTACAAATTTTATGACTCTTAAATTGCTGCTGCAACAACGAGAAATGTTTAATACATTTGTTTATTTCCAGCGATATTTTCCATCTAGTTAATATAGACTTGATATTAGTACATTAAAATCTGAGACATTTTAAAAATGTAGGTTAGCAAATTTATCGTTATAAAAAAGTTACACTATCAGATTAAAAACGTTATATGAAATATTCTTTCAATACTTTGACAATGGAAGCTGTTAAATAGTGCGATGAAAAATGGCGTAACCGTTGGCATACCTGAAAAATTGGTTATCTACTGGAGATTAGTCAGTGGCGTTACTTACATATGTGTGGTGTATTATAGAAAAATTAATTCAAGTTTATATTAAATTTTTTTACTACTTATAATTGATTTTCTTTGTATTTAGCGTATCGTAAAATATTTAGGATAAATGAAATTGACAAATTTAAGTAGAAATTTTACTAATTACCTGCGTATATTTTTTATGTCCATTTTTCAAGCGGATCTCTACTTTTCAAATTTTCAAAACCACTTCAGGACGGTGTTTCAGATCTAATGTCCTCAATGTAATTCTGAATTAGTTCCTGTAGTTCTTCACTGTTATGTCTATTATATTATGATAAATGTTAGTTTTTAAGATTACAAATAAATAGAAATCTAACTCACTTAAAGGTAATTTCGATAGAGCCTGTGGTTGGTTAACTTAATTATTGAAGGTTGATATATAACCCCTTTCCACATTCATTTTCGCATTCTGTATAAGTATTTCGACAACTAAGCTGTCATCATCAGCAGAAAATTACACAGTGTCACACCTGGAAAACTACGGCAAAACACCCGCACGAAACAAATTCCGTGTACGATTTGTACAGTCGAAAAGCAGTATGCGTTTTGGCTTTCGACGCTACAGATCGTGTACTGAATTTGTTTCGTGAGGGTTTTTTGCCGTAGTTTTCAAGGTGAAACACTGTTTAATTATCTACTGATGATAACAACTCAGTTGTCGAAATATGTATACAGAATACGAAAATTAATCTGGAAAGGGGTTATATATCAACCTTAAGTAATTAACTCAGTTAAATCAAGTAATCTAGGCGGCCATCTCACTACTTCTTAATCTTCGAGGAACGAAGTTTTCTGAATATTCCAATGTAGCAGCAGCTATAAGCTGAGTAGCTGCTGAAAGTACGCATGTAATAAATTATCTTCATTTAATTGATTTAAATGCAAGATTACTTCTTTTGTTTTACAGCATTAATTGTTTCATTGAGAACAATAAGACCAATAAGTCGTCCTCGAAATACCAATCTTAATAGGATGTAAACTAATATATATGTGGATTTTCTTCCGATTAAATTCAATAATTTTTTGAGATTATATAGCCAAATAAGTTAAGCCAAGCTTCGTTTGAGAAGAAAGTTTCGTTCAATGCATCGTCATTGATAATGGTATTAAGAAACCATTGACAATATAGTCGCCCACTAAAGTTTCGTGGGAGAAACTGTTGAATCATAGCAATTTTATATGGGCGAAAGCGTAATTGCTCCCTACTATTGTATAACAATTTCAATATAATAAAAAAGTACGTGATTTGTGCTTATTTGTTGAAGTAGTTTTCAAACAGATTTTTGGAGCCTCTAACATTCGTTGTCGCATATCTTTCCTAACTGCGGGAGTTACAGTTTTAGGTCTACCTGAAAATTTCCCTTTACAAAGATTTTCGAAATTAAGAAAACGTTAAACAAGTTGTTGGTGTTGCTTAAATGTATTAAACGGCACAATATCGTCTGGAAATATAACGATGTAATGTTCATAACAAGACTCAGTTGAATATATCATGAACCATTTTCATTTTTTATGTCACTACGAAAATATGCCATGACAATGAAAATGTTTAGGCTCTAGTACTAAGTAGTACTGTTATTTATAATGCATAGATAATAATAATATGAAATTATAAAACAAAGGTAATCACATGAATAAACTCTCACACACTCCAAACTCTAGTCACTTTTAAAATAATGAAAAATTTGACAGTACAATAATTGTAAACTTACTAAATTAAAATGTTCTGCTTTCGATTTGCCAAATTAATCAAATCATTTTTAATCTCTCTGTATAACTACTCTGATTTTTATATCTATGTATGTGTGTGCATGAATATCTTTTAACGAGCATTTTAATGATTACTTTATCTTTCTACATTTTAATATTAGTTAAATAGGAATCAAATTCCATTTAAATTTAGGCTGCTTGCAATTAAATTTTTAAATCAACAAAATCTAAACAATTCCGTTAAGTTGGCAGAAATTCATTCAAAATGGCAATACTAAATAACTTATGTACATAATAATAATCACATAATCGCACTACAAACTATAATACTCCACGAATAGGTAGAATAATCACGTGAATTTTTTAGACATTATAAAATATCAGCTACGAAGGTCTGATTTACACATACGCAATTATTGTATTATTTATTTACCTATAATCAAAAACATTAACCTCAAAAAAAGGTTGTTATAATAAACATAAAAGTGCAAGTTTAACTCGTTTATTTTATATTAAATGTTGAAAATGGGAACAGATTATTTTCAATTAATCTGTTTTTAATTCCATATATAAAGCGAGTTATTAAATTCTTTCAAATTTAAAAGATTTATTATTTTAATAAAGAATTTATTCGTGAGAACACATGGTATGTACTTTGCTTTATTTTCGATTAGATTCTAAGCTCTCAAGCTAAATGTAATTGTAATATTACAATCAATAAAAATAAATATAGGGAACTGTAGCGAAGAATTTATTTGTAAGAGAATATGACATGTATAGAAATTGTTTTATTTTTAGTTGAATTATTTATTATTTCAAAATAAATACATGTACATCTACAATTCTCATTCCAAAACTAGATTTACTAATATATGCATTAGTTCAACAAGCACTACACAATCATAATGTAAAATATAAATAAATGTCTATTCATTAGAAAAATCATTGGTGAAACTGGAATCTCCTATATTTATTACAAACTCTTCTAAATTTTCTCTTATTCTGTCCATATCCCTCATTTTCATTTCAATATCTTCGACAATCAACTGCCTTTATCCAATTTTGTTTAGTAATGTTTCGTTGCCAAAAACTATTTTGAACATCGTTCAATTTAAATTTGTTATTACTTATAGCTACTGTTCTTTTTACTTGGGACCAAATTGGATCTATAGAATTGAACTCAGTGATATGGAAAATCTCAAAACCATTTTGTTTTTGGATTTAGTAAGCTCATCTACTATGTACTAGTCGTATTTTGATTTATGTTGTTTTACAAAAATAAATGTAGGAATCTCATCTTCAAAGAAAAATGAAATAACTGTATGCCTTATCAATATTTTCGTGTTATCATCTACACAATCTAATACAGCCCTCTTTGCTGTATGAAACTGGCTCTTGAAATTTTTGTTTAGTGTGCCCTATAACAATGTTACTAGCTGTTTCTGCAGTTGACTGAACTTGTGTGTTGATGCAATTTGGGTGTTGTAGTTCATATACTTTGAATATATTCAATACTGACGTGTCAGTCACGTTAAAATAACTTCATTTTCATAATGATGACACCACCATTCTTTCGATTATACCTAACAAACACACGTTCTCTAATACTACTAGAACTTATCCTTCTACGTAATTTAGATGTTTTACTTTTTATCAACACTTTTCTATACATTCCAATGTCTGTAGGAAGACAACTACAAAATATAAACGCTAGTAATAATCAAATAAAGAAATAATTATAGAAACTATAATATAACCTCAAACATGTTAGAAACAAACTCGGTTGCAACACATCCAGCGCTTATTCGTAAACAAGGTTAAACTTCGAAATGTGTAAACATTGCGAAGTTTAAGTGATCATTTTCTGCTTGGTTAAACATGTATGTGTTTAACCGACCAAAAAACATCCATATTTATTAGACAATTTGTTGTGACACGGAGAATAGTGTCACACCAGTCAATTACTAACCACAAACATTGAAGTATAGAAATTTCCAACGATAACTCTATTTTATGGTAAGTTTATATTAAAAACTGTTTTAATAATTATGTAAATTATTTTTTTCTAATTTGCCGCCATAAAAATGAGTATAGAGTACCGAAAACTGCGTTTATAAAAACGCATTGTTTTATTCTAGGGCAACTTAGTTCAACAATTGAAATTTCATATCAAACTCAATCGTCAAAATTTGTAGTTAAACTGTTAAATGTGTGTTGTCAACTGAAAATCAAATAATCACAAACGATTTGACAGAATAATTTGTTTGTAGTAAATGGTACATTTAAAATATTAATAGAAAATATGCAGTAAAACATTTCCTCATACAACTTACTTTTGATCAATTTGAATTTTATGTAAAAACCAAACGTCAAAAAATGTGAAGTTGATCTGTCAAATGCATTGTTCTTTAAATATCATAAACTGCTTTTCATAGTTGATATAAGAGTTATTGTGAAGTAAATTATTTACGATTTTTCTATTTTTTCACAATTTCTTTAATTTCAAGAAGAATATATAAAAAATTCTCATTCATTTTAATAAATAGAAAATATTCAATAGAAATTGACAAATTAAAATTTTAAATCGATTAATATCATCGTGTATTGCCAACCACTAAGTCACCAAATTTTAAATTTACTCTAATTTATCTAGGGAAGATCGTAAAAGAGGCAAATTAGAAAAAATAACATATAAAACTTATGACCTACAGAATACTTATTACTTTTAGGGCACCTCTCGCCATGATTATGCTAAATAAAAATATTTTAAACATTTTCAACGAGAAAACAGGAACGTTGTACATTTTTTTTTATAAGTGGCGTACTCTTTTATAAGGTGTGTATGGGTTATAAATTAAGTGATCACAGATTACTGTAATTTGATATTACTGCCTAAGATTTTAACCTTTTACGTTATTTGCGAAATCTAGGTGAAAGGGAACTTAAAGCCTTCAATGACGTCAAAAATGTTATATTTTTTAATTAATACACAACTTTATAGGTATGAAATTTGCAACTTATAAATTAATAACAAACAGTCGTAGATAATAATGGAATTTATAAAACTGACTAGAATTTGACTTGTGCTTAGTTGTCGCATTCAAATAAACGATGGCTTAAGATTGGACATTATTTATGGATAACCCGTTGCATGAATAGAAAATTAGCATAATTGAATGTATTTTCCAGTTATTTTAAAGGTCACGAAATTCGAAAAACATTTCGCGAGAAGAATCGCATGAGTATAACAACCTTGAAACACACACGTAATGCAAACATATTTAAACAGTCTATATTGTATGCTTAATTATATCGAAATAATTGATTAAATACGATATTTTATTGTTGAGAAATAATCTATTACTAACACTGCATAGACATACATAAATATGTACGTATGTATGTAATATGTTTACATATCTCCTTTTCTGTCTATTTATCAACTTCTATATTTAACCTATTGATCATACTAAGTTCGAAATGTGTAGTGTTTAACACTATTTAATACATTTATTAATGTTCGTGTAATAAGTAATAAGACATCTGCTAGTTTTATAATGTCGATTTACACTTTCACTTTAGACGATGATGCCAAAAATTATGCCATAGACTTTCTGAACGAAACGGAAGAAAACAGATGCGAATCTATTGAAGAAATTAGAAAATGGTTGATGGAATACCCAGATATCGGAGGTAAAACTGATAATTTATCGATTTTAGCTTTTTTGCGTGGTTGTAAATTCGACCTAGAACGGACTAAGAAAAAAATGAAAAATTATTATAAAATGCGGAGCGATATACCAGAATGGTTCGATAACAGGGATCCACGACTACCGGAAATTCAAGAATTAGCAAGATTAGGAGTCTTCGTGCCCTTACGAAAGTTCTACCAGCAGAAACAAGTTGTAATTATAAGAACGGCAGTCCACGATCCTGCAAAGCACAAGCAAGATGACGTCTTCAAGGTGGGCAAAATGATTTTGGACGTGCTCGGTCAAGATAATGAAAAACTTCAAATCTACGGTATAATTGCAGTATTCGACATGGAAGGTATCTCGCTGGCACACGCTAGGCAATTACCTCCGAATAAAATCAAGAAAGCTGTCCACGCCTGGCAGAATTATCATTGTAGACCGAAACAATTGGAATTTATAAATGCGCCCATTTATATAAATGTCGTTTTGAATATTTTTAAAAGTTTTATGAGTGATAAATTAAAAGGTAGAGTGCGAGTGCATTTTTCGGGAACAAAAACTTTACATGAAGTTATTGACAGTAGTGTTTTACCTGTTGAATACGGCGGTACCGACGGAAGTATAAAAGAACACATAGATGTTTGGTGCAAAAAGCTTGAAGAGTTTTCTGATTGGTTTAGAACAGATGAATGTTATAAGAGCAAATTGACTTAAATGATTGTTTATTTTGTGTTATTATTTTGTTAATTTGTCCAAACTATGAATATTTCCGAAAACAATAAAATACTGATATTATAAAATGCTTAAATTATTTGATACAAGGAAATGTAACCATAATATGAATATACGTAGTCAACACCATAATTTTTGGTAAAAATTATTGATTGTTTTCCTCTCTGATCGTGAAAAACTCACCTCAATTTGAAATGTAATAAAAGCTCATTTTGATTAAAGTCGCTCTTCAATACTATACCTTGTCTCAGAATAAGTGATTCAAATATTGCGATAAAGTGGTACGTATTTTTAAGGGATTTCATTGGTTCTTGAACAGGCACGTTTAATATGGATAAATGCCAGATATTCGCCATTTTTCATAACGTGTAAGCGTTTAATTACATTTTTGTATTGTTTTACTATATTTTTCTTTATTATTTAATAAAATCTGTACTTTCAAATACAAAAATAAAATGAGTGATCGCCAAGGTTCTAGTTAGAAAAAGTTAATATCGTTGACAAACTACTACTACATTCACAACTGTTTATGTTTCATTTTTTATGGTAACTTACATTTTTAGCCTGTGTTCTGCGTTTTAGAGGGATATTTGAATCACTTCTTATTCTGACACAAGGTATAAAAGAAAATAAAGATCGCATAATTAGCAGTTTTGTTTAAAAAAATTAATTTTCATCATATGTAAACTCGCGGCCAAAATATGTCATACTTATTTTTTGCATTTTTAAATGTTTCTCAACCTGTTAAAATAGCAAATGGGTTCCCAAATAAATAGTATAATTTAATAATGAAGTCAGAGGGTAGCTCCATCTACAATCCCCGGGCAGAACTAAAATAAACATAACCTATCCCCAACTTACATTTTAAATATTGGGTATAAGTATTGAATTTTTATTTCTCTTATTTTAAGTATAAAAATGAAATGATATCTAAATATAGGTAGTTTAGATATTGCATTTCATTTTTTACCTATAAGAAGAACAAAAACTAATGCATTTTATTGTTAGTTTTCAACAAATTAGTTAATTCATTGAGATTGATAATGTTCCTGAAGAAAGTAAGTATTTCACAATTTTTTGTATATTGTTAAAATTTATTGGATTCTGACATCTCACTACTATACATTAGACTTACGAATGAGGTTGCTGATATCTTTTAGCCGGATAATTAACAAGAATTTACGCACCAATATACGCGTTTCAATTATTACATATAAACTATTACCTATTATTTTACTACGATACGAACGGCTATGGCGCGCTGGTCGCCTTGGAAGCTCTATTTATAACCAAAGATGAACACAAATAAATTGTTTACATTCACTCAATTGTCATTATTATCATCAAGAACGACAGGTCTATTGAAAAAACATTGTAGTCGATTTGTTACTTTTTAACTTTAACACATCACATGTACACTAAAGGCCGTAAGTGAGGGATCAGTAGATGAAATTTTAAAAAAACATGCACGTTTAGTGAAACAAAACGTATATTTCTACAAAACTATATCTACGAGACAAATGAACAGTTTTCCTTATAAAATAAAATAATTTCAACATATTCTGTAGAATTTCTTATCATATTCGTCTTTCATCGAAGTATCCACCTCTGCGCTTAATGATTTCTTTACAAATATTAGGCAACCGCGATACAAGTTCCTGGAGCGTATCCATTGGTAAATTATTCCACACCCTTGTAAGTTGCTCCCAAAGCTGTTTCTGCGATTGTGGACAGCTTTCTCTCACGTTTCTATCTAATTCATCCCACAGTAATTCGGTAGGTTTGAGATCGGGTGATTGTGGTGGCCAAATCATATTTATCAGCACCCCTTCCTCCTCTTTTTGATTCACATAGTTTTTACAAAGTTGGGAAGTGTGTTTTTGGAATCATTATCTTGTTGTAGGTGAAAATCTTCACCAATTAACCTTAATCCAGACAGAATTGCACGTTCCTCCAAAATCTTCAGGTACCCCTCTTTTTTAAAATGCCTTCAATGCGGTACAAATCTCCGACACCATCAAAGGAAAAGGATCCCCAAACAAGCACAGAACCTCCCAACGTGTTTAACAGTTGGCACTACACATTCGGGTAACATCCTTTCACCCACTTGTCTTCGAACGAAAACTCGTCGATTACTACCAAACATTTGGAACTTTGACTCATCTATCCATAACACCTGCTTCCACATTTCCATGCCCCAGTGTTGATGGTCCTGGGCCCATTGTAATCGTTTTTTACGATTTCGTGGATTCAATAATGGTTTTCGAGCTGCAATACGCCCATGTAGTCCCGCCTTTGTCAAACGTCGTTTTACAGTAGTCAGTGACACCGGCTTTCGACGGCCTTCATTCAGCTCTGCTCGAAGCTGAGGAGTTGTGAGGCGCCTATTTCGTTTCGATAGTATTTTTAGGCGCAAATCCTCTTGTCTGGTAGTTACCCTTGGCCTTCCGCAACGTTTTATTGGTTGTAATGATCCACTTTGTGAATATCGTTTCACTGTTCCTTGCACCGCGTGATTAGATAAATTTAACTTTTGGGCTAATTGCCGCAGTGAAAATTTTTCACCATGTAGCGTTATTATAGAACTACGAGTTTCTGCGCTAAGTTCCTTTCTTTTCGGCATTTTTATAAGTTACTTTTACGTCTGTTCTCAAATACTCGTATTGCAACTTACTCGGACAAATGCTGCAAGAAAACTAATTTTTAAATTGCTAAATAGTTTACTATGAATTCCTAATACAATTATAATAATAATTATAATTATAATTAAATTTATTGGAGTATATAAAATATTTCTATTAAATAGACGCCATAAAACTATTAAGAGGATTTACAATATTTTTCAGAAACAAATATATTTATCTAATTTATAATAATAATCCGAATAATCCTTCTCAGAATTACATTTACAACTGTTATTTCAATTATTCTCGCCAAAACAGGTAAAAGTCTAAGGGATGTGTCTAAAATACAAGTGTTTTGTTATTTATGATAAGTAATCCCTCACTTATGGCCTGTAGTGTATGTAAATGTATTGCAGTTTTTATTATACGCATGTGGTTTCTATTTATAATTATTGTTTGTGATAAATATATTTTATACAAAATATTTAAACTTTTTATTTTTACATTTTTTCAAATGTATTGTAAACTTTCAATAAATTATATTGTTGGCGTTAATTTTCTTTATTTCTATTATAAAAGAATGAAATATGTTCGTTTTTTTATATGTTTCTTTAAATATAACAATTTATTTTTTATATGTTATATTCACAGATATCTTTTCCGCTAAATTGAACTTATTTACAATTTATAATAAATTTCTCAATGTTTCCAATGTTAAGTATTATTTTAATAGCGAACTTGAAAATGCAGCTGCGTTGTCGACCCTGTACTACATAAAGTCGATAAAGTCTAAAGTCACTGTAAATTGCACCATCTTTCGATTGGAAGAATATTTAAATCAAACTTAAGTATTATATAAAGTTGTGGATAAAATAGCATAATTTAAAAGGAAATGGATTAAATATTTTCTACAATTTTTCTATTTGTGTACTAACAATATTATTGGTTTTATTAAAAATACGTAAATAAAAACGAAAACATATCAAGGTAAGATTCTCAGCCCATGTAAACAAGAACGATAAAGAAACCACAATTAGTCATTCACGCCCATTTCTTATTTATAGAAATTAGTTAAACACACACCTTTTGAAATGGAGGATATATTTCACTGGTGCAGGGAAGGAAATGCCCTTCAAGTAAGGGTATGGCTTGATGATACTGAACATGACATGAACCAAGGGTAAGTAAAAGAAAAAATATGTATGTAGGTTATAAAACTGTCATTGACATTTCCTTATATAGAAAAGTTTATTTTCAAAAATGTTATTGTAAATAAATGGCTGTAATACATATGTGTAAGAAAAAGCTAATGTTTTAGGGATGATCATGGCTTTAGTCCATTACATTGGGCTTCCAAGAAAGGAAATGCAAAAATTGTGGAAATGTTGTTATCCAGAGGGGCTCGTGTGAATGCAACAAATAGAGGAGACGATACTCCATTACATTTAGCTGCAGCTCATGGACATCGTGACATTGTGCATATGGTAATTATTAAAAAAGTGTGTAACGTAGGAAGACAAGGGAATGTACATATTTGTAAAAATGCAAATTTAACGTGATATATGCTATAAGAATAATTATAAATTTGCATAAACTTTATATCGGTTTTTCACATAAAATGGACATGTGTTTATATACATGTGTATTTGCAACATATGTACTTGAATTATTCAACTTTATTGTACAGGTAATAGTACACTTAATTTTTTTTTATCAAAGGCATGGATAAACTGCCAATGTAGTTAATACCTACAGTTTTGTGTTTTAGAATTAATTAAATGATAACTTTAATGTATGATAAATTACATGTTAAACTGCAGTAACAACACAGAATTGAACTATTTGTATTTCGACTTATCAAAAATCGGAAATAAATAGTAAGCTCCTCTTAATTGATAAATTATTATGAGAGGGTTTAATTACAAAGCAGTATAAGCAATTGGTTAAAAATATAAATCAAACCTATAATCACATGCAGTGTGAGTTATCATATGAAATGATTTTAATGTTTATTTAGTATGAATCTACTAATTTTATAGTAAGGTCGACAATTCTAAAATGCATAGAGTAGGGTAGATCTTCATAAACTTAGGGATTTAAGCAATTTTCAGCTTTCATTTTCTAAATGTATATTTATTTAAATCTTAGGATAATATTCGCCTTTTGAGTTTGTATAATTGTAATTTATACAGCTTCATCTATCGATTAATACATATTCTTGTTAAGATTGAAAATTCTTTAAATCTGATATTCCCATTTTAAAATTGACCAACTCTAACATATTTTTAAAAAAAAAGTTGTAGTACAACTCATGAAAGTTTTTTTTCTAAAATTAATTTTAAAAAACAAAAATGCATTAGAATTATGAAGAATTAACTATTTCCATATTTTTTTTTTTAGCTGCTTCGCCAAAAAGCTGACGTCAATTTCACAAATGAACACGGAAATTCCCCGTTACATTACGCCTGCTTTTGGGGCTACAATGATATTGCAGAAGATCTCGTCGCCCACGGTGCCATAGTCTCCATTGCGAATAAATTCGGCGACACACCTCTGGATAAAGCCAAAGGAAATCTCGCAAAGGCCTTGCACAGTCTCGCAGTCGAAGCGGGTCAAGACTTGAAAAAGATAAAATTCAAAGATCAAAGTTGGCTAGGATTGAAGACCAGATCAAGAGACGCCACATTATCGAGATTCAAAGGCATCAATATAAAAGATCTACGTCTTTTAGAGAAGATCGCGACGAAACCTAGTGGAGATTCCTACAGGGCGATATGGCAGAGAAACGATGTTGTCGCGAAGATTTTGAATATAAAGAACTGTTCCGCCAGAATCTCTCGAGATTTCAACGAGGAATTTCCTAAATTAAGAATATTCTCTCATCCGAACATATTACCGGTTATTGGATGTTGTAATGCTCCTCCACAATTGATAGTAATCAACCAGCATATGCAAATAGGGTCGCTATTCAGGGTTTTACATGAAAGCAGTGACGTCGTAGTGGATAATACGCAGGCTCTAAAATTCGCTCTTGATATTGCACGCGGTATGGCCTTCCTTCACAGTTTAGAACGAATAATACCGGAATATCACTTAAATAGTCGTCACATAATGATCGACGAAGATCTAACAGCTCGAATAAATATGGCGGATGCGAAATTCTCGTTTCAAGAGAAGGGCAGAGTTTATTACCCGGCCTGGATGTCACCCGAGGCTCTGCAAAAGAAAATCAGCGATAGGAATTGGGAGGCGTCCGACATGTGGAGTTTCGCGATATTACTTTGGGAGTTGGCCACTAGAGAATTACCATTTTACGATATGTCACCCATGGAAATAGGAATGAAGATAGCACTGGAAGGTTTAAGGATCGCCCTTAAGCCCGGTATATCACCGCATCTCTCTAAATTAATCAAAATATGTATGAATGAAGATCCAGGGAAGCGACCCACTTTTGACATGGTGATACCGATTTTGGATAAAATGCAACGTTGATGTGTTCAAAGTAGATTTACGCGCATTTCTAATATGGATTAAAAAAGTAATTGAGTATTAACTTTCTTTTTGTAATTATTTATTATTTGAATTGAGTGCCTTTTACTGTTGCCTTGTAATAGGGTTATATCATCTGATTTCTATGTAACATTTAAGCGCAAATTTTGTAAAGTACGGCTCGTAATATATATTTTTTAGTATACATATACATATTAATTTTATATTTACAACGAATACTAAGATATTTAATATAATTACAAAATCCTTAGGTGCTAAGCTAATAAATTTATTATTTTATTAATTAACTTGTGTTGATCTTATATAATATATTTTATATATAATTCGTTTATTTATTTCTGTTTTAATAGCATAGTCGCTGCCACAAAAAGGTTTACGATCTGAACCACAAGTTTTGGTTTATATTTTTAAGTCGAGCGGTAACGACAGCAAATTACAAAAAGAGCTCTTGTATGTTTCATCGGAAAAAAAAACGAACAATGGTGTGTAACATACATTTGTTTACATTTTCCACCTGACAAAAAACTTCAATACTACTGCATTTTATTCAAGACAGAAATATGTTGAAATATTTACTGAAAATAGTTTTCTCTTTAACTTAGCAGTATTTGTTCTTGTAGTAATCTGCCATAACATTTTTTAAACGTTTAGTAAACTTGATCAGAGCATTGCAATTACGAGGGTAGTCTGAAATGTTTCTGATCTCAACGTGAGGATGGCAGTACTCATCAATAAAAGCTAGGAAATGTATTTGTATATCTATTGTCAGGTACTCACCAAAGTTTCAGCCATTTTGGACGCGCAGTGAGTCGATGTGAGTGTTTATTATCGAGCTGTTATTAAATATTTGTTTTTGAAAGGCAGTACGCCTACGCAAATCAAAGATGAGTTGGCCTCTGTGTACGGGGACTCTGCACCATCATTTACCACAGTGAAATTTTGGGCAGCTGAATTTAAGCGTGACCGTAAGAGCTTGAGAGACGACGAACGTTCGGGACGTTCAAAAACTGCAACTACTGACTATAACACCGCTAAAATTCATCAATTGGTGCTACACGACCGTCATATTAAAGTGGGAGAGATAGCAAAGACTATGAATATGTCCAAAGAACGTGTTTGTCATATGTTAAATCAAGATTTAGGCATGAGAAAGCTGTCCGTGCGTTTGGTGTTGCGTTTGCTAACGTTAGACAAAAAACGTTTTCGAATGAACATTTTCAACGCTCTGTTGGCACAGTTTAGGCGCAGTAAATCCGAGTTTTGGCACCGATTAATTACTATAGATAAAACTTGGATACATACGCCCGAAACAAAACTACAGCCAAAACAGTGGACTGTAAAGGGGGAGCATCATTGGGAGAAGTGTGTAGAATTACAAGGAGACTATGTAGAAAAATAAATATAAATTTTAAGAAAAAATGTCTTGCGTCTTTATTAGGTCGGAAACTTTTCAGACTACCCTCGTAGATGACTAAAAACGGTAAGCGTATATATATATATAAAATTGTCTTATAAACAAAATATAAATACCTATTAATATAAGACAGACATAAACACGTAAGTAGTAATTGTGATTATTACTTTATACACTCATTACAAAGAAACGGGTGTTTTTTTAAGAGCTGAGAACTTAAAATGATAATACAAGACAGAAATATTGTAGGAATGAAATTTTTTTTTTATTATCCGGTAGATAATTTCATGGCATTTATTTTTTAAACATGATTTCCGCCGCGGCTACGAGTTACATGGTCCATTCAGTCAGTCCAATTTTTAACAACTTATTCCAATAAATCTGGCCGTATGGCGTCAATGGTGGCTTGAATATTGGCTACCAATGCTTCAAGAGTTGCTGGTTTGTCGGCATAAACACATGACTTAACATAGCCCCATAAAAAGTAATCCAGAGACGTTAAATCGCACGAACGAGAGGGCCAGTGAACAAGACCACTTCTGGAAATAAAGTTGTCACTAAATCGATTTTGCAATAAATCGATTGTTAAGCGCGCTGTATGGCAAGTTGCGCCGTCTTGTTGGAACCAAATGTCGTCGATGTTTAGCTGATTAATTTTTGGAAACGGAAATTCAGTCAGCATAGCTCGATAGCGCTCGTCATTCACCGTAACGAAAGAAATAAGGACCGATGATGTCGCCAGCGTATAAACCGCACCAAACAGTCAATTTTAATGGATGTAATGGTGATTCGTTAACGGCTTGAGGATTGTCCTCGCTCCAAATGCGGCAATTTTGCTTATTGACGTAGCCATTTAACCAGAAATGAGCTTCGTCACTAAACACAATTCTTTGATAAAAATGCTCATCTTCGGCCAGTTTCAAATGAGCCCAATCAGCAAAAACGCGACGCAAACGATGGTCGTTTGGTTTCAATTCTTGCACGAGCTGTATTTTATAGCACGTAAGCCAAGATCCTTGTGCCCATCAGTAGATCACTGAACGTGCTTGTGTGAAGTTGTCTATTTTGTAAGCGAATAGTGTAATTTCTGTTTACAAAATGCCACGGGGAAAGCCGCTTGATAGTGGAACATGATCAACGATACTTACTATGCATCGCGAGGGATATTCAGTTCCCGGTATTGGCGAAAATTAAAAGTGAATCTCCCAATTCGTCGGTTTCAAGAAATTGGCAGTCTGGAAGATTGTAATCGGCCAGAACCATCGAGAGGTAGGTACTCCAAAGCTAGCGACGAAAGAATTAAATTAATTAGCAAAATAGAAAATTAACGGCACCTGAAATAACAGCCGAATTTAATCGGTGCCGTCCAAAAAAAATTTCTGCGAGTACAGTGAAACGACGATTAGTGGAAGCAAATTTACACGGTCGCGTTGCCTCACGGAAACCATTATTACGACGTTGAAATAAGCAGAAACGACTTCAATGAACAAGGTTACCCCGTAAATGGACAATCGATGAATGGAAGAACGTACTGTGGTGTGACGAATCGAAATTTGAAGTGTTCGGGCAAAGGAGAAGAATTTTCGTTAGACGATTGGCGCCAGAAAAAATGTTGCCAGATTGCATAGCTCCAACGGTGAAACATGAGGGTGGTTCTGTTGTAGTCTGGGGCTGTTTTTCATTAGCCGGAATAGGAGATAGAAATAGATGGTATTATGAGAAAGGAGAATTACCGAGAAATTTTGGAAAATCACGTTTTACCGCCAGGCCTGCGGTTAATCGGTAATAATTTTGAATTTATGCATGATAATGACCCCAAACACACGTTGTTGTGTAAAAAATATTTCGAAAGTAATGACATGACCGCCTCAGAGTCCGGACCTCAACCCATTGAATTATTATGGGATGAACTCGATAGAAGAGTTAGAAAGGAATGTCCAACATCGAAGGAGAAACTTTGGAGTATTTTACAAAAGAATGAAATAACATTACACCAGATGTAATAAGAAAATTAATAGAAAGAATGCCCCGAATAACAAAAGCTGTAATCGTCGCAAACGGTGGTTTATTTGATGAAAAGAAAGTATCGAATAATCATCACGCCTCCCTCTCTCGTCCACTGTACTGAACGACAAAGCGAGAAGCGCGTCTGTTTCGCATGTCGATAACTAAGTTATCAGAGCGTATAGACAAACGCTATCAAGGAATCGTTCATTAATAACACAAATCTGCCTGACGATCAGTGAATTCTGTGAAACATATGTAGTAGATAGGGTGTTATTAATAATAGAATGATTCCTTTTAACATTCTTTGAAAAGAAAGTATAATTAATATAATTTGTAAGCATATTAGGAATAAGTTTAATGAATTGTAATTTTAATTTTTATTATATAAAGAATCAATAAACATTAATTTTTGTTCAATTTCGTTGATATTTTTTATTTTTTTTTCTTGTTGTTGCTTGATATAGTTGCTGTCCATACTTCGGTGAGCGGTAGTGTATATATGCACATAACGACGTGTATGAATATAAAGTAAAGTCAGTAAATAAGGAGTGATTTCGATTTAAATCAAAGTCATTGTGGTGCCTACTTTGGACTGTAAGCCGAATACTGCACCTTGTAGATAGACTCAGCGCTTGTTTATTAATCACTGAGCTAGCTAAGGTAATACAAGCATTTTAAATAAAGTAAGTATAAATATGTATAATAATCATTATTATACACACTAACTATCAAAACTTAATATCATCATAGATATCTTTATTTATGACAAAGTCGACACTTATTTTCTGCTATTCCATCGTAAATTAAATACACAGAAAGTAATTAAAAATTTCTCCGCCAGAGAAGGACTCGAACCTCTACCTGCCGTTTTCTAGACGGCTGCTCTACCAATTAAGCCACCAGGCACTATAACTTCGAGTCCTTTAACACGCCAATCTCATTAAATCTCATTGTGGCAACAGATCTAATATTTATTTTATTAAATAATATATTAATATAAATAATTAATTCCCATCGCAAAAGAAGTTAATTATATGTTTATATATAATTATTAATATCAACACTTATATTTTTTACTATATACAGTGTAATCCGCATATAATGGACTCGGGGGGACAAAGAGATATGGTTCATTATAGCCGAGTGTTCATCTCATGCGATGAAACGAAAACATACATACTTCCATAATGAAAAAACTGCATTTTATTGCTAAACATGTACATAATATATTTATGCATTAATAAAATTGCACAGAAATATTGTGTGTTAATGTAGTATTTTCATGACACAATAGTACAAGCATATGTATGTACATACATATGAAAAACATTATTTCTGAAAAAGTCGGTTATTTTACTTTGTATAGATTTTTTCTAATATAATTGTTCTGCAAAATAAGTTTAAGTTTATTTAATTTTTAAATCACTTCAGTGCTGTTCTCTTGCTGTAGAAAATAACGTTGTAGGGTTTTTACGCAGTTAAAAGCCTCTTCTGTAGTTACCTCAGTTTCTTCTGCGGTATCATCATTCTCTTCAGTATCCTCAGCTTCTTCCTCAAGTGTTTGATTTACCAAGTCTGTGTCAGGTAGTTCTTCTCTTATAGCAACATTATTATCGACATTCACGAAATTGTCAAAATCCTTTAAAATCATTGATTTGTTTATTCTTATCAGCTTTGCCAATGGAAGGTCATCCACTGGATCTGATTCCATGATAGCAGCTGTTGTTTTTACTATACCGGCATGGCAAAAACAATTACGAATCGTTTGCGCAGAAACTTGATCCCATCCAAGGCTTAATAAATTTACAGCTTCCAAAACAGTAATGCTTTTGTTAATGATGGTAGATCCTTCCATAATCTCCATGATTTTCATCAACATTTGTTTTCTGTAAAGTTGTTTCAAACTCCTAATGACTTATGTTACATTAGGTGGTTAGAAATGAAGCTTTATGTTATGAAGTCTGATTTCCGGATGAGCTGGACAATTATCCACTAGCAATAAGATTTTTCGATTTTTTTTTATGAGCTCTCTGGCCCACTTTTGCAAATAATCTTCAAAAATCAGTGAAGTCATCCAAGCTTTCCCATTCCAAGAATAGTCCACGGGAAGATTCTTAACGTTTTTGAAACACCGAGGATTCTGAAATTTTCATGAAACAACAGAGAGTGTATTCGTAACACTTGAACTACATTATTGAACAGCAAGACCAATCTAAAAATTACAGTGTTACATTTATGAACTCTTGAACTTACCTGTAATGAGTAATTTTCATTTTTCGGTTCCAGAAGCATTAGCGCAAATCATAGCTGTGATACGTTCTTTGGACATTTTCCCCCACTATATGTTTTACCTTTTCACTTGTGCGTTTTATTGGGCAACATTTTATAAAAGATCCCGGTTTCGTCGGCATTGAATATGTTATCCTCTCTATAGTCATTACTTATCAAAGGCCAGACACGGGTCAACCAGTCATCTAGTCACTGAAGCCGACTCACCGCATATTTTTCCAAACACAATGTTATGCCTTTTTTTAAAGCGGTAAATCCATCCAGAGCTACATGTGAACATGTGAAGTCCTCGCCGATAAATTTTCCAAATTCTTTTGCCTTAATTTGTGACATTGACCCACTCACTGGAAAATAGTTTGCCCTTTTTTGTTGAAACCACTTGAATAACATTTCGTCGACCTTAGGGTGTGAAGGCAAACGCATTTTTTTCTTTTGGTTGCTAATTTTCCAATCATTTTCAATTTTATCGCGATTCTTCCAAATATTTGACACAGTGGATTTTCTTAACCACATTTTTAAACACACACTTGCCTGTAAAGTTCCTTTTGCAATATCACTTATTATTTCCCATTTTTCATGTAGCGTAATAGCCCGTTTCACCCTTTTGTCCATATTTTTCAGAAGTTTAGAGACAAATACCACACACCGAATAACATATACAGAAAAACTGCAAGCGTGAGCTCGAATAAAAACTTGTTTGCTTATTGCATCAGAAACTATCGTGTTGGGAAATCCCAGGTAAAACTCGCTTATAATAGACATTTCAGTCCACTACAACCAAGGTTCCATTATAAACGAGTACATCTTGTCCGAGGATTTTACGTGTGTTTAATCCAGGACTTTAAAATTGGTTCATTACATGCGAGTTTTCATTATAAGCGAGTTCATTATAGATGGATTATACTGTAGAACCATGAATACCTAATAATTTATAATAATATAGTTATATATAGAAATATATTAATATTTACACTACGAAAGATGTCATTGAATAAATGAAATACGTTAAATATTGTGTTACTTCTTTTGTTTTTGTTTTATAGAATTAAAATTCTTTAAGTAACATTTGCTCTTTTGTAATTTAAATATTGAGACACGCTAGTAATATTGTTTATTAAGTACATTTACGTAAGTTGTCATTTTTGACTATACCCCGTAAGGTAGGTGTTCAAAAGTCGATTACTCAGACATGTGAGCAAGTAGTAAATAGAGTTAAGGTATACCTCGACGTTTCCAGTTTCCGAAATAAAAACATTCAGTACACCAGTCGGCTATATAAACAGGAGCAAAAACAAAACAGATCGACGAGCCGCGAGACATGCGCACGGATATCATACCATGGAGGCACTGGCACAAATATTGAATAGTAGCAAACCACCCTTAAAATGTAAGCGAGGCCGCGGCAAACGGGTAGTCGCGCGAACGGCCCACTTTGCAAAGTGTGTGGTGCTTGCATGTATGTGAGAGTGCGTGCGTTGCTATGCTGGCTCCGTGAACGGCGGTGGTAGTGCTATTGTTGTCATGGGATTCGTTTAGTCTAATGATGTGGACTGTACAGTGTCCCCAATTGCAAACATGGAGCCTACAAGCTCTACCCCTAGTCCTCCTGAAATCGCGGACTCCACATTTACCAGGTACAGATGAGAAATGTCCGGAAAAGAAAATGAAAAGAAAAGATGAACACTTAACGTTCTTACGAGAGTATGAACGTTTAATATTACCTGTGAGAATCCTGCAGCTTTACAGACACCTGTACGTCTGTACAGTAGATGCCTATTGTTGTTTCTGCACTCGGGTACAGGAAAAAGCGAGAGAGAAACTATTAATACAGAATGCACATACATAGTCTGCTTCATCGATTTGTTTCATATATTTACAATCCTATGCTCTATATATTTTTATATAGCATATACAAGTATATAAATACACAGGTTAAAAGTAGTCGACTGAAGTTTTTTAAGTTTCAAGCTTCTGTCTACAGTCTAACGGGCACTAAACGTAATTATCAATAGTATTTAGTTGTGTTAGCAAAGGGAGGAAGGACTACTGTTTTCATAACACAGTGACCTAGATTTATGCGCCACTTTTATATGCATGAAATTACACGGGCAGTTTGACGGCTAATTGATTTCTCTACCTTTTTTTTTCTTAGGTAATGTCAATATTGTCGGGGTCATTTCAATTCGTGTTACTAATTCTTCCAGATTGATTTATCGTATTTCTGAATGATGGATGGGGATGTCATTGAGAAAAGGAAGTAATTATTGTTTTAAATACAAATTTAATCTTAAAAATAGTAACAATTGTTTCATCATCACTTATTCAGATTAAGAGGTATCTAACATGAACTGAATATACTCTGGTCAACTAAATTGATTTAAGGATAAGAGCGATGTATAATTGCGTAGGAACAAGTTTAAAAGTGGAGAATTATTCCAGTCTACTTGAATATTTAATAAATTATTTTTATGTATGTTTGTTTCTATTGCTCCAAGTAATGATAATTTTATGCCTACGATGGTTAAAATTGTGAAATTTGAATTAAAAGAATGATTACAAATATTAGGTGTAGTTCGAATCACTTTTATAATAATTAAAACTATTGTATTTTTATATATATTTGTTTCTATTGTTTCAAGTAATGATAATTTTATGCCTACGATGGTTAAAATTGTGAAATTTGAATTAAAAGAATGATTTGAATCACTTTTATAATAATTAAAACTATTTCCGAATATTCTTAGAGCAGTGATTTCCCAAGTATTCATTCAATAAATTAAATAATTGTCAAAATAGTTCGCGCTCCTTATTTGGTCTTGCGGCACCCCACAACCATAAGGATAAATGGGGGTGCGAACTATCGAAAAAAATAAGAAAAAAGTATTTTTTTTTGCAAATTATTTAATTTACTGAAAGAAAAGCACTAAAATACATTCAGACATAAATTCCGATTAATTTTAATAATTATCAATGACTAGCTCGATCCTGTCCTGCAAAGCTTTTCGAAAGAAAATTTAATATTTGAAAATGACACTCTTTCTTTTTCTATGTTTAGCTGAGATCTATATTTTGTCTTATAAGCAACCACTGAAAATGAGAAAAATATGATTCACAAAGGTAGGATGTTGAAAATGGTAATAGTACACGAAATGCTCTTTTTTCCAAAGAATTTCAAATTTTGAACAGTAATATATTACTAAATTGTCTTTTGATTTCGCTACTTGTCGTGAAGTCTATGTATATTTCTTCTTTGGCAACTGCGAGGAGTATTTTGATAAGTCTTCTTCGCCAGTTGTGAGGTAGTATTTTGAAATGGATCCCTAATCCTCTCGTAATTTGCTATGAAGTTGTTTTCAGCAAATAATACTTTTTAAAATTCATTGCGGGCATGGCGAAATGATTTTCAATTGTTACAAAAAGATTTTAATATATTGTTCTTCAACCGGTCACTTGCTGTGAAATCTATGAATATTTCTTCTTCGGCAGATATGAGGAGTATTTTGAAATGCATCCCTAATTCTCTCGTAATCTTCTATGAAATTTGGTCAGGCAAAAAATACTTTTTAAAATTCTTTCCCGGCATGGCTAAATGATTTTCAATTGTTACGAAAACAACTTTAATATATTGTTCTTCAACCGGCAACTTGCCGTACCTCTTCTTCGACAGTTGTGAGGAGTATTCTGAAATGGATCCCTAATCCTGTCGAAACTTGCTATGAAGTTTTGTCAGCAAAAAAATACTTTTTAAAATTCTTTGCTCTCATCGCTAAATGATTTTCAATTGTTACAAAAACGACTCTAATATATTGTTCTTCAATCGGCCACTTGTCGTGAAATCTATGAATACTTCTTCTTTGGCAGTTATGAGGAATACTTTGAAATGGATCCCCAATCCTCGAAACTTGCTATGAAGTTTTGTCAGCTAAAAAATACTTTTTAAAATTCTTTGTCGGCATGGCTAAATGATTTTCAATTGTTGCAAAAGTAACTTTAATATGTTGCTCTTCGACCCTGTAAGTTTTAGCAAATTCATGCACATTTCTAGGACTTCCTGTTTTATATTACTGCTTTATAATTTCAATTTTTTACAAACAGCATTAACTTTATTGTTCGTTTCCAAGATATATGCGTTTGCTCCTTAGAGTTGAAGATTCGAGGTATTTAATTTCTCAAATATGACGACTAAGCAGCTCAACTTTATTACAAATAAATCATCGCGAAACTTCTCGGCTTCAGGTCTGTTTTCTTCTTCTAGAAAAATGGCCATTTCGTCTCTTAAATCATAAACACGTTGCAAAACTTTCCCATGTGATAACCATCTGGCTTCGTTATAAAATGTTATCGCTGAGTATACTTCACGCCATGTATTTGCAAAGAGCAGCAAAGGTTCCTGATTAAAAGGTCTCATTTTGGTCAAACTTACTACTGGAGATTTTTGTTTCACAGGTATTTGCAAACTTTGGAGTCTTCTAAACATTGTACGAGCATTATTGGTTCATATTTCGACGTAACTTTTCCACTCTCGTTTAAAAAATAATTTAATGTATTAAATAATATAAAAGATGTTGCTCTGAGTTCTATTAGTTTGCAGAAAAGTAGTTCTTCTACTGCTATCATAGCATCGCAAAATCGAACACAAGCAGTTAAATGAGCATCTTTATTGTTATCTGTTGCCCTATCAAGCTGAATTAAAACAATTTGTTACGTAACTTTTCTACAAAATGATGCTCTACATCTTGAGCTACATCACCCAATTCGACGGGCACAATATCCTTTGGTAGGGATATATACTGCAATTCTTTAACAAAATTATTTTCAAACATAATTTCTACAATTTCAATCGCAACTGTCGGAATTAGTTCTTCATCAAGGGTGTAAGGGCTATATGTCTATTTTATATAAAACTTTGTAAGAGGCAAGTAAAGCTTTTTCATTCGCAGACGAAGCTTTTTTGAAAAAGGTTTTTTGCTTTTCACATTATTTTAATTTTAATTCGGAGAATTTTCGAGATTCTTTAACGTACTCACTTTGAAGCCTTTTCAAATATCGTTTAAGTTTATTAGGTTTCACGCTGTCTGCTGCCAAAATGTTTGAGCAAATTATACACAGGAAATCTCTTCTTCATTTACTTCAGTGCTGGTAAATCCAAAATTGAAGTATTTTTGGAACTATTTTCTAGATTTTATCGTCGGAACAACGCTCGTCTCTGTACTTGATACTTCACTATCGTTAAATTCTCGCCAACGTCCACTTAAAAATTTATTAATGGTTCTATATAAATCTACTACTACTCGAACACTGAGAATTGCAGCAAACACATAAATTGCAACATAGACAATCCAGGATTCAGTTACCTGAGACTGACTTGAGTTGAACTAGGTGCAGTATTTACATACTATATATACTTACGCGTCGCGGCCGCGACAAACGTTTCAGAATGCTTGAGATAAATCGGAACTTCTCGGGAAGCCGCGACAATTTGAGATATGGTGGACTTAACGCAGAGAGCAATAGCAAGACACCGATCCTTATTCTACCAATGCGGCGTATCGGTGTTGTCAAATATCAATAAATTTACTTTTTCGTGGAAATGTAATTGAGACATATTCAAATAGAAAGTAATATTATAATTACAGAACGATTTCAATAGAAAATTTCTTAACGTGAGGGGGGGGGGGCGATGGGAATTATGATTGAAAATTGGATCGCAAATATTAAAATGTTGAGAAACGCTGTTTTAGAGCAATCATCACAGGCAAGCTTATAGATTCTCGATTTGTCCGAGATTTTTACGTTGTCTTTGTTTTTTTAACTTTTCCTAGTTGAAGCTGCCTAGAGCCCTCTACCTAAAGCAAATAAGAAAGTTACTTAAGGAAATATGGTTTAAATACTGCTTTTTGAATTAAGCATACGCCCGGAAAATTAATTAAAAATAACAAAGGCCAAAATTAAATTAATCCAGTTTGTCCGATATACAGGGTGTTTCAAAAAGAATATACGTATTTCGAATGCATATATTTATTAAACTTTAAGACATACGAATATGAAACTTTACACACACATATTTACGAACCTCTCAAGTTCAGATTACATATGTTCAATATGTCCTCCATCAGCGGCACGAACAATATCACATCGATACTCAAATTCCTCCCATAGTCGGGCAAGCATGTCCTTCGTCACTGATGTTATGGCAGTACGGATCCGGTTCTTCAACTCTTCCAGGTTCTGTGGGAGTGGTGGCCAGCTGCTTGACGACCAATCCAACGGTTCAGTAGAGTTTCATTTAGATATTCATGCACTTGGCGACTCCAGTGAGGGGGTGCAACGTCTTGTTGAAAAATGAAGTTGTCTTCGTGTAGCCTCGGAAACAACCAGTTTTGTAACTTAGCGGGATACTGTTGAGCGTTAACTGTGTTTCCATCAAAGAAGAATGGACCGTAAACAGATTATCGGGATATTGCACAAAACAAATTCGAACATTGTGTTTGTTTACCAGACTACTAACATGGAAAGTCGCTTCATCACTGAACACGATGCGTTGTGCGAAATTGTTATCATTATCAATAGCATCATGAATCTCGTTACAAAATGCCACACGTTTCCGTTTGTCGTCAGGACGCAGAGCTTGTAACAACTGTAAAAAAAACATTGTTGTTGTAGGCAGTTCTAACTCCAAACTGGCACGACGAGTTGATTTTGAAGGATTACGTTGGAAAGCTGTTTGAATTCGTGCAACATTTTCTTCAGAGACGCGACGGCGGCCAGGGCTCCTTCCTTTACATACACATCCTGCATCTACAAATTGTCGATACCATCTGCGAATGTTCCACCCATTCGGAGGATCAATTTGGTAGCTCAACCTGAAACGTCATTGCACTGTAATCACGGAATTAAACTTCGCAAACTCGAGAACACAAAATGATTTCTGCTGTGTAGTAGCCATTTTAAACACATGACGGTTACCAAGGTTCCAGTATTGACAGTATTTGATCAGTATATTCAAAGAGAACAGTTTCTGTAGACTTGCCATACATATACAGATCTAGGTGTATGACTTTGCGAATTGACCTGTTTGACATCCATAGAGCGCGACCTTTATGTACTACGGAATGACGAGGGCTGACTTCCACCGCTTGTCACATCTTTTCAACGTTTTTCAGGGTCTGAGCAGTTCGATCACCTACTACTGCAGTCCTCTGTCTCAAATCTGTTATTTGTATCTTGTTTAGGAATGTAACCATGATGACAAACATTAAAATTGTTTTGAAATCGTGGCTATGCGAGTAGTATAGAACGATCCGTTTCAGTGAAGGTGTTATAAACAAACACACCATGTGCTACAAACATTTCTCCTCGCTGAACTTTGTACTTAGAAAATAAAGTTTGCCGAAACAGTATGCTGTATTGTTTGTCCTTATCAAGTCTCTCCATAGATCATATAATCAACGAAATTATTAATTAATGTTAAGCTATTTCGTTTCAATTGTTTGCAGTGTAAAGCAGGAGCCGAGTTCAAATCCAGCCAGTCCCCTCGAGGCCAGCAGTCCAGGATCCATAGCACTCCGAAACAGAGGTATGTTAATTAATTTTAAACATTTATGGTTTGTAGAACTAGCCAATGGAATATCTTCCGTCTTCTTTTTCGTTAACGCACAGTTACGTAATTTATCGCATATATTATGCACACGTAGAAAGAAACAAATGGATCGTAAATAAAGCGGTGAACGGAAGAAACAAAAATCGCCCATCGCGAGCAAATAATTTCATTAAAAGATACAGATAATATTTATACCTCCGCTCGGGTTTATATACCTTAAGGTATGCGCGGGACTGGTATTATATGTTTACATACATATGGATGTACGATATGTATGTACATAAGTATATTATATACAAATGTATCACATCCTGTGTTATTCGCTCTTCTATTCAACAGATAGTGGATGAATGCTTGTGTGTGTACTGGCGGAGATTTTATTAAGAATGTTTAACCGTAACAAGGTACCAATTTTAGAAGGTACGAGGATAGTTTGACAAGTAGTGAGAAAGGAAAAGAGAAACGAATTTTTTAAATACAAAATAATTTTTCTTTTTCAATATATTCTCCTAAGAGAGCAATACATTTATTCCAATGGTGCTCCAATGCCCTTATGCCATCTCTAAAATGCGATTCCGGAAGGCTTGCAAAATACTCATTTACGGAGATGATAAGCTCGTCGTTAGACGAAAATTTCTTTCCACCTAGTGCCGTTTTTAATTTTGGGAAAGGGTGGAAGTCGGAAGGGGCTAGATCTGGCGAATAAGGCGCATGCGGTACTAATTGGAAATGCAACTCGTGGATTTTGGACATCGCAACTGTGCTGGTATGCGAGGGAGCGTTGTCGTGGTGAAACAGAATCTTTTTCTTTGCAATTCCCGGCCGTTCAGCACGAATCTCAACATTTAATTTTTGTAGAAGTTCTGCATAATATTGCCCGTTTATTGTGGCACCTTTCTGAAGGTAATCAATGAGCAAAATGCCCTTTGAATCCCAAAAAATTGATGCCATCACCTTGTTTGCCGATAAAGTAGTTTTCGCTTTCTTTGGAGGCGCAGAACCACGTTCTAACCATTGTTGCGACTGTTGTTTAGTTTCAGGTGTACTGTAGTGTATCCAAGTTTCATCGCAAGTAACAAATCGCCTACAAAAATCAACCGGATTCCGCTTATAAAGGTCCAAACACTCATTGGAAATGCGCAAACGAGTGAACTTTTGATCAGTCGTAAGCAATCGCAGCACCAATTCTTTCGTTAAAATGTGGTGTACGCGTTCTGTTGAAATATTTACCATATCTGATATCTCTCTCACGTTGAGTCGTCAATCTTGCGTAATAATATTATGGATTTTTATAATCATTTCCTTAGAAGTCACGATTTTGGGTGCTCCAGAGCGCGCTTCATCAACACAACTTGTTTTACCACATTTAAATTCATTTACGCATCTACTTATTGTGGCGGATGATGGAGCAGATTCACCTAATGTTTCCCGTAACTCATCTTTTATTTCGATAGCTTTCATACCATTAATTACGAAGTATTTAATCACCGAACGATACCTGCTTTTTCCATTTTAACGAAACGACGTGTTGCTTCTTTTTCAATCAGCTGTCAAAAATAAACTAATCAACCGATTTATCTAAATATCGGAATGTAAACATATAAATAGGCAACCTAAATTACAGTGCATTTTTTTTTACCAATTAGAGCGACACCTATATATCATTCTCACTACTTGTCAAACTATCCTCGTACACCTTTTGTTTCAAGCGGAATAAAAACCTGGGCAATAGATGTGTAGAAGATATTTTTTTCAATTTAATTTTTTGCCTGGCAATGGCGCCAATATAAAATTGTTTAGCGATTTAAATATTTTTATTTTATTAACTATTATGTCATGTGTGGAGGAGAAAAGGCACAGGTAAAAGAAGAAAAAATATTAGTAGAAATAATACAAAGTTTTCCTTAAAATTTTATTCACTAATTTAAATAAAAGGAATTTTAAATATTGAATGACGTAATAACAAATATTAGTCAGTGAGGCAATAGCTAAAAGGAAAAATATAATCAATTGCCAGTGCGGTAATGAAATTCTGCATTAAAATGTACAAAGATCAATAGAAAAAGTAAGCATCGAACAATACATGGTGTACAAAGGGTACTAGGAAAGTTTTGCAATATGACGCAACAATGAATCGTAGGAAGCTGCTTGTTGCTGCATGTTGAGACATGTTCATACGTGCATAGTAGCCGCCGCGCCTTATTGATGGGTTCAGTTATTTATTAGCAGTGAGAGTGTAAAGTGCTTACGATGGCATCGTGGTCACGAAATGAGATAATGGCAGTTTTGCGTTATAATTTCGTGCGTGGTTTAAACATAGACCAGTGCTTTGAAGAAATGACTCTTGCACTAAGTGATGTTTGTCCATATCGCACAACGATATTCAGGTGGTATAGAGAATTCCGAAGGGGAAATTTAACTGTTGAGGATGCCGAGAGGCCGGGAAGGCCACGAATGTCACTTACGGAGGAAAACGTTACTACTCTGAGGAAAAATGCTTGGCGAGGACAGGCGAGTGACCTACCAACAGATAGAGGGTACTTCAGGCCTAAATGTACCATCAATTCGTTCGATTTTGCATGGTCATTTGCACGTGAATAAACTTTGTCCTCTCTGGGTGCCGCATCGACTGACTGAAGAGCAGATGACGTGTGACTTGGTGCCGGGAGATGCTAAAAAACTTTAATAAGGGACAATCTCGGTATGTGAACAACATCGTGACATGTGACGAGACTTGGCTGTACTATTACGATATGCCGACCAAATCTCAAAACAAAGTTTGGATCTTTGATGATGAGGACACTCCCGTTGTTGTCAGAAAATCCCGATCAGTAAAGAAGAAAATGATAGCTGTATTTTTCAAATCGAGTGAAGTTGTGGAACGCGTCGTTTTGAACACACAGAAGACAGTCACAGCTAACCTGCGGAAAAAGTCAAGAATGGACACCTTGTTCCTCCATCACGATAATGTTTCAGCTCACGGCGCCAAAGCCTGCACCGAATATTTGACCACGACAGGATTGAAACTTCTCTAGCATCCTCCCTACAGTCCAGATCTTGTTCCCTGCGACTTTGCACTGTTCCCACATGTGAAAATGAAGCTAAAAGGGAGGCGGTTTTCTAGTGATGAAGACCTTCTGCGGACTTAGGACAACGAGTGTGCTTTACTCCCTAGTGAAACTTGGCACAACTAGTTAAAAGATTGGTTTCGGAGGATGGAGAGGTGAATTGAGGGTAGAGGAAATTACTTTGAAAAAATTAAATAAACAAAGCTGTATTGCAAAACTTTCCTAGTACCCTTTGGATTTGTGTGTATATGAATCTCCCTAGAGAGCGTGTGTTGTATATCGCGCTTGCGATATGTTCTCTATATTTACGGCTGACAGCCTTGCAAAATAGGACGAAATCATAGAAAGAATTAATAAAAGGTTTTTGTGCATCGACAGCAGCTTCTGTGTCTCTTTCTACCGGTCCACGCCATCTAATTAAGCAGAGAGTTACAGCCCATGTCGTAAGAACGAAGTCATAACTGCGAAGGGGTAATAATAAAAGCGAGTGGAATAAACACGAATTCATTCCATTGGGCATTACGCGTACTTTACATAGATGAGTCCAAATTTGAAATATTTGGATTCAAAAGTAAATAGTATGCTCGTAGAAGAATTGGAGAAGCGTATAACTCATCATTTATACAACTAACAATAAGACATGAGGGTGGGTCCGTCGAACGCTTGCTGACGAACCCATGTCGATCAACTGAAATAAGAGGCTTAAGTTTCGAATATATACAATGGTATAGATATTTTTCAAAGACTGGCAAATATGTTAATTATAGCAATTGGTTAGCAATTTTCGATTAGATCGATGTCGCCTTTTTGATGAACAGAAGTAAGTCTTGAAATTTTGTAATGCAGAGATGGTTCGAATTCGGCAGAGTATTTTTGCCACTATACAAAACCATCTTTTATGCGATTAAATATGATAGTCACTCTGTTTTACAATTTGGCAAAGTGAACGTTTGATATGATTTTGTAAACAATGGTAAAAATTGAGTTGCGAGCAATGACAAAGTATTTTCATTTGAAAGGTTTAACATTAACCGACATCAAAGCAGAGTTGGATTCGACACCAAAAAGTAGACGAATTTGAACGTGGTTGTGTAAGCGCAAAAGCTGAACTTCACTGTGTACAACGTCCGAAAACGGCTACTGTCCCGAATATGATTGAAAAAGTCCACCGCATAGTATTGGATGATCTTTAAGTAAAAGTGCGCGAGATAATACGTATATAGGAGTCTCAAATTGCAGCCACGTTTCGTCAGTGGTTATTATTCGTTGCCAAAGTTCATCACCGTAACGGGTTAACAGCTCTTGAAGTTGACGACGAGTATCGGATCTATTGAGTTTCTGTTCTGGTCCCAATAGCCTTGGCACCCAGCGCTCCAAAACATTGCTAACGCCCAAACAATCATGGAAGATGTCATGAACTTGTCGTGTACCTATCCCTAGGTGTACACTAATTTGACGAATAGTCATTCGCCTGTCGTCTTTCAGTAGGTTTTCGACGGCAGTAATGTTTCTTTCATTTACCGATGTGCTTGGCCGCCCACTGCGTGAATCGTCTTCTAGTGATGTTCTACCGGCTTTAAAACGATCGATCCACCGATAAACAGTACTTTTGGATTCTGCAGATTCACCAAATACTCCTTGCAGGCGACTAATAATTTCTGACGTTTTCGCATCTTCTTTCCACCAAAAGAAAATTATCGCTCTTTGAAATTTTGCCGCGTGTTCCATGATTACAAAAACAGTGCTACTAAACTAACACGTCTACATCAGTCGAATACTTGAATCAGACTGAACAATGTTGCACTAGATAGTTGCATAGACATGTCAAGATTTGTCTGGCATTAATAACATTGCGTATAAGTTCTGCGTTATTTAATTATAGCACTAATTCCCAGAATATTGGAAACACCCCTCGTAGTTTCCAAAATTTCCTAATAATCTGACCGATCTTCTCCCCTGTGTCATGTTAAATTTTTAGATTCTTCTAAAGATTTCTTTTCGAAATTGTTTTTTTATGTGTATGATTTATTCCCTGAATATATACTTTGCTATTACTTTAGAATTTTTAGCATGCTTATTTGTTATTCGTTCCTCTTAAAATATCGAAGACTGTACGTGTACATAAAAGTGGCGATATTAATCTGACGGAATAGAGCGCTGCGTTGCTCTTTCTCTCGGGATTTATTGTCTCGACTTCGCCTGATGGCTGGCTGGCTGACTAAGAAATTACTCGCGCAGATGTATCGTCAGGATTTTCTTTTCCTTACTTTAATGCCTCGATTAACGCGCTTATCTTCTTCCAGACACGGCAGTTTACTTATAAAGGCTCTTCGGTGAACGGTCTTTTTATTATAATAACCTTAAGTCTTTCTTTTCTTGGAATTGAATAACTATTTTTTTTTTAAAGCGACCCTACCGAAACTTTCGCGAATTCATTAAACGATATCTTTATTCGATAATGGAATTACTGTAGGTTGTATAATAACTAAATGTAATTAACGGGTGGGCCATTTAAAAGTTTAAATTTAAAAATGGAATAAAACAAAAACGGTTTGAAAATTTGCCAAATTTATTTTTTTGTTGTGAAGTACAATTATTCCGGTTAGAGATGGAATGTTATTTCATTCATACGGCTGCCTTGGCTGCCCCACAGTGCCCCATTCAATCGGACCAATTTTCGAGTACTCTCGAGTGTATAGGGTCGTATCTCGGCAATGGCATCACGAATGTTGACCTTCAAATCCTCAATTGTCTCTGGTTTGTCGGCATAACACTTGTCTTTAACGGCGCTCCACAGAAAATAGTTCAACGGTGTCAAATCGCAGCTTCTTGGCGGCCAATTGACATCACCATTTCGGCTACTTAAACGGCCATCAAACGTTTGACGCAATAAATCGATTGTGGCATGAGATGTGCGGCAAGTTGCACCATCCTGTTGAAATCAAACATCGTTCACATCAATACCATGTAGAGCGGGCACAAAAAAATCGGTTATTATGGTGCGGTAGGTGTCTTCATAGACCGTAATTGTTGCGCCGTCCTCAGAAATATGGGCCAATGATGCCTCCACTCCACAAGCCGTACCAAACAGTCACTTGCATTGGCTTCTGTAAGACCACGTGTGGGTTTTCTCAGCCCCAAATATGGCAATTTTGCTTGTTTACGTAACCACCAAGATGAAAATGAGTTCAATTGGTTCAATTCTTGAACCAATTGAACATTGTAAGGCGTCATACCGAGATCTTTTCGCAAAATTCGACGTAAACTGGTGCGTGAAATGTTCAATTCTAAGAACGATGATAAGTTGATGTTGATGGATTCTCACGCGCACTCTCATCCACAGCTTCGATATTTTCGGGTGTACGCACTGTACGAGCACGTTCACGTCTTGGTGCATCAATAATGAAACCAGTTTCACGAACTAGCAATAAACTTGCGTTTACCGGGCACTGTTGGTCCTTCTCTGCGACCAAATTTTGTACGATATTTGCGTGCAATTTCCGACTAATTGTCTTTGTTTTGGAAATAAATTTCCAATAAAGCCCAACGTTGCTCAAGCGTAAATCGATTCATTTCGTTCAGTGGAGATAATATACTGAATTTTGTGACAGAATAGAATGACATAAGTATTGCCAGTTTCGAAATAACCGGTGGTTCAAATTTAAACCGATAGATGGCCCACTCGTTAGTATGTAAAAAAGAGGTATCGATAAAACAAGGAATCTTTTTTTTCGACACATTAATCATTTAACTATCTTATTTTGACATCCACAATCGATTTTTATGATAATTTAAGTAGTTTTAGACAAAGAAACGAATCTCAGATAGTATTTAATACTAATTTAAGTGAATTTTCGTAGATCGATCGGAAATATTCTGCTTGTATTGTAACGTCTTCCTGCGTTTAACAAGACTTTAAATGAGCACTAACTTAACTTTCAGGGTGCTAAACTAGGTCAAAGTTAAATTCGGGAATTGGCAGGGGGGGGCGTCCCTGTTAATAAAATGTAATAGGACGCCACAATATTATTACCCCTATGACGATATTCACACACAAATGTATAAAGTTATCTAAACCCTAAAGACAAGGGGCCCGCCCCTTTTGCAAAATAGAAAAAGAAAAGAAAAGTCAGGCTCTATACAAGTTTATTGAATGTTAAAAACTTTTGGCAACATACTATATGCAACAAGATATTAAATATTAAATAAGTATTTTCAACAAAAAAATAGGTAAACGCTTGCGTTGCAGTTCAAATTTGCAACATAAATTTATAAATAATAATCATCCGCTCCTATACGTATAGTTGGTTCACACAATTTCTAGGTGTTGCTTAGGGTTTTGAGAAAAGTCTGACATCAGGAATTAGAACACGAACTAAAATAACTTCTACCAAAACCACACAGTCTCTGTGTCAGCATGTTTAGCCGTTTACAAATGTGATAGTCAACGTTCAATAAAAATCTTTGTCCTCCGAACGACACTTTGAGCCTAGGAAATTAAAAAAAGATCGCTGGGGGCCAGATCTGGTGAATACGGTAGATGGTCAATCAATTCGAATCCCAATTCCTGAACTTTTATGATAGCAACCATTGAAGTGTGCAATTTAGTGCAGTCTTGGTAATAAAACTTTCTTTTTCTTCAAATGTGGCTGTTTTTCCGCAATTTGCGCCTTCAATTTAGGCGGAAGCCTTCAACTTATCAAGCGTATTATTACCTGATAAAGGAGACATAATACGTAAGTATGCCTCCATTATTGTTTTGCCTTCTTCAAGACATGTTACGTGCTCATAACACCTTTATTAAATCGTAAATTTATGTTCATATCGCGTATGCAAGGTTTACATCCATATTTGCATTACTTTTCGTCCGTTTTTTTTTATATAGGTTCTTTTTGTAAGCCGGAACGTTGAAAAAAGATCTCATTCACTTACGGACTTGTCCTGTGAAAAGGTGCAATTTAGTATTATTCAATAATTATAGGCATTATTTTTTGAGTAGTAGTAATTAGTCTTTTGCTAATTTAGGGAATAAAATTGAATTCTCTTTTGGAAGAACTAAACATTGCATAATAATTTTTTTCACGGGCACTATGTTTTCATTGGAAAGAAAAAGAAAAGAGAAAGCCATCGCAAAATAAAAATTTTTTTCTTACTTCTATCTACGTAGATGTTTGTATTATTATTTACGCCTGTACCCTCCTTTGCTACCTGCACATTGGATTATTGCTTGTTTTGCCGAACATCGATACATCCTCAGTATTAGACGACGTTTGGTAATTTTTTAATACTGCGACGCCCCTATGACATCTTTTTAATTAATTTATTTGTGTTCCCATCCCTGGAATGGTCAAGGCCGGGTGGAATTTCCAAATGAGGCAACATGGAGGTTCGGGAGGAGAAGCAACACTCTGTAGGTTATATTTATATTATTTTTTCTTTTTTGTGTTAAATGACGTCGCAAATATTTTAGTCAAAAAAACTCGAAACGTTTCTGAACTTTAACGCACTGTATAACATATGGCATGGGTTTATAAAAGTACATGCACCAATTTATATTATGCTCAGTCATGCCCAACAGATCTTATAATTTATATATTATCTAGTAAGTAAATCTTTGCAATTCATGAAATGCATACGTTCGCTAGCTGGCCTTTCTCTTTATGGAGGCACACGTATTAAAGAATATCTTCACTGTTACAATAATCTACGTGTGGCGTCTATAAATATTGTCGGGATCTGCTTTTCACATGTGTGCGTCTATTTAGATATCAATCTTGTTATTACTTTTGGATGACTCGGCATGGCAAACTGTAAGTTTTCTTCTTCCTTAACTTAGGGCAAAAACTCGCACTTTGCGCGCATAATGGCGCGATCAACAGAGAATGTCGTTTGGTGGAAACGCTTTAGAGAAGAAATTAATGGCATCCGCATGCATCTAATGCTTTAAAAAATTGTATATATTTATTAAACATGCGCGTAAAATAGATTTTTTTTTTAATGTTGATTACTGCGTTAGCTTCATACACACGGGTATTTTTTATCTACAGTCGTTCGCTATTTTTGTATAGAATGTTGCTGGTATATAGTACTTGAGTGAATTATTATGAAATTATGTTCTGAAAACATTCTATGTTCATAATCTTTTAATAAAATAGTTAAATACTAGTTTCTTCATGACTGTAAGACTTTTCTTTTCGAAATCACATACCAGGCCAGATTTGAAAAATGTAGACCCTGAATTTTATTAAGTTGTTCTAATTTAAAAGAAGCTCTGTGATATAAAGGATGTTTCAAATTGCTCGTTTTTTTTTAAAGAATAAATAAAATATAGATGGCGCACTGAATTTGTTTGGGTATGTGGGCATTTAAAAAGTGTGGTGTATGATATTTATAAAAATGGCTTCGTACACGGTACAACAACACGTTCGAATTGTTGAATTATTTTATAAAAATCAGCGCTCTGTTAAAAGAGTTTTTATAAATTACGTGAATTTTATGGTTTACATAATCGTCCATCTGAAAGCATTATTAGTCGAATTATTAAAAAATTTCAAGAGACCGGTTCCGTGGAAAATCAAAAAAATGAAAAATATAGTTGCAGTGGTCGTTCGCAAGAAAATATTGGTTTGGTTCGTGAAAGTGTTGCTGAAGATCCTGAAATGTCCATTAGACGACGTTCACAACAACTTGGATTTAGTGAATCAGCAACATGGCGTATTTTACACAAGGATTTAGCTCTGAAGGCATATAAGGTTCAAATAACACAGGAACTGAAGTTATTAGATCATTTGAAACGTCGTTCATTTGTCAATTTCATCAATGAACAACCAGCTGATTTTTCTCAAAAAATAATGTTTTCCGATGAGGCACAATTCGAACTTATTTGAAAATGCTGCTGGTGGAGCTGTAATTGTCAATGGTGATCGATATCGTCGGATGATAACCGAATTTTTGTGGCCTGAATTAATGAATATTGATCTAGAGGATATGTGGTTTCAACGGGATGGCGCAACACCTCACTTTGCACACGAATCAATTGATTTATTGAGAGAAAAATTTCCTAGACGTGTAATCTCAAGAAACGGTGATGTTAATTGGCCACCAAGATCATGTTATTTGACACCGTTAGACTATTTTCTTTGGGGTTATGTGAAAAGTCAGGTTTATAAAGACCATCCACAATCAATTCCTGCTTTGAAAGATGAAATTATTTTTGTCATTGGTGAGATAGAGTCTCAATTATGTCAAAATGTCATTGAAAGTTTTAACAAAAGAGTGGACGTCTATGGAGCTGCAAGAGGAGGCTATTTGAGAGGTATTATTTTTCGCATATAAATGTCATAACCAATACTTCATTTACCAATAAAAAGTTTTTGAAAGTGAATGCAAAATATGTGTTTTATTTATTCTTTAATAAAAACGCGAAATTTGAAACACCCTTTAAGTAGTGATGTCAGCAAGAGTTGTTTATCTTCGGAATGGTATGGAAGAGCGGGAAACGACAAGAGCTGTTGTTGTTGTTAACCTATCAACTGTCTAAAGGGTAATATTAAACACATCATCTTGTTTATGAGGTCAGGATCGAGACGAGGGCGAATTACAACATTCGAAGTACGGGAAAAAAGAATGTTGAAGAAAATTTATGGCGGTAAACAATAGGAGAATCATCTTCCAAGAATTTTTATTCAAAAGAGGCAAACCATTTATGGTAAACCTGACGTATACAGTAGATCTGACAATATGCAACAGCTATAGCCTTATTGTTATAAAGATTGATTCAGAGGAAAAAAGTACTGGATTGGGTGCAGTATTTAACATTTCTGGGAATGCACAATAAGCTAAATAAGGCTATAGTGCTTTGGAGACTGTCACAGTTGAACGGTCTCCAAGAGAAAAAAAAAACTAGGAGAACTATGGATGAAGGACAGTTATAGAATCGAAGAGAATGCATCGATATTCTTACATAATAAGGAAGGAATTGCAAAGAAAGTGACATCACAGAAAGAAAAAGAATGAAACGATTAAATGAGTTAAAGCTGTAGGTGTTTTGAACAAAATCCGTATAATAAATTGGAATAGGTTGATGGGAACAGAAAAAAATTAAGTGAAATCGAGCTATAGGTTCCATAAGTTTGCTGTATGTTACAGTATAATAGTCAGTGTGCTGCCCTCTGTAATGTCATTGTAGTTTTTCTTCATTGTTCAACCTAATATAATATCGGATTTCAGATGTTAAGACGGCATTTCTTGTGTGTTCTATTTATTCTTTAAGAAAACCGCGAAATTTGAAACACCCTTTATATAAGGTCTAGTAAAAAGAAATCCATTATTTTTCCAATAGATGGCTTTAGTAATCTGTATCTCGCGTTGTATAAGTGCGATCGCGTTCCGCTAGATGGCGTTCGAAAGATAAGATTTCGTACTAAACGAACTTCTCAGACAGTTTTGTGATTACTTGACTTAATATTGTTTGAGCGCGCGTCAAAGATGGAAAGATGGTGAATAGTGTTTATGGTCCTGATACTGTAACAGTCAATCATGCGCAATTTTGGTTTCGTCGATTCCGTTCCGGTAATCTTGATGTCAAAGATGCACCACGCTCTGGAAGGCCAATTGTCGAAAATATCGATAAAATAATGGAAATCGTCGAGTCCGACCGTCATGTAAGCACTGTTTCGATTGCCCAGGAGCTAAACATTGCACAAAAAACCGTTTGGAACCATTTAAATAAGGTTGGATACAAAAAGAAGCTTGATGTATGGGTGCCACACGAGTCAACGCAAAAGAACCTTATGGACCGAATTTACATCTGCGAATCGCTGCTGAATCGCAACAAAATCGATCCGTTTCTGAAGCGGATGGTTACTGGTGATGAAAAGTGGATCACTTACGACAACGTCAAGTGAAAACGGTCGTGGTCGAATCGTAGTAACCCGGCGCAAACGGTGGCCAAGCCAGGCTTGACGGTCAGGAAGGTTTTGCTGTGTGTTTGGTGGGATTGGCAAGGAATTATCTACTATGAGCTGCTTCCCTACGGCCAAACTCTTAATTCGGACCTGTACTGTCAACAATTGGACCGTCTGAAGGAAGCAATCGCCCAGAAGCGGCCAGCTTTGGCCAATAGGAGAGGAATTGTCTTCCATCAGGACAACGCCAGGCCACACACATCGATAGTGACTCGCCAGAAGCTCCGGGAGTTTGGTTGGGAGGTTCTTATGCATCCACCTTATAGTCCGGACCTAGCACCAAGTGATTACTACCTGTTTCTGTCTATAGCGAATGATTTTGCTGGTGAAAAATTCGCCTCAAGAGAAGCTTGTGAAAAGCGACTGTCCCAGTTTTTTGCCAATAGGGACGAAGGTTTCTATGAGAGAGGCATTATGAAATTACCTTCAAAATGGCAACAAGTTATCGAACAAAACGGTGCATATTTGCCCAAAGTCGGATCATTCTAACTATGCTAAATAAAACCTTCAATTTAATGCAAAAATAATGGATTTCTTTTTACTAGACCTTATATATGAATCCTCTTTCGTAATCCGAATCGTTATTTGTAGAGAGAATAGCATCTTTACATTTATTTGTCATATGTTTATTTCAGTTTGCCAGCCGGTGCATTTTGTTGAATTATAATAAATTGTCACATCACCCCAAGTCTTTACGTTCTTTTTTATTAACTCCAATATTAACTACCATTAAAGGCGCCCAACAAAATATAAAGATATGTAAATACTGAATAAAAATTAGATAAAATAAACGGATAGTAATAAGCAACCTTCATTGAAATTAGAACGTCGTAAAATTATTTATCACTTAATACGTTACACAGACGTTACATTTTACAGAAAAAAATTACAATAAACCTAAATCGAACCTATTACGATGACAGATCCATTATTTGGAGGCACGAATTCTACTTTTTAAAATCTTTTGAAAATCCAAACATTTCGCCTTTTCATGAAAAAATTAGGAGAAAGAAGGAACTGCGAGCTACTGTTGTACTCTATTAGTTGCAGGTTGGAGCCGCGTCCTTAGTACTTCTACTGTCGGTGTTTCGTCTTCACTTATATGAAACATCCCCAAGGCTTTAGTGCGGCTACTGTCATAATTGCACTGAAACTGGTTTCAATACAGTAACACGAGCAGTAGCAACAGTTAAGCTCCGATGATGTCTCGGTCAAGAACACATTGATAGCTTTCGATTTTATTCTCATCCGATAACGTATGTGGAACCCATTTGCTTAGCTTCCACGATTTTCCAATTTGATACAGAAGATTTGTTTCATCAATGACTTTAAACATTTTAAACAGTTCTTGGTACATTTCTTTCGAATTTTGTTCTATAACCGCAGATAAATCTTCATTGTTAATAACACAAGAACGTCCTGAACGGAGTGAATCTTGAAGAGATTTATCTTCAGAAGAAAATTTTTTAAATCACTTCTGTGTGGTGTGTTCTTTCATCAATCTTCATCAAATGTCGTGCATATCTTACGGCTTGCTTCTGCAGGTTTAGAACCAACACTCAAATTACACATGAACAGATTGGTCAGATTCAGTCAATTTAAAAGGATTTAAAATCACAATACAATAGTTTATGCCAAGTCAACATGTACTGAGCAACTGCGGCGCAAAAGCTTGCGCTTTGCATGTCATAATAAGTTATCAGAAGTCGCAACAACACATACTACTGTGGGCAAAAAATAGTAAGACTTTTTAATTTAAATTTCGCGCGAAAACCCATTAGTCGAAATATTTTTTTTCTAGGTTGGTATGACTGTCAGTGACATCTGTGCCAAATGTCACATCAAAATAATCATTAGTGTTTAGTATACGCTTGTCTTTCTGAAGTACAAAAAGTGCATTCGGCGATTTTTACAATGAGTGAAATTATTCAACAAAGAAGTTCCATTAAATTCTGTGTACGGAATAAAATTTCTGGTGCCGAAACGTTCAGAATGTTGCAAAAGGCCTTCGGTGATAATTGTTTGTCGCGAGTAAGTGTTTTTGATTGGTACGAATTATTCAAAGAGGGTTGAGAACGCATTGATGATGAACCACGTCCAGGACGGCCATCAACATCAACTCATTATCAACACGTCAATAGAATCAAGGAATTGGTGCTTGAGAATCGACGATTAACAGTCAGAGACCTTACTGGCATCGTTGGAATATCGGAAGGATCAGTGAAAACCATTTTGAAAGATCATTTTGGCCTAAGAAAAGTGAAACAATGCTTTCCGACTATCAAGACAAAATGAAAGGCATCATAACTGGAGATGAGACTTGCATCTATGCTTATGACCCGAAAACAGACGATCAATCGGCCGAATATCGTATCAAAGGTGAGCCGAAGCCCAAAAAACCACGTCAAAGCAAGTCGAAAATCAAGGTTATGTTGACAGTTTTCTTCGATTATCGAGGTGTGGTGCACTCCGAATTCCTTCCGACCGGCCAAACTGTCAACAAAGAATACTATTTGAATGTTATGCGTCGTTTGCGCAATGCTATTCGTAAAAAGAGGCCAGAATTATGGGCCGACAACTTTTGGTTTTTGCACCACGATAATGCACCGTCGCATACTGCATTAATTCTTCGTGAGTTTTCGCCAAATTTTCAACCAATATCGTGCCGCAACCACCGTATTCGCCTGATTTAGCTCCGTGTGACTTCTGGCCATTCAGCAAACTCAAACGACCGCTCCGGGGAAACCGTTTTGAGTCAATTGAAGACCTGAAATTGACTTTAACAACTGTTTCGAGAATTGGAAGAAACATTGGCACAACTGTATTGGGGCCAGGGGGGATTACTTTGAGGGGGACGATATAGATTTGGAAGAATAAATTAAGAATTTAAAAATTATGAACAGTCTTACTATTTTTTGTCCACAGTAGTACTATCGAATTACTTATTATTTAATTTTTTATTTAATTTCATTCCAACAACGAATTATTACCGTATTTTATTCCATTTTGTAATTCTAGTATTAACACTCACAACCTTCATAAAAGAAAAATAATAGAAATAATTCCTTCAATAAACACATTGTATATTCTAACCTATCGCGGAGGTTAAATTCATTTCCACTTAGTGAATGGTTCAGTAAAAGAATTTAATGCTTCGGTTGTTATCTCGTATCATAAAACACCTTGCATAATGTCTACCTCATTCATATAAAGATGATCTATGGCGAAGATGATAGTCTTTCTTCCGACAAAATTTACATACAAGAACAGCACAACATTGACGTAGTACAATCTCCATTTAACTATCCCATACATACCATCACCGCTGTTATAAACGATCTATAGTGTTTAATCTCGTGCCAGCACGAAACCCACCAATAATAAAATGTAGGAAGAATTTACGAGTCGACAACATCAATTCAGAATGGTGGAGAATTAAAACTGGTTTTCTAACTTCTAATGATTTAGCGAACGCAGACGGCTGTCGAAATTCCTAATTTTAAACTAAAATTATACAACTACATTACAAGTGCAATGTAATTTAAGAGGTTTAACTATAAATATTTGTGTTATTGCAAATTGTCAGCTCAGTGTAAACTACAGAACGCCAACAACATAAAGAATATTTACTATTCGTAGAGTTTGTCTATTTATTAGCTTGTACATTAAACACGTTTTTTCCTAATTTTTAGTTTAAGAAACACTCATTTTTCGTATCTGTTTTATTCATTTCAAAACTATTTAAACACTATCATTAGAGGTCACTATTTTCTTTAATAATAATAATAATATATTGTTATGATATTGTTATAGGCAACTAGGTAAATTAATATAATAATAAGCGTAAAACTCAATTTAATAATATTTGTAGAACAAACGTTCGATGTCGCTTAGAATACTCTTTAAACTACTATCAATCATAAAAAATTACAATCACTAAAACGTATTAATACGAAGGTTGCTCTAAAAGTTTTGCAGTTCAACTACTTCCCGTAAGATGGCGCTATCGGAAATATTTTTGTCGTATTTCTCTTAGATTTTTAGTCCAAATAGTATTTACGGATTGCTACCATATACGAGGGTAGTTTGACAAGTAGTGAGAATGGAAATGAAAAACGAATTTTTAAATACAAAATAATTTTTATTTTGCAATATATTCTCCTAAAAGATCAATACATTTATTCCAATGGTGCTCCAATGCCCTTATGCCATCTCTAAAATGCGATTCCGGAAGGCTTGCAAAATACTCATTTACGAAGATGATAAGCTCGTCGTCAGACGAAAATTTCTTTCCACCTAGTGCCGTTTTCAATTTTGGAAAAAGGTGGAAGTCGGAAGGGGCTGGATCCGGCGAATAAGGCGCATGCGGTTCTAATTGGAAATGCAACTCGTGGATTTTGGACATCGCATCGTGCTGGTATGCGAGGGAGCGTTGTCTTGGTGAAACAGAATCTTTTTCTTTACCATTCTTCACCGTTTAGCACGAATCTCAACATTTAATTTTTGTAGAAGTTCTGCATAATATTGTCCGTTTATTGTGGCAGCTTTGTGAAGGTAATCAATGAGCAAAATGCCCTTTGAATCCCAAAAAAATCGTTTTCGCTTTCTTTGAAGGTGCAGAACCACGTTCTAACCATTGTTTCGACTGTTGTTTAGTTTCGGGTATACTGTAGTGTATCCAAGTTTCATCGCAAGTAACAAATTGCCTACAAAAATCAACCGGATTTCGCTTATAAAGGTCTAAACACTCATTGGAAATGCGCAAACGAGTGAACTTTTAGTCAGTCGTAAGCAATGGCGGCACCCATCTTGCCGAAAGCTTGGAAAGGCCCAATTCTTTCATTAAAATGTGGTGTACACATTCTGTTGAAATGTTTGCCATATCTGCTATCTCTTTCACTTTGAGTCGTCGATCTTGCGTAATAAATATTATGGATTTTTATAATCATTTCCTCAGAAGTGACGATTTTGGGTGTTCCAGAGCGCGCTTCATCAACACAGCTTGTTCTACCACGTTTAAATTCATTTACCCATCTACTTATTGTGGCGGATGATGGAGTAGATTCGCCTAATGTTTGCCGTAACTCATCTTTTATTTCGGTAGCTTTCATACCCTTAATTATGAAGTATTTAATCACCACACGATACTCTGCTTTTTCCATTTTAACAAAACGACGTGTTACTTCCTTTTCAACCAGCTGTCAAAAATAAACTAATCAACCGATTTATCTAAATATCGTAATGTAAACATATAAATAAACAGCCTAAATTACAGTGCATTTGTTTTACCAATTAGAGCACCACCTATGTGTCATTTTCACTACTTGTCAAGCTATCCTCGTACTGTCGCCTCTTTTTAGTAATTTTACACAAAAAACTATAAACTATACTTCAAGGATTATATAAAATGAACACTTATTACACTCTTTTAAATTTAATACAATATATAAATGGAAAAACTTGTAATATAATGAAAACGAATACAAATGAATTCTGATAATACAACGCATTTCTATTCATCTTATTTGTATAATTAAAATCTTTCTGAGAATTTAATAATACATTAAGGGAAAATACAGACAAATATACTTAAACAAAATTATTTAAATACCACAATGTATTTATATTAATTAAGACTTTCATTCTGAGAATTAGCACAATGCATTTACACTTGCAAAATACCAATTAAGCTGCATCTTTACTTAAACGAAATTAAAAATAAAAATATACACAAAGGAATAAAAGTATTCTTTTCAAAAAGTTACGCGTACCATTACATACTGCAATATATGATGTAAGTAGCAAATACACGTAAGTACGGCTTGAATTAATACGTTTAATTTGTAATTCGAATGTACATGACCGGATGTTTCCACAATAATATATCTACTGTACAAGAGCAAGATGAACGAAAAATTCTCACGCCTTAATTACATACCTAGCAGATGAATTTTAAGTTTGAACATACCACACAGGATGTTCGGTGATATTTTCAATGTACATATGTACATACTTAAGTACAGAGATACGCGTCTGTACGTAGTTACCTCACTAAGTAAGTGAGAATGAGAAGTGTTCGATAATGTAATGTTTTTTCTTACTAGGTAACTATATTAGTTCCTTTATATCTCATGGATGAAATATTTTAAGTGAGTAATGTTTTATATTATTATCTCTTAGACTCTTTTATTTTACATTACGTATTACTTTACTGCATTACGTTACTAATCGTTATATTTTTATATTTTTTAATTAGTTTCTGAATCAATTATGCGACTATTTGCGTAGGAGTAAAGTGCGAAAAGTAAAGCCGAATTAAAGTGTATGTATTATATATGCTGTTGCAAAGGTGCAACCGGTTACTTTAACTTAATTTATGAATGAAAATATATCGAGTGTATCATTAAGTAAGTTAAGTATGAACAGAGTTTTTAAAAATTCAATTTTCAGCAGGTAATATTACAAAATCCCATATTGTCTTGATGCATACACTACTATGTTTTTAGCTCAGATAGTAATGGGTTTTTTCTAAACTGCATGGGGATTATCGATATCGATAACTATGGTTTGACAGCTGATAATGTCAAATTGTGTTGACATTTCTGTTCAGTACGGTTTAACAAGTCATCATGAATCGTTTAATGCCAGAACAACGCTTCCAAATTGTGGAAATTTACTTTGAAAAAAATAAATCTGTTCGCGAACTTCATAGAGCACTTCGTCCATTTTACGGTCAACATAATCGGCCTTGTGAGCATGCAATTCGTGCAGTTATCATGCAGAATCGAACGAAGTGTTGGTGCTTTCAGGCCTGAAGTACCCTCTATCTGTTGGGTTGGGTTGGGTTGGGTCACTCGCTTGTCCTCGCCAAGCATTTTCCTCACAGTAGTAACGTTTTCCTCCGTAACTGACGTTCGTGGCCTTCCCCGCATCTCAGCATCCTCCACAGTTAAATTTTCGCTTTGGAATTCTCTATACCACCTGAATAAATATCGTCGTGTGATGTGGACAAACATCACCTAGTGCAAGGGTCACTTTTTCGAAGCACTGGTCTATGTTTAAACCACGCGCGAAATTATAACGCAAAACTGCCCTTATCTCATTTCATGACCACTTTACACTCTCACTGCTAATGAATAACTGAGCCCATCGACATGGCGCGGCGGCTACTGTGCACGTATGAACATGTCTCAACATGCAGCAACAAGCAGCTTCCTACGATTCATTGTTGCGTCATGTTGCAAAACTTTCCTAGTATCCTTTGTATATTTACATACATTTGGAAGTATCAATTAAGTAACATCTTTATTTCAACGAAATTAAAATAAAGATATAAATTCAAAACATTCTATTTAAAAAATTACGCGCACCGTTAAAAAACGTACTTGATGCTGCAGATGTGCAGATGATAGAGTTCGTTGAGATTGATAATGTTTCGTATAAGGATAAGTGTTTCGCAATTTTTGATTTAGTAGAATTCACTGGCACCTCACTACATCTCACTACTTACTGTTCAATGAGCGTACGGATGGGGCTATTGATATACTTCCAGTGTGTAAATAGCAAGACTTTACGCTTCTAATGTAAGCGATTCAGATGTTCGTTATTTAATCTATTTAAATAACGAATTTAACCTATTCAAATACAATTTTAACCATTTAATCAAGAGTGCACTGAAGTGCACAAACATTTTAAGAGATTTAAACCAAAGTTTTAAATATTATTTATATTCTGTTGCCTATTATTCACAACGATCCGGACGCTTGTGGCCTGCCACTCGACTTGGCAGCTCTATTTATGATACCCTGAGGGATATGATTTTTGCTTTAAATTTTTAACATATTTTTTGCGCATCTAGTTTCTCTTCCACTATGTCTTTGTTTAAAGGTACATAGAGTGTATGCGGTTATACGATTTGTGATTTAATTACTAGCGATATAAAGACTATATTTGCTGTTTCTTCGTAAGAGAAGACATTCAATACTGTACTGTTCATTAATGAAAAAAATTAGTGTATATACAAACACATACATACGCACATTAACAGAGATAGAGGTATAGAAAGAGAGAGAGAGAGATAGAGCAAAAATGAACAGTTACAAGTACAATGAACTGATATTTTCTTTGTAATGTTAAGCTATATATATATATATATATATATATATATAAATTACATCAACAGTCTGTCTATTGTTAAAAGATTAACGCCTGTACGATTCAACAGTCATAGAGAATCTGAGATTTTTAAGAAATATCATAAAACTGGTATCTTAAAGCATGTGAATAATGAAGCTATGCAATATACGATAATATGGTGAAATTAGTTATATTTTTATTGGAAAATAAATTTTGCTTTATGTTACACGAGTTCATAATTGATTAACAACGAAATAAAAAAGACTTGATTACAATATATTAAATAATTACGCGTTTTTACGATGCTAAACTAAGAAATTCTAATTTTTAATTTTGACCTTATTTTATTAGGTGCGCAACTAAGTTCTCGTTGTTTTTCAAGAGATGGCTCCAGTAATAAGTGCTGGCCGATTATGACATAACCAAAACGCCATGAACCAAGCGTAGACATATGGTAAACAAACCGCTTTGACACATTAGTGATTTTGTTTTTGCGTCATATTGTGTGAAAATGTCTGATTTTGTGTCAAATAATCGTCGTTTGCGGGAAGTGTTGCTTTTCTTCTTTCATTCGAAGAAAACGGCGGCCGAAGCGCATCGAGAACTCCAAAAAGTTTACGGAGATGCTGCTCTAAGTGAAACAACTTGCCGTGATTGGTTCCGTTGCTTCAAAGACGGTCATTTCGATGTTGACAACCGTTCACGTGAAGGAAGACCAAAAACTTTCGAAGACACTGAATTGGAGGCATTGCTCGATGAGGATTCGTGCCAAACGCAAAAAGAGCTTGCTTCAGCATTAGGAGTTACCCGTCAAGCCATTTCCCAGCGATTGCATGCGTTGGGAATGATTCAAAAACAAGGAACTTGGGTACCTTATGATTTGAAGCCAACAGACGTTGAGCGTCGTTTTTTCGCCTATGAACAACTGCTCCAGCGGCAAAAAAGGAAGGGTTATCTTCATCGCATCGTTACGGGTGATGAAAAATGGATTCATTACAGCAACCCAAAGAGAACAAAATCATGGGGACTGCCCGGTCATGCTTCTACGTCGTCGGTTCGGCCGAATATTCACGCCGCGAAGGTTTTGCTGTGTATCTGGTGGGACCAGAGCGGTATTATTTATTATTAGCTGTTGAAACCGAACGAAACCATCACTGGGGAACGGTATTGAACTCAGTTGATGCGATTGAGCCGAGCACTGCGCAAAAAGCGGACACAATACGAGCAGAGGCACGAAAAAGTGATTCTACAGCATGACAACGCTCGGCCTCACGTTGCCAAATCCGTTAAAACCTACTTAGAAACGCTCAAATGGAAGGTCCTACCCCACTCGCCATATTCCCTAGATATTGCGCCGTCCAATTATTACTTGTTCCGTTCGATGGCACATGGTCTGGCTAATCAGCAGTTCCATTCATATGAAGACACCTCAAAATGGCTTGATTCGTGGATAGCCTCAAAAGACGAACACTTCTACCGTGACGGTATTCGAGCTCTGCCAGAAAGATGGGAAAAAGTTGTCGCTAGCGATGGGCAATATTTTGAATGATTCATTTGTAAACATTTTTTCACAATAAAGTTGCATTTTCATCAAAGAAACAGCGAGAACTTAGTTGCGCACCTAATACATCGTATATGAATTGCAGAAATATTTTGAAAAATTTCTGTTCTCTGTGCGAGACTCGACCTCGCAACCTCATTCTCTCCAGGGATATGTCAATCATTAGACCACGGAGACGGTGAATTCGAGTCCGTATAATGCGCCATAAATTGCATAAACTGCATTATGGAAACAGTTATTAAGTGAAAACCCATTGTAGGTTATTAATTGCATAGAATTATACGCTTTTACCATCGTAAAAGCGTATAATTTCTCAGTTTAACATCTTAAACTGAGAAATTCTGATTTTAATCGACTTTTACATCGCATACGTAATGCAGGAATTTTAAACTATTTTCATGATGATTAGAAGGACGCGAGTTGAAATTTTTTCAATAAATTTCTGTGATATCTATACGATGTGAAAAGCGGTTAAAATTAGAAGAAACGTGAAATGAAAGAAAACATATTTTTGTTCGCGAATATTCGGAAATAAACCACTAGTTCGGACATGTAAAAAAGAAAAGAACTCAGCTAAATATATAAGAAAGTAATATGTCATTAGACGAATGGAGTCCGATGCCAGACAAGCCCAGAAGACCTGAGTTGAGATATGAAGATCAAATATAGGAAGACATACGTAAACTGAACATCACAACTTAGTGAGGTATGAAACAATGTAATACAAGAAGCCAGAAAACTTACCAATCTATAAAAAAGGATAGATCCACATGGAAATCGAGTGAAATATAAATCCACATGGAAACAAATCACTGCCAAACGAAGAATCAGAAGAGGTTTGGCTACCATCCTGCACAAGGCGTTCACTTTCTTATTAAAACTTTTATCCTTTAATTGACGCGATTCCAAGCGCTTTTCTGTAGAATCAGATCTGCCGTACTGGGTTTAATGTCATCACTCTTCGAATATGCAATGTCGTGTTCTTTGCGCGCCGCGTCGAGTGGATATATTCCATGATCTTTATGCGCTAAGACTGAAGCATGCGAACAAACGCAAGCCTAACTAAGATTATTGTATGAAAATGATCAAGCAAACCTCAAAGCAGCGATTTCGAATCATAGTAGTATGGTTGAAATTGGTAATATAACAATATATTTAAGTATTCTTTGTAACGTAGTATGCGCGAAAAGGGCAAAATATAAATCTAGTAAGTAAATTTGGAGTAAATATGGTAAATAGAATCGGGTCTTGACAAGTATCCTGACCAACAAGAATAGTAGATTTTTATTTCAGTATTAAGTAATTTCGTTAATGTAATTAACTATTTTGGTTTCGTGGTGTGTGCCCAACTGGGTCATAAGTCTTTTCGACTTGTACAACCACGAGTGCGACAATGTCTATTTGGTTTGTCTAAAGCGTTCCATAGTTTTATTCCTAACTCCTCCTCGTTGTAAGAGGTATTGATTAACATTGATCATTCTTTCTCAACATTGAAGAGTACCGGGATAGATATCGATCATCTCTGAGATGAGAAATAATTTTAAAAATCGCACCGTTTGGAAGAAGATTCCAACCGTCAACTTCTCTTAAAAATTATCTGAAGCCCAGAGTTCGTACCATATTACAATTATTTATAATTTAGAGAATGATTTCGATTCAAAACTTTTTTTGTCTCCTTTATTTAGCAATCTGCCAAGAGGCAATAAGCTAGTTATATTGGCTGTACATGACACGTATAGGTTAGCTCCACCGAACTTCCCTATGGACTTAAGTTATAAACCTGTTGTAATTGAATAAACAGAGAGATTCAAAACTTGATTGGAAAGTTTTCCTTTCGAAATAAATACATCGTTGTAAAACCACCTTTGATAACAAATTCGGTGCGGGAATTTTAGCTTCCTTAAATAAATGACTAGAAAATTTCTGACCAAGCCTCGTATATCAGCAGAAATTAAATACGAGATAAAATAAACTTATGAAAGCATGTTCATAAGCAAGAATAAATATGAATAATTACCCATGTTTATATTTATATAGCTTTTATTATTCACATTTTTCGAAGTAGGCATTTTAAGATAGACAATCTTAATTTATTGCATGTTGAACAGCAATTAATCACCAACCGCTTTTGGTCAACATGTCCGCACTTCACACGCAGAATAGGCGAGGAGAAGCGAATAGAACTGGAAAACAAAGAGAGAAATCTGAGAAAAAGACGGAATCTCGCTGATTCGCGCCATCTACGCCGAGCGAAGACAATCGCTTTTTCTCACGATTTATAATTACCGTACGCGCGCTAATAAAGCGCTTCCTGGTGTTGATGCCCAGAGTCGTTGTTGTTATTGGTGTTGCCGATTCGGCAGTCACCTATCTCACAGAATGGCAGAGCCAATGGTGGTGGTAGTAATAGTGGTGGACGCGCGATTTTCTTTTTGTGAATGTCCGTCTTGGCATCCGTCGTTATGATGTTCGTTCGTTTCTCTCGTGAGTGATCGCGAGGGAAGCTTGCCGCCAAAAGGTGAACGGCCTCGGTTATTCCTCTCCTGCAAGCCTGCGGCGCTCCGTTGCCTGCCAGCTATTACTAGCCAGATCGAGCACTAGGTGTTTTTGTGTTTTGTATGTGCATGCGTCTCTCTCTCTCTCTTTGTGTATATTGGCTGGCTAGCTGAGTGGTCGAATGAATGCGCATTTCATTTCGCATAATCACCAGAATAACGTCGTCTCCTGTCGCGTTCTAGAGATGTCCTGATGATTCGTTTAGCTATTTTTAGTTCAAAATTGTACTTGCTTTGTACAACGCTTAGAGATCTATTGTATAATGTTCCTAATGAGTGAGTAATATTATGAAAAAAAGCCATCTATTATTTACTGTCATTAGGAAGAAAGTATTGATAACACAGGCAAACCAATAAATATTTTTTAAAAACTTTTTTCAAAGTTCAACCTGTTTCTTATGTATTTTGGTGTGCTGGATCCAAATTTCCAATCAATTTATTTCTACCACTTACCAATTTTTCGCAATCTTTATCTTTTGTTGGGCATGATAATAATTTATTATCAGAGTATAATTGAAAAAATTAACATTTTATTATTACAATGGTAGTGTAAGTTTGGATATGAACAGTTTTTTTACTTATTAATCTAAAGTTTTGTATTTCCTCAACCTCTTCACGGTAAAAGTTCGAGTGTAGCTTTTCCTTTTACATAATGCTTCTGGAGTTGCTCGTAGAAGGGTCCAACAGTAATATCCCATCATGTTGACATTCCAAAGACCCTGATACCGTTTCTCCACCTCCCTTATATTTTGGTGGAAACGCTTCCCTTGTTGCTCACTTACAGCTCCAAAATTGTCGGGGAAAAAATTTACACGTGAGTGTAAAAAAACATCTGCAAATTAGAAAGTATATGCCTTCGTGATTTTCTTTGTATTAGTCCCGCAGATACTCAAAAGCTCGCTTTGAGCATTTACTACTACTTAGATATAGAGACCAAGGTATTATTATACCCTTACAATGCATAAATAACGTAAAGTGAACATGCGAGGAAACTTTACGTCCTGTGGTATTTTAAAGTTCATTTTCGGATTCGGCACGTCAAAAAACAGAAAGGAGAGTCAAATTTGTAAAAAAGTGTTTTCATGGCTGGTTTGTGTAATTTAATATTCAATTGAAAAATTTATCGAATATCTCATATTTTAATTTTGCTCTTTTTACATGATCATTATAAATATTTTAATACTTCTATTATATTAATATTTCGTTTGCTATCTATGTGCTTGTCACACATAAACACCTCTCCGATACCTTAACAGTCGAACTGAAAAGTCCCCGGTCTACCATAGTAAAACACAATTTTTTGGCAAAATTCGATTTTATTATTCAACATAGTTGCCTTCGAGGGCGATACACCGATTATAGCGTTCTTCCAACTTTTCGATACCATTTTTGTAGTACGAATTGTCTTTAGCCTCGAAATAGGCCTCAGTTTCGGCGATCACCTCCTCATCCCTGCTAAATTTCTTCCCGGCGAGCATTCTCTTGAGGTCTGCAAACAGGAAATAGTCGCTGGGGGCCACATCTGGAGAGTACGGTGGATGGGGAAGTAATTCGAAACCCAATTCACTTAATTTGGCCATTGTTTTCATTGATTTGTGACACGGTGCATTGTCTTGGTGAAACAGCACTTTCTTCTTCTTCATATGGGGCCGTTTTTTTGCGATTTCGTTCTTCAAACGGTCCAATAACGCTGTATAATAGTCGCTGTTAATGGACTGGCCCTTTTTAAGATAATCTATGAAAATTATTCCATGCGCATCCCAAAAAACTGACGCCATAACTTTTCCAGCTGACTGTTGCGTCTTTCCACGCTTTGGAGCCAGTTCATGGCGTGCAGTCCACTCGGCTGACTGTCGATTGGACTCTGGAGTGTAGTGATGAATCCATGTTTCACCCATTGTCACATATCGACGCAAAATCTCGGTTTTATTACGATTTAACAGCTTCAAACACAGCTCAGAATCATCAACTCGTTGTTGTTTTTGATCGAATGTGAGCTCGCGCGGCACCCATTTTGCACAGAGCTTCCGCATGCCCAAATATTCATGCACGATGTGTCCAACACGTACCTTTGATATCTTTAGGATGTCAGCTATCTCGATCAACTTTACTTTACGGTCATTTAAAATGATTTTGCGAACTTTTTTGATGTTTTCGTCGGTGACAGCCTCTTTTGGTCGCCCACTGCGTTCGCCGTCTTCGGTGCTCATTTCACCACGTTTAAACTTAGCATACTAATCAATTATGGTTGATTTTCCTGGCGCAGAGTCCGGAAACTCCTCATCAAGCCATGCTTTTGCTTCAACGGTATTTTTTCCCTTCAAAAAGCAGTACTTTATCAGCACACGAAGTTCTTTTTTTTCCATTTTTTTAAATAACAAAAGTAGCTTCACTCTTAACGCAATATCTCAGTAACTAATGGTCGGATTGCTGTCAAATTTTGACACGTTTCGTTTGAAGGTTAGTACTATCTAAGAAACATATGGATTTAATAACAGTAACGCCATCTATGTGTCAGACCGGGGACTTTTCAGCCGACCTGGTATGATTTTATACACCCCAAAACGTAATGCTTTCTTCGCTGTGCTGCACACTAAGAGTTATGTCCCGTGATAAATACACTATTCGTGTTCTCTACTGTATGCATTTGATTTGGTATTTTTAATACTATTATACAAAAAAAAATTATGCAATATATTTTTGTGTGTATTTGAAGATAATAAAATAGATCTCTGTGTATGTTCGGTTCACACGAGCAAATTACTTTGACCCAGTTATTCATACCAACTTTTTTATATTTGTGTGCCCATATAAGGCTCTGCTTTCAGTGCTTCTCCATTATTAAAAGTTTATATTAGCGGTTTCCACGTGAAAATTAAAATTTAAAACAATTTGAAGTAGCTATAAAATCATTTATACTACGATCTTCTCAGAACTACTGTGGTCCTTATGTTCCTTTGGAGTTTTCTTGATATCCTTGCATATATCTGTTTGAATATTGTTCTTTTAACTTCTACGTGATTTTGACCTTATTTCACTAGCTTTTAAGATTCCATGTCATTTATCTGATCGGGTGTTTCTGATGGAGATTTATACAGTATCCTCACAGATTTATGTATTTTTATCTGTGCATATAAATTTGGTTTATTCGTGCGTTCTTTGCTTGTTTCTGCCATGGAAGGTTCTTCCCTTGCAGCTTTAGAACCAATTATATATTTTTTAAACTTTTGCCACCAGCAACAGGGGAAATATCAGTGAAGTAGGCTTATCAAAATAATGATTTTGCGCCGAGTTTTTTTTGGTTAGAAATGCAAGATTAGTTTTGGCTAAGTCTTTTGTCACCATTATCAACTTATTTACTTCTACATTCGCCAATCTCTGGAAACGGCAACATCTGAGATTTGAATAATTATCGACAGATTGCGATTCCTTCAAATTACGTAAACATTTTTGAACAAATGCATTATAACCGCATTCCAAAGTTGCCTTACAGTCTCCAGATGGTTGAGGAAAAGTAGGAAGAATACCAAAAGAACGGTATTTTGAATGTACATTTTCTCCAAATACAACGTTTCACAGACTCTGTAATGGATTGCTATTTCGTACCAAGCCCGTACGAAGCTTGTTTTCATCGAAAATGGATATTTGGCGGCCCATTGGTACATAGAAGAGATCCTTTCAGAATATGGTGTGCCCTGAGTCACCTTTATTGGTGATGAGTTTGTATTAATGGACGATAATGCCCGATTGCAGGCAGCGTACCTTGTTTTAGAGTGATTTGGCGAATTCATGGCCCTACCTAAATTCCATTGAACATGTCTGGCACATGCTTAAGAAATTGTGTGCGGAATTTGTTTCGTACGGGTATTTTGCCGGAGTTTTCCAGGTACGACACAGTTTAATTATCTGCTGATGATGACAACTTAGTTGGCGAAATACGTATACAGAATATGAAAATTAATGTGGAAAGGGGTTATATATCAACCTTCAATGATTAAGCCATCAAGAAAACCAAAGGGGTCAACACTTATTGCCCAGCATATAAAAACAAACCAACACTTTGTATCCCATATTTTGCAGAAGTTCATAAATTATCAATCAATTATAATTATTATTAATTTTGACTATTTAGTCAGGCGAATTTTTTTTATATTAAAAACGACTGTGAAAGATGATTTTTTTTCAATTGCCAGTGTATATTATCATTAAGCCTATCTTCCGATATCGAATTTAAAGCATGCTTTTTAAACATAACTAGAAACATATGTGAACCACCGGTGGTACACGACGCAAGATGAAAGAGATGCCTGTGAACCACCGGTGGTACCCGCTAGGTTGAATGTGTTACTTTTTTAAATAGGTTTTTTGAAATTATAACGCGTGTCAGAATAACGAACCACACATAAAAATGAGAGAAACTGCCCAGGTTTAGTAATGAGTTACAAGAAGAGTTATTGTAGAATAAAATAATTTTTTGCCAAAAAGTTTTTGTCAGTATATTCCAGTATAATTATTCCGGAATAGCATGGATTCATACAAAGCCGATGTACCGAACCAATTTACTTATTTACAAGCATTTATTTTCTGATTCAATTGAAACCGAACTTCAAGACGATTTCATTTACACGCCCTTTATCAAGGCTTTTGACCAAGTTGACCATCACTTGTTGCTCTGGAATCTGAAAACTTATGGAATCATCGGCAAGCTTTGGTTGTGGTTCACATCCTATTTGTTTAATCTTGTGCAAAATGTGCGCGTGAGAATTCTAGTCAGTCTCCATCTTTGCTAGCGACCTCAGGTGTTCCACGAGGTAGTCATTTGTGTTCGATATTCTTTTTACTTTTTATCAATGACATAAAGCACCGGATAAGTTCTTCTAGCTTTCTCCTCTTTGCAAACGATCTAAAACTTTATGCATCAGTTTCCTTTGCATTTGATTGTTTAAAAGTAAAAACACGTGCTTAAATATCGAAAAATGTAAGACTATCTCTTTCACTGCGAGAAAAAACGAATGCATAGATTATTCATATTCTATTGATGATCCTTTGCTGGGGAGAGTGAATCTTATCAGAAATTTTCTATCCTCTTTGTGTCACCTTTGGCCTCTCCTATTGACGACCTAAAACAAAGCCAAGAGTTTGTGCGTTGGACGTGAAATTTCGCAAATGTCACTGTATTCTAGTATAATTATTCCGGACCAGCATGGATTCATACAAAGCCGAAGAACCGAAACAAATTTCCTTAATTACTAGCATTTGTTTTCTTATTCAATTGAAAATGAACTTAAAGTCGATTGCGTTTACACGCCCTTTAGTAAGGCTTTTGATCAACTTGACCATAACTTGAAGCTCTGGAATCAGAAAACTTATGGAATTTTAATCTAGTGCAAATTGTGTACGTGTGAATTCTAGCCAGTTACCATCTTTACTAGCCACATCAGGTGTTCCACAAGGTAGTCATTTGTGTCCGATATTCTTTTTACCTTTTATCAATGACACAAATCACCGGATACATTTTTTTAACTTTCTCCACTTTGCTGACGATCTAAAACTTTATGCATCAGTTTTCATCAGTTCATCAGTTAGTTGACGTGAAATTTCGCAAATGTTATTGCTATCAACGTCTTGTATCAGAGTTTAGTGAGATCTACTCTTGAATATTATTGTACTGTTTGGAATCCATATACCGAATTTCATAGTGGTTCACCGGTAGTTTACGCCGCGAGATGAAAGCGATGCTTGTAAACCACCAGTGGTACACGCTGGGTTGAACGTGTTAATTTTTTAACTAGGTTTTTTGAAATTATAACCGCACATGTAAATGAAGAAACTGCCCAGGTTTAGTAATGAGTTACAAGAAGAATTATAGAAGAAGAAAAGCATTTTTTGCCAAAAAGTTTGTGTTTTTTTGTCAAGACACATTTTTTGCTTTTTATTTAATTATAATTTTATATAATTTTTAAATAAATATTATTTAATAATTTTCGAGGCATTTTATTTGAAAAGCCTTCAGTTTAGCAGCGTAACGATTTTTCTTTGATAGATCTGCTCTTTCTTATTTACAATTATAAAAAAAAACTCGAACTAAAAGGAACAATTTCAACGATACAGTAAAATCTCAGACCGTATTATGTAACAGATCATTGATCGAAATTCCTGAATAACTCATTAAAATGCAAAATGCATTTGAGAGAAAAAAAATCACGTCGAATGTATCCAACTCGACAATTAGTGCTGCGATCGTATATAGGAACGACGGTAAAATAGAGAATTTTTTCGTTTAACATCGTTGACTGCGGTATGGTCATCGACGCGCTGTCAGTAGGTACATACCAGTGATCGAACACTCACACAAATGTCCGCACATACGTGTGTGTAAAGAGTATCACGGCGTATAAGCACAATAAATACGAATTCGAAGATAATTATTGTTGTGTTTATGAAGCGGTAGTGGCAAGAAGCGATCGAATGAGTTCGACGAGCAGCAATAGCAGCAGCAGTAACACCATCACCACCACCACCACCAGCAACGGCAGAAACGGCAGCGAGTCGGATTCTGATCGCATCCGAATGTGAATGAACTTTCGACTGGAACCGGTTTCATTTCTCAGAGGTACACACGTGTATACACACATACACGTACAAACATACAGAAAAAGACAGAAAGAGAAAGATCAACGACAGCAGTACCGACAACAACAATACGGGAGAGAAGCAGCGTCACTCTCGACAATTGGTGAATTCAACGGTTTACAACCCTCCTGACCAACATTGCAACTACAATTCTTATTACACGACTATTTTTTTTTCAAAATTTCTTTCATTATGATCGTTTTTCCTGTGTTCACTGCATTGGGGGGTTATTTTCTATGCATTTCCTATATAGGGGGATGTGCATTTTGCTTTATTTTTTAATTTCTTTTTATGGGAGAGTTGTTCGTATATTTCGTATGAATTGTTCCATATTGAACGTATTCGAACGCTTCGGCTCTCGGATAAAGCTTTATTTAAAGGCCAGATGTTCCAATTTTTTCAAATACTGTTTAAATTACTATTGCAAAAAAACTTATTTTATTCAAACCTTCAAGTAATATTAAAATACATCTTGAAGGCCTGTTGTGGAAAACTTGTGGTTATATTTTGTTTCTTAAGTGTTAAAAAAACATTTATTTATTTAAGACCGACAGAAATTCAAAAGAATCTAACAAAAAAAAAACAGAAAACAAAGAAAGGATTAAATAAATTACAACTATGCAAAATAATCATATTGTTTAATAATAAACACAAATATAAACTACAAAAACATATGCCTGTATATATAAACAAAGTACTAAATTAAATAAACCTAGAGAAGACAACTGAGACATAATCAATCTTATTCACTTAAGGGTGATATATGACCCCTTTCCACATTAATTTTCGTATTCTGCATACGTATTTCGACAACTAAGTTGTCATCATTAGCATGTAATTAAACAGTGTCGCACCTGGAAAACTCCGGCGGGTTTTTTACCGGAATTTTCCAAGTGCGACACTGTATAATTATCTGGTGATGAAGACAACTTAGTTGTCGAAATACGTATGCAGAATACGAAAATTAATGTGGAAAGAGGTTATATATCATCATTAAGTGATTAAGTTAATCAATCACAGGCTTCATCAAAATTACCAATCAATTTTATCTCAATTATATACTAGCTTATTATAAATTGGTTTGATTTGTGCAAAATATGGTCTAAATGTCGTAACTTTTCCAGTTTGTCGCTGATGTATATGATATTGAATACAAAGACTACTAGGAAAGTTTTGCAATACAGCTTTGTCTATTTAATTTTTTCAAAGTAATTTCCCCTACACTCAATACGCCTCTCCATCCTCCGAAACCAATCTTTAAATCAGTTCTGCCGAGTTTCATTAGGGAGTAAAGCAGACTCGTTGTTCCAAGCCCGTTGAAGGTCCTCATCACTGGAAAACTGCATTTTCACATGCGGGAACAGTGCAAAGTCGCAGGGAGTAAGTTCTGAACTGTAGGGAGGGTGCTCGAGAAGTTTCAATCATGTCGTGGTCAAATATTCGGTGCAGGCTTTGGCGTGGTGAGCTAGAGCATTATCGTGATGCAGGAACTAGGTTTCGATTCTTATCTTTGGCCGCAGGGTCTTCATAGATCCAATGACTTCAGGCAGGCACTGTTCATTATACCACTTAGCTGTGACTGTATTCTGTGTGTCCAACACGACACGTTCAATAATTCCACTCGATTTGAAAAATACAGCTACCATTTTCTTCTTTACACATCGGGGGTTTTTGACAACTACGGGTTTGTCCTCATCATCAAAGACCCAAACTTTGTTTTGAGCTTTGTCGGCACATCGTAATAGTACAGCCAAGTCTCGTCACCTGTCACGATGTTGTTCACATACCGAGATTGTCTCTTATTAAACTTTTTTAGCATCTCCCGGCACCAAGTCACGCGTCGTGTCATTTGCTCTTCAGTCAGTCGATGCGGCACCCAGAGAGAACAAAGTTTCTTCACGTGCAAATGATTATGCAGAATCGAACGAATTGCTGGTGCATTTAGACCTGAAGTGCCCTTTATCTGTTGGTAGGTGACTCGCCTGTCCTCGCCAAGCATTTTCCTCACAGTAGTAGCATCCTTCACAGTTAAATTTCTCATCTGGAATTCTCTATACCACCTGAATATCGTTGCGCGATGTGGACAAACATCACCTAGTGCAAGAGTAATTTCTTCGAAGCACTGATCTATGTTTAAACCACCAACGAAATTATAACGCAAAACTGCCCTTATTTCATTTCGTGACACGATGCCATCACAAGCACTTTACAGTCTCACTACTAATGAATAACTGAGCCCATCGACATGGCGCGGCGGCTGCTTTGCACGTATGAACATGTCTCAACATGCAGCAACAAGCAGCTTACTACGATTCATTGTTGCGTCATATTGCAAAACTTTCCTAGTACACTTTGTATATGTAGAGAGCGGCCGATCAAAATCTAATGAAGAAATACTTGATTAATTAAGATAATCTTTTCTATTACTGTACATATCATAAAGTAGAAATTTCGCATTACATTAGGAACTCATGGCATAGAGATAAAAAAAGATTTGTTGCATTGATAGCGATTCGAACTTCACATCACATTGCTTGAATACAAACAAAGCACAGATATTCATTTTTTTTCTGACACTGAGTATTGACACATCGATGTTAAATAATAAAAGAAATACTGTTATGTCAAACTTTCGGGATTTTTAATTTAATTTTATTGTTTTTCAAAATAATCCCCATTATATAAAATTTGTTTTTTGGAACAATTTATTTGTCCGGCATCTGAAAAGGTATAATGATATTAGGAGAAGAAGAAGAAGAAACTAACTATCGAAACAGGTAAAAATTCTTCTTTTGGTAAATCAACGAAATTTGTCGAATTTCAGGAAATCTTCTACTGCTACAAACTGAAATTGTTCATCAGTAATTGTAGCGAGTTTTCTCTAACACTAGAGTATTAAGTACTCTAATATCACGTTCGTTCAATTGAAATTTGGAAAATTTGGTATCCGACCTATGTAACTCAAACACGTCAAGTGGAGCTAATTCAGTGAAGATAGGTTAAGTTTGTATTAATAAAAGTAAACGGTGTTTATCTTCCTAGAGTCTGTAATCACTTCTTTCTCGATTTGGAAAGCCTTCTCCCTCTAAGGCACACTTTTCCATTTGCTTTAACTTCCTTTTTAAACCACTTCACAATAAGGTCGAGTGTCCTGAACTGATCCTTCTGCTTTTATCTTTCTTTTCCAGAACCAATTCAATAATTAAATCTGTCATCTATGTAATGCTTGCTTGCTTAAACTTGGAACCTTTCTATCGTTAGGAATAATGCTATTTACATTGAGTTTTAGTTGTACGTATACTCTTCCATTGTCTATTGTCCATTGCCAAACTCGCCGCATCTTTTCATTCGATACCTCAGTTTTGCAGATGATTTTGGATTTGTCCTCCCATGGTTTGACGTTCTCTTCTTTTTTTCACTGTGTACTTCGTTGTGTTTCCGCTGTTTATTTACAATTTTAACAAGTATTAATACTACATTAATCTGTTCTCTGAATACGGTGATTTTTTTTATTTTATCTCTTGTCGTCTTATTAATAATTTGCTTAAGAAATCTAATTTTAGTAGTGCTTATTTTGTTCTTCGTTTTATGGATCTTTATACAACTCTCTCATCCGTAGAATATAATTGATAATACATGCTTTCTGTAAAATTTGTTTTCCGGTCTTTTCTGGTATTGTTTTTTTTGTTAGGAATGTTAGTTTTATTGCTTTAATAAATCTTCACACTGCTTTTGTTCTTTTATTGACTTCCTTCTATTCTATTCTCTTGCTTTATTACAACTCCTAAATACTTACATCCCCTTCCCCATTTGCCTCATTCTGGTCTCTCCTTCATTGAGTTGGTGCAGTCTTCTTTTCTTAGATATCATCTTTTTGTTTTGTTGATATTTGTTTTTGATCCTTATTTTTTAATTTCTTGCCATCAGTAAAAGCCATATATCATTCATAACTATCCCTTCCAAATCTCTATAACTATAAATTTTTTCGTTGTTGTATGCTTCACCCAATGCAGCTGCCTCCTTCATACAGACTCACGGCCTTCTTCATAGAAATCCCGGACTACTAAATACCTATACCATCCCCCCTTTTTGCCCCATCCTGGTGTCTCATTCAATGAGTTAGTGCTCTCTTCTTTTTAGATATCATCATTTTTGTTTTGTTGACATTTATTTTCTCTCTCTCGTTCTCTCTCTCTCTTTCATCTCTCTTTCATCTCCCTGTAATCTGAAAATTCCATTTCATTCGTTGCTATCACTTCCAAATTTCTATAACTTTAAATTTTTCCGTTGTTGTATGTCTCGCACCTTCTCTCGCTACCTTCTTCATACAGACGCCCTCAATCAATTGTTGATTGACTCTTTTTCTTTTAGGATTTACCAAATTATCTCTCGTTTCATTCTGTCGAATGACTCGTCTAAAGAGCGAACGTGTGCTTCTCTCTTATGTATTATTCGTTCTGTTATCTGTCTTGTCCTAAATATTCGATCTTGTGTCCGTCTCTGCTTCTTATATCCGCATAGTGCCTCATTCCTTGTAATATTAATGTTATTTTTCCTGCATATCTGATTTTCACTAATAATTTTTGGTGAACTTTCTTAAATGTTTTAAATGTGTTTAAATATTATTTATACTGACCTTTCAAAGAGTATTGTTGCATAAACTGGCCTCCTTTAGTTTGGTTCCTGCTTCAACTGACCTATTACGATCTTACCTAACCGAAAGACGTTGTTACACGACGTAGAATGGCTATTCCTCCTATGATGTCTTTTTGACGTCTGGCGTGCCGCAGGGATCTAATTTGGGTCCTCTGTTTATACTATTTATAATTGACTTTCTTTGTCATATTGATTGTCCGGTGCTTGCCTATGCAGACGACATAAAGAGTTTTTCCGAAATTCGTTCCCCTGAGGATGCTGGTGGCCTGCAGCGGAATTTGGACTTTTTGGAAGGGTGCTGTAGACATTGACAAATGCCATACCATGACCTTCTCACGGTCTACTTTGCATTTCGAATTCGTGTACCACATCGGGGAAGTTAGTTTTGGGAGGGTGAGTGAGTTTAGGGATCTTGGAGTAATTTTTGACTTTTGTCTCACGTTTCGGCCGCAGATCACTAGTGTGTGCTCGGAGGCTTGCAAATCGCTCGGGTTTGTTGTCCGCATCTCCGAATAATTCTGTGACCCAGTTGTATTGAAGACCATGTACTACGCTTATGTTATAAGCAAACTGGAGTATGCGTCACTGGTCTGGTCTCCGATATAGGCTTGTGAATGCTTGAAGTTTGAGCGCGCTCATCGAAAGTTTCTGAAATTCCTTACCTTCAAAATTACTGGTGCTTACCCGATGAGGGGTGTGTCGTAGGGGGAGTTGCTTATTGAGCATAATATGTCCTCGTTGCATGTCAGGAGGACGGAACTTTGTGGTAGGATGTTGCGTGGCTTACTCGGTAACAGTGTTGACTGTCCTTCACTACTGCACCGTTTGTTTTTTTTTAGCGCCCCGTCTGAACTCTGGGTGCAATGTATCCTTTGTGACGCCAAGGGCGCGGACTAATGCTCTAAGAAGGACGCCGGTCTACGTTTTGAGCAGAGGTGCCAACGAATTTGTTGACTTGTTTGCATAGCATGCATACTGTATATATATTTGTAATAATTTTTGTTTCAGTTGCTTTATTTGTCTACTTTACTTTGATTTAGTATTTATTTTTATTATATCTATTGCACACATGTCCAAACTCAGTTTTATAATTTTGCATTTTCCTGTTATTGGGCTACTAGCCTGTTGGAAATAAAGGTCATTATTATTATTATTTTTATAACAGAATTTTGCAAAATTTATCTCATTTAAATTATAGTATATATAATAATAGAAATGAAGGTAAAATATACTACTCATATGAGAAATTTGTATAAACACCAACACTGACAATCATCAGCATGCTTGGTAAAATTTTAAGTACAGGATATAAAAATTGTATTGAAAGAAGGGGACGACTATGATGCATATTAGAATAAAATTCGTTTCTTCGATAACGGCTTATTAACATTTGAAAGTAAAAAAGTATTTAATTGTTGTGGAATCAACTTTACATCAAATACACGAAAGTATTGTTTGAAAAAAGTGCACCATTTAATGCTCTCATAATGAAATAAATTTGCATGAATATATGCAGAAAAAAGTAACAAATGAAATGGCGAAAGCTGAGAATGAAATTGTTTTGTACTTGAAACGATGTGGATTTAAAACAAAAAACAAAGCAATTTCAAATAATGAAGCGGTTAAGTTCCCAAATTGAAATATCATATGTTATTTAATTATTATATTTGAGGCATGGAAAGGGTTCGAAGAATTGGTAAAATAAAGAAATAATGCAGAGAAAATTAAAATATATAACTTGAATAGTATTAGGTACGCAACAAAGTTCTCGCTGTTTTTCAAGAGATGGCTCCAGCAGTAAGTGCTGGTCGATTGTGACATAACCAAAACGTCAAACAAACCGCTTTGTCACATTAGTGATTTTGTTTTTGCGTCATATACTTTTGGTTGTGCGAAAATGTCTGATTTTGTGCCAAATAATCGTCATTTGCGGGAAGCGTTGCTTTTCTTCTTTCATTAGAAGAAAACGGCGGCTAAAGCGCATCGAGAACTCCAAAAAGTTTATGGAGATACTGCTCTAAGTGAAACAACGTGCCGTGATTGGTTCCGTCGCTTCAAAGACGGTGATTTCGATGTTGACGACCGTTCGCGTGAAGGAAGACTGAAAACCTTCGAAGACGCTGAATTGGAGGCATTGCCCGATGAGGATCCGTGCTAAACGCAAAAAGAGCTTGCTTCAGCATTAGGAGTTACCCGTCAAGCCAGTTCCCAGCGATTGCATGAGTTGGGAATGATTCAAAAACAAGGAACTTGGGTTCCTTATGATTTGAAACCAAGGGATGTTGAGCGTCGTTTTTTCGCCTGTGGACAACTACTCCAGCGGCAAAAAAGGAAGAGTTTTCTTCATCGCATCGTTATGGGTGATGAAAAATGGATTCATTACAGCAACCCAAAGAGAACAAAATCATGGGGACTGCCCGGTCATGCTTCTACGACGTCGTATTTGGTGGGACCAGGGCGGTGTTATTTATTATGAGCTGTTGAAATCGAACGAAACCATCACTGGGGAACGATATCGAACTCAATTGATGCGATTGGAGGCACGAAAAAGTGATTCTACAGCATGACAACGCTCGGCCTCACGTTGCCAAACCCGTTAAAACCTACTTAGAAACGCTTAAAAGAGAGGTCCTACCCCACCCGCCATATTCCCCAGATATTGCGCCGTACGATTATTACTTGTTCCGTTCGATGGTACATGGTCCGGCTAATCAGTAGTTCCACTCATATGAAGACATCTCAAAATGGCTTGATTCGTGGATAGCCTCAAAAGACGAACACTTCTATCTCGACGGTATTCGACTTCTGCCAGAAAGATGGGAAAAAGTTGACGCTAACGATGGGCAATATTTTGAATGATTCATTTGTAAACATTTTTTCACAATAAAGTTGCATTTTCGTCAAAAAAACAGCGAGAACTTAGTTGCGCACCTGATATTAATATAATGGTAAAGAAATTTCCTATTTTTAACGAAAAGGAGGATTATGAAATGAAGAGATGATAATCAAATTTATAGTATTTTTGTAAATATTATATGAATTAAAAATTTTAATCTTTTTGTATTGATTTTTCTGTAAGTCATATTTTGTTGATTTTCTTGATAGCAACTTCTCGAGCACCTTCCCTATAGTCCAGATCTTGTTCCCTGCGACTTTGCACTGTTCCCGTATGTGAAAATGAAGCTAAAAGGGACGTGGTTTTCCAGTGATGAGGACCTTCTGCGGGCTTAGGGCAACGAGTGTGCTTTATTCCCTAGTGAAACTTGACAGAACTAGTTTAAAGATGGGTTTCGGAGGATGAAGAGGTGTATTCGGTGTAGACGAAATTACTTTAAAAAAATTAAATAAACAAAGCTGCATTGCAAAACTTTTCTAGTACCCTTTGCATGTAATGTATATGCACAGAAATGTAGGTGTCAAAAAGTGCTAAAGATACAAAGTAACTTATGTCAGCAGTATCTAAATTTACTGTTAAAAGTGTGTCATTGAAAATATCCTAATTTAATCTTGTTGATTAGTATCTTTGTTAATAAACAAAAACAAAAAATCATCAAACAAACCTTTATTTAATATTTTGTGTTGAACTGCTATTAAAACAGAATTAAATTTAATTAACTAAATAAAGTTTAAATCAATGACTTTTCAAAAAATATACTTATATATAAAAGATTGGACTAAAGATATTTAATGTTCCATTAAGGGTACTTGTTATAAAAGTTTTCTTTTGATAATAAACGAAACACAGGCATGTATAAAATAAACAAATTTGTAGGAAAATAATTAAAGAAAACTACATAGGAAGTCGAAATCTGAAATTAAAAAAGATTAAAAATAGAATCTATTCCTTTTTCTTTAAAGTATTTTTTCTAGAAAATTTATTATTATTATCATTACATTAGTTTACACAGTTTCTGTTGCCTCAAATACTTTGGCCGTTGCCGACTATTTATATATACTATGAAAATTTGTTTATCACACGTAGTTTTTGAGTTACAGGTAGCCTATGTTTAGAAAAGAAGAAACTTAGTAAGAAAAATGCATTAAAAAATAAAATTAAGTTCCAAAAATTTTTTAAAGCTTTTCTCTTATGTGTAGACTTAGAAAGATGACGCATCTGGAACTAGTAATATAAAGGGTACTAGGAAAGTTTTGCGATACAACTTTGTTTATTTAATTTTTCCAAAGTAATTTCCTCTACACTCAATACACCTCTCCATCCTCCAAAACCAATCTTTAAACCAGTTCTGTCAAGTTTCACTAGGGAGTAAAGCACACTCGTTGTCCTAAGCCCGCAGAAGGTCCTCATTACTGGAAAACCGCCTTCCTTTTACCTTCATTTTGACATGCGGGAACAGTGCAAATTCGCAGGGAGCAAGAACTGTACTGTAGGGAGGGTGCTCGAGAAGTTTCAATCCTGTCGTGATCAAATATTCGGTGCAGTCTTTGGCGCGGTGAGCTATTGGTAGGTCACTCGCCTGACCTCTCCAAGCATTTTCCTCACAGTAGTAACCCGGCCTCCCATAGACATGGCGTGGCAGCTACTATGCACGTATGAACATGTCTCAACATGCAGCAACAAGCAGCTCCCTACAATTCATTGTTGCGTCATATTGCAAAACTTTCCTAGTAGCCTTTGTAGTTAGACATAATATGCGTGTCCTCCGAACCTTGTAAGTTCTCCCGGCCTCCCATAGACATGGCGTGGCAGCTACTATGCACGTATGAACATGTCTCAACATGCAGCAACAAGCAGCTCCCTACAATTCATTGTTGCGTCATATTGCAAAACTTTCCTAGTAGCCTTTGTAGTTAGACATAATATGCGTGTCCTCCGAACCTTGTAAGTTCTCCCTACTACTTGCTCAAATCTTCTAGCTTTTCGGACAATCTGTAGAAGTGACAATAGAGGAAGTGAAGTTTGGTACTCATGTTACATCCCATATTTTTTAAATCCAATATAATTTTTTAATTTTCCACTTCCAAAAAAGTTTCGCATCACTGAGACAAAAGCTGTCCAAACATTTGATTCGAGTTCAGTCATCGAATCTCTAAATTCGGCATCTTTCGTACGATGTCTAGTTTGGAGACTATCAATAATATCTGCTTCAATCTTTTCCATAGTTAGCCGAGGAAATGTTCGGCAAATGTAAGAAAAGCAAACTGTTTTATGGTGCCCAATTTTACATGTAATGGTGGCAGGGTAATTTTGTCACGTGCTACCAATGGACTGCGGACTTCGTTTTGCTTATCAGGCATCACATTCTTTCTTAAAGACTAATTTTGTCTTACTCAACGTTTTTGTTTGCTGTGCTGAAGACATATAAAACAGGGTAACCACTTTGTTGACCGAGAAGAATGCTTATCAATTTTAAATTAACAAAAATTACCCACTCGCAATCAAATTACTTTATTTTATTCAAAACTCATTAGATGTTGCAATATTCTTCCTTTAACTTTGTACTGTGAGCAGCAGTTATTTCCGTTATGTAACGAAATTCATTTAAGAGTTCTGAACTGTTAATGAATTAACGCCATTCATTTGATGCATATTGGGTCAAACCCATTCTTATCAACAAACTTTTAATATCTGAATAGAAAGTAAGATTTTTTCCTTGGGCAGAACAACTTCGTAACTCTTTTTCTCTTTCCCAATGAAAAGTAATTTTTTCGTCTGGAACAAGCGTTTCTTTTAGTATTGATGACATCTGTTCAGGGGCTTATTTAGAAAGATTTGAATTTTTCACGAGATCATCCAGCTTATTCTGTGAAAAGCGTTGGAGTTTATCATCCGAAAAGCGTTCAAAATCTGTTTCATTTTTTGATGATGTTGATTCAAAATCATCTTGTATTAAGAGTTCGGAAACAGACGGAACTGAGACGCCAACTGAATATTGCACGGGGCACTACAAAAACTTGGATACTCCCAAAATAACAATCGTTTAGATGATCTTGGTGCTAGTCAAATGGTTGGAATTCCAAATTTAAAGCCATTTCTTTTGCCGCTTTTGCATAATCTTGCAGATATATGAGTGACGCGGTTCCAGCCCGGAAGCAGATAGCATGGACCACTACCGCGGAAGTCTACTTACCAGTTCAACACACGATTTACAAACACAATTAGGAATCTAGGGTTTGTCGTTTTTATCCAGGAGCATTCTGACATGCTGAAGTACAGCAAATAGATACCTTTAACGAATTCAGAAATAAATTTTCTATAATCTTTGAACATATATGCTTCACATATGTATATAGCAAAAATGTTTTGGGTTGTTTAAACAACAGCTTTTCCAACCACTCCCGACGAAAAAATTTCCGTTAATAGTTTTAGAGCTGTTGTTTAAACAACTCAAAACATTTTTGCTATATACATATGTGGAGAATAAGTGTTCAAAGATTATAGAAAATTTATTTCTGAATTCGTTAAAAGTATCTATTTGCTGTACTTCAACATGCTTCTGAATAAAAATGACAAACCCTAAATTCCAAATTGTGTTTGTAAATCGTGTGTTGAATATTTAAGATTATGGAAAAGCAGCAAAAGAAATGGTTTTAAATTTGGAATTTCAATCATTTGACTAGCACCAAAAAGATCATCTAGGCGATTGTTATTTTTGGGAGTATCCAAGTTTTTGTAGTGCCCCGTGCAATATTCAGTTGACGTCCCAATTCCGTCAGTAATACTTTTCAAAATATGAAAACTATCAACAAATAAATGTACTTAAACGACTGAAAAAAAATTGTAACTCTGTGTACAAAAAAATTTAACGGTAGATTTGGAAATAGCGCGTTGTAAATAAATTTGATAAGCTATGAAATTCGCGGCAATAGACAAACAATTTTATAAGGTGGTGTTGTTAATTTATTTCTAATATCATTTATGAAGGTATTCTTTTGTTTTTTAATATGTTGGTTGTTTTATTTTAAATATAAATTTCGTTCTTTTGTGTCTGGATTTTTGACCTTCACCAAATGTAACAATTTCGTACGCAGAAACACGGCATTATATTGTTGAAGTTTAACATGCTTGTGCTTTTGTAAATTGACAATTTTCACCACAAATATAAATATATAAATATTGAAATAATTTTAACAATTATTTATATAAAGAAATCGATAATTTATTAATATGTCAAGAAATCCTCAACATAATATTATTGTAATGAATAATATAACGATTAAAAAATGAATTTTCTTTTTTATTATACTTCACGGGATATCATTTTTCTTCTTTACGTTATGTTTTGAAGTGTATAATTATTGCATAATGTTTTAAACAGCGATTATTCCGCACGCTATTAATCCTTCCTTCAAAGACTGCATTATCGTGGTCATTATCACGGCAATTGAGGTCCGACCTTGGCAGTGAGAGTTTTCATAACCCTCGGTCGCGCTCGCATTCGTAACACGTCGTCGTCACCGCCGTGGTCTTCGCGAGAGCGCAGTTTTAGACGTCCCAGAAGTAAAACCGTCCTCAACGGCGATGACTGCTGTGACAACGGCGACGATGACGATAATAAGATTTGCATTCTTATCATGATTATTTGGGCGTTCTGCGCTCTTTCTACCTCTCCTTGTCGCTCGCAACTTGGACGACGACGGGGTTCGGCGTTTTCGTGCCCGCCTCCTCTTCGTTGCACGCGGGCTAGCGGTCAATGAACCGCTGCTGCCGGTAGCATGGCCACTCTATAGTGTCCCTTCTCCTCTCTTCTACGTGTGTTGTTGCTTGCCCGCTTGCTGCTTGCTTGTGCTCTTACCTGGCGAGGAATCCAGCAGCGAGCATTAGTAGTACGTCGGGATTATACAACCAACACGAGAGAGTTGTGCATAATACCGCGAAGATGATGTTCTCTTCGTGATGACGACGCGGCGTCGATGAGGGAGATGAGGACTCTCTAACGTTACGCGCGAACCCAGCTCGATCGGTGTTGGTGTGTTGTACTTGGTGGTAGTAATAATAGTAGTAGTAAAAAACACGTGTTGCGTGCCACAAAAGCGGAAACACCACGAAGACGGCGAAAGGGATTACGCGAATGCACTAAGATGCCGTTATTACAGAAATGTTGCGACGACGTTTTTAACGGGAACGGCGCCGGTAGAAGACGCGAGTGCGTCGCGACGTCGCTTAAACAACCACCTGTCGTACATAGGTGTCGAGTGCAATCGAAATATTAAATTGAGATAACAATAATTACCGTCGTAATAAGGTCCTTGTATGAGTAGGTATAAACGTATTACTAGTACTTGTTCTTATGCTGCTGCCCTTACCCCTACAACATGGACGTTTTTAAAATAGACCAGTCCCTGAGCGGTAATCTTGGCAGTGCTCCGTCCCCCGATAAGATCACGCCGGAAGTGGTCTTCGACGCCGGTTCCGAGTTCAATCTCAGTTTCTTCGACGCGCCGGAGGACAGCAGCACGCAGGGTTTCAGTGACCCCGGTTCGGTAGGGTCGACATCGGCGAGTTCGCCGCCACCGCCGTCGCTGCAGCCGCCGCCACCGACGTCGCAATCGCAACAACAGCAACAGCAATTGACTCCGTTGCACTTGCCGATACCCGGAACGAGCACGCCCGGACCGTTGTTACTCTCACCTCCGGGAACCGCCTCTACGACTGCCATTACAGTTAAACAAGGTATTTTATTAAAGCAATGCCTAGTCTATGTTAGAACGTAAATTACAAAAGCTATCTTTAGAAATGTAGTTACATATACATACGTCTAAAAACAAAATGTGAACTACTGTAAAAGGCTTTTCAATGTAAAGCAATTTTGAGTTAAAAAACTCAAAAATTTTCATTTTATTCATTCGAAAATTTATATTATTTTATATGTCAATTGTTTCATATTTAATGAACCCAAATTCACAATTAAATACTAAAAATGTCCGTTCGGTGTAATACAGTGCGATATTTTTCTATTTTTAAATTAAAATAACTTATAAACCTTTAATTATTGTAATTTTCAAACAAACTGTTTTTCATTGATTCGAAAAATGTGTAACTTACAACTTAATCGATATTTACTATAAATATTAATCATGTAAAATTAGTGAAATGGGGTAGTTGCAGCCGGAATTGTTGAATTTGTATTGCATATGGACTAGTGCAAGCGATTGTTTGTTATAAAATAATTTCTTTAAAATTTTTCACTAAATTATCTTCCGGACTTTTCTACATATCTCTTTATTTCTGTGGCAGATTTCTATCTATAATTACGTCCATTGTTTGGACAATTTATATTTAATTCAACTAGAAGAGAAATAAAGCATTCATAATATTGTGATGTATTAAATATAAAGGAATCAACGTGCTTCTTCCTGAATAATTATATTTATTATTAACAGTTGGAATTCTAACATTTGGAAACGCGTTTTTTAATATATTTACTTATTATTTTAATTAGTTTCAATACAATTTTATTTTTTTGTTTTAATATACGGGATTTGTAGTTTTCTGCATTAACTAGACACTTCTGTTATTACACATTATATGTATGTTTACTCTTTCTTACTTATTAGAATTTCTAACTTCTTGGGTTTGTATCACTGATTTTGGCTTTAAAAATGTCATTAATTTTGCAAATTCTTTTGTCTGCTGCTTTTTGTCACATTCACTGTAGAGTTTTGCATCGCATCCATAACTACAATTTTGAACTTTTAAATTCTTTTATTAATAAGTAAGTTATATAACTTGACATTTGGCACTGTTTTATAAATTATTTATAAGAAGTTAACGAGTCATCGAGTTTATTAGTGATATAATTAAAACCGTTCTTGTACAGCTGTTCTTATTTAAGAATAAGTATTTGTTTTAATGGAGTACTTTCACAAATGGATACTCTACGAAAAATAAACTCGATTATTGTTATTCAAGGTATAGATAATCCCTAAGTGAAAGAGGTCTACCATTACTAAATTAAAAAAAATTATTTTTATCTATACAAATACATACATAGAAAAAATAAATCAATTTTTGTGTAACTTGGAGCCCTATAGTATTGACGACTTTTTTAATAAATAATTTTCATATATCTATGTACTTATTCTGTTCACTTTTTATGAAGTTTGCCATTTTTGTTTCTGTAACACTTACTGCAATAAAGTTAATTATTATTATTATTTGTATTATTATTATACATATGTATATAACGATATAATTTCTTCAGAATTGCTTTCTTTTTAAATTAAGAATGGTAACTTCAATGGAGCCTTTGGTTGATTAACTTAATCACTGAAGTTTAATATACAGTAAAACCTGTCAATAACAGCCACCCAAAGAGCAAAATATATTGGCCGTTATATAAAGGTGTCCGTAATTGACAGGTTTTTCGTCTCACAAATAAAATACATAATTAATTTTAGGATTTGCTTTCTTTATTTTATTAATTAAAGTAAATAGTATATAAATACAAATATGTGTAAGAAAAACTAAAATTTTAATGTATTTACATATTATGGATAATATGACATCTAATAAATTATTTATATGTACATATTATTACAATATATTCATACGAAAAAACACAATTTATTAGGATTTTTTAAAGTATGTTTCAATATTTGTTTGCTTCACATTTTTTAGTTTCGATTTAAAAACTGCAGCTTCACATGTAAGTAAAATTTTAGAAACATCCATATAAATGTCACCATTGTTATTGCACAATCAATAATTTTGTATGTCTCTTAATTTTGCACACACTTCACTCATACTAGATAAACTAGATTTTGGAGTTTCACAATCATCCAGGTCACTATTATCAGAGTTATGTTCTTCATCATTACTGCACAAATCTTCAACAATTTCTTCAACAATACTGAAGTTAGGGCTCTCTGTAGGCACATGACGATCAATAGAAGCATATTCATCTAAATCCATCAAAAATTCGTTACGAACTGCAGGATATAGCTGGGCAAGGGGTATTTCGTCTTCTTCATTAAACATTGTGTCCTCCTGGATAACATCAGAGAATCCGGCCTTGGAAAAACATTTTTTAACTGTAGCAGGAGATACCTTTTTCCAAGCAGCCGTAATCCATACAAGTGCATTGGCTAAATTTATGTTTTTTTCAAAAATTTCAAAATCACATTCATTGTCAATAAACGTTAGAAGCTTTTTAATCAAAAAATTTCGGTAAATCAATTTGAAATTCTGAATTATTCCTTGATCCAAGGGCTGACAATACGAAGTGGTGTTTGGCGGCAGGAAGACTAGTTTAACATTTTCTAATGGAACTTTAGAATGTGAAGTGGCATTATCCAAGAAAAGAAGCACTTTTCTATTTTGTTTTTTCATTTTATTGTCAAATTTATGCAGCCATCTTGTCATAATTTCCGTTGTCATCCATGCCTTTTTGTTAGAAACCCATTCTAAGGGTAATTTGCCCACATGACTACCCTTAAAACAGCGAGGATTTTTACTTTTTCCAATTATTAATGGATCTTCCTTCTCATCTTCCATATTTGCACATAGTAAAACAGTCAAACGTTGTTTTTCTGCCTTCTTCCCTGCACAATTCTCACTTTTTAATGCAAATGTCTTATTTGGCATAGCGCGGTAATAAATACCTGTTTCGTCGGCATTAAACACATCTCGAGGAGAATAATTTATTAAAATCAACGGTAACTTGGTTTTCCAGTCTTTTATATCGTCCAAATTAACCTCTGCGGAATCACCACAAATTGATTTAAAAGTTATACTGTGTCGCCGACAGAAACTTTCCAACCATCCATTAGATGCTGCGAAATTTTCCATCTTTAAACTGCTTGCTGTCTCCAGTGCTTTTTGTTTAAGTATCGGCCCAGATATTGGAATTGCTTTATTTCTAGCTTTGCAAAACCAATTGTAGACGACTTGATCCACTGCCAATCCTTCCGACTTCGAAAATTTTCGTTTTAGCTCCATGTTAACACCTTCCTCGACCATCTTTTTTAATTCACCTTTATTTTTCATAATATCGTTAATTTGTGTTTTTCCAACCCCATATTTTTCGGCCAACTTTCGCGAACTTAACGCATACTTTTCACTTTCCGCGTTTATATTTATTTTGTCTTTTAGCGACAAACGTTTTCTTTTTTGCGACATACTTAATTAAGAACCTTTCGAATACGGAGACAATTTTAAACTGAATTGTTTCCTTTAGAATAATAAAGTTTAAATCGAAAAGGGTGAATTACTACCAGGTAATAGGAAACCCCGACAATTTGTATTAGGTATTTCCGTCAATAAAGATATACATGTCATAAATAGTCCGGCCGACATTGGCAGGTAAATTTCTATGAAAATAGGCCGTAAAAGTTTGGGTTATTTGGCCGCGGCCGTTTTACAAAGGTGGCCGTAATTAACGGGTATTTGTGTATGGGAATTTCCTTATAGTCGATTCGGGGAACTTTAGGTGGCCGCTTTAGTCAGGCCGTTAACACAAGTTTTACTGTATAACCACTTTCAACATTAATTTTCGTGTTCTGTACACGTATTTCGACAACTATGTTGTTATCATGTTGCACCTGGGAAAACTACGGCAAAGTTTATTTTGCCGTAGTTTTCCGGGTACGAAATTTAATGCGGAGAGGGGTTATAAATATATCAACATTAAAAAAAAATTGAAAATGTAGGAAAATTCTTTATTTTAAACATATTTAATAAATCAAGAATATATCAACGACGTTATACATATATAAATAAAATAAAAATTCAATTTAAAATGTTAATAACAAATTTTCACAAAACATGATTGTTTAAGATTAAAAAATGAGCTGCTTCCGATATAGTTTGTAAATGTTCAAAAAGCTATTTAATTTGAATATTTTAGAAAATTATTGTCTTTGAAGTTGGTTACGTTGACTTTTAACTTGAATCTTTGTTGTGATTAAGTGAGTTTAAGTTTAAAAAAATTTAAAAAAACTTTTAGCAAGTGTCTCTTTTATTTCTTTCATAATTTCTTCTCTTTCTTCTTGTTCTTCTTCTACTACGTACGACAAATTATAAAATGTGAACTCCAATAACAATTTTGAGTAATAAAATTAAAGAATTTTATTTTTATTCATATAATGAATGCATTATTTTTAATGAACACACAGCTAGAGATTTTTTACTATTTAATGTATTATTTGTTTTTTTAAGTAATTGAAATGTGTAAGAAAGATTCTTCACTTTGAACGTACAATATTATGAATCAAGGCTATATCAACAATGTTATTAAAAATAAACTAAACATTCAATTTAAAATTTTAAAAACAAACTTTTTTTCAAGACACGATTTTTTTAAGATCAAAAAATGAGCTGCGTGCGGCATAGTTTTGTAAATGTTGAAAAAGTTGTTTAATTTTAAAATTTAGGAAAATTAGTTTTTACGATGTTGGTTTCACTGACTTTTAACTTGAATTTTTGTTATGATCAACTCAGTTTAAGTTTAAAATTACATTTTAGCAAGTGCCTCGTTTATTTCTTCTAAAATTTCTTCTTCTTATTAAATTAAAAGCTTGAAAAAGCTGCCATTTGAATATTTTAGAAATTTTTTCGTTTCTCCTTGGTTATACTGAACTTTAACTTGAATCTTCTGAAGATTTGAAAATCGTTGGTGTTATGAGTTATCAGTTTAAGTTTAAAATTACATTCTAGCAAGTGCCTCGTTCATTTCTTCTATAATTTCTTCTTCTACTGCAGTTACATGTAAGTCTAATTGTAAAAATAAAATTAAAAGCTTCAAAAAACTGCCATTTGAAAATTTTAGAAATTTATTTGTTTCTCCTTGGTTATACTGATCTTTAACTTGAATCTTTTGAAGATTTGAAAATCGCTGGTGTTATGAGTTATCAGTTTAAGTTTAAAATTACATTCTAGCAAGTGCCTCGTTCATTTAGTCTATAATTTCTTCTTCTACTGCAGTTACATGTAAGTCTATTTGTAAAATTAAAATTAAAAGCTTGAAAAAACTGCCATCTGAAAATTTTAGAAATTTATTTGTTTCTTCTTGGTTATACTGATCTTTAACTTGAATCTTTTGAAGATTTGAAAATCGCTGGTGTTATGAGTTATCAGCTTAAGTTTAAAATTACGCTCCAGCAAGTGCCTCGTTCATTTCTTCTATAATTTATTCTTCTACTGCAGTTACATGTAAGTCTAATTGTAAAATTAAAATTAAAAGTTTGAAAAAACTGCCATCTGAAAATTTTAGAAATTTATTTGTTTCTCCTTGCTTATACTGATCTTTAACTTGAATCTTTTGAAGACTTGAAAATCGCTGGTGTTATGAGTTATCAGTTTAAGTTTAAAATTACATTCTAGCAAGTGCCTCGTTTATTTCTATCAAAATTTCTTCTTATTCTTCTTCTACTACAGTTACATGTAAGTCTATTTGTAAAATTAAAATTAAAAGCTTGAAAAAACTGTTATTTGAAAATTTTAGAAATTCATTTGTTTCTCCTTCGTTATACTGATCTTTAACTTGAATCTTTTGAAGATCTGAAAATCGCTAGTGTTATAATTAAATCAGTTTAAGTTTAAAATTACTTTCTAGCAAGCGCCTGGTTTATTTCTTCTTGTTCTTTTTCTACTACAGTTACATATATGTCTAAATGTAGAATGTGAACTACGGAAAAAACTCTTCAATTATAAAGCAATTTTGAGTAAAAGAAAAACTGCAAAATTTTATTTTTATTCATATAATGACTGAATTATTTTTAATAAATAATTTCATCTTTTTCTTCTTAATTATTTTTAATAAATAATTTCATCTTTTTCTTCTTGTTCTTCTACTACTACCGTTACATGTAAGTCTAAATATACTATAGAATGTGAAGTACAATAAAAACTTTATGATCATAAAGTAATTTCGAGTAAAAACTAACTTTTCAAGCTTTCGAAACTTTTTAAGCTTTAAAAAACTGTTTAAATTGAAAGTTTTAGAAAGTTTTGTTTCTTAACGTTGGTGGCAATGATTTTTAATTTGAAATTTTAAAAGATTTGAAAATCGTAGGTGCTATGATTGCGTCGTTTTAAGTTTAAGATGATAAATATTTAAGCGAGTACCTCTTTTATTTCTTCTTATTCTTCTTGTTGTTCTACTACTATCGCTACATGTAAGTCTAAATACAGAATGTGAAGTACAATGAAAACTTTATGATCATAAAGTAATTTCGAGTAAAAACTAACTTTTCAAGCTTTCGAAACTTTTTAAGCTTTAAAAAACTGTTTAAATTGAAAGTTTTAGAAAGTTTTGTATTTGAACGTTGGTTGCACTGATTTTTAACTTGAAACTTTAAAAGATTTGAAAATCGTAGGTGCTATGATTGCGTCGTTTTGAGTTAAAGATGATAAATAAATATTTTAGCGAGTAGCTCTTTTATTTCTTCTACAATTTCTTCTTTTTCTTCTTGTTGTTCTACTACTACAGTTACATGAAAGTCTAGATATATGTGATGTACAATAAAAAGTCTATGATCATAAAGAAATCGAGTAAAAAATAACTTTTCAAGAATTTTATTTTTAGTCATATAACGATTGAAATATTTTTAATAGATTAAGTTATATAAGTAGGCATTTTTTTGTTATTTATTGTATTATTCATGAGAACTATAAACGAGTTATCGATTTTATTAGTAATATAACTGAAATTGCTCTTATATACATATATGATGGTACAGTTTTTTCGGAACTGCTGTTTTTTTTCTAACTTGAAATGTGTATGAAAAATTCTTCACTTTTAACGTATAATATAACGTTCAAGAATATATCAACAATGTTATTAAAAATGAACTAAATATTAAATTACAAATGTTAATAACAAATTTTTCTCAAGATATGATTTCGTAAGTTTAGAAAAGGATCTGCTTGCTGCTTAATTTTTTGAATGCTCAAAAAGTTTTAAAAAGCAGTTTAATTTGTAAGTTTTAGAAAGTTTGTTTTTTAACTTTGATTACATTAATTTTTAAATTGAAACTCTCGAAGATTTGAAAATCGTAGGTACTATAATCGCGTCGTTTTAAGTTTAAAATGATATATATAAGCAGAGGAAGACCAGAGGAAAAGCGAAAAGTCGAAAAAGTCAATTCTAAAATATGATATACAATAATAATAATCCACTTTTACCATACATCCCTCAAGTTATAGAGGGATGTAAATTGCGAACTAGCTCGTGGTTCGACTTAAAATGTATGACTCTCAGCATTTGATTAAACAGGAAAGGGAAACTACGAAAAACCTTCCTAGACAGCATGCTATTGTAGCAAATATTAACAAGAGGCCTTGGTTTGATTTAGGATATAAAATAACACAGCACTTTTAGGAATAAAGTTTTCTTGATTCATTCGAATTTCCTCGAATTATTCAACAAGCAGAGCCATTATTTTTTGAGTAGTAATAATTAGTCTTCTCCTAATTTAGGGAATAAAATTGAATTTTCTTGACAAAGAATGTAATTTTCTTACTCCTTTTGAGGAACTAAACATTGCATAATAATTTTTATTATTCTTTCACGAACATTATACTTTCTAAAGAGAGAGAAAACCATTGCAAGGTAAGAATTTTTTCTTTCACTTACCTATGTCTATGAATATTAATTTCCATCGTGTTTCTTGTGTTTTTTTCTCTGAAGACATATATTACGTACGTTAGGGACTATTTTCAGAGCAGAGAATAATAATGTAGCGACCTACATTATACGTACTTTTCTTCTTATATATCTAGAGTGCTAGGATTAAATTCTAGTGGTCTACGATATCAATGAAGTCAGTAAATTAGCTCTTTTTTTGAAATCAGTCTAACCAATTTAAGTCGTCTCTCAATTAAATTAATCTAGTAAATTCCGGCGGTTATTAATTAAGTGAGTAATTTAGTTCTGAGATCAATCTCGTTAATTCAAGTTGTTAATTATTTCGAGTTAGTAAAGTAGTTTTTTATCAATTCTTAACTTTGTACTTCAATTTTACAGTTAAATTGTGCCTTGCGTTTTATTAGTAGACAAGTTCTAATGTTATCGCGCGTATCTTTTTTGTACAGCTATCTGGCTTAAGTAAAAGTTATTTACCATAATTCGTGTAATATAAAAGCATTGCGATCTTTATTTTGTCTTTCAATATTTGCATGTTGGATATATTTCATGTCTATTTTTAACTATTTTTATCATTAATAATTCAATACTATACGTAACTATAAAGCTTTTGATTAAGCAATACCAAATCGATTGTTATTTTTGAGTGAAACCTAATATTCGTATATTTGGGGAAATGAATTGCGATGATTAATTTTGTAATGGATGTATACACATATGTGTTTAATTTTCAATCGAAGATACATGTTACATTTTTAAATTATTTTCCTGGCTACGCCTGTCGAAAATCTACTGTTTCAAGTATTTACTAACGCATTACTGTTACTCTATATTAGTTTTTTCTCCCTATTTCCCTTGTATCACATCTCTACTTACGCAATTATACAATTTTACCTACGTATATTTTTTCCTTTCTTTTGTTTTGATTGCATTGTTATTTACGCCTATACCCTCCTTTGCTACCTGTAAAATGGATTATTGCTCGTTTTGCCGAATATTGATCCGTCTGCAGTGTTAGACGGCGTTTGGGGATTCTGCAATGTGACATCTTTAGTAATTAATGGTTATCACCTCTGGATAAGCTGAAGGCTTGATTGGATTTTTAAATGCGGCAACAGGTGTGTCCGGCAGGAGTAACAACCCCCACTTGATTATGGTTATGCTATTCTTCTCTTCGTTTTGGATGGCGTCGCAAAGATATGTATTAAAATATATTAAAGCACGTTTTCATTTATTGTATAAAAAGGAATAATATAATACTAATTAAATATTCGCAATGACTTAAGCATAACAATGGCTTATAGTATTTGAAATTTTATAATTTACAATATAAGTCTGTAGTCGTAGTTCCAAAAATATGTACTACTAATTGGGCGTGAAATCAGTACACGTAATAACCCGTATTTTATCCGGAAAAGCTTCAGTATGACGGTAGTAGAGTAATGGCATGGACTGGGAAGAACTGGACGATACGCCGGCCTTTATTTCACAGAAAACGGAGCTTTCCCTGCCCGGAAATATCTGGATGAGACTAAGACCTATTATTCTTGCATACCTAGCAGTATTGAAAGAAGAATTAACTTTTTATGTACGATAATGCGAAAAACATTGTGAACAACTGGAGTGATAACGTTGGTATACAGAGAATGAAGTGTCCAACCAATTCCAAACCTAGATGTTGTGGGAAGACGTATTGCTATACAAAATACGTCACCAAAACGCAACCCTATTCTGGATAGCATTACGTTTCCCACAATATCCGTGTTATATTATTTATTCATCTGGGGAACTGGTTGGGTTGGTTCTCTATACAAATTTAACTATTAATAAAGTTGTTGGTAATTTTGATGGAACCTGTGGTTGATTAACTTAATCACTGAAGGTTGGTATATAACTACTTGCCACATTAATTGATTCCTAGACTATATTGTTTGCCTAAAATACATAAACCAGGCAACTCAATGAGGCCAATTGTCTCAGGGATCAACTCCCCTACTTACTTGATTTCAAAATGGCTAGTGAATGAATACAAAAATTTGCCCGAAAAACTTGAAAGCCTATCAGTTACTAATCCAGTAGAATTTATTCAAAAGATTAAAGACTGTAAATTAGAAGACGGGGAAATTTTAGTATCATTCGACGTAGCGTCATTGTTCCCTTCGGTACCGATTCCAGAAACTTAAAAATATTTAGAAGAATTTTTGCACAAAAATAAGATCGAACCAGAGAAAATAAAGGAATACGTGAGATTAACAAACCTTTGCATGTCCCGAAACTGTTTTAAATTTGAAGGGAAATTCTATGAACAGAAACAGGGAACTGCAATGGGCAATTGTCTTTCTCCTTCATAGCGGACTTATTCATGTGTAATTTTTAAATTGAATTAAAACATTAGGCTACATATTTTCCAAGAATCTGGATTAGGTATGTAGATGATATTTTCGCGATTTTCAATACACATATATGCACTGAAACTGAATTTAGTTTCATTGCAACTAACACTAGCAGTAGTTGAGCTCTGAAGATGTCCCATACGAGTGGGTACGAAACGTCGGCAGTTATACGAGTGACGCGGTCCCAGCCCGGAAGGTCAGAAGAAGATAGTATGGACCACGACTGCGGAAGTCTACGTACGATATAATATGATTCCAAAAATAATTAAATCATCGAACTAGTTTAGGCATTTTTATGCTGCCACTACAGGACATTTGATACTGCTCATCCTGTACGCGAATATACTGAAACCAAATTATGTTAAATCGACTTTTTAACTTCAAAATTTATTATATTTTATGAAATATTAATTAATTGCTTTGAGCAGTGTATTACAAATACGTCCATGTAGATAATTTCTTTCAACATTTTATTATTAAATTTATTTGTTCGCTGACGTGAACTCACTCGTGTCTCTGTTGAATACTTTCACATTTTGTCGTCGTCTCGTTATTTTTTGGTAAACGATTGCAATTACTTTCTAGACTTTTGATCGCAACAAAAAACACTAGTCTAAAAACGAATTGATTCGTAATTTAACAAACGAATTGTTAGTGATAAAAAATAAGCTAGTTAACATGGTCTCTATAATGATTTATTTGTAGTGGAACCTATTATATCACTTATAAAGGATATTATTAATCAACGGCGTTTTGTGAGGTGTAAAAACGAGAAAGTTAAATAATATGTATGAACAATATTTACTGAGGCGAGTAGTGTTGAATATTTAATACTCACTAAAGGCGATAATACAAATAAAACTGCTTAAAATAAGCTTTTATAACTAACTACTGATTATTTATTTAGTCGATATTTTAAAATTTACCAATCTGTTACTTTTAAACGACAAACTTATTTTAAAATTAAATTAGAAATTATGTTTGGTGACTTGTAGTTCAAATGGTTTGCACCTCGAATAGATCAACCATATTACAATAATGTTACCGCACTTTTTTTTTGAAGTGTTGTCAACATGGTGCCAAACTTGATACTATTTGAAACCCTTTTACCTCTTACGATGTAAAGCTGTGGATAGTTAAACTCTGTGGATGATATTGCCGATAGATTAGTTAATAAATTAACTTTTGCTGATGTTTTTATCATGTACGAGTTGTAAAAGTGTATACCAGAAAATCTCCCTATTTCTACTTCTGTGTTGATAATCAAATGCATTTCATATAAAAACTATTAGGTGCGCGACTAAGTTCTCGTTGTTTTTTTGATGAAAATGCAACTTTATTATAAAAAATGTTTGCAAATGAATCATTCTAAATATTGCCCATCGCTAGCGACAACTTTTTCCCATTTTTCTGGCAGAGATCGAATACCGTCACGGTAGAAATGTTCGTCTTTTGAGGCTATCCACGAATCAAGCCATTTTGAGATGTCTTCATATGAGCGGAACTGCTGATTAGCCAGACCATGTGCCATCGAACGGGACAAGTAATAATCGGACAGCGCAATATCTGGGGAATATGGCGGGTGGGGTAGGACCTCCTATTTGAGCGTTTCTAAGTAGGTTTTAACGGGTTTGGCAACGTGGAGCCGAGCGTTGTCGTGCTGTGGAATCACTTTTTCGTGCCTCTGCTCGTATTGTGGCCGCTTTTCGCGAAGTGCTCGGCTCAATCGCATCAATTGAGTTCAATACTGTTCCCCAGTGATGGTTTCGTTCAGTTTCAATAGCTTATAATAAATAACACCACCCTGGTCCCACCAAATACACAGCAAAACCTTCGCAGCGGGAATATTCGGACGAACCGACGACGTAGAAGCATGACCGGGCAGTCCCCATGATTTTGTTCTGTTTGGGTTGCTGTAATGAATCCATTTTTCATCACCCGTAACGATGCGATGAAAAAAACCCTTCCTTTTTTTGCCGCTGGAGTAGTTGTTTACAGGCGAAAAAACGACGCTCAACGTCTCTTGGCTTCAAATCATAAGAAACTCAATTTCCTTGTTTTTGAATCATTCCCAACGCATGCAATCGCTGGGAAATGACTTGGCGGGTAACTCCTAATGCTGAAGTTTGCGTTTGGCACGGATCCTCATCGAGCAATGTCTCCAATTCAGCGTCTTCGAAGGTTTTTGGTCTTCCTTCACGTGAACGGTCGTCAACATCGAAATCACCGTCTTTGAAGCGACGGAACCAATCACGGCACATTGTTTCACTTAGAGCAGCATCTCCGTAAACTTTTTGGAGTTCTCGATGCGCTTCAGTGCGCGTCGTTTTTCTTCGAATGAAAGAAGAAAAGCAACACTTCCCGCAAATGAGGATTATTTGGCACAAAATCAGACATTTTCACACAACCAAAAGTATATGACGCAAAAACAAAATCATTAATGTGTCAAAGCGGTTTGTTTACCATATGTCTAAGCTTGGTTCATGACGTTTTGGTTATGTCACAATCGACCAGCACTTTCTACTGGAGCCATCTCTTGAAAAACAGCGAGAACTTAGTTGCGCACCTAATAGTTATAGTTCATTTCAAGATATTTTAATTTGACTAAATAGACAAGTAAGTACTTTTATAGGGATTAATGAAACGTAAAAACATCTAAGATGTGAGTTGTTCTTGCTTTAATAGCCAAAGTTGTATTAAATAAATTGTGTCTAAGTAAGTGAACTTGACTTGTTTATTTATATATATTAGTTCTGGGAATTAAATTTAATAGTCATTACTTAATATTATATCATTAAAATGGCGTTACAACTTGATATTTATTATATCTAAGCAATACAGTACACATACATTTTCGTTAGTAGAGAAATACAAGTCGTAAGGCGAGAAAGCATAGTTATGATGAATAATATATTTTAAATACATATTATCGTACTCTACCGGAAAGACGAATGTGTATATTTCTTAAATGCACAGACTGTTAGCCTACAATGTACATATATTATCTTGTCAAATTTTGCTAAAGTATTCGAACTTATTCTCTATGACAAGTTATTTAGCTGTGTTAAACCTTTCTTATCCATTAGGCAACATGGATTTATTCCAGGCAGATCTACTGTTACCAATCTGGTCGAGATCGCTCAATTTATCGGGGAACTACTTGATAAATGTCAGCAAGTAGATGTCATATATATGGACTTCAGCGAAGCTTTCGATACCATTAATCATGGCATTTTGATTTCTAAGTTGACATCTTTTGGCTTTGCTCCCAATATTACCAATTTATTTTTTCCTATCTACAAAATCGTTCCTATTATGTGCATTATAATGGGTACTCGCCTAAGCTCTTCGATATTTCCTCTGGTGTCCCACAGGGTTCTCATTTGGGACCCCTTGTGTTTAATATCTACGTTAATGATCTCTTGGAACGTCTTGACTGCAGAGTGTTAGCTTACGCCGACAATCTAAAAATCTTCAGCTGTATTAATTCACTTGACGACAGTAGTAATCTTCAATTAAATCTGTGCATTATTGACGATTGGTGTACCCACAATCAGATAAAGCTCAACATCGACAAATGTGCTGTTCTCTCTTTTAGTAGAAGTGATACTCCGCTTTACTATAACTACAATGTTCGGCAATCCATTATACCTAGAGTACACAACTTCAAGGATCTTGGAGTTTTGTTCAACTCGCATCTTAGCTTTTTTAAGCATATAAGTAGCATAACTTCATCGTCTTTCAGAGGTCTTAGGTTCCTTATTCGTTCTTGCAGGGGTTTTAGTAGCTCGCACACTTCGAAGGTTTTTTACGGTTCTCTTGTCCGCTCCAGATTGGAATATGCTTCAGTTGTGTGGTACCCGCTTTACCATTACCAGCAGTTACTCCTGGAGTGTGTTCAAAAGCGGTTCCTTAAATATTTATCCTACAGGATCGATGGACATTATCCTGCCTTTGGTTTGACGTATGAGGGTCTACTTGCTAGGCACAATTTTAATTCTCTTGGTATACGCAGGGAGAAAGCTAGTGGCGGTTTTCTTTATAAATTAATAAATAATTTTATTGATTCTTCTGTGCTGTTGTCCCAGGTTGATTTCATCGTGCCTAGTCTTGATACTAGATCATCGGCAACCTTCTCAATAGCTAGAGCAAGAACCAATGTTCTCTACAAGGCTCCACTGATACATATGTCCAGAAATGTCAATGTATTACACGAGGATCCCTTTCGTTAATTTGCATCTAATATTGTTCGTTCAGTTTTTTTTAAATGACTTAGATTACATTATTATAAGTGTGTATATTTTTTTGTTAATTGGATTCTTATTTTTCTTTGTATTACATTAACTGCAGTGCATTATGTCCTGTAAATGGTCTGTGTAACTGTTGGGCATTAAAGATTATTATTATTATTATTATTATTATTATTATTGTATTTGTTTATTTCATTCATAGTAATAAGTTTCGGGGTTGCTAATTGCTTACCAAACTCATAATCTTTACTTGCGCTTGATAAATTTTAGGAAAGTAACAGGAAGAAAAAGAAAGAAAGTAAAGAAAGAAAAGAAAGAAAAGAAAGAAAAGAAAGAAAAGAAAGAAAGAAAGAAAAGAAAGAAAAGAAAGGAAAGAAAGTAAGGAAAAAAAAAGAAAGAAAAAAAGAAAGACGAGAAAAAACAAAAAAGGAAGAAAAGAAAGAAAACAATCGAAAATAATAATATGCTCTCCACAAGAGCTTTAGCACAAACTACAAATGTAAGCAGATCCTCCGTGCATAAACTACTAAAACGAGAACATTTTAAGTCGTATCATTTTCAAAACCATCAGGAATTAATTGCGAATGATGCAGAAAGAAGAAGTAACTTTTGTGAAATCATGTTGGATAAGCTTCATAATGATGATACTTTACTACGCAGAATTTGCTTTACAGATGAAGCAACATTTTATGTAAATGGTGAAGTAAATTCACAGAACTGCCGCTACTGGAGTAGACAAAATTTGCATAGATATCATATCACAAGGACTCAGCGGCCACAGAAAGTCAATGTTTGGACTGGGTTGATTGGACACCATATTGTAGGACCGTTTTTTATTGAGGGTACTCTTACAGGAGAAAAATATTTAGAATTGCTTGAGTACAGAGTTATGCCAGCCCTCCACGCTTTAAATATTGATGGTGAGATTTGGTACCAGCATGATGGCGTGCCGGCACATAATTCTCATATGGTTAGAACATTTTTCAACCAAAGATTTCCAAACCGTTGGATAGGCCGTGGAGGAGAAGTAGAATGGTCCGCAAGGTCACCAGACCTGTCTCCAAACGATTTCTTTCTTTGGTCATGTATCAGAAATAAAGTTTTTTATGGAGAACCTCTAAACAATATTGACCAATTAAAAAATAGAATACGAGTTGCTGCAAGAGAAATAACTCAAGAGCAGATACAAAATACAATAAATGAATTCTACAATCGCTTAGGATACTGTCTGGCCGTCAATGGTGACATTTTTAAAAATTTGTTAAATTAGTTTTGTTCGACTACTGTATTTCACATCCTATGTTGCAAAATAAAATACACGCTAAAATACATTGCTGTCATTTCATTATTACGTTATGTATGTACATATGTGCATGTTGCATTATAAAATATATTCACGGTATAAAAAATACATTATAATAACTGAATCTACAAGTCTGTATACTATACAATAGATTTTGTACCATTACTGTTATGTATGGAAGTAAAATTTTAGTTACTTAACAACTTCCACATCCAATACAAATTTAAAGTTTCCGGGAAACGTTTTTATTTTTTTTAACATTTACTAATTAGAAGTAGTTTCAAAATTTCCCACAGGACACATTTATTAATTTAATGCTGTCTTGGTATTTCGTCACACAGTAATGTAAAAATGCAAAAAATTTTAGAAAATCGTTTGCTTTTTTTTTATTTTTGTTACCTCACTGCAGTCCCCGATTGAAATTTCTTTTGATGCTAATTTTAACAATAAAAATGATAAACTAAATGGTGTAAAATAATGCAAAACCAGTTTTATATGTTTTAAAATATAAAAAGCAAATTATTAAGGCGGCTTCATCATTTCAGGTAAGAGATATGAATAATCGATACTACGAGGGCAATTAAAAAAGTGTTCAAACTACTGATTTTTTTGGTAATTTTATTTTCAATGTAATCTCATTTATCTTCAACACATTTGCGGCAACTGTCCTGTAATGACTTTATTCTGTCACCACTAAGTTTTGTTAGTTTTCAAATTAATTTCCTCCTTTAGTTAGTTATCGTTTGCAAAACGACGTCCTCTAAGATGTTTTGTCAAACGTCTAAATAAAGAGAAGTCGGAAGGAATAAAATCTAGATTACTTGGTGGATGGTCTAGCTCAAAGAAATTATACTTGCGGACGATAGGTTGGCCTTTGGCTACTCTGTGAAGTTCGGCATTGTTATGAAGATGGAAGATTTTTTTGTGACGCATCCATGCATGTTTTTTGCTCAATAGTCGTAGATAATGATATTAATATATATACCTAAAGTAAATATTATTATTGTAGTTCACATTGAAGAGTATTTAGCAATAATAATTCCTGCTTGGTCCCAAGGGAAGGTCACCATAAATTTTCCTGCTAAAAATTGTGTGCGATCCTTCTTTTGAGATGGAGAACCGTTATGAAGTTATTATGTGTCTACACTGAAATATGTGTTTTAAGATACGCAGGCAGTGTTGCTGTTGATCTTTTGCCTGAAGGTGACAAAATAAATTTTAAGACATATTGCGATATCTTAATTATTCTGCGTCGTGCAAGCAAACCCAAGACCTCAACGCATCATCTGGCTAGGAATAACTTGATTACCCTCCGTATAGCCCTAATCTAGCGCACAGTGACTTGTTCCTGCACTTGAAAAAGCACCAGACGGTCAGTGCCATGACGATGATGATGACAGGAAAGCATCTGCTCTGCAGTGGTTGGTAAATCATGTGGCAGATTTGTGAGAAAATGGAATTCAGAAACTAGTTGTACGACTTACTATTGATAGTAATTATGTTGAAACCAGATTTAGGTATAGGTTTTTTAATAAAAATAAAATTGTTGAAAAAACTGCACTCGTGTTCTTTTTATATTAAAACGATACTTAAAAAACACGTCTTGTTATATCAAGGAAATATAATTCATCTATCCTCGCCGGAAGGTCATCATAAATTTTCCTGCTAGAAGAACCGTTATGAAGTTATTACGTGGGCTTTAATTTTGTGTTTAGAGCCCAATAGTGTACCTAAGTCTCATGGCTTGTCTTTATCTTAGAGAAAAAGGTCAGTGTCTACACTGAAAAATGTGTAATTGTTTTGAAAAATTTGTCGGCCAAGTATTTAAAGTTTACTCATATCTAGTTTGTCATTGTTACAATGTTTGGTTCATATATATCTAGTGCTCTAGCAATTGTAGAAATTTTCAAACGACGATTCTCGAGAACCACTGTTTCAACTTTCATCCAAATATTAGGGTTGGTTGCATCCTAAGACTTTACGCTTCTTGTGTAATTTCAATGGATTTGCGAAACTATTTTTACCAGTATTTCAATTTAAAATAGACGAAGCACCATCTTCATACACTGCAGTGGTCTGTTTGTAAATAGTTTTAATAGAATTCTATTCCTGTTCAAAAATTTGATGACGTCGGAATGTTCTAATTTCGCAAAACTAGAACGCACAAAATAATGAACGAATTCAAGGCAAATTTGGCACATAAGGTAGAAAAACGTCGTCACTATAGAACATTACCAGGCAACGCACAATTAATCGTTTCTATTATGGCCAGGTAGATTATTTTTCAAGTTTCCCTTACATTACGACGCGTGCTTTTTAAGTAACTACCGTTTTTAAATCTGGCATCTGCATCTATTTATTATTCAGACGTCAGTATTAGAGCATTCGTTCGTATTTATGTTTCTTTGGACGTATTTAAAATGCCTGACAATTGAAAATATCAGCAATTGTGAAATGCACCTCGTCATTAGTTCATCGATTAGTGAAAGGATTAGTGAAGGGTATGGAGAAAATATTACGAGCGAGAAAATGATACGGAAATAAGTTAGAATATTTAGAGATGGCTGTGCTAATGTTCATGGAAAGTGTACTTAGTACAGAAACTTGATGCAAAAGTTCGAGAAAACAGACACTTTATGATTTTGTCATTATCTGATAAGTTTCCGCAAGTTTCAAGGAGTGTTATGAAATGTTGGCAATGTATAAATTATCAGAAGCTTACGCAAGTTATGAAAGATGCTGACTAAGGTGCACAAAACCAATCGTGCAGTGTGTATTGACATTCCATGAACGGAACTGTGATAAAGGTAATAAGTTTTTAGGCCTAATTGTTACTGATAGAAGATAGATGGTTCATATGACACCAGATCAAAACAGTTATTCATGGAATGGAGGCATTCAACATCATCCAAGATAGTGAAGTCCAAACAAGCAATTCAGCACAAATTCATCTGCACTGTGTTTTAAGATACGCAGGCAGTGTTGCTTGTTGATCTTTTGCCTGAAAATGACAAAATAAATTTAGAGACATATTGCGATATCTTAATTATACTGCGTCGTACAAGCAAAATAAGGGGCGTGTCATATTCAGTAAGGAAATTGTTTTGCTTTATGACAATGTTCCTCCACACGTAGCTCGTCGAACCCAAGATCTCAATGCATCATCTGGTTAGGAATAACTTGATCACCCTCCGTATAGCCCTAATCTAGCTTACGGTGACTATCGCTTATTCCTTCACTTGGAAAAGCACCAGACGGTCAGCACCATGACGATGATGATGACATGAAAGCATCTGCTCTGCAGTGGTTGGGAAATCATGTGGCAAATTTGTAAGAGAATGGAATTCAGAAACTAGTTGTACGACTTGATAACTGCCTTAATATTGATGGTAGTTATGTTGAAACCAGATTCAGGTATGTTTTTTAATAAAAATAAAATTGTTGAAAAAACTGCACTCGTGTTCTTTTTATATTAAAACGATACTTAAAAAACACGTCTTGTTATATCAAGGAAGTATAATTCATCTATTCACGCCGCCACTTTTGCTCAACATGCAGTTCGCCACTGTGATTTTCAATAATTGGTCGTCTTTTTTACAACTAAAATGTGGTTTCTTGTAATTATATTTTATTTAGTAATTTGAAATAGTAACTTTGGCGAAATGACCTAAATCGCGACGAAAGGCAAATAGCTGTGATAGTCCAAATTTAAAGACAAAATTTTTGAACACTTTTATAGGGATATAAAAGTATTAATTAAGTGATTACATTCAAAAATTGTGTAGTGAATTTATGATGATTATTACGTGCTCTTGAAAAGTATAGTTTCTACCAAGCCCTGTTATTCAGTCTGAACTAAAAAGAATTATAAACACCTAGAGAAATTAATATTTAAGAAACGAATTTAAATATTAATTTCCCTAGGTGTTTATAATTCCTTTTAATTCAAACTAAATAGCAGGGCTTGGTATAAGAACAACTTCATTTTTATTCATACGATCTCATATGATTCGATAAACGTTCGTGTAAGTTGAGACTATAATATTAACAGTCATCCAGGCGCTTCGAGGAACACGAAATTTTCGAAATTGTTCCGTAAATATTTGAGAACGGCCCGATGAACTGTTCTAGCGGGCATACAAAGAAAAAAAAGACACCCACATCAGCATATTACACTTAACCACATTAATATTTCAGAGCGCATTTATTCTTCTTCGGGGTTTGACACGCACTTTGAATTTCAATGGACAAGAATCATACTGGCCGTGGCTTCGTGAACGCTATATGACGAACCCGCGTGAATGTAGTTGAGTGTCTATGCGTGTGTGTGTTGTGCATGTGAGGCTTAAAGTACGTTACTTTCATCGATAAAGATCTGAAATACCGTTTTCATTTCATTCTTTCTTTTCATTGTTTTATATTCACGTTAATGTGAAAAAGGGCAAATTACGATACACTAGTCTACGTTGGTAACTTTTGGTATTGTGATCAAGTAGCGTATACTACGAGTACATTTTATGGAAAACAAATATTTACTTTAATAAAAGGTCAAGTTAACTTTAATTTCGTTTGGATTCTAATGCAAACGTTTCTCTGTTTATAATGTGGTTCAATGTATCATATATTTCAAATTCTTTCAATTATAAATGTAACGAAATATTGCATTGTCTCTTATAAACAAGATACACATCTCCCTTCTTAATGTCCAACAGTAATTTGCTAACATTACAGAATTTGATTTGCGCTTGTACTGTTTCTGAATCCCCAAAGTGTCTTGGTGGTGGTTGTCCATATTTTCCGGGTAAATGTCTAAGTGGGAATGTGTACTGTACGGAACATATTGGACCAGGCACCATGAAATGCTTGTATCTTCCCAATTACCAAAGTTTTGTAATTTTTAATTTTTTTATTTCTCAACAAATTGGTAAAAACTTGTAGCAGACGTGGCCACATACGTAACTTTTTTCCACGCTGTTAATTTAATCACCGAAGGTTGGTATATAACCTATCTCCACATTAATTTTCGTATTCTGTATACGTATTTCGACAACTAAGCTGTCATCACCAGCAGATATCTGGCGATGATGACAACATAGTGTCTTGGGATTATTTATGTAAATAGAAATTGTAATAAAAGTTGAGCGTGCGTTGGGTCTTTCGACGGTACAGGTCGTGTACGGAATTTGTCTCGCGCGAATTTTGCCGTGGTTTTCCAGGTGCGACACCGCTTAACTACCTGCCAATAGGGTTATATATTAACCTTAATTAAGTTAATCAACCATAGCCTCTATCAAATTTACCTCACCTGCCGCCAAAGCATCATCCCGACAAGTGCATACATAACAACATTTATTACTAATTATATTACAAATGTCTTGAATCTCATTATAGTGCATATTTCATATTTGGAGTAAGACCTATCGTTTTTAAACAACGCTAGCAACAATCAATAAATAAATTAAATTAAAAGATATGAAAATGAATTCTTGCCGTTAACGGTCAAAGTTTTAAAATCTAGGATGGCAGAGTCTTGATTCATGGTGTCGGGCGGCTGGAAGGATTTCCACTGAGGATTGGTTGACATAGTCAATCGGCACAATGATTTTATATATCTTCACTTCGTATCGTTTCTTCTTAAGTGTAGTGAATATCACAGAATGGTTATAAAATATATGGTACTCGCTAATACCCACAGTGTCAAGAGTATAATATATTGTGTTTTTTTAAATATAATATATGGCAGCCAATACCGTAATTTCACTTTTTTATATTTCTTTTGTTTTCCAGTTTAAAACATTTCACAATACAATCATTATTATTATTATTAAACATTCAGTTCACAATATATATGTGTGTGTGTTTTCTAGTTTATAAATGTATATATATACTGATCGAAAAAAATTCTCTTAGTATTATTTTATGTATCTTTCATTAATTAATAAATTATAAAATAAAAACTCGAGTTTTTCAAGTATGAAGACGCCACGTTGTTTAATATTTATTTGGCAGCCATCAATAGTGCACGTTATTTGAAAGACCTCAGCCCAAACGAAATTAAAGTCAACTTTTATTTCGGTTGGGCTGAGGACTGGGTTCTACTCTGAGTGAGTCTGCTCCTTTGTTTACAACAGTGAATTATTGGGCAGCAGAGTTTAAACGAGACCGTACGAGCTGCCACGGCGAGCATCGCAATGGTTGACCAAATGGATGACGACTCCAGAAATGGTGAAGAAAATTCACAAAGCGGTACTGGATGATCGTAAATCGCATATTATCTGAAAAATTGGACATAAGAAAACTGTGTGCAAGATGGGTGCCGCGTTTGCTCATACTCGAGCAAAAACAGTGTCGTGAAGATATTTCAATTGAGGGTTTAGCGAAATTTCACAGCAAAAAGCAGAATTTTTGCACCCTTTCATAACCATGGATGAAACAAGGGTCCATCACTTCACACCCGAGATAAAAGAACAATCAAAACAATGGACTCAAAAGGGAGAACTGCCTCCAAAGAAAACGAAGACCGTTGCATCTGCAGGCAAGGTCATGGCATCGGTTTTTTGGGACGCGCGTGGAATAATTTTCATTGACTATCTTGAAAAAGGAAAAACTATCAACGGCGAGTATTATGCGAACTTATTGCAAAATTTGAGGGAAGAAATCAAGCAAAAACTGCCGCATTTGGCTAAGAGGAAGGTGTTGTTTCATCAAGACAATGCACCAGCTCACAAATCCGTTATTGTAATTGCCAAAATTAATGAATTAAAGTTTGAATTACTACCTCATGCATTCTATTCGCCAGATTTAGCCCCCTCAGATTATTTTCTATTCCCTAAACTTGAAAAAATGGGTCAGGGGTCAAAGATTTTCCAACGATGAGGAAGTGATGTCCGTCGTTAATGGTTATTTTGAGAAGCAAGACAGTTCGTATTATAAAAAGGGTATCGAACTTATTGGACATCGCTGGGAAAAGTGTATAGAGCTGAAAAAAGATTATATTGAAAAATAAATATATTTCTTTCCAAAATTTTTGTGTTTTCTATATTGAGTTGGGTACTTTTGGGACAACCCCCGTATACATTTTCAAAGTGTTAAAATTATGTTATAAATATAAATATTTATTTCCGCCGACACTTAAGAAAAAAAAAAAAAACCATCAATTATGCTAAATTCTAAATCGTTTTTATGATTTTACATGGAGATGCATCAATATGAAAATTAAAAAAGACGTCAATGACCAACGCCATTCCTCTCACGTAATTTATAAACCGTCACGTTTCTTTTTCGTTTTCTTCTTTTTTAATTTTCCTTCTCTCGCTTTCGTTTTATTCATTTCGTGCGCGCGAGTATGTCGTTTTGAATGTGGGTATGCGTGTGTGATTGTGTGTGTATATGTTTGTAAGCGTGAATACGATTGAAAAACCCGTATGTGAAGTAATCGAGGAAAGAATTATTTGAAAAACGTCGCGGCGTCTTAGGCTTTTATTACTTTTAATGCTTGAATAAATTTTTCCTATTTGCGTATCGTCTAAAACTAATGAGATACGGTTTAAATAATAGATATTTATTGGAAATTGAAATTAAATTACATTCGACAGTAAGTTTCAACTTTAGAAGTATGACACTGATGAAAATTGATACTAACATTCTTTAGAGATACGACAAATCATAGTTTTTAACATTTGTATGTAGGTATGGAGTCTGCAAAGAGGTTATGTAACGATTATGATCACCTAATACGATTCTAAGACTAATAAAGCAAATATAACCGTTTAAAATTTGTTTCATGTTTATAGAATAGCATCATATTATGCATTATGTGCGTAATAATTGTTTACGTTTTTAATCACATATTTAGATATTAACGAAAACAAAAGATTGGCCAAAAGGTAATTTATTACTATGGTGGCCGTTTATATATCGGCAATAGCAAACAAAAAAGAACTCTTTATTATCGCAAATAGTTTTATTGCTTTTCAAAATATTCTAATTGAAAATCGATGCACTTTCGCATTCGTTTAAACCAATCCGAAAAGCATTGCTGCCACTGTGAAGGCGATATCTCCAAAATATGAGTTTTGAATGCCTCAACTGCCTCTTTCGGCGTAGACAGTTGACCACGAAGTTTATTCTTCACGTGTGAGAACAAAAAGAAATCACAGGGTGCTAGATCAGGGCTGTACGGTGGATGGCTCATCAATTCAAAATTTTGCCAGGTTAAATATTCAATTGTCTGAACCGACCTGTGAGAGCTCGCATTGTCATGGTGAAGAATGATCTGTCGTTTTCGGTTTGTTTTCCTTATTTCTTCAAAAACTATTGGCAAACAAACAGTTGTGTACCATTCAGAATTGATCGTTCCACAACTCTCTAAAGGAACGGTTGCAACGTGACCTGTTTTTCCGAAAAAACAGGCGACCATTTGTGAAATCATAGTGACCATGTTGACAACCTTCAAAACGGCTAATTTTTTACCTGAGGGGTGAGAATACTTACGTTTAAAATTAACAATTGAAAAATGTTGGGTTATGACCTTTTTTTGATTTTCTACACCATTTTGCTACATCACGGATGATTATTTGAACAACCTGAGCGAAACGAAGGATCTTGGAGTGATATTTATTCAAGTTCTCAGTTTTGTACCAAACATTATAAGTATTTGCTCTGAAACTTTTAAATCATACCATCAATGATACCACTTTATATCATATACTACGTTTCTGCAGCCAGTAAAAAATAATATCCCATATATTCCTGGGCATTCTTAGCTTTGGAAAGCATTCATCGTAAATTTTTGAGGTTTTTTTTTAAATTTAAAAATCGGTGGAGTTTATCCACAGAGAGACGCGTCGCGTAACATGACTTAAATTATGACAGAAGAGATGTCCTTTATGAAGGGCTTCTATATGATCTTGATACTAACATCATTAACGGTTCTTTTTACTCGGCCATACGCGTTTTTTGGTACACCGCATTAACTCCTAGAGCAATTCTATTTATATTTCTAGTCTCGATTAAAAGAACGAACGTTTTGTGGTGAACGCCAGTCAATATTTTGCACGGTCAACAGAATATTGGAGAACATATTTACCTAGGCGAATCTTTATGAATATTTTTATTTGGTATTTTTTTTGCATAATATAACTATTACAATGTCATGAATAAGTAATAAAATAATGTATATAACGTATTTTATCCTGTTATTTAGCTTCTGGAAATGGATGATTATTTATATTATGTTATAGTAGTAGAGAATGAATACTCCATTGTCTACTCACGAATATATTCGGATGGTAGATATGATCTCAGTTCACATTCACTTACTGTACATACATAACAGGTTTCAAAATTACTTTTTTACAAGGTAATTTACGCTATAGCTACACACGAAACTTCGTGAGTTTTCAAAGTATTTCTCTTCAGCATTAATATATTTTCAAGAAGAATTTTGCAAAATTGTTTATTTTAAATTAAACTTCCTGACGATGCCGCAAGGCGAACTATACATAGAGATATGTATTTAAAATAAATTTTGTGATATATATATGTATATACAGTAGCGAGCATAAAAAATGCAACTCTGTAATACACAACCTTACAACGAATCTTTTTTAAAATAACGGTAACTAATTCATCTCTTCTTTGGGTAGTATATTCTTTTGTTTGTGAGTAAGCAATTCTAAAACATTCTGTTTAAATTGTTCATACACAAAGTTTTAAATTCCATCTTTAAGGCCAGAAGCAAATAATTTCAATGTTTACTTTGTAATAGAAACAGCTATCGACACATAGCAAAAGAACCATTATTAAATTATTAGACGAAGGGAAAAGCATGCGAGAAATTGGACTTCTTTTTGGAGTTAACATATCTACAATAAGTCGTGTAGCTTCTCGTTTTAGCGCGAAAAAAAGTGTTGAAAGAAAATCAGTCAGTGGTCGTCCTCGCAAAACTACAGCTCGCCAAGATCGTCGAATGTTAAAATTAGTAAAAAACGATCCACGAAAGATGGCAGTAGACGTTGCCAGTTTCGCTAATGAGCAAATGAGTGTTTCTATTGGGGTACACACTGCACGTCGAAGGCTCTGCGAAACCAATTTGCATGCTAGACGACCAGCAAAAAAGCCCATGATAAGCAGAGTTAACAAAAAGAAACGTCTTGACTTTGCTAAACGGTATCAGCATTGGTCAAGTCAGCAGTGGTCTAAGATCTTGTGGAGCGATGAAAGTAAATTTAATTTATTCGGCTCGGATTGAATAAATTACATTCGTAGACCACCCAATCAAAGAGATCGTCCTAAATTTCAGCTGCCAACAGTCAAATATGGTGGGGGATCAATAATAGTGTGGGGCAAGAAGCACGGTATTTAAAATTAAAGCATGGAACATATGATAGCTCTTTCTAGGTGCGTTCTCCCGTAATGGAGTCGGTCCATTAATCAAAATTGAAGGGACAATGAATGCAAATAAATACTGTGATGTACTTGCACAGCACATGGTACCTCACCTTTGTGAAAAATGGCGCCTGGCAGCATATTTCAGCACGATAACGATCCCAAGCACTCAAGTCGCTTAGTTCGAAACTTCTTAAGCGATAATGATATGCAAGTTTTGGACTGACCATCACAATCTCCCGATCTAAACCCCATAGAAAATCTATGGGAGCTTGTAGATCGGGAAGTAAAGAAGAAAAATCCATCCAATATAAAAGAATTGGAATCAATTTTAAAAGAAAAGTGGAGTGAAATGCCCTTAAATACTATAATAGCACTAGTCGATTCTATGCCTTCCAGATTAAAGGCAGTGATAAAAAGTAATGGCTACGCTACTAAATATTAGATTTAAGTTAAATTTACCAACAAAATATGTTTGAATTTAAATAAATATGTTAAACTATAAACAGTTGCATTTTTTTTGCTCGCAAAGAATACGTAACTTTCCCATTAAATTAAAAAAAAAGTATTTATTAAACTTATAAAGACATAGCAACTCCACCTAGTCTATCACAACTGTAGCGAACTAAAAATCATACAAAAATATAAATTGATTTTTAATGTTTTTAAAGAATCACACCTTCACAATATGTTAATAAGCGTTGCATTTTTTTATGCTCGCTACTGTATGTATATATATAATAATAATAATAATAATAATAATAAGCTTTATTTTACTATCTATTATGATACAAATAAAAAGGTAACGTCATTGTCTATGATGGTCTGTGTGTGTATGTATGTACGTGTATATGTACTGTGTGTAAGTGTGGTGTAAACATATGTGTGCACAAAGCAGAACATACAGTTTAATATTTGATTAGTTTAATCTGCTCTTGGAACTCCGCTACTGTGTAGAATCCGTTTTGTAAAAGAAATGTTTTTATATCATTTCTGAATTTCAAAATGGGTTTTTCAGTCCACGATAATGGCAACCTGTTAAACATATCCAAATGTTTGTGTTGGGCAGCAGTAGTACGTAGCCTATGGATGGGAAGAAGTACTTGTTGTCTGGATCTCAGTTGTATTGCTCTTCCCTCCCCTTTTCTTTTCTGGGTTGGTAGCTCTCGTTTAGCGCGCAGCAATTGCTTGAATATGTAAGTGGAGGCCAATGTCATTATTTTATTTTTTATGAATATAGGTCTACAATGTGCCGTTATATTAACTTGTTCTATTATTCGTAGTGCCTTCTTTTGTAAATTAAAAATGTCATTTGCATGCACTGAATCGCCCCATAGTTGGACACTGTATGCCATCTGCGAGTGAAAAAGTGCGTGATAAGCTGTTTTTGCAGTTTCCTTATTTGTAATGGCTCTGATTCTCCGCACAGCATTTATTGCACAAGAGAGTTTTTTCGAGAGGGCGTCCACTTCATCCTTCCAGGTTAGTCTGGTATCTAAATGTATTCCCAATATTTTCATTGACCCTGCATTCGCGGGAGTTTCTTTCCTTTTGGAAGTGAATGCCAGTTTAACAGTTTTGGCTTCATTCAGGACCAGCTTGTTTGCCATGGCCTCCGACAGCGTTTCGTGAGCCCCTTCTCCAAGTTGCTGATCGCTCTTCCCTCTACATAGAAACGTTGTGTCATCAGCGTATTGCACAACCATTTGCGTGACATGTTGCGGAAGGTCATTGACGTACAGGCAGAACAGAAGAGGGCCCAAAAGAGATCCTTATATATATATATATATATATATATATATATATATATATATATATATAAGTGTTTTAATGTTAATTGTATTTATTAGTTACAAAAAAAATGATCGAGATCCAACCTCTTCGTATATATATTCGTGCATTTTATTATATTCACATAGTTATATGTTTATTTCCAGGTATATTAATATATAATCGTTTTCATTCTTAAAATATCACGTATGTATATATTGTACATTGCATTATATTTGTTTATTTATATTTTTTTCTATAGAGTTTCAATTACACATCAACTAATGTATATTGTAAACTTTGTTATACCCGTTCCAAAGAAACCTGTAGAAATTTTATAAATTTTCTAACCTAAAATTACCTAATTAAACAACTCTTTGTGTCTAATCAGAGAAATTTGCACGTATTTAGTTTTCTTGTTCAATGATACAGAGTGCGGCAGAAATAATCCTTGAATATTAAACGTAAATAAAAAAGTAAGCTTAGAAGCTGAAAAATTCTAGTTTTTACTGCTTCTTACATCATATAAGTATATGTTGCAGAAATTTATAAAAAAAATTACTGCTCTCTGGTGAGATACAATTTGTAACTGAAAAATACTAATTTTCGTTATCTCACCAGAGAGCAGTAATTTTTTTTATAAATTTCTGTATGCGAGGTGTGTCTATTAAATAACGAGACTGACGCTGTAACATTTAATTTTGGTTTCACATATATTAGCTTATTATCACCTTCAATATACACCCGTGCAACGCTCCATGCGAATCTTTCATTGTTCGAAACAGTGTTGGAAGTCTTCTTCTGCCAGCTCCTTCAGGGCGCGTGCCGCTTTCGCTTTCATAGCTTCAACGGACTCAAATTTTGTTCCCTTTAATACAGATTTCATCTTAGGAAACAGATAGAAGTCGCACGGCGCAAGTCGGATGATCTAACACTGGGATGCTGTACTTGGCTAGAAACCTCTTGACTGACAATGCGGAATGAGCCGGTGCATTGTCTTGGTGGAGAACCCATGATTTGTCCTTCCACAATTCGGGTCGTTTTTTCCATATTCTTTCACGGAGTTGAGCAAGAACGTGAGGGGGGGGGGCGCACTCCACGTATTGAGAATTATTGATCAACAATGTAATGGAGGATATCGATAACTATGGTTTGACAACAGATAATGTCAAACTGTGTTGACATTTCTGTTCTGTAAGGTTTGGCAAGTCATCACGAGTCTTTTAACGCCAGAAAAACGTTTCTAATTGGAAATTTACTTTGAAAAAAATAAATCTGTTCGCGAAGTTCATAGAATATTTCGTCAATTTTACGGTCAACATAATCGGCCTAGTGAGCAAGCAATTCGTGCAATTATTCATCTTTTTCGCACTAATTTTACTCTTCTCGATTCAAAACCATCAACAAGACAAAGAAATGTGCGTATCGAAAGAATACGGCTGCTCTAGCGCGAAGTATTGAAGAAGACGCCGAAATGTCGATTCGTTGTCGTTCTCAATTTGTTGGCCTTTGTCCTTCGACTAAGTGGAAAATTTTCCGTAAGGATCTTGGCTTACGTGCCTATAAAATAGAGCTTGTGCAAGAATTGAAGCCAAACGATCATCGCTTGCGTCGCATTTTTGCTGATTGAGTTCATTTAAAACTGGCCGAAGATGAGCATTTCTATAAAAGAATTGTGTTTAGTGATGAAGCTCATTTCTGGTTAAATGGCTACGTCAATAAGCAAAATTGCCGTACTTGGAGCAAAGACAATCCTCAAGCCGTTAACGAATCACCATTACATCCATTAAAATTGACCGTTTGGTGCGGTTTGCACGCTGGCGGTATCATCGGTCCTTATTTCTTTCGAAATGAGAAGGAGCTGCCGTTACGGTGAATGGCGAGCGCTATCGAGCCATGCTGACAGAATATTTGTTTCCAAAAATTAATCGGCTAAACATCGACGACATTTGGTTCCAACAAGACGCCGCAACTTACAATACAGCGCGCTTAACAATCGATTTATTGCAAAATCAATTTGGTGACAACTTTATTTCCAGAAGTAGTCCTGATCAGTGGCCCCCTCGTTCGTGCGATTTAACGCCTCTGGATTACTTTTATTGGGCTATGTTAAGTAATTGGTTTATGCCGACAAACTAGCAACTCTGGAAGCATTGGAAGCCAATATACAAGCCACCATTGACACATACGGCCAGATTTATTGGAAAAAGTAGTCAAAAATTGGACTGATCGAATGGACCATGTAACTCCTAGTCGCGGCGGACATATGCCGGAAATCATATTTAAAAAATAAATGCCATGAAATTATCTACCAGGTTATAATAAAAAAAAATTCATACCAACAATATTTCTATCTTGTATTATCATTTAAAGTTCTCAAGCTCTTAAAAAAACACCCGTTACTTGTTTGTATAATATGTTAGAATGTACTTTGTTGCTTTCTTTCAGTACATTAAATAATTCTAGAAAAAACTAAAATTTTTCTTATTTTTTAGATATGTTCACCCCCATTCAGTGTTATCGTGCTTCCCCTAGGGATGGGGGGCACTCCACGTATTGAGAATCGTTGATCAACAGTGTATATAAATTATAAAAATATTAAGCTCTTATATTAACAAAATAACTTAATCATGGTTCTTTGAAAACATCTACAAGATATGTAAGTCTTCAAATACAGTAATTATGGTCTCATATACTTAATGTTATATAATTTGGTCAATGCAATACAGACATCAAAACAAGGATCTATTTACTTTCTGAATCACAAAATTTACAAATACATCTACATACGTATACATGTACGTACATGTATTTGTTGTATGATGACTTGCTGATTCAAATCAACGGATATTTTTGACACAGTGGCGTGTATGCTCGTTTATCTGCTTTCTTTCTTGCTTACATTGTGTCGTTCTTAGTATTCAGGTTCATCTCTTTCATCTTAGCGTATGTTCACCGAGAAAGATTAATTAAAAGTTTACGTTTTGTGTGTATGTGTTGCGCAACGTCCTGACGCGCAACTTACTGAAGTCGATACCGGGTACAGATACACTTATACGTATATGGCAAGTTTTATGTACAGATCAAGTTAGAAATTGTACAGAACGGTCAACAAATTGCGTCGTTCTTTATTTGGACGACAAGAGGAAATTCTATTGTTGCCACTGGTAGAAGGAACGTTGAGTTGACTAGAAGAGAAACGGCTGATTGATTCGAGCTGCCTTAGATTAGTTTCAAATGCAAGCATTAAAGTTAAAGTGTCGTTTACATAAGGGGTTTAACAATTTGATTTTTCTATTTGCCTAGAGACAGTATAATTAATAAAATCATACAATACAAACAACATTTTGAAGGTGATTAAATTGAAATATACATATGTACATACAACATATAAAGTTTTGTTGTATACACATGAGAAGTGGAAACTATATAAGAATTAAGAGCTATGAGGAAGAAAAATGGGCTAACTAATGGGTATAACCCTTTGCCACATTAATTTTCGTATTCTGTATATGTATTTCGACAACTAAGTTGTTATTATCTGCAGATAATTAAACAGTGTCGCACTTGGAAAACTACGGCGAAAAATACCCGTACGAAAACAAACTCCGTACGCGATCGGTACCGTTAAGAACCAAAACGTACACTGTGGCTTTTCTTTCTGTGGCAAGGGGTTATATGTATATCAACCTTCAGTGATCAAGTTAATTAACTAATGGGTGTTTTTTAAGTTGCATGAGAACTATCGATATTGATAACTATGGTTTGACAGCTGATAATGTCAAACTGTGTTGACATTTCTGTTCAGTAAGGTTTGGCAAGTCATCATGCATCGTTTACCGCCAGAACAACGCTTACAAATTGTGAAAATTTACTTTGAAAAAAATAAATCTGTTCGCGAAGTTCATAGAGCACTTCGTCCATTTTACGATCAACATAATCGGCCTAGTGAGCAAGCAATTCGTGCAGTTATTGATCGTTTTCGCAGTAATTTTACTCCTCACGATTCAAAACCATCAAAAAGACAAAGAAATGTGAGTACCGAAGAGAATATTGCTACTGTAGCGCGAAGTATTGAAGAAGACGCCGAAATGTCGATTCGTCGTCGTTCTCAACTTGTTGACCTTTATCCTTGGACTATGTGGAAACTTTTACGTAAGGATCTTGGATTACGTGCCTATAAAATACAGCTCGTGCAGGAATTGAAGCCAAACGACAATCGTTTGCGTCGCATTTTTGCTGATTGGGCTCATTTAAAACTGGCCGAAGATGAGCATTTTTAACAAAGAATTGTCTTTAGTGATGAAGCTCATTTCTGGTTAAATAACGTTTTTCGTCTAACGTTAACAAACGCGACATCCAACGCGCGGATAGCTTTCTTATGCCTAAATTTTGATTTAACATGCGACAAACACGTTCTTTGGACATATTCATAGCCTTTGCTATCTCTCTCACTTTAATTCGACGGTCATGTAGCATCAATTGATGAACTTTAGCGGTGTTATCGTCAGTAGTTGCAGTTTTTGGACGTCCCGAACGTTCGTCGTTTCCCAAGCTCTTACGGTCACATAAATAAATTCAGCTGCCCAAAATTTCACTGTGGTAAATGATGATGCAGAATCCCCATACACAGAGTCCAACTCATCTTTGATTTGCGTAGGCGTATTGCCTTTCAAAAACAAATATTTAATGGCAGGTCAATACTCGACACTCACATCGAGTCACTCAGACGACTGTCAAATAACTGCCCGTCCAAAATGTCTGAAACTTTGGTGAGTACCTGACAATAGATACGCAACTACATTTCCTAGCTTTTATTGATGAGTGCTGCCATCTCCACGTTGAGGTCGGAAAGTTTTCAGACTACTCTGGTACATATACATACATACATTGATTTTTATATCTCATAATGTAAACATTCTTATATTCAATTATAAAGGCATATCAATGCAATATAAGCACCTTTGAAAAATAAACGATCTTAACTAAGAAAATTTTAAAGTTTCGTTTAAGGAATTATACAGAATTGTTGACTTAAAAAAAGTTTGGTCAAAAGTTAAAAGTATTTGTTTTGTGTAATATATTTGTGATGCAAAATGTGAATCCATACACGACACTAATTTATTTTTAGGTTAGGCTAACTATTATTTAGGTTAAGTATTATTTATTTATCCACAACATATTGATAAAACTTGAACATTACGGTATAAGTGGAGCAGCTTATGAGTTGTTATCATCGTAATTGTCAACAAGGCTACAAGTAGTTAACATTACTTGTAATGGTAGGGCGGTTTTTTCGCGTTTTCATTTTCTCGATAGATAAATACCTCAGGGAAGGTACTTGGATCATTACTTTTTAATATTTACGATCATTACCTTTTAATATTTACGATTTTCACAATGTTGTTCAGAATGAGCAGCATTTGTCAATAAACTATGATGAACATATTAATCGCCTCATATGAGAAAACGATTTACTTCATTTAACGAGCGAATGTGTTATGAATAATTGGTTCAGTGCAATTAAATTATTTTTAAACGATTCAAAAACGGTTTGTGATATTTAGAACAATTAAATATGTTCTCTTGTGCCATTTCCACCATAAAATTTGGTGCTTAACAATAGGAAATATAACACTGTTAATTCTAACAAATTTCTCGGCGTACACATTGATGAATATTTAAACTAGTTAATGAACTGACAAAATCTGTTCTTTACTCGTTAAAAGCTATTCTTTACCTGTTAAAAGTTATTCTTTCTCAGTTAAAAGTCGTTTTTTATCGATCGAATACCGTTTTTTATCTATTCAATATCAGTTGCGAACTGTTTGTTACCTTCTGAGCGTTTGAATTTCGTGCTTGCTGTGACATGATCACGTGAAAAAGGTAGTGGAGGAGATCAAATCTCACAGTGTACCCCTATATTTTTTCGTACGGGTTTCTGGTCCCGTACTTCCTTAGCTATAAATTTCATTATGGAAACAGATCATAATTTTTTCAAATTCAAATTGTCATAATTAAATCGTTGTATGTGTAATAAGAAGAAAATGTCGAGTTTTCATTACATCGTGAAATGCACGTAATTGTGTATATACACGTCTGCATATATGCAATAGCATATGCATTTAATAATAACAAATAGTTTGCTTTAAGTGATTGTAAAACCTCTCCCGTCATATCACCCTCGTATTATAGACATATGCTACCTACCTTTTTTTTTTAAAGAAAAATGCGTTTTTTTGATATTTCGCTTTCACTATAATGAGAAATGGTCTTTTATTAATAATAAAGGGTGATTCATTTGGAGGTACTTTTTTCAAAAAAAAAAAAACTTCGCTGTTAATGGGTATTCTTTATTATCATGCAAAAGAACCACTCTTGAAATTTACTTTTCCAAAATTATTTTCTTCAAATGTTGGTCGTAAGTGCGTGTAAGTACCATAAGTCTATTCTGAGATTCCAATTTTCGATGATGCGTTCGAGCATTTCAAGTGGTATTCGGTGAATAGCGCGAGTAATAGCATAGTTGGCTTATCCACGTAGACTTTGAACTTTACGTAGCCCCAAAGGAAAAAGTCTAAAGATGTGGTATGGTGATCTAGGAGGCTATTGCACAGGTCCATTACGTGAAATTAAATGTTCACCAAATTGTTCTCGCAATAAAGCCATGCTTTCACGGGCTGTGTGTCAAGTAGCGCCATCTTGTTGGAATCAAATTTCGTCGAAATCACGGTATTTTTTGATGTCCGAAATTGAATCAGGCATCAAAAAATCTGTTATCATGACGCGATAACGGGCGCCATTCACAGTTACGTTGTAGCCGTCTTCATTTTTGAAGAAATACGGACCGATGATTCCACTTGCACATAAATCACACCAAACCGTGGTTTTGTCTGGATACAATGACAGCTCTTGAACCTCTTCGGATTGCTCTTCACTCCAAATACAGCAATTGTGCTTATTGACGTAGCCATTAAGCCAGAAATTCGGCTCATCGCTAAAGAAAATTTTGAACAGTGAATCTCCTTTAAGCTTTTTAAGAACCCAAAGACTGAAACAATGACGATTCGAGAGGTTAGCCGCTTTCAATTCTTGAACGAGTTGAATTTTATATGCTTTTAAACCAAGGTTCTTACGTAAAATAATAAAGTTGTGGCATACGACTTCTACCATCTCCATATTTTCTTCAATATTTGCTGGATGTGGTCTATTTGATCGTGTATTATCCAATAATGAAAATTGCGTGTCAAATTTTTCGATGATATAGCGAATTGTGCGTTCGGTGGGCCGACTACGTAGACCATAAGTTTCTCTAAGTGCACGAAACACACTTCTCGTGGAACGCTGATTTTCGTAATACAGCTGAATAATTTGTAGACGCTGTGCCGGCCTGAGTCTTTCCATAATAATAGGTCTCGCAATATTTAACTAAAATAGCGTGAAAGTTTAACACGACTCACGCTTTGCTAAAAAAATTGCTATTGAAAAAAGTACATCATAATGAATCACCCATTTTAAAGCTTCTATTTTCTTATTTTTGCCACTATTTTGGATCCAAGGAGGTTAAGGAATTGAGATTTAATATACTACAAACGGTGAGTATATGATTAGAAACATTCGGTGCTAAGTCTCTTACACTACATAATATCGTATATTATAAAATATCATTTCTTCAAGAATTATTAAAAGGTCCTATGCACACGCATTCGTCGTCAACACACTCACACTTTCATGCATTCACACTATTTATTATGACTGTTACGTATGCATAAAAGCTTCGTATTCAATTTAATTCATGATGTGTAACTGTGTCAGCATATTAAAATTCATTGTCTGCTAATGCATATGTTTAATATTCGCATTATTTAGTATGTTATTGATCTTGAACTTAAAAACAGAATGGGAAGAAAAATAAATTTCTTTTGAAAATATAATGGATTTAGAATTGGTAAATTTGTTTTTTAAAGCTACTGCTTGCTTAAACATGAAATGAAATGAAATTCTATGATGTCGTAATGACCCTTTCTTATTATTTAAATTAAATTTTTTCCTAATACTCTCCTTGGCTCATAATAATTTTAAATCTATCAATACCGGGCAATTAACTAAGAAATTTTCAAATAAATTGTCTTTTATAAAGGAATTGATGTCAATTTGTTTACTGGTCGAATAATAAGCGAAGCGAATTCGGCGGTATTTACTCACTGAACATTCATATCTTTAATGCAATCGACGAAAGATGAAAATATTGAACTGCACGTCATGAGCGTAGCTATGGAAAGCTCCGCAACATTATCGATTCTCAGTTATTATTTGCTCGTCGACTGAAATGAATATGTTGGGCGCGGATGTATGGACTTCTATATAAACTATTGTGCGTTGCATGTAATAATGTCGAAGTTACGTAGGTCGTGAACATGACCATTGTCAGACGCAGTGAATAAGTTTATTAAAGATGGCTCGAAAATCAAATGTGTTGGACGAAAAGTGACTGTAAACGAAACGCGAATAGTGCGAAAAATCCTTTCCTTATTATACAAAGGGTGCTAGGAAAGTTTTGCAATACAGCTTTGTTTAATTATTTTTTTTAAATTAATTTCCTCTACACTCTCCATCCTCCGAAACTAATCTTTAAACCAGTTCTGCCAAGTTTCACTAGGGAGCAAAGCACATTCGTTGTCCTAAGCCTGCAGAAGTTCCTCATTACTGGAAAACCGCGTCCCTTTTAGGCTTCATTTTCACATGCGGGAACAGTGAAAAGTCGCAGAGAGCAAGATCTGGACTGTAGTGAGGGTGCTCAAGAAGTTTCAATCCTGTCCTGGTCAAATATTCGGTGTAGACTTTGGCACAGCGAGCTGGAGCATTATCGTGATGGTGGAAAACCAGGTGCCCATTCTTGATTTTGGCCGCATCTTCATAGATCCAATGACTTTAGGCAGGCACTGTTCAGTATACCACTTAGCTGTGACTGTATTCTGTGTGTCCGAAACGACGTGTTCCACAATTCTACTCGATTTGAAAAATACAGCTATCATTTTCTTCTTTACAGATAGGGATTTTCTGATAACTACGGGTTTGTCCTCATCATCAAAGAATATATATATATATATATATATATATATATATATATATAATAATTATTGATGTATATGTACATACACACGTCATTGCATAATCATATATAAATAAAAACACAAAAAAGAAAACCTTTGTGGCTCACAATTAATGCGCCACCAAATACGTTAAAACCCGCAAGATCTATACAAAACAAAACACCAGAGTAACAATTAAAACATAAAAACACAAAAATGGCAATGTCAAAATTTATACTTCAGAAAGTCATTTACTGAATAGAAACAGTTCTCCACCAGCACTGTTTTTATTAATCTTTTGAGACTAATCCATGGTAGGCTCCTAAACCTATAAGGTAAAGCATTGTATATCTTCACGGCCATGTAATTTGAACTTAGCTGACTTTTCCCAATGCGATGATACGGTATGACCAAACTACTCTGGTTTCGTGTTTCATATTCGTGAAAATCACCATTTTTGCAGAACTTATCTGGCGACTTATGAACAAACTCCAGGCAAGCAAGTATTGGGTTGGCAACTAAGTACTGTCGGTTTTGTAGTATAAAATAAAACACTTTTTTTTTAAACAAAGAATAGTTTTTATTCAATTATATATTTTCCATTTTGCTCAATGACCTTAAGCTATCTTTCTTTCAGCTGCATGATTCCGCGCTCATAAAATTTCTGGTCCTTATCAGCAAAAAACTGAACCAGGTGCGAGTGAAGGTTATCGACATTTGTGAAAGGTTTACCAATCAAAGAATTCCGCAAACTCCAAAATAACTGGTAATCAGATGGTGCTAGATCAGGGCTGTATGGGGGATGTGGCATCACTTCCCAGCCAAAGTCCAATAGTTTCCCACGAGTTGCCAAAGATGTGTGAGGTATTGCATTATCTTGGTGGAAAACTACACCTTTCCGATTTGACAATTCTGGCCGTTTTTCTTTGATTGCTTCATTTCAATTTCTTTCAATTCGTAAGGTACCCAAATATTAAGCTTCTTAACTAGCCCAAGACATTTTAAACGTTTTTCAATTGTTGTGTGAGATACATGTAGCCTCTCCGCAACCTCTCGAACAGTTATATGACGATCCTCTTCAATTATGACTTTGATTTGGTCATCATCAATTTCAGTATGCCGACCAGAACGATGCTCATCTTTGAGGTAAAAATCTCCAGAACGGATTTTTTTATACCAATTCTGACACGTGCGCTCTGTTAAGAAATTAGCACCATAAACTTCACATATCTTATTGTGAGCCGCAGCAGCTTTCTTTCCTTTATGGAAATAAAATAGTAAAATATGTCGAAAATGTTCGTTTCTGCACTCCATTTAAAATTAACCCACAACTAATAGCTTTAATAAAAATCACGCACTACTTGCTTCTGAAGTTACGTCAGTGTGACTAGTATCACACGACAAACGGTAAAGTACAGCACTAACATACGTTATACAAAAAATAAAGCAACGCTCTCTATCAGTAAAAACCGAAAATACTTAGTTGCCAACCCAATATATACAAGGATGGGAGGGTCAGTATTTTGTGTTTTCTGAATAGGTTTACACAACTTGTTGTATTAGATACACCACTAAGGGCTCTGATTGCACTCTTTTGCATCCTGAAAACCGCCTCAGCCGCACCAGACGCGCCCCACATCAATAGGCCATACAAGACCCTGCCCCGAAAATTTGCATAGTACACAGTCCTATCCGCCTCGGGTGTAGCCACTAGTTTCACTCTTCGTATAGAGTATATTGCTGATGCCAGATTGCGACACAAGTTATCAATGTGGCACTCCCAAGTCAGGTTGCTCGCAATCAGCAGGCCCAGAAACTTAATATTCGCTTTAGGCTCCCCCGCCACTCCCCTTGTTGTTATTGTCAGCTGTTGAGTTTTGTCCTGATTTAATTTCATAAGATTGCTACTAAACCACTCGCTTGCTTCCCCCAATGCAGTCTCCATATAAGCCTCTGCAACTTCCCTGCACTGGGCACGCACTATTATGTATACTGTATAACTGACAGCCTTGCTCACAAAAATTATCGCACGTGATAAAACTTGGATTTTCCAGTATAACCCGGAAACGAATCGTTAGTCGATGCAGAGGAAGGCTGCCGCATCGCCAACACAGAAGAAAACACGAATGAGCAAGTCGAAATTGAAAACAATGCTGATCGTTTTTTTCGATATCAAGGATGTTATCATAACTGACTGGGTTCCTGAGGCTCAAATCGTTAATCAAAAGTACTACAAAAAAGTCCTAATCAAGTTGAGGGAAAGTGTGAGGAAGAAAAGGCCGGATTTGTGGAAGAACGACTCGTGGATTCTGCACCAGGACAACACACCAACTCACAATGCCCTATCTGTGAAGCAGTTTCTAGCGAACAAACGCATTGCTGTGCTTGATCATCCACCGAATTCGCGAGGTCTCAAAACATGTGATTTTTACTTGTTCCCAAAAGTGAAAAGTTTGTTTTCAGTTTGTTGAACATGTAAAAGCAAAAGCAGCAGAGTTGTTGAAGGGGTTGACAACTGATAAAGTACAGCATAGTTTTGGATAATGGAAGACACGTATACAGCGATGAATGGATAGGGGAGGAGAGTATGTTGAAGGGGATAAAAGTTAAATATAAGTTCATTTGCAACAAATTTCTCACACCAGTCTCGTTATTTAATTGCTTCACCTCGCAAACTTGAACTTTTTAAGACTACTGCTAAAACTAAAAAACCCATCATTAGAGAACCATTGTAGAATAAAAGCGAGTCCTTTAACTTTTCTCTGTAAAATCTCAAGATCTCTTTTCTTTTTCAAAGTTCGAACAATCATTATTCGAAGAAAGAAAAACAAATAAACGATTACATTATTTTTTGTTTCATTTACCGTTATCGTTGTGCGAGGTAGCCACGGAAAATAAGTACTTATTAAAACTATTTTGTCGATGAATAAGCAAATTAATTTCGCGTCCATAATGATTATACGATATTCACCTCGAAGTAAAACACTTGAAATAACCAACTTATTTCGAGACATAATTGCATAAAAATATAACTATAAGAAACTCGTTTTTTTTATTCTTTTTACGGTAAGAGATACGCTTCTTCATAAAATCAAATGAATTGCCATTTCGTTCGGCTTCGTTTCATTATAATTATTGCATCACATAAATTCCCTCTTTAAATTGAGACAAATAAAAACAGACCGGTATGCGTACTTTTCAGCGCAAGACTCGAAAACCAGTTTTGGAGAAATTCAATCGAAAAGTCGTAATGTGTGCAAGTTAAAAGATATTTTTAAAATTATAAGTGCCACGCATTAAAAATTCAAATCGGTTGAAATCGGGAAAGGCATCATCACCGCGTTAGAACCATCTTAATTTTGACGTATTAGAATCGACGTAAATTCAATAGCGACAACTGTATTATTCTGTCTTTCCTGAAATAAATATTCAAAATCGTAAAACACGGAAAAGCTCTCAAATTTCGACAGTTTTTTTCGTCGCAAATGTTCTAGTGCATCGCACTGTGGGTATTTCGCGGAAAAAGTCATATATTCAATATACTACTAATGCAATATGCAATGGTATTTTTAAATTTAGAAATAACTGTTACAATCAAATCAAAAAGAATTACTTTGATCTGACTACTAGTTTTTTCTTTGAACCGTTTAAAACTCATTACTTGTAGGTGATTACGAAAATCAGCGTTCCACGAGAAGTGTGTTTCGTGCACTTAGAGCAACTTATGGTCTACGTAGTCGGCCCACTGAACGCACAATTCGCTATACCATCGAAAAATTTGACGCGCAATTTTCATTATTGGACAATACACGATCAAATAGACCACATCCAGCAAATAGTGAAGAAAATATGGCTATGGTAGGTGAGAGTGTACGCGATGATTGTGAAGAATCAATTCGACGTAGATCTCAACAGCTTGGCTGTGTGGGTGTATCACAACTTAACTAAGAATCTTGGTTTAAAAACATATAAATTTCACTAGTTCAAAATTTGAAAGCGGTCGACCTTTCAAATCGTTACCGTTTCAGTTTTTGGGCTCTTGAAAAGCTTGAAAGAGATCCACTGTTTTCGATCAAAAGTTTCTTTAGCGATGGGGTCAATTTCTGGCATAATGGCTACGTGAACAAGCACAATTGCCCCGAAAAGGTTCACGAGCTGCCATTACATCCAGACAAAACCACGGTTTGGTGTAATTTAAATGGAAGCATCGCTCCATATTTCTTCAAAAACGAAGACGGCCGCAACGTAACCGTGAATGGCGCTCGTTATCGCGTCATGATAACGGACTATTTAAAGTATGAAATTGAAGTCCGTGATTTCATGACATTTGGATTCCAACAAGACGATGCTACTTGACATACAGCGCGTGAAAGCATGGCTTTATTGCAAGAACAATTTGGTGAACATTTAATTGATTAACTTGATCACTAAGATTGCTATATAACCCCTTTCCACATTAATTTTCGTAATTCTGTATACGTATTTCGACAACTAAGTTGTCATCATCAGCAGATAAATTAAGCAGTGTTGCACCTGGAGAACTACGGTAATACCCGTACGAAACAACTAATCCCGCACACGATCCGTACCGCTGAAAGCCAAGATGCACACTCAGTGTTAATTTGCTTATTCACTCAGTGTGCATCTTGGCTTTCAGCGGTACGGATTGTGTGCGGAATTAATTGTTTCGTACGGGTATTTATTGCCGTAGTTCTCCAGATGCAACACTGCTTAATTTATCTGCTGATGATGACAACTTAGTTGTCGAAATACGTATACAGAATTATGAAAATTAATGTGGAAAGTGGTTATATAGCAACCTTAGTGATCATTACTTGTATGTTTTATTGAATTGACTGAAATTTAACCTAAGAATTTCAAGACGAATATTATTTTATTGCTTGAACTGACATTTTTATTTTTGATTTTTATTTAAAATAGGATATTTCAATAAGCTAAAATTGAAAAAATGAACACTGCGGAGACTTATTTTCTATTTAAAAATATTTTTATGAACATAGAATAAAAAAGCTGTATTTCTTCAAACATTTGGACCTCTAATTTTAGCTACATTTGCCTACAGTTGGAAATCACTACCAACACATTGTCTAATACCAGCTTTTACATTTTAAATCAATTTCAAGTGCTCCTAGGTGCTCCTTTTTAATTAGTTGCATTTATAACGAAACGCTATTGAGATCTGTATTTTTGAATTGCTCAGATTGACGCAACATTTTGAAGATAGTTATTGCAAACAGTTACTTTACAGTTATGTTACGATTAAACACTTACTAGAGATTTTAATAAACTACGGATTGTGGTAATTATATCGATTTATTTACATACACGATAATGGAAAGTTTTTCTATTTCATACGCGGTTTTATGCTCGAAGAATGTGACAAAGGCAGAATAAAATTAAAACGATTTTTGGAACAATCATACGTTTCCTTAAGCAAAGATAGAGTACGTGAAATTTTGGATACAATAAACACACGATTTTACTCTCGATTTAAACGAAGGTGGCAGGATTCTAAGCATATAAAGTCGCGATTTAAAAAAGGGACGAAGATATTATGCACCGAATGATGCTAACATCAGACCCAATGATAACACATTTGACTCCTTCGTTTAGCAACAAAAATCGTAGTGATATAAGTAAAGAAGTTAAGGCTCTATTAGAATAAAAATATTACGGTTGTTGTATATTCGTACAACTTAAGTATGCCTTAACATATTTATAACATATGAGGGGCTTAAAAGCAAAGGGGTATAAGTGCAAAAAAGAAAATTCTGAGTAATTAAGCTTCAAAGTTTTTTGTTCCCACGCATTTTCATACGTAGTATTTTTGGTTTCTAATACATACCGCCTCTAGAAGCGTACAGGTCTGAATTTTTGTAAAGTAATAGATATTGGTATTAAGTGTTGATTCCTGTATATAACTCAATTTTTTTTGGTTTTGATACTTGCACCCCTTTGCTTTTCACCCTATATATGTTTTTTTAATCTGAATTATTTTATGTTCTACTATATACCTAGTCAAGCCATAAATACTGGTACACAGAAGAATCGACGCCAAATGAAAACGAATTAATATTAAAAAATTTTTTTTTGTTTTTATTGGGTTATTCAATGGCTACAAATCTTAGAACAACTTATTCGAAATTACTTCCGTTTGACTTCTAGCACGACTTGAGACGATGTGGCCACTCATCGATCGCGAGACGCACTTCATGCACTGCACGTACAAGGGCTCGCTTCAACGACTCAATATTTGGGTGTCGAGTAGAGCAAGCCATGCCCTCTAATACGGACCACAACTTGTAATCCAACGGGTTGAGGTCTGGACTACCAGCTGGCTAATCATCCGTTGATATGATGTCCGGGACGTTGTTTTTGAACCACAGTTGAGTCGTTTTTGCTTTGTGAGCTGGAGCAGAGTCTTGCTGGAAAGTCCGTGGCTTATTGGTGAATATTGATTGGTTGAGAGGCTTCACAATGGGTTCCAAGACAGTCGATTGATATATTTTGGTCGATGTTTTTACTCCTTTCTCGCAAAAATGGAGTTTGGCAACGCCATCGTAGCTCACTCCCCACCATACCATTACAGACGCGGGATGGTGGCCTCTTTGAACCCTCGGGATGAGTTGGGATGCTTCTCTGGATGACCGAGCATACACACGATCGTTCTGTTTATTAAACGATTCTTCTACGGTGAAGATTTTCTCCTCAATAAACAGAATTTGTCTGTGAGCGTTCTTCGCGTACCGGCTGAGTAACGCTTTCGGTTTTCGCTTGCGTTTTTCCTTCAATGCGGCCGTAAGCAGGTGTCCAGTGTGTCGCTTGTCCGCGCTGAGTACCAAATCTTCTTTGATAATGCGAGGCATGGATTTCTGCGAAATTTGAATTTCCCGCGAAGATTTTCTGTTTTCGCAGCGGTTTCAGTCGATTCGTTTCTTCACGGCTTTGATCGCTTTCGGAGTTCTCACAGTGCGCGGATGGCCGGATCTTTGACGGTCTCGTTCTCCACCAGTATCCTCAAACAACTTCACAGCACGATACACAAAATTGCGAGTGATTCCAAGCGGTCGCAACGTCCTAAAGATATCGCCTTTTTCCATGTAGCATTTTAATAGGCCAACTACAACAATACGGTTTTCGATGTCGCCCCATTCCATGATTGTAAACAAATAATGTCAAAAACTTTTACGTCACAATGAAGCATAAATGTCAACTGGCATTCGTAATGAGTGCGTTCAGTTGTGTACCAGTATTTATGACTTGACTAGGTAAATAAAATTACAACAATCATTAAATTATTATATTTAAAAAAAAACTTTTTTTCCTCATCTCCATACAAAAATCCCCAGTGTGCATCGTGGCAGTTTTCCTGCGCTTCGGATAGAATTTAATTTGTTGTAGTTTATGAAGGTAAAGCGAAACTTCCCTCACCCCTAATAGGGTAAATTTATTGAGTCGTTTCGGCGTCCGCTGTTTCGGCACTTCCATCCAACTTAATCGATATGAAATGAATATTGAAACTCGACGTAAATTATGTTTTCTCTTTCTTCTTTCGGTATAATTTCCTTTTCCTTGTTGAAATTGTAATAGCATATACGCTGGAATATTTTATGTAGTTAATACGCCTGTATTATAACATATGTATGTATACCGGCCGTTTATTTTCTACCTATATGGAAACTTGCTGAATATTGAAGGTACAAGATCGCTTAAATTAGCAAAGTTGTTCAGAAATGCGAGGAGTATTTCATAACTTCTTTCAGATTTGTTTTAAGATATTAAAAAAATTGAAGATTGCTGAAGTTTTCAGTCCTACATAGTTTCGTAACCACTGAAGATAAAAGAAATTAAAAATTACATTTGTAAGATATTTTTACCTGGGATTTAATATCAATTAAAAATGTATAGCGCTTTTGATTTTACAATGGTAATTATAGTTGGCTATGACTTTACTAAAAATAAGTTTGGTATGGCTTTTTTGACGCAAGTAAACTTTGAAAAACTATTTTAATGCTGAACAAAATAAAAGTGAAAAAAAATTACTTCAATTGATACAATTGAATGATACAAAGGGTACTAGGACAATTTTGCAATACAGCATTGTTTATTTAATTTTTTCAAAGTAATTTCTTCTACATTTAGTACACCTCTCCATACTCCGAAACCAATCTTTAAACCAGTTCTGCCAAGTTTCACTAGGGAGTAAAGTACACTCGTTGTCTCAAGCCCGCAGAAGATCCTTATCACTGGAAAACCGCCTCCCTTTTAGCTTCATTTTCACATGCGGGAGCAGTGCAAAGTCGCAGGGAACAAGATCTGGACTGTAGGGAGGGTTCTTGAGAAGTTTCAATCCTGTCGTGGTCAAATAATCGGTGCAGACGCGTTCCACAATTCCAGTCGATTTGAAAAATACAGCTATCATTTTCTTCTTTACAGATCGGGATTTTCTGACAACTACTGATGTGTCCTCATTAACAAAGACCAAAGCTTTGTTTTGAGCTTTGGTCGGCACATGATAATAGTACAGCCAAGTCTCGTCACCTGTCACGATGTTGTGCACTACCGAGATTGTCCCTTATTAAACTTTTTTAGCATCTCCCGGCATCAAGTCACATATCGTGTCACCTGCTCTTCAATCAGTCGATGCGGCACACAGAGAGAACAAAGTTTCTTCACGTGCAAATGACCATGCAGAATGGAACGAATTGCTGGTGCATTTAGGCCTCTATCTGTTGGTAGGCAAACATCACCTAGTGCAAGAGTCATTTCTTCGAGGTACTGGTCTATGTTTAAACCACGGACGAACTGAGCCCATCGACATGGCTACTATGCATGTATGAACATGTCTCAACATGCAGCAGCAAGTAGCTTCCTACGATTCATTGTTGCGTCATATTGCAAAACTTTCCTAGTACCCTTTATATGTATGTATACGGTTAAATTAGCAAAGTGGCTCAGAAATGCAAAGAGTATTTCATAACTTTTTTAGATTTGTTTTAAGATATTAAAAAAATTGAAAATTGCTGAAGTTTTCAGTCTTACATAGTTTCGTAACCACTGAAGATAAAAGAAATTAAAAATGACATTCGTAAGATATTTTTACGTGGAATTTAATATCAATTAAAAATTTATAGCGCCTTTGATTTTCAGTATTTAACACAAACTAACGTTTTTTTATGATAGTAATTATAGTTGGGCTATGACTTTACTAAAATGCCCATTTTTTATTGATCTCATAAATATAAAGTTTGGTATGGCAATTCTTTTGACGCACGTAAACTTTGAAAAACTATTTTAATGCTGAACAAAATAAAAGAGACAACAAAACTATTGAATGATATATTTACTAAGAATAAGAAAGATAAATGACTACAAACAGTAACAAAACTGCAAAATAAAAAGAAACATTTTGCGAAGTAAATGAACGAATGTGCAGAGAGTAGCTAAAGCTATTTCAATAAAAAGTTGGTTACTGAAGTCGTTACTTTGTGAAATTCCATTACACTAAGGAATAAATATAAAGGATAGAAACACAAGATATCCGCTAAGAGAGGACTTAGTGGTGAACCCATCGCGAGTTCTTTGTCTTGTTGGTACAGACTATTATTTCATTCAAAATACGTTAATTTTGATGGGGCATGTGATTGTGATTAATCACTGAAGGGTGATGTATAACCACTTTCTACATTAATTTTCGTATTCTGTATACGTATTTCGACAACTAAGTTGTCATCATTGGTAGATAATTAAACCTGGGAAAACTACGGCAGAATACCTGTACGAAAACAAATTCCACACACGCACCGTATCGCCGAAAGCCAAACTGCAGACTATGCGTTTTGGCTTTCTGCCCCAATAAAATTTTAACGAAACATAAGGACTGCTGTAGGTCTAGAAAGATTGTAGTAGAATAGGCTTTATGGCCACTTATCTACCTATTGAGTATTCTTCTGCAGTATCTGGTAATTAAATTACTCACTCTAGAATTTCAGTGTTTTTGTGAAACAAAGTTCAAATACATGAAATTTAAAATAGATACTTCTTATTACACATGTTAGTGTAGATTTGGATACATACTATACATATCTATAGGATTTATTTGTGTCAATATTTGGTCAAACTTCCCTTAACTTGAATGACCTCTAGAATCCGCTTCGGCATGCTGTCGGTATCTTGCAACTTTTTGTTTTTTTTCAGACTTTTTGCATAGTTTTTTTAAAATGTTTAAATTAGGATTTTAAGACGTATAAACAATAGATTTAAGAACACTTAAATATTCCCGATTGGATCAAGATCCAGTGAATTTCCAGGCCACAGCAGTAGGTACTGGCATACTCAAATCGTGAAAAAATATTCTAAACGGATTTCACCATATGACACAGGGCTTCGTCTTGCAGAAGGAAATCCTACCGTGTTTAGGAGGATTCTGAAGTAATAAAGGACACGAGAACAGTTTCTATTACATTTTTAAATATGACCTGTGATTGGAAATTAACAACGGTAACTAATGCGTAATATAAGATAACAGTTTCTATTACATTTTTATATTGATACTGGTCCATTGCCCTTCGACAAAGTAGAGAGTTTGTGTTCCCGCAACAGTAATACATGATCATACCATATGTTTTAACATTTTGTGCTACACATTTGTTTCTATAATATTCCGAAGGAATTCATCTCACAAATTTGATACATTCTGTAACCACTTCGATTCGTCACTGAATATAACCTGTGATTGGAAATTAACAACAGTAACTAACGCGTAATATAAGAAAATATTTAAATATTTACTACAAAATTTTATATAAAGATGTTTTTACATCCTCCAACAATAAAAGGTTGATGCATCTTGGTTCACTTAAACGTGTGATTTTCACAGGCCGGCGACATTTTAATCTAGCAACGTCTATCAGTTCGAAATGATCGCTCTGGTACCTTTATATTAAAGACTTGCAAAAGATGTAATAACTCGTTGATGGAAGCTTGTCTATTTTACAAAGCTATGTTAACAATTCTATTATTTTCTGGTTTTACTTGACTGGTGACAATGTTGTCGACCTCTTGATATTGAGGGCAAATTTTTGTTACAATTCTTGCCACTATTCGGCGTGAAACTTTTACTTTTCTAGCAAATTTTTCTTTGCAAACTAGCGCCTAATAAAGTGTGTATTCTAATTTTTTCCACTCTTTGTAATATGTTTCGTTTTACCCATAATACGTAAGCTGGTTATAAGGAAATAAACTATATAATTAGCGCACTGCTAATCTAAATATAAGACACTAAACTAAAAACTGTAAATACGTAATCATAAATACACTCTTCGAGTGTTCTAATTGAATAAATTTTGCTTGCATAAACACATTATATTACCCCTTCAATTTCCTAGAATTTGAGCGAACGCAGGCGGAGATTATGAGTAGAGTTGGGATGTCTTTCCGCGGACCAGTTTCGTCCTGAGTACGCAGTGTCCCCACCAGTGTAATATAATAAAATAGATGAAGTGTACAATTATAAGGTAGTACCGAGCGGATATATTTATATAAGGCAATCGTGTAAAATGTTGCTGAAGATCCTGAAATGTCCATTAGACGACGTTTACAACATCTTTGACTTAGTGGATCAACAACATGGTCTATTTTATACAAGGATTTAGCTCTGATGGCATATAAGGTTCAAATAACACAGAAACTGAAGCCTTTAGATCATTTAGAACGTCGTTCATTTGTCAATTACATCAATGAACAACCAGCTGATTTTTCTCAAAAAATAATGTTTTCCTATGAGGCACATTTTGAATTTGGTGGCTATGTTCATAAACAAAATTGCCGTATCTGGAGTGAGGAAATTCCACGAATTACTCATGAGAAACCTATGCATCCTAAACGATTCACTGTTTGGTGTGCATTATGGTCAGGTGATGTAAATGAATTGAAAATGCTGCTGATGAAGCTGTAACTGTCAATGGCGATCGATATCGTCGGATGATAACCGAATTTTTGTGGCCTGAATTAATGAATATTGATCTAGAGGATATGTGGTTTCAACAGAACGGCGCTGCACCTCATTTTCCACACGAATCAATTGATTTATTGAGAGAAAAATTTCCTGGACGTGTAATCTCAAGAAACGGTGATGCTAATTGTCCACCAAGATGATGTGATTTGACACCGTCAGACTATTTTCTTTAGGATTATGTGAAAGTCAGATTTATAAAAACAATTCACAATCAATTCCTGCTTTGAAAGATGAAATTATTCTTGTCATTAGTGAGACAGAGCCTAAATTATGTCAAAATGTCATTGAAAATTTTAACAAAAGGGTGGACGTCTGTGGAGCTGCAAGAGGACGCCATTTGGCAGATATTATTTTTCGCATATATATGTCATAACTGATACTTCAATTACCAATAAAAAGTTTTTGCAAGTGAATGCAATGTGTTTTATTTATTCTTTGAAAAAACCCCCGATATTTGAAACACCTTTACTATTAGTTTAATTACCAGATACTGTATACAATACGCGGCAATTGAATAGCCACACTAGTTTCTTTCTCTGTATTTGCTTATCGTGCAGCTGAAGAAAAAAAAGGTTGACGTGATTTAATAATGTAAACAAAAGAAATACGACATACATAGAACGTGACGTGAAAACTGACACATCTTAAGTTAGAACGTTACATTTAAAAGCGCTTCAGTTGATTAACCTTACCAGTTTACTTAGGTAATTCGAATAAGAATATTGCACGGTATTTACAACCACGAAATCATGAAAATACATTTAACAAGCTTCAAAATCGTTACGTAAACGCATACGGATTGTTCGAGACCGTATATTATCGAATTATATTATCCGACGAGGTCAATCACATTAAGATCATTCTCTTCAATTTTTCGCGGGCTTTTTTATATATTTAATTAACATATTCGCATATATCTACGCTTATATATGCAAATAACCGTTAATTTATAAGAAATTACAACAAAAAAGCCAGTATTAAAATTACCACGGGGCAAATAAACTCCTTTACCGTCATCCAAATTAAGAAATATTAGCATCGACAGCGAAAATCGTATTCGTTAAAAACCGAACATGGAACTGGTTTCGTAATAACAGCAGGAGCGACTGAACAGTGCGATTTGCTTGTTGTGTGAGTGTCATCTATTAGAAACAACATAATACCGTATCCGAAGACGACGACGAATCGACTTTACACCGGGCTAATTATGTTAAAAAAAGAAAAGAAACGGAAATTGATACTTGACAAAAAAGGAACCTCCTTTTCGCAAGTTCATTGCCACCGTGAAATGGTTCAAAGATCGGCAAAGATAAACTGGAGAAAAAAGCGTAAATAAGAGTAAAGAGAAAAAAAAGAGAAACAAATAAGAAAAGAAACAAGGCATAATAAGTAGATGTAATCTTGACTGTGCTTGTGCCGTGAACAAACAGACAGTGTCAGCTGGTTGATCGTCTGGTTTGGTCGAGATTTTAGCGGAAAGTTACATCCTTTGACACCGCCGATTTTATTCTTGTATTAATTAAATATATGTTTAATATGTGTCTTTATATCAAGGATGTGAACGTCTATTTACTTAATTGACGCTATGGAATTTTGATTTTAGATACTGTCATATTTTTTAAGACTAATTCTTTAACATTCGTTTTTATAAATGTATAAGAAACTTAAGCTCCAATTTATGTAGTGTACAATATTTTAGTATCATAATTTTTTATACCGGAATATAGTTTCTATTTTTATTCATTTTATATTACTATATTTCTAAAACAAGTCATTTTATTAGTAAAAGGTCTTCCAATAAGACATTTCATTTTCAATAGCCAGCCATTTTAACAGTTGTCATGATTCAACCTGTAACTACTTGACAGATGACAAGTAATAACTACGCCATTAATAAAAATGGAACGATATACGCTTCAACAACGCATTGAAATGATTAAAATTCACTATAAAAATGGTGAAAATTCCGCGGTGACAGTTCGCAAAACTAAAGCACTTTTGGGTCGTCGTGAAGCACCTTCTCGGTCAGCAATTGTGAAACTGGCGGAAAAATTTGAGCTTTTGGAACAAGTTAGTGATGTGAAGAATAGAACTCATGCACGTCTCAAGAGCAACTGAGAATATTGCTACTGTAGCCCATAGTGTTGAGAAAAACCCAGGTTTGTCCATTTCTCGTCGAACTTTGGAATTGGGCATTCCACAAACAACATTACACCGTATTTTGCATAAAGACTTAACTCTTAAGGCTTTTAAAGTTCAGTTTACACAAGAACACACGCCTACCGACCATCTACAACGTCATGTCTTTGCTGATTGGGTCCTTGAAATGCATCAAACTGATCCGGAATTTCATCGATAAATCATCTTGAGTGATGAGGCCCATTTTCACCTCGGAGGCTACGTTAACAAGCAGAATTGTCACATTTGGAGCTCGGAAAACCCAAGAATTATTGTTGAAAAGCGTCTCCATCTTCAACGTGTGACTGTTTGGTCTGGCGGGGTCATTGGACCTTACTTTTTCCAAAATGAGGCTGAAGCAACTGTTACGTTGAATGGATTGCGCTATCGAACGATGATTAATGATTTTCTATCGCCGGAATTGGAAAATATTGCTGTGGGTGACTTATATTTTCAACAAGACGGTGCTACGTTCCACACAAGTAACAATACCATCGCTCTTTTGCGTGAAAAGTTTCCTGACCGTGTGATTTCTGGAAGAAGTGATCATAATTGGCCACCGAGATCTTGTGATTTAACACTTTTAGACTTTTTCTTTAGGGCTACATGAAAGATAAGATCTATGCCAATGGCCCACAATCGATTCAAGACCTCAAAGATGGAATTCGTGAAGTTATCGAGGACATACAGCGGCAAATGTGCCAATCGGTGATGGAAAACTACATGAAAGAATATGGTCCTGAAAGCATAGCCCTGGCGACCATTTGGCTGATATTGTTTTCCATTATTAATGGCATACTCTCCCTTTACAATTAAATAAACATCCGATGATTTCGTTTAAAAATACTCGTTTTTCTTACATATCAAAATGGAACCTCTTATTGGAAGACCCGTTATATTGTTACGTTAATCTAGTTTAATTAACCTACGCGCTGATTATGGTCAGAATATTAAGTTTCTTAGTTTCTTATTCGCTTTTTAAAGGCACGCTTGTATTTCTAAATAAAAGCTTAATAAATGGTGGATAAATTCGAGTCTAAACATTCACTCTTGGATGTTCCTGTGCCAGTGTGACGCACCGGTCGGAATACCGAAAATATCGCAGTCGTAAGTGCTTCAGTTAAAATGACTCAAATCAGTCGATACCACGCCGTTCACAGAAATTGTGAATCTCTCAAATCACATGGTGGCGAATTTTTAACTGAAGCCTCTCGATCATTCGAAGGGCTGAAACTTCTCCTATTGGGCTCCACTAAAGGTTGAAGAAAACCCTGAATTTCATCGAAAAATCATCTTTAGCGATAAAGCTCACTTAGTTGTTCTTGGAATCTACTCAAAATGTTTATTATTCATTGAACTATACATACATGTACATTTTATTACTATAAGCAATCAGATCAAAGATTATAATCTTAACGTCTTTGTATTTATCATGTTCGACTATAACATCTGGTCTTATGGTCTCCCTAATTATAATATTAAGTCTACATATTTCTACACATAAATAAAAATTACCAATAGTAATTTCTTTTGAAAATATAAAAACAAAAATGTAAACTCTTCTAAAACATAGATGTCTTTGCTGACAGAAAAATGAAATCGAAAGACAAATTAAAATTTTTATATCATTAAATGTTCAAAACGATAATCTGATGCAAACCAAAAATACTCTAATCTATTGAACATTGGTAATTGTTTCTCGTTGTACGTTTCTCGTACAATTAATAATCTTTGTTCGCAATTCTTCTGCATTATGACAATAGGCCCGCTGTTTTCACTACATAGAAAAAAATACTTAAGAAATGAACCTGTGCATATAGCTGATTGAAAAGGAAGCAAAACGTCGTTTTGTTAAAATGGAAAAAGCAGAGTATCGTGCGGTGATTAAATACTTCGTAATTAAGTGTATGAAAGCTACCGAAATAAAAGATGAGTTACGAGAAACATTAGGTGAACCTGCTCATTATCCGCCACAATAAGTAGATGGGTAAATGAATTTAAACGTAGTAGAACAAGCTGTGTTGATGAAGCGCGCCCTGGAGCACCCAAAATCGTGACTTCTAAGCAAATGACTATAAAAATCCATAATATTATTACGCAAGATCGACGACTCAAAGTAAGAGAGATAGCAGACATGGTAAACATTTCAACAGAACGGGTACACCACATTTTAACGAAAGAATTGGGCCTTTTCAAGCTTTCGGCAAGATGGGTGCCGCGATTGCTTACGACTGATCAAAAGTTCGCTCGTTTGCGCATTTCCAATGAGTGTTTGGACCTTTATAAGCGGAATCCGGTTAATTTTTGTAGGCGATTTGTTACTTGCGATGAAACTTGGATACACTATAGTACACCCGAAACTAAACAACAGTCGAAACAATGGTTAGAACGTGGTTCTGCACCTCCAAAGAAAGCGAAAACCACTTTATCGGCAAACAAGCTGATGGCATCAGTTTTTTGGGATTCAAAGGGCATTTTGCTCATTGATTACCTTCAGAAAGGTGCCACAATAAACAGACAATATTATGCAGAACTTCAACAAAAATTAAGTGTTGAGATTCGTGCTAAACGGCCAGGAATGGCAAAGAAAAAGATTCTGTTTCACCAAGACAACGTTCCTCGCATGCCAGCATAGTTGCGATGTCCAAAATGCACGAGTTTCATTTCCAATTAGTACCGCATACGTCTTATTCGCCGGATCTAGCCCCTTCCGACTTTTTCCAAAATTGAAAACGGCACTAGGTGGAAAGAAATTTTCGTCTAACAACGAGCTTATCATCTCAATGAGTATTTTGCAAGCCTTCCGGGATCGCATTTTAGAGATGGCATGAGGGCATTGGAGCACCGTTGGAATAAATGTATTGCTCTTTTAGGAGAATACATTGAAAAATAAAAACTATTTTGTATTTAAAAAATTCTTTTTTCTTTTCCATTCTCACTACTTGTCAAACTACCCTCGTAGATATTTACACCAACGTAAGACAGCACTGAATAATTACAGTAATAACAAACGTTTGGATTATTATTTATTGTCAAAGAGGTATATTAAATACTTCTAATGGTAATATATATTAGAGTAGACTTTGTGGACCTACTTTACTAGCACTTTTACATCAAATAAATATATTCATCGATTATTGTAGGTCGATAGTTCATATTGTATTCTCTATGTTATTTTTGGCACGGAATATATGGGAAATAATTTATTGGTTAAATAAAGATCTATTTTAGTTACCCTACAGGAACAAGGTGACGCAACCACCAAATATAATTTGCTGTATTGGAAAAGTCGTCATCTGCAAGGTCGTCTGACAAAATGATGGTCGTTGGTTAATTTATTAAATTTATTATAATCTTGATGATATTGCGGTGTCCGTAACGATGTCGTCTATTATTCACGAATATTATTTTTATTTAAATATGATGGAAGGAAATAATTAATTTCTGGCACGATATGGTGGATACTTTGTGCCTTAATTGAAAATTGTTACAGTTCGAATCCGTGCAAATTAGATCGTTGAAACATATCGAACACAGTGATGTTTTGATTCTTGTTTTATGGTTTATTTTTATGTAACTGGTGAGTATAAATGACTTTAATTTGGTAACTCTGACAAGTTGACATTCATCTTTAGATTTATTTTTTTCGGTTAGAATAGATCGTGAAGAAGTATTTGACTTTTTTGTTGGTAAATATGTGACAATTTTGAATTTCAAAATTAGCCATGACGACATAAAATTGCAGAATTTTCAACCTTAGTCACTCATTATAACTTACTCCTTCACATATGTATTTACTTCTATGTGAACAAAGTAAGTTATAAATGTACGTTTAATATAAATCATTTATTTAATATTTTAAAGCTCAAAATGAAGTGAAGCCAAATATAAATAAAGTAAATAGATATTATAGTATAAGGGTAGCCGTTTATATTTTGGGATTAGCAAACAAACAAAAATTTATTATCGAAAATAGTTTTATTGCTTTTCAAAATATTCTCTTTGAAAATCAATGCACTTTTGCATTCGTTTAAACCAATCCGAAAAGAATTGCTGCCACTGTGAAGGTGGTATCTACAAAATACGAGTTTTGAATACCTCAACTGCCTCTTCCGGCGTAGAAAACCGGTGACCACGAAGTTTATTCTTCACGTGTGGGAACAAAAAGAAATCACAGGGTACTAGATCGGGGCTGTACGGTGGATGGCCCATCAATTCAATGTTTTTTCCGATCAAATATTATATAAATAATTTATTTGAACCGACCTATGCGAGCTCGTATTGTCATGGTGGAGAATGATCTGTCGTTTTCGGCTTGTTTTCCTTATTTCTTCAAAACCTTTTGGCAAAAAATAGTTGTGTGCCATTCGGAATTGACTGTTCTACAACTCTCTAAAGGTACGATTGCTTTTTCCGAAAAAACAGGCGACCATTTGTTTTGATGTGCTTCGAGCGCGAACAACTTTTGTTGGTTTAGGCTCATCTTGGAATACCCACACAATATATATATATATATATATATATATATATATATCCAAGATTCATCATCTGTGACGACTGTACCGCCATTGTATTTTTTGTGCACTTCTTGGCACCAATCGGCGCGAGTACTTTTTTGAGCGGTTGTCAAATGATGTGGTACCCAACGTGAACATAGTTTCTTAAGGGCTAAATGTTCATGCACGATCTTATGCATGCTAGTGTTACTAATACCTCGATCTCATGGTATGTCACATGAAGGTTTTGCATTATCAATTCAGACATTGAATTAATGTTTTCCGACGCAACATTTCTGTGACGACCTTCACGAAATTCATCGTCCAAAGAATTCCTTTTCATTATATTTCTTACATAATTTTTGTAAAATTTTTCTTTTTCTGTGTGCTGTGTCTCTCATATAGATATTTTCCTTTTGCAAGTTTATATTATCCTGTAATTAGCGGTTTAACTGCTGCTGAATAATCAAGTATTATTGTTGTCATTAAATAAGTAAAAACATGTATTTCGTTAATTTAATAGACATAGAAAAGTTAATTGTGAGCATATAGAAATTTTCTTAACGCTAAATAAAAAGGAAAAAAGGTGAAGTTTATATAAAATAACGATAATAATGTTTATATAGACGAAAAGCGTATATAAATAACTTAAAGGTACGAAAAAATGAAAAATAAGGTTGTATATAAAATTCCGATGTAAGCAAATTTAAAATGTAAAATATAAAGAGATAAAATGTTCGTATTTGAGGAACATGTTCTGAAAAGGTTAATAACCAACACAACTTGTAAAAAATTCTTATAAACTGATTATAAGCGAAAATATAAAAAGTAATAGGGATGAACGAACTGCCAAATCATTTCATATGAACGGACGTATTCTAAACATTAAAAGAATGTATAAAATACAAAGTGATAATTATATTTATCTTATTATTTTAAAATAAACTAAAGAAGAATATAATGACTGTTATTGGATGTTAAGTTGTTTTTTGATAAAAACTTACAGGGATGATCATAATAAACAATTGGGGCAGATATTTTTAGTTATAGAACATGTAGTAGAAGTTATATGTAATCAATATACATTGTTAAACGAGATTTAGTGCTAAATATATCTTAAATAACAATAAAATTGAACATTATTGAACAACATTATTAAATAAAGGTTTTTGTCCATATTAATCATCATTTTATGAGAAATTCATAAAATAAAAATATATCGGAAGATAAATATGTTGGTTTGCAATCAATATAAGCAAACCAACTATGTACTGGTGAAGATAAAATATGATTTGTTAGAAATTCAAAGGATCATAACGGAGATAAGAATTAAATTTAAGATGGTTCAAAATTGGGAAGTTGGAAGAAAGGTTTTTATACTATTTAATTTACTAAAGTAAAGATTACTTAACACTATTTTTCAAGTGTAATTAAAAATACTTACTTTACTGACTGTAAGTATTTTTATTGTCTCTGTATTTATAATAATGATTATTGGACGTGGGATGTCCTTTAAATTTTGCATAGTGGTACATAGAGGGCGCCACTAATCAAATGTCAGTACTAAAATTTAATCTTCATCTTTAGTTAACCTAAATCCAAAGTTTCAGTGTGATACATGTAGTGTTGTAGCTACAACGAACTGTCAAAGTTGATGAGTTAGTTGAAAAATGGAATTACACCCAGAACATTTTCGCGAAATAATTGCTTATAATTTTCGAAGACAATTATCTCAAAAAGAATGCCTCGCGAGTTGGTTTCTATTTTCGACAATGAAGCACCACATCAGTCAACAGTTTCTCGTTGGTAGGGAGAATTCAAACGTGGACGGATTAATCTTAGCGACGATCCAAGAGCAGGATCACCAAAAACGACAGACACTCGGGAAGACGTCGATGCTATGTGCAAGATCATGAACGAAGATGTGATATATCGCCAGACAGAAGATTTATTGGGGATTTCAAAGACCTCAATTCAAAAAATTTTTCATAAAGAATTGTATATAAGAAAATTTTTTTCCCGTTGGATACCGCGTCTGTTGACCGAAGAATACAAAGCAATTAGGTGAATTGGTGTCAAAAACCTTCAGATCGCTTCAACACCGGAAATTCTAAAAATGTGTACAATACTGAGTGGTGATGAATTTTGGTTTTAATCATACGAGCCAGTAAAAAAGTGCCAGTCGTCTGTTTGGGTGAAGAAAAGCCGACGAAAGTCTTCGTTCTCGAAGTATCTCCAAAAAGATGATCGCGACATTTGTTTCGAAAGCAGGTTGTGTAACACCAACTCCTCAACAAGATCAAAGAACCGTTACTGCCGATTGGTATACAACCATTTGTTTGCCGCAAGTAATCGCTGAGCTTCGAAAAACTAACCTAATTCGCACACAGCGCGAAAGACAATTGAATTTTTAGCGTAACAAAACGTCGAATCGTTGGACCATTCACCGTACAACCCGGACCTAAGTCCCAACGATTTCTTTACCTTTTCGAAAACCAAGAACGGACTGTGTGGTCAAAGGTTCCAGTTGTCAGAAGGAGCAGTCGATGCCTTCAAAAACGCAATTTTGACTGTACCAACAAACGAGTGGAGCAATTGCTTCCAGAGTTGGTTTGAGCACATGCAAAAAAGCATGAACTTCGTGGAGAAAACAACGAAGTCTTTAAAAGCTATCTACTTTTTTATTCCAGTTTTCTATGTAAAACTTAAAAGACAACCCACGTAATTTGAGAATTTTTTTCAAAAAGAAAGCCAAAAATATATTAATAATACTACAAACCAAGAAAAAAGGAAAAATAAAAAATTTAAATTTTAAATGTATAATAGTGTTTTTCCTTTATTATATATGGTAGTTTGTTAAAAAATTTCAAACACGTGTACATTAAATCGTTCTCATTTAAAGCTAGTCGATGTTTCTGGTACCTATTGTTCAGCCTATTTATTGTATTATATTCGGGACGAAAATGATACCTTTCAAACGAATTCTTATTTGTATTTAAAAGGATTAATGCTGCGAATATGTAAATATTATAGACAGTCAAAATTTTATTTCACCCGAACACACCTCTACATGTTGAAATCAAGGTGGAATATGACACGTAATATCCTTTTCAGCATAATAAATGATCGCGATAACTCACTATTGCCACCCAAACTACATATAATGCCATACCTTAGAAATGAACAGCTCTGAACTGCAATAAATAACAAGCAAAACACATATCGAATGACTCTCTAACCCTGCGAGAGGCATAACAAACTACACAATTTAGCACAGATGTTATTAATATGACTTTTCTATTTCAAACTGTCATCTACTTGTACATCTAGTTGTTTAACTGAATCAGATATGGATATAAATGATTATTCAATTCACTTGTGTAGTAGAGGTAGATATTGTTGGAGAGTGTGATTAATTGAACTATACAAAGAAAGGCAAAAAATACCTTTACCACATCGATATTTGTAATCTGTATAAGTATTTCGACAACTAAGTTGCCATCATCAGCAGATTATTAATTACAGTGTCGTGCCTGGATTCGCAGTAATACGCAGAAAAGAATCCGTACACTCATTTCGCCAAAACCAAACTTACAAGACATCTGTACGTGAATATTTCTTAGTCTTAAAAACCAACAGTTGTACTAACGTACGCCCGCGCAATCACGTACCGACTTTTTTAATGGTCCTGCTTTCCAGGAACTCATAGAGGTCAGAATATGGTATCGGAGTCGGTTCCCATTACTCACATGGTTTTTATTTTTCACAATAAAGATGCTCAGTCAATCCGCTGTTACACTATGATTATTTTCTAACACATATTTCGCGCAGGTTCCTATTGGCTGTTTAGTTTGACCAATATATTTTTTATTACAATTTATTTTCATCCATTCCGAATTTCTGACTGAACTCGACATCTTTCGCGTTTTCTGGAAGAGATTTTATAGCGTTTCTGGACCGAAATGTTTTGCCACAACGCTTAACAGGTCCTGCATACTTCGAGTTCTTGGAAAGTATTTTACTTGAACTTTCGGAAGGTTTGTCTCGAAATTTAGGACAGACTTTCTGATTTATGCAAGATATGTTTCACCGCATTTTACGCGTGCTTTGAACATCTGAATAATCAATGTCTTCGAAGATGCATACGGCGAAGGAGTTCCATGGCATGGCCTCCAATCTCATCCGATTTAAGTCCATTGGGCTTCAATATCTGGGATTATTTAAAAAGCTTGTTGCAACGTTTGTGCAAAAGAATAGAATGTTGTCCATAATTCGATAAAGACCCAGGTTTTTTGAAAAAGTGCGTGCTTTCTCTAAAAGAAGATATAGACCTTGTATCGTAATAGAAGAGCGCTATTTTGAACATTTTCTTTGGTTATAATCCTTTTATGTAAAAATACAATGACATCTCAATGAAAACTACGAAAATAAATTTAATCTGTTGTGCAATAAAATTGCTGTTATCTCCTAAATGGTCGATTTGCGAATATATGTATATTAATACTTTTACCTTATCTTCGACCATTTTACATGCTCCTAAAATCTTTATATATTATTTTAAAACATCCTGTACATGCAAATGAAAATTTGTATATTGTATGTTAAGTGATACAGTATTATTATTTATATTTGTTAAATTTCAAACGTTATTTAAATGTACTTGAATGATTAATTTAATTATAATAAAGTAAAAATTATGTTTATATGTAGGTTGCTTTAAAAGTTTTGCGGTTCAGCTTCTTCCCATAAGAAAATACTTTTGTAGTATTGTCTAAGATTTTTTAGTCCGACTGACATTTAGTAATTTTTTAAATGAAGTCGATTTTGTGCAAAATGGAATTAACGCGCGAAAATGGTCGAGCCATGGTTTTCTACGATTTTAAAGACGGTCTCACTCGATAAAACTGTTCGCGAAAAAATCAAGCGATTGTTTGGCGATGAAGCATCATCCTTGGCAATTGTTGAACGATTGTACAACGAGTTCCAACGTGGACGTGTTTCACTCAAAGATGGGCATCGTGCGGGACGGCTTGTCACTGCAGTAACTCCAAAAAACATCGACACTGTGTACAACATGATAAAGACAAATAGCCACTGCACATACAGAGATATTCGGGCATAACTGGGCATAGGTATGGCCAAAATCACAACTATTCTGCTGCTGATAATCTTGCTGTTAGAAAGCTTTGCGCTCGATGAATACCGCACAATTTAACGGAATCTCAAAAAAAGCGCGTATGGATTGGTGCTCAAAATGTTTAAAAAATTCAACCGAGGTCGAACAAAATCAGTGACGAAATTTGGATTTATTGTTACCAGCCAGAAAGCAAGAGACAATGGCCTCAATGGGTCCTCAAAGAGGAGGAGAAACCAAAGAAAGTTAGATGTGAAGAAAACTCTGGTAAGAAAATGGATGGTGTTTCTTCGGATGAAATTCTGGTAAGAAAATTCTGGCTTCTTTTTTCGGACTGACCAGCCATCTTGCTACTATTCCGCTAGAGGATCGTCGCACAGTCAAAACTGAATGGTATACAACCATTTATTTGCCAATTAAGTTCAAAAAAGTGCGCGAGAAACGACCAAGAGGACGAGTCATTCTGCATCAAGACCATCACACAACGCATCTCCAACATCAATTTTTAGCCCTTTCAGGAACGAAATTGATGACTACGGCATTATGGTCTCGACCTGGCACCTTGTGACTTCTTTTTATTTCCATATATAAAAGACAAAATGCGTAAATTGAAATTTTATGCCTACGAAAAGGTATCGTATCTGAGGTGACTGAAGAACAATGGGCTCAATGTTATAAGGATCCACCGAGTGTAGAAGTGCATAGATTATAAAGGTGAATATTTCGAAAAACAATAAAAAAAACTGGTTAAAATAATTGATTTTTTCTGTACCACTCGCAAAATTTTTAAAGCAACCTGAGTATAAAGCTTATTAAAATGTTAAAATATTATATTAAAAAGTAATAATAATAAAAGTTTACTGCCTTCAATCTGGAGCAAATGTTAGTATTCAGTATAAATAAAAATTATTACTTTAAAACAATGTATTGCTAATAACATGAAATAAAAATTTTAAATTTTATTTTGTCCTAACAGTATATAAGTATTTTTATATTTTCCCTTTGTTACATATTATTTTTATATAACTCTATGTATGTATCTATAAATTGATATTGCTAAAAAATTACAACGCTACAATTTTGAATTTTTTAATATAATTTTTACACCGACATGAATTCTTCGAAAATATTGTTGATTAAACACAAAAACTCAGTCGTGTAATTTTCACAAAAAAAAATATTTTGTGAAATCATAACTAACTATTCGTGTTTAAGTTTATTATGGATTTTCATCAAGTAAAGGTCACATCAGTTAATTATATTGTAGATTACTTTAATTGTATTCTTGATCGCCTCTTCTAATATGGTAATCAATATCTCCGTGTTCGCTATATTATCTGGGACAGGCTGTGTATATCATTATCGACGTTTAAGCGCGAACAATCTGAACATAGTTCGTCTCGCTGCCTGTTTCATTAATTCTCGGAACGAATATTTACAACTAGTCAACTGCAACATTACACTTTTTGCTTAGCCAGCGTGAAATTGAAATTTGTTGTAGAAAGTATTGCACTTATAAAATAGTTACCTATCGCAATATCTACATATTTCATTGCTACTTTCTTGTCGACTTACGCTTGGATATGCGATTTTTTCACTTTTTTGAAATGCTATTTTTAATCGTTTAAATATTCGACCTTCTCCAAGCATTTTACGGAATATTTCTTTAAAAGTAAAACTTCGAACAGGGAGTACAGTCGTGTTGTAATTATGCCCGATTCTGCAAGCGTTTTGCAAAGATTCCATGCAGTACGAGGATAGTTTGACAAGTAGTGAGAATGGCACATAGGTAGAGCTCTAATTGGTAAAACAAATGCACTGTAATTTAGGTTGCCTATTTATACGTTTACATTCCGATATTTAGATAAATCGGTTGATTAGTTTATTTTTGACAGCTGATTGAAAAAGAAGCAACACGTCGTTTTGTTAAAATGGAAAAAGCAGAGTATCGTGCGGTGATTAAATACTTCGTAATTAAGGGTATGAAAGCTACCGAAATAAAAGATGAGTCACGGGAAACATTAGGTGAATCTGCTCCATCATCTGCCACAATAAGTAGATGGGTAAATGAATTTAAACGTGGTAGAACAAGCTGTGTTGATGAAGCGCGCTTTGGAGCACCCAAAATCATGACTTCTCAGGAAATGATTATAAAAATTTTTATATTGATTTTTGTAGGCGATTTGTTACTTGCGATCGAACTTGGATAAACTACAGTACATCCGAAACTAAACAGCAGTCGAGACAATGGTTAGAACGTGGTTCTGCACCTCCAAAGAAAGTGAAAACCACTTTATCGGCAAACAAGGTGATGGCATCAATTTTTTGGGATTCCAAGGGAATTTTACTCATTGATTACCTTCAGAAAGGTGGCACAATAAACGGACAATATTACGCGGAACTTCTACAAAAATTAAATGTTGAGATTCGTGCTAAACGGCCAGGCGCAAAGAAAAAGATTCTGTTTCACCAAGACAACGCTCCCTTGCATACCAGCACAGTTGCGATGTCCAAAATCCACGATGTGCATTTCCAATTAGTACCGCATGCACCTTATTCGCCGGATCTAGCCCCTTCCGACTTCCACCTTTTTCCAAAATTGAAAACGGCACTAGGTGGAAAGAAATTTTCTTCTAACGACGAGTTTATCATCTTCATAAATTAGTATTTTGCAAGCCTTCCGGAATCGCATTTTAGAGATGGCATAAGGGCATTGGAGCACCGTTGAAATAAATGTATTGCTCTTTTAGGAGAATATATTGCAAAATAAAAATTATTTTTTATTTAAAAAATTCGTTTTTCTTTTCCATTCTCACTACTTGTCAAACTACCCTCGTATATTAAAATGTATCAATCTGTATATTAGTTTATTTCCCATATTTGTACGTAAGTACGATTACAATGGTCAACATGTTGCTTCCCGATATTGTACGATAATTTGGATATTGTTTTGTGTCAGTCTACTAAATTATTTGCGTCCACATAATATCATCCCTGCTTTATTATTATCTTAATAATGTTTGTCGTTCACATCGCCAATATCTCAGTTTTTACATTAATTACCAGTTGAATATACACAGTACTCAAATAATATTCTAAACGGTAGGTAATTTTGATGGAGCCGGTGGTTGATTAACTAAATCACAGAAGGTTGATATATAATATAATCCCTTTTCACATTAATTTTCGTATTCCGTATACGTATTTCGACAACGAAGTTGTCATAATCAGCAAATAATTAAACAGAGTCGCACCTGGTAATCACGGCAAAATCCGCGCGAAACGAATTCCGTACATGGCATGTACCGTCGAAAGTCAAAACGCACACTGACAGTGTGCGATTTGGCGTCAAAATCTGTGTGCGTTTCGGCTTTAGACGGTACAGGCCATATATGAAATATGCTTCGTGTGTTGCATTGTTGTCATCATCGGCAGATAATTAAACAGTGTCGCACTTGGAAAACTATGGCGAAAAATACCCGTACGAAAACAAATTTCGCATACGATCTGTACCGTTGAAAGCCAAAACGTGGTGTGCAGAATACGAAAGTTAATGTGGAAGGGATTACATATCAACCTTCAGTGATTAAAATATCCGTTGAACTTTCGATAACGCGAATTATGTAATATAAGAACTAAATTATTTTTCCAGACAAGAGAGTAGAGTTTCAGTTTTCATACTACTAGCTTCAAATTTAATTCCATTTAAAAACGTCTAATGCGTAGGTCCTGTTCGTCAGCCCTAACAATGTTATACTGTAATACAGGGTGTCTATAAAAGAACTCCGGGGTTTAAAAAATTAATATTTTTTAAACTATAAAAGATAGCAAAATTTGATCAATTCCTTTGAAACAAGCAGCTCAAAGAGTTTTACTCATACCAATTGGGAATGTTTCTCTCAACAGTTGGCAGCGCTGCGGAGCGTTGACCTTGAAATGACGTAGCGGCTGCGGCAGGCAGTCAGTGTCGTCTGGACTGCCGCGCTATGGCGACGCCTCAACAAAAGGCTCAATGTGTTATTTGGCTCATAGAAACTAATTCTGTTGTTACTGTACAAAAAAACTTTCGACGTAGCTATGGTGTTGACCCGCCTACAGACAAAACAATTCGTCAGTGGTTATGTGCGTTCAAGGAAATAGGAAGTGTATTGAAGCAAAAGTCGCCGGGTAGGCCGCGTGTGTCTCAAGAGAATGTGGACAGAATCCGAGCTTCATGCACTCGAAGCCCTAAGAAATCGTTAACAAGACGCAGTCTGGACTTGGGGTTACAAAGATCAACAGTCCATAAGGTAATTCGTAAAAGACTTCGTCTAACTGCCTACAAGATACAACTTTTACACCATATCAAACCGGCAGACAAGGTTAAGAGATTCGAATTTTCTGTTTCCATGCTGGATAAAATTGATGAAGATAATGATTTTTTAAAAAGTGTGGTTTTTAGTGATGAAGCTACTTTTCATGTGAACGGAACTGTAAACAGGCATAATTGCAGAATTTGGGGTTCAGAGCCGCCCCATGAGTTTATTGAGTACGAACGTGACACGCCCAAAGTGAATGTTTGGTGTGCTCTTATGCGTGACAGAGTCATAGGTCCCTTCATTTTTGTCGAAAGGAATATCAATGGTGATGTCTATTGTGACATGTTAGAGGAGTATGTTTATCCTCAGTTGGATGGCATTGAGGCGGAGAAAGGTTTAGTTTACTTCCAACAAGATAGGGCGCCGCCACACTTCAGTTTGCGTGTGCGTGAGTCACTGGACGCTCGTTTCGGCAACAGGTGGATTGGAAGGGAAGGACCTATTCCATGGCCACCAAGGAGCCCTGATATGACTCCGTTGGACTTTTTCTTCTGGGGGCATATCAAGAATCTTGTGTATGCGGAGAAAATTCGAAATGTTCGCCATCTCAGGGAACGAATAGAGAATTGCGTGGCGTCCGTTCCCCCAGACATGCTCGCCAGGACATGGGAAGAGGTAGAATACCGTTTCGACGTGTGCCGTGCCACTCACGGAGCTCACATTGAACTTCACTAAGTTGTTAAAAAATCTTGAAAATGTAAGCTTTCTAATCATGTATAAAACATGTATGTACATTTTTTACTTTATTAAAATATTTTGTCTTAAAACCCCGGAGTTCTTTTATAGACACCCTGTATTTTATAAGTTACCTTTAAATTAATAAATGTATTTAAGAAAACTTTTGGTGTTTCCTTTGTATTTTGCGATCATTTGTGATCTAAAAGTGAATCATTACATATTTAGGAAATCGAATTTTCTCAACTTATTGATTAAAAGTTCTAAATTCATTCTGGCGAGCGCTTTGATAACATCAGTATATACACCTTACAAATGAAAACCAAGTTGAAAGAGCCAATCTTTGAGGTTCAATAAATCCTGATATTTTGCAACTTTATTTATCGTTACATTTCGAAAACTTTTGACTGCCACCTCGTATATTATTAAAATATTAAAATTTACTTATTATCGTTTTTAAGAATGTTTCTTTTTTAGCAGAAAAGTTTTTATCAACACAAAATATGCAAATTACATTCACATTGACCATTTAACTAATTCAATCTTTTAAAATTGTATGATAGCATAAGACGTATCTTTAAAGATAGGCGGTATTTTCAAGTCATTCGCTAAAAGCACTGCAATTTATTTGAGTTATCGTACGTTACCTGACAATTTTGCCTTGCAAGTGCATTAACTGGTTCTGTGGACCAATTCGAACAAGTCTTTTAAATGTTAAGGAGTGTTACCGGTTTCGAGTTCCTGAAAATATTTGATCTCAGACGATCAAGAGTTTGAAAGTAACAAAGGATATCCTAAATTGTTTCCGAACTATCGTTGCCATGGTCTATACAGATGGTTTCCGTCAAACAATGCTGTTCTCTTCATATCTAAACCTTTGGTGATCTTGCATTGTTATACTTCTTCTGTATACTTTTGTAAGGTCTTTAATTTATCTATTACTTTTACAGAGTCGCTGTTTTTACAATTCCATATATGTACGTATGTAAATGTGTGTGTGGATATAGTATAATCGTTCTTTAGCAAAACTTGTAAATTTTATTGTGTATTAATAAGTTTTCTAAAGTAATGTGTATACAATACATATCAGTACATATAAAAATATCAATCAATACATACTACATACACATGCCAGAAACACGTCTCAAAAAGAAAAAAAGATGTTATAAATTTGAACATAGAAAGTCATTTGACAATAATAATTTATTGTAAGCAGGTACCGTTTAAGGTTGCTTTTAAAAATACAGAAGTTTGTGATATTTCTAACAGAAAGTGGTAAGTTGTTATGTAATTTACATCCCATAAAATATGTTTCTTTTTGGAACATAGATTTTGCATGTGAAGCTGGTAATAAATAATTGTCAGTTCGTTTTCCATATTTATGAATTACATTGCCACTCGAAAAAGCGTTTTTGTTCCTAAAAACGAAGCATAGGAGATCTAATGTATAAATGTCACAAATAGTTAGTATCGAGTTATTTCGAAAGTGTTCTCTGCAGGAATTCCTATAGCCCAATCCAAAAATAATTCTCAGGGTCCGTTTCTGCACAAGGAACATCCTGTCCATCTCCGGCGACACTCCCCAATGTATCGCACCATATCTCATACAAGAAACAAAATTAGCGTGATAGAAAGTAAACAGGCTATTCAAATTACAGGTAATAAGGAGCTGCTTAAGGGTAAAACACATCTTAGCCAGCGTTCTGCATACTCCGCCAATCTGTGTAGATCATTTAAGGTTTTCATTAATTACCAAACCGAGGATTTTTGAAGAAGAATCACAGTCGAAGATCCCGTTGTTTATTTGTACATGCGAAATATGCTTAATGCTATTGTGAAATTTGGTTTTTTCTTATTTAAAGTTGGACAGCATCCAATCGTTAATTTTATTGAATGTTTCATTGGTCAAATCACAAATATTACCAACATTTGAAGACCCGACAACTACACTAACATCGTCCGCATAAAGAACGACTCGTTCTTCATTTCTTAGGATGTTCGGTAGGTCATTTACGTAGACCAAAAATAGTATGGGTCCCAAGAGAGATCCCTGGGGTACACCTTCGTTAACAGCAATGTAGTTAGACTGACAGTTACCAATCTTGGCACTTTGCTTACGATTAGTGAGATGAAATTCGGACCATTTGTTAGCAATGCCTATGACACCGTATTGAGACAGCTTGTGCAGTAAAACATCATGATGGACCAGGTCAAATGCTCTTGAGAGATCAATGAATATTCCAAGACAGGGCAGGCCGTTGTCCAATGAGTGATGTATGGTGTTCGAGTACTCGAAGAGTGCCGTATCGATACCCCTTTCCCTGCGAAAACCATGCTGGTTAGACGAAAGTAAATTAAAATGGATTAAATAATTCATTACGCTCTTATTCACAATACTTTGGTATATTTTGGAGAAGATTGTTGATTGTTGATTGTAATATTCCATTACATTATTCGTTTATTGCGTTTAATAGAAATTAAAATTTAAATAATATAAAATCGGGTGTAGAATGTATTATTATACACTGTAATAGATTTGTATTAATTTATATTTCTAAGAATAATTAACTGTGAATATTGAATCATAATAATTAAGTGCCAGGTGCGACGCTGTGATTAATTATCTGCTGATGATAATAACTTAATTGTTGAAATACGTATATAGAATACGAAAACTATTATGGAAAGGGGTTATATTAACTTTCATTAATAACACATTTTTTTAAAATGTATACTGATATGTATGTTTTATATCGATTTTATACTCATTTATATAATTCTATATTTAATCACTGATACATCTTTCTCTATGCATTACCAAGTACTGTCTGTCCAATTATTTTTACCTTTTGAACCTACAGAACTTTTTAAATAAACAAAAAGACGAACGAATTGTTTTTGAATTATAATTATGTCAATTAATGTTTTCATTTTTTTACAAAAAGTTTCTGAATATTACTATTGATTTTCTCACAATTTTCCCTTTCCAATAATATGACTTGTTTACATTCATTAATTTGTATCCCATTTCAATTTGACATTTGAGATGACTCTTACATTTTTTACTAAGTCATGAATTATTTAATTTCTACTTATTTTCTCGTTTCAAATCGTTTTTATAATATATATATATATATATATATATATATATATATATAAACAAGGAACTAGTAGGTAATTCGGTCTGTGAACTGAAAGACTTGATATTTTTTCCTTTAGACTCTATATTTCGCCACCTACTAATCAATTTATCTAAACAATAATAATAATAAAAAAAATTTATTATTGTTTAGAGTCGCGATAAATTGATTTAAAAGGTGTCAAGGTTAGATGAGACAACATATAATGTTCTTCGATCGTGACGGTATATGTTGTGTATTGTTATGTCTAGTTCGTGTGTGGCTTTGATAATTTTCTTGGTTATCCTGAAGAAGCCACCAAGCAGAGGCGAAATATAGAGAGTCTAAAGAAAAAAATATCAAGTATTTCAGTTCACAGACCGAATTACCTACTAGTTCCTTGTTTATTATCATTAGTACGGTTGTTAAACCTTCCTTCATATATATATACTATTATCATCTACATATACATTATTATCTTTTTGTCATTCAACAAATTCTGCAACAGACCAACGTCTATACTGTCAACTGGCCTGCGCGATCTCAAGACCCATTTATCAGACATGTCTGAGATATGATAGATCGAAAGTTTGGTACCCTTCCCAACACTAATAAAATTACAACAGTTACATGATGCCCTAGGCGCTGCTTGGAATGATCTTCTACAACATCCCATAGAACATCGTATTAGAAGCATACCCGGGCGATTAGCTGAATATATTCATTTACGGCGGTAACTAATTATCAAATTTTCTCTACAAGGGGTACGAATTTTTCAATGAAAATTTAATTATTTATTTCTAACACCGTTTTAAATATTTTTAAGAAAAATTTGGTAAATTGAAGCAAAATTCATTATATTCAAGTAATAGTAATTAATGCGTTCAGTTGAACAGTAACAGCAATTGTTTATAAATATGTTTTTTCCATAAAATACTATGTACAGTTTCATGTTATATCTATTCTATCCTTCTATCCATGTATCTGCTGAAACGAAATGTAGTGTCAAGTTTTAAAGTAATTTTATTTTTTATGCACTTTCTATACCATTTTTATACCTCATCAATAGTACTCTCTGTTACATATGAACATACCGGGTGTGCCATGATATGAAGTTAAAAATATCTAATGAACATATGCCCAAAACTTACAGTTACAAACAATTGTTGTTTTAGATAACCCTACTAATGCAGGTATTATGTAACACTGCAAAGAAAATTCAATGAACATCATTTAAAAAGAAGACGATTTATTGATTTAGTTGTTCAAAATGTCCGCCCAGTTGCTATATACATAGTCTAGCTCGTCTTAGAATTGAATATGTAGCTCTATTAACAGTCTCAGGATACGCACGAATAGTTTAGGCGGCGTGCAAAAAAATTTCTCTTACTATGGTGAACAGAAGATTAAAAACTGCAAATCTTAGTTCGACGGAAGAACAATCAAAAACGACAACAATGGGCAGAAACACACAGAGATTGGACACTGGATAACTGGAAAAGGGTCTTATTGACTCATCAATCAAAGTTTGAAGTGTTTGGCCAATCAAGACGTGATTTTGTAAGAAGAGCAAGTGGTCAAAGGATGCTGCGGGATTGTATAGTGCCAACCATCAAACAAGGAACAAGTTCTGTGCTTGTTTAGGGTTGCTTTTGCTACGCCGACACAGGGGACTTGAAGCGAATCGAGGGTATTTTGCGAAAAGAAGTTTTTTTTTAGAAATATTGCAAGAAAATGCAATACCAACGGTATTGCCTACGTTTAATCGCCGAAAATTTTATATTTACGCAGGGTAACCACCCCAAACAGTCGGCAGTAATATGTAAGAATTTCTTAAATGGCGAACAAAACAATAATACCTTAAAAATAATGACATAGCCACCCCGAAACCCCCATCTAAACCCTATAGAATTATTATGGGATGAATTGGACAGGAGGGTCCGAAACGTGTGTCCTACCTCAACAAATCACTTGTGGAACATATTGCAAGAAGAATGGAATAGTATACCGAATAGAGTTCTTGAAAAACTAGTGAAACGGATGCCTCGAGTTATAGGGGCTGTTTCTTCGCGCAAAAGGGGTTTCTTCGTTGAGCGAAATGTTTACGATATCCTTGCTTATTTAACGCTAGAATTACTTTAATTTTTATTATTATACTTTATAAACATCTATAAACAATAATGCAATAAAATTTTAAGTTTTGACATAAATTAGTTTAACTGCTTTCCCTTGTTTTAAATTTATTTGAGTGTCCGAACTAATATGGACGGTAGTGTACATTTCGTTTCAATTTAAGGTATTATTATCACTTGGATACATGCATAATCCATACAAGATAATTACATCACATACAAACTCGTATATTGTCGAACGTATTTTATTCGTGTCCATAAAATAGTTCCTAAATTATTTTAATGATATTTAAATTATCTACATTCCAATGTTTATGGCCACTGTAAAAAAAGTGTTATTTCTTTCTTTTAAACGATTTATTCATATTGAAACGTTCCTCACATTTACGACCTACTTAATCGTAAATACGATAAGTAATTTAATCAGACAATTATTTAATTTATTCTTTTATTATCTAATTTTATAGTTCTCGCAATATTTTATTCTTTAATATTGGGATAGCGCAATTTTTCCCACACACAAGTTCTCTCTAAGAACGTCAACTGCCGAATTGCAGGTCGCTACATTTATTAGTTTCAATGATCATTTAATTAAAACCGTTGTGTTGAAATTTGTGCTACCATTAAGTACTTCTTCCTTAAAGGCTTATCAGAAATCTGTATTCATGTTGAGATGAAGGATAATCTGAAGAACTCGCTCCCTTGGACAATTTTTTCACTTATATAAGACATCTTCAGGGTTTAGCTGTTGCTACTGCTGTCGTAACCATCAGTTCCTTCATCTACTACTGCTGATAGATGAGTTTGTAAATTAAAATGTGGTCGTACAACGCCCGAAACAACTTTTCTGAAGTACAGAATTAAAGTTCGCCTCATGCAAAACCTCTTCTTTGAAATGTATCATTTGAATACAAATGTTTATTGAATGTGTTTTTAATTTTTTCGGACACATCGAGTTGCTCGTCAATTTAAAAAGCTTTATTTTAGTCTCCGTGGTACATAGTGGTTCTGAGTAAGTAGAAACAAACTCACTACTTTTTATAGAAAATCATTCAAATTTTTTAAATAATCCATTTTCACATTAGGAGTCCAGATTTTGACAGGAGTTCTTATGTTTCTTATTCTTTCAGGATTAAGCGATAAGAGTTAAATAAATTTTAACATCAAAATTTTTTTTAGGACTTTAAATAAATGAAAATAATAAAAACATATAAACATGCGTGCATTTATTAATGTACAATAACTTTTAAAGAAATACTAATTTTCGCAAGTATACCGTTTCGGAAAAATTAACCAAAAACACACTGACAATGTATGTTTTGTTTAGCTGTTGATGATGACAATTTAATTGTCGAAATACGTATATAGAGTACGAGCATTGATGTGGTAAGAGTTTATGCCTTTTTGATAATTTTTAAAAAATTAAATATCGGAATTTCATTAAGGAAGGTAAGGAAACATCGTTTCTCGAACAATTATAATGTATAATTACGTAGTTAATGGCTAGTAATGTAATTTTTTAAAGTAGCAGGTGTACCGGAAAGTTATTACCGGTTGTTCTAATAGATATCGCTAGGCTTAAGTATGTAATGTTATGATTTGACACATATGTCATTTTATTTTACTGATATTAAGCTTCAAAGCCATACATGTTATATTTTGCGAAAGTAATACCGTCATAAATTTATACCTGTTTGAAAATGTCGAGTTTCGTGCCTAAAAAGTGCATTTGCACGCATTACTTTTCTTATTTAATCAAAAGAAAAACACTTACGGTGAGCATGCTCTAACCATAAAAACATGTGAGGCGTAGTTTCGACAATTCAAATGTGGTGATTTCGATGTGCAAGACAAAGAACATTCTGGTAGACCGGAAAAGATTGAAGATGCGAAACTACAACAGTTACTGGAGTCAGACTGAACCCAAACTCAAAAACAATTATCAGAAGCGTTAAATGTGGCCCAAGAAATGATTCAAAACATGGGAAAATGGGTGCCACATCAATTGAATGACAGGCAAATGGAAAATCGTTTGTGAAATGCTTCGCAGGTATGAGCGGATGTCATTTCTGCATCGAATGAAAAATGGATTTATTTCGAAAACCCTCACCGCAAAAAATCGTAGTTATCATCTGGCCAAGTCGGCCCATCGACTCCATGGCCAGATCGTTTTGGTCGCAAGACAATGCTCTGTGTTTGGTGGGACCAGAGTGGCCTGGTATATTACGAACGGTTGAAACCTAGTGAACCAGTTAATACTGATCGCTACCGACAGCAACCATACATTCACAGAAAAAGGTCCAGAATGGGCCCGCACCGTCTCATACATCGAAACCGGTCAAAGAAGCGTTGAAAACACTTGGATGGGGCATAACATCGCGCCCGCCTTACTCTCCGGACCTTTCCCCATCTGACAATCACCTTTTCATATCAATGGGACACGCGCTTGCAGAGCAGCACTTCGCCAACTTCGAAGAAGTTAGAAAATGGCTTGATGAATGGTTTTGCTCAAAGAACAAACAGTTTTTTTTGGGATGGCATTCATAAATTGCCTGAAAGATGTGTAGAATCAAATGGCCAATACATTGAATAAATAGATTTTTTCATTTTCTTGAAAATTATGCAGTTTTTTTACGAAAAAAACCGATAATGACTTTCCGGTACACCTGGTATTCTTAAAACATATTTCACGAAATTAATCAGATATGTAATTTAATGTTGAACAAACCTCCGAGATCACACTACCCCGCTGGGAAGCCTGGATAGGTGCGATTATAAAGTAAATAGTTTGAAGTATCCTTATGTGAAAATGCGATGTAGGAAGGAATCATTAGTATACCTTCCATTGTTGATTCAGTCAAGCGCCTACAAGGAGGTGCAAATACATATGTTTATATATTTGGATCCTGGCATCTGGATCTGCGGTAAAACTCGCGCTGAATAAATCTGCACCAAAATGTTAACCATTGAAAGCCAAACACAGTGTCGTATTAGTATTGCTGTTATCAGATTTTATGTAGTGCGAGTTTGGCGTTCAACGGTTAAAATTTTAGTGCGCATTTATTCTGTGCGAATTTTATCTCAAATCCAGGCGCGACACAGCGATTAATTATCTGATTATGATGACAACTTAGTTGTCGAAATACGTGTATAGAATACGAACATCGATGTTATAAGGGATTCTATTTGTCTTTTCTGATTAATTTCATTTTCTACGGAAAGCTACTTAGATTTTATAATTTTAAACCTCATAAACCTCGTCTTTAACATTATTTCGTATTGACAGCTTTAACAGTTACTTTCTTGATGCCTCAATAATTAACACGCAACTAATACATGCAACATATAAAGAAGGGATAATAGCAACGATGTTGAAAGAGTATAATGCTGTAAATAATTGCAGAATACATTGTGGAACGTCGACGGTACGGTCGCCACAATAAACTTTGCAAAAAACTACTAATCCATTCCTATTTAATACATACGGTTGTTATTATGTATACATATATATCTTTATATAAAGTGGTGCTGAAACCCGCCCATTTCGAATAGAGGCCGTATTTTCGGAGCGCACACAGATAGTTCATTGGCCTGTTCGGAATCATCGGCACTGGAGGCGATCTATGTAAAAACCTGTTTCTACAACTAAATAGCATCATCACATCACACAGTGGGACCACTCTTATGCCCGGAACAGCTCTTCTGAAGTACAGAATTAAAGTTCGCCTCGTGCAAAATCTCTTCTTTGAAATGTGTCATTTGAATACAGATGTTTATTGAATGTGTTGCATGTGGATTTTTTTTTCTTTTCTCTTTGGTTTCCAATGGAGATAAGGTATTATGTTAAAAGTTTTGTCACGTTTGATAAAATTTGGCCATTTACTTACCCTTATCTATCATTTACAATTGTTTCGAAACTTACAGTTACACATAATGAACTAGATAATCATGGTATTTCAAAATAAATCTATTTATTATAGGAGTATTTGGCAATTATTACATATGTGTATAGTACTGAATACATTGCAAGAACTTCCATGGTTTACTTCTTACAATTTTTAATTTTTTAATTTCATGTATGTATAGTAATTGAAAGAATACTTTTATTTTCTATTTTTTATTTTGAATTTTATTCAAATAAAGATGTTTCTTAATTGGTATTTCCGAATACAATGTATTAAAATAATTCACGGCTGGGAGGTCATAATATTTTATGGTACTTATATCAATTTAGTTTACCCATGAGTACTTATGAAGTTGAATTAAAACATAAGTCTAAATATCTTCCAAGAATTTGGATTAGGTATGTAGATGATATTTTCACGATTTTTAGTACACGTAAATGCAACTTGGACGATTTCGTCAAGCAATTAAATTCAAAATTTCCGACGATTAAATTTGCAGTAGAAAAAGAAAACAATGACATGTTGCCTTTTTTTGGACACCTTAGTTATGAGGAATAACCTTAAAATAGAAACTGATATTTTTCGAAGAGAAATCAATGTCAATAGATTCATCACGGCGGCCTCAAATCATAGCATGCAACAAAAGATGGCTTCGTTCACTTTTCATATCAATCGTTTGCTTAATTTCCCACTAACAAAATTAAGATACTAAAAAGAATTGAACTTTATTAAGAATATTGTCAGATATAATAGTTTTGATTCGGAAATAATCAATGGATTAATTAGGAAGGCTAACATAAGAAAAACAATCCGGAATACCACATGTCTGTCACCTCAAAGCAATCGAAACAAGCAGTTTGTATGTTAACCCTTTCAACGTTTGTCGAAAAATTTAAATAGTGTGTTTAAAGAGCGCGGTTTTCAAGTCACATTTCGGCCCACTAACTCCATCAAATTCCCTTTAGGAAATGCAAAAGACAACAAAAAATCGGGAATTTACGGAATTAAATGTCTGATTGCAGTAAACAATACATCGGCCAAACAAAACGATCGATAGAAACTCGGCATAAAGAACATATTGCGCACATAAAGTTCAATGGGCCAGAAAAATCCGGTTTAACAAAACATGTGTTGGAAAGTAATCATAGCGTTAACACGGATTGTTTGCATTTGATAAGGAACGTGTGTAATTATCGCGAATTAGATACGTATACGTGTACATTTTGAAGAATAAAGGCCATGTGTTGAACACTGACCTGGGCCCCAAATATAATTCATTTCTCTTTGGTCTCTTAAACGACAGACAAGGGAGAATGCAATAAACGCATGTAGGTATGTTTCTTTTATTTCCCTTTTTTCTTTTGCCTTTTATCTTAGGTTAAGACTAGAATACAATCTTTTAAAAGTTATGTGAAACGAATATACAGTATGCGTTTGGATTGGGTACAGATCGTGTGTGGAACTTGTTTCGTACGGGTATTTAGCCGTAGTTTTCCAGGTGCGACATTGTTTAATTATCTGCTGATGATGACAACTTAGTTGTCGAAATATGTATACAGAATACGAAAATTAATGTGGAAAGAGGTTCTATATCAACCTTCAGTGATTAAGTTAAGCTGTTTGGGGATGTGATGGCATGAATTATTATTATTATTATTATTATTGGTTCTTCAATTTATATTGGCCAGAATGTATAAAGTGGAGAAGACAGCTTGTCAATATCAGGACTCTACAGAAACCGATGCTCAACACAACTTCATTGAGTGTGAGAGGTGGACCAAGTACAGAGACGCGCTACAAGAGGAAATAGGCTCTTCGATGCCGGACAACATTGTGTAAATAATATCTGGACACGATCGCTGGCAGAGGTTGCCGGTTTCATGGAGAGGGTGTTGAAAATGAAGAAAAGTGAGATCGAAGCAACGGCGGTAGCGAGTCAAGGCTAATTATAAGCTATCGTATCATCCTGAAGTAATGCAAACATCGGTGCCAGGATGGAGTTTTCACCTTGACAAAGTGTGGTTTTTAGTGAGTGCAAACCCCATACCGGGCAACTTGGTCTCTTCCCTGAGTGTGTTAGGCATTTTCCTCACTAAAATAAATTATTATTACTATTACTATTATTAGTATTCAGGATCTACTACCATACTGATAGCAGATCTTGTTTCTGAAACTAATATCGCTCCCAGAACAATTTCTTTTATTATTGTAGAAGAATGAAATATAAAGGCTTACGGAAGGAGCAAACTAATCAAAATAACATTAATGTTCGCACTCTGTATACGTTTTTCGACAACTAAGTTGTCATCCTCAGCAAAATTCGCGTAGCATAATTCCGAAATAACTTTAACCGCTAACAACCAAACATACACTGATTTCATATGTTTACAATTCATAGTCTTGAAACTAATACTAATACTAAAGTACATTCCCTCTTCCACTTATGGTCCTTGTTTATGTTATATCTTTCAGGAACTCAAAGGAGCAAGGACATGTTATTGAATCATTATCTATATTTAACGCGTGGTTTTTATTTTTTACAATAACTTCACTCCTATAACTATCTAATTCATGGAATTATTTATATTTTGTGTATTATGTAGACAATCCGCAGTTACGTTATGATAATAATAATCATAGTGTCATCACCGACTTTATTTTATTTATCTTTTTTTTTGATTAATTCAATTAACTACAGTCTTCATTAAAATATACCAGAAGGAGTAAACACCAGCCTCGATAGTCCCAAGAACCAGAAAACCGAGGAAATTCTTTAGTCATTACGTCAAGAGAGGACATTGCAAAATCTCATTCTCGGACGAGAAAATCTTTACTATACAGAGAAAATTTAATAGATAGAATGATGGAGTGTATACCCGAAGTTTCCCAGAAAAAGGTTGTGACATCAGTTTTGACTTTTTAAGTTTTTAAACTGAAGCGAAATTCAATTTCCTGTGTGACACAGAAGTGATAATGTATTCAAGTTTTATTAATGGCGTATCACGCCAGAGGTCTTGGATTGCAACTCTTAATTAAAGAAGAGCTGACTGTATGCGATTCAAGATTCAAGATATTTAATGTACTGTTACCTGTCTGTCTTACCGGACAAGAATATTAATTATAGTTTTTTTTTTGGCCATTAATTGAAATTATAATTCATCTTTTATACGTCCTCTGTCTCTTAAAGAATTTAAACATTTATAGACAAAATGTTTCTCAGTTAACCACTACAAACCTGTATAAATAAATACTTTTTTATTCTTTTCTATGTGGTAATACCTCTTCTAACTTAAGCTGATTTCGGCGATTTCTTTCAACTGGATCGTTTGCATTATCGGTAATTCTTGCTTATTTCTCTTTTTGTAATTCTAAATAAAAGTTGAGGTGCAAATGTGTCTTCTATTTTCAAAACTATCAAAGAATATTTCTTGTATATAAGTAGACTGAGGAATATTTTCAGCACACCACAGATGTGTGTTTAATAACACATAAATAAAATAAAATAAATAGTTACATATAGTTTATGAAACGTGAAATACTCTTCTAAGCAGCATTTTCAGTGTAATCGCAAATTGGATAAGATCGGTTACATATTTGAAGCATCAGATATGTTTTCACAATTGTTTGAACAAATCGAGTTCGCCGTAAGGAAAAAGTGTTCTTATATGAACACAGCGACTGTTCAACATCTAATATGTAATATTTGAATAATTAATGTAATGTTTATTAATAGTTAACTGATCTGTACGCTCATTGATACTACTAACTTGTTTTAATGCGGTAAAATCTACAGCTTTTCTTAGCACACTATTTATTTTGACTATAACATCAATATTTTAGTCATTGCTGATAGTGAATAGCTGTGTTTGAAGTGTCTAATATTTGCAGTGAATCCACTAATGGCAACGAAGGATTTTGTAATTTATTAATTGTTTCAACAGCTTCTTTGCAATTGTTATACATTATTTGGAAACTTGTTTCAATTTTAGCATCTTGGAATTTCTTTCGACTTTCCTTGATAGTAGTTGCTTCTTCCAATTGTAAAACTACAGACTTAATTTTTTGGAATTACAGAAAATAATAAATTGCTACTTATAACAATATTCTCCAGGATGTAAGAATCGGCTGTGGAGGTTCGGAAATGTCAGCATATTGCCTGTGGAATTTTCGAATACGTTTCGAGGGTTTGAGGGATACTGCTTTTGTGTGTGCTCCAAACCATTCACCTTTGGATAACACCGTCGAATCGGTTCTGCCTGCTTTAGCATCAAATTGTAAAACTACGAACTTGAAATAATTTGATCTATATTCATTAGCATGCAAGCATCGGCTGCGGAGGTTCGGGAATATCGGTATATTGCCTGTGGATTTCTCAAACACGTTTAGTGAATTTGAGGAAACCACTTTAAAACCATTCCGGATAACAGCGTCAAATTGCTTTTGCTACAAATAGTAAAGTGTGAACTTCACATGTATTGTGTAAGAAGTCATCTTTAAGAGACCGACCTATTTTCAATCACAATTTTACTGTACTTCCTTGCCCCCTCCTCGCACAATTTTATTGAAATCGTGCTCTAATTGTAATGTCTATTAACGCTAAGGCTACATTTCGACACTGTCTTTATTACATTACTACGAAACGGTAAATTTATTCATATTTGGCAACACTGATCCGTTGCATTGATACAATTAGAATCAATGTCCCTCTATCGCTTCATGTGTTCTGTCTATCATATCTGAAATTCTTTCGGTTTCCCGAGAAGTTCTAAAGCGTCTATAGCGACCACGACGCACATGTATATAATATGTAAATACTGCACCTCGTTGAATTTCAGCCAGCCTCAGGCAAATCGATCCTCGATTGTCCATGTTGTAATTTACGTGTTGACTGTAATTGTCGGTATTCGAGAACGTACAGTTACGGCATTATCAGTCATATGCATTAAGAGTTGGTTTCTCGAAAGTTCAAATTTTTCCAATGTATTCAACACCACTTTTGAAACGACTTCGGCAGTATATTCCTTTACTCTTCTGGAAGCTAGTGAGATTGAAGATGACAGTTTAAGTGGTTCTAATATAAAAGCTAAGACATTAACAATAGAATTTTTTATAATCAGTCGTAAATATTCATGGCGTTATTCAATATTGAAAAGTAATTTCCTGTGTTTCCAATGGGCTCATAAAGCATAAATCTGTCGATTACATACCTTTCGTTTGGCTTATTTTTATATCTATTTACAGATTCAGTCAAACATTGCTAAATTAATATTGTTTAGATATAAATTTTTACGATGCAATGTATTGTATGCAGGTACGTAGTAATCTGAGGAAAGCTAAAATCAAATCGGTGCATAGAAGAGATTAGAGAATGCATGTCTACAGTTACATACATATGTCACCTTAACTTAATTTATGATTCGTACAATTTGTGAAAGTATGTACACAGGAATATTCTTAAACGCTAAAAGATTCTTATGCTTCCTTATTACGTAATTCAACTAGTTAAACTAAGCGAGTAGGCGCAAACATGTGCGAAACAAATATTTATATTGTGAACAAACAGACAAACAATAAATATAAGGTATATTCACGCATCTACTACTTGTTTCGTGGCTAAAAACTCGTTTCTTTAACATCATCCGTACATGCATATGTACACTATCGCTCATAAGTATTTCGTCACCCTTGTTTCATTACAGTTTCAATAGAAAAGTTGTAATTATAAAATTTATTTCTGTAGCAAGAAATAGTTTTATAGTAAACATTAAAATCTATAAAAACTTATTCAAAAATAATTATGCGATTACCCTATTATTCACAATCAAAATTAGTACCCTAATAAAACTCCAGGTAGAATAATGCACTTAAGGGATGAGATCTCTCAATTCTTTCGATTGCTATGATTTTATTTTAAGGTAGGGTGTTATTGTAAACTATTAACTATTTATGGTTGGGTATTTTAGCAAAATTGCAGTTAGTTTTTGTGAGGTGCTCATCGTAATAACATCGTGTGTTTCGAAGAAGTTCAATCGGCTAGAAACGCCTAAACGGAAAGAAATGAGTGTAAAAACACGATCGTTTATAATCACATACCATAAAACTTACAAAAACAACTGTGAAGTTGCCACAGGGCTTAAATTAAATCAGTTCACCGTGGGTTATATCATCAAAAAGCACCGCGAATGTGGAAGTGTGTTGAGCAGAACTCGAAAATTCAGACCAAGGGCAACAACCTCAGCAGATCTTGCAATGATGGTAACAAGCAGAAGAAATAGACGAAAAACAACCCCAGAAATCACAGAAGAAATGAATGCTGTTCGTCGAAAACCCATAAGTGTTTCCACAGTTAAACGGCGATTTAAAGAACCCGGTCTTCATGGACGAATTGCAATGCGGAAACCGTTTCTACGCAAGCAAAACAAGCAAAAGCGTTTAAAGTGGGCACGCGATCACCAAAATTGGACCATAGAAGACTGGAATAAAGTATTGTGGACCGATGAATCCAAATTCGAGATTTTCGTGTCACGAAGACGTGTTTTCGAACACTTTTTGTGTGACAAAGAGATGATTTGGGACAAAGTCCAGATTATACGGGAGTAGGAGGGAGTGAGTCAGTAGATCCTAAACTAATTTAATGGGCTATATGCGCATTTCTTTGTAGGAAAATAACGCCCTTGCTTAAGAGACTGCGTCTTTTTGTTCGTATGGCCAGCTTATTCTTTTCAAGAAGTTCGTGAGCGCACGACATCGTGTAAGACAAAAACGCTTTTGCTTAAGAGACTGCATTTTTTTGTTCGCATGGCCAGCTTAACTTTTTCGAGAAGCTCACTGTAATACGTTGAATTAATCGTTTTTATATAATTGAGAAAATCAACGTAATTGGGTCCAAGAGTGTTCCAAAATCCAGTCATCGTCACTTTACCAGCCGATGGTTATATTTTGAATTTTTTGACAATAAATTACAGAGAATACGGGACTTTACATATTACGCTCTCACTCTTGGCGTGACTTAAGATCTTTGACTGTCGTCATTCGCCATAATTAAACCATTTTTTTGGAATTTCGGCTTCAGATTAAAACCCGAGCCCATAACATGATAAGCTAATAATTTACCATTGGTCTGTCAGATGGCATTCAATAATAATATGCCATACGATCAGAAATATTTTATAATAATATTCTTGAATCGTTAATTTTCCTAATAGTAATATCGAATATAATGTCAGCACTTGTGCGCTTGTTTACTATATTCACTTTCCTTTGACGTCACAAATAATGTTTTATCAGTTGCACAGAATATGGACATACATAAGTCATGGTAACTCGACATTTTCTTTTTTTCTATAGCGCATATTCACTAACTTACTCATTTTGTAATATGTCAATACCTATATGTCATTTTGTTTCTTATATAAAAGGTCTCAAGTAAATAATATAAACCCTTCTGCTTTTTAATAAACATATTAAGTGTGAATCACCAAGGAATCAGACTATACATTTACTTTTAATGTGATCTTGTGTTAACGAATTAAAATGAACATTTTTTGTATTAGTGAGGGTCTCTCCCTTTCGAACAAAATTCTGATCTGTTATTGACGCCATTCCATGCTAACATTCTTGTTCTCAGGGATATAATGGTGTATTGAGATCTCGATACATGACAAAATGTCATCGCCTTCATACTCGTAACGAAGACTGTGTTCTTTGGAAACCTGAAGTTGTTCTTGCTGTTATTCCGCAGAAAATTGTTTTGGAACCAACCTGGCACTAACTTATTATTAAATTTAAGCTCGTCTTGGACAATAGTATGGACACTACTAACATTAGTCTTTACAATTTTAACCACACTTTCACAGATATTTATCTATTGCTTAGCTACTTAACTTCGAACGCACTCGAGACTGACAGCGGACGTTGGAATATTATATATACATCAGTTTTCTAAGTAGGAACCGCTCTTTAAAATATTCTTATCCCAGCGCTCTGGTACTTCCGTACTCCCGTCGAAAAAGTTCTTTCGGTTGACAACGGAGACAATTTTGCACCGCATCGTTCACTTCCCCATTTGAGGCAAATTGCTTGCATCTCAAATATTTTTTAAGTGACAAAGAGATGATTTGGAGTCAAATCCAGACTATGGTGAGACAGTACATCCTAAACTAATTTAGCTGTTCATTAGATGGGCTGTATATGTATATGTGTATTTTTGTGTAGGAAAATAACGCCCTTGCATAGGAATCTTTTGTATTTTTGTTCTTTTTATTAAATTTAAGCTCTTCGTGGACAATAGTATAGACACTACCATCATTAGTGTTTACAATTCTAACCACTACCTTCACAGATATTTGTCTATTGCTTAGCTAGTTAACTTTGAACGTACCCAAGACTGACAGCAGACGCCGGACGGGCAGCAATCGGCAAGGTCGACACGCGTTCATGATCATCCTAGAAGGATTGACACCACTCCAAGATTGTTCATAGTGGCAAACACTCTTCTCTAAATTGTTTATGAAGTCTTTGATAAATATCTGACACTTTTGCACTTTCATTAAAAAGAAATTTAATAATTATACCTAGTCCCCCAGTCAGTTTAAATAACAATCAGCTGCCTCAGTCAGACTCGGTCAAATACCTTGGTATTCATCTGGATAGAGGGCTCACATGGCGAAAACATATATATACTAAGAGGAAACAATTGGGAATGAAATTGCATCAACTATATTGGCTTATAGGGCGGAAATCACAATTATCTATGGAAAACAAGCTTCTCGTATACAAATCAATTATTGTGCCGATTTGAACGTACGGCATCCAGCTATGGGGCACAGCAAGCGTTTCAAATATAGAGATTATACAAAGATTTCAAAATAAGATAATGCGAACCATTGTTGATGCCCCATGGTACGTGCCAAACTATGTTATTCAACGAGACATCTTCATCGTTCCCGTTAAGGAAGTGATTAAGATATACAGCGACAAATATCGGAATAGAGTTTCACATCACCCAAATAATTTAGCCCATCAGTTATTTAAAGTGAGCAGTGCAGTGCGTCGCTTGAAAAGAGTAAAACTTCCGATTTGGGAAATAGACCGATCTGAAATGACTCTAGTTTACTAAAAACACACACATAAAAAAAATTCTCTGTGTATTCAATTACAACAAGTTTATAACTTAAGTCCATAGGGAAGTTCGATGGAGCTAACCTATACGTGCCATGTACAGCCAATATATTGGGTTGGCAACTAAGTACTGGAGATTTTTACCTCAAAGAGGAGCAACGTTCTGGTCGGCCTACTGAAGTTGATGATGACCAAATCAAAGTCATAATTGAAGAGGATCGTCATATAACTGTTCGAGAGGCTGCGGAGAGGCTACATGTATTGCACACGACAATTTAAAATGTCTTGGGCTAGTTAAGAAGCTTGATATTTGGGTACCTCACGAATTGAAAGAAATTCATTTAACACAAAGAATCAACTTTTGCGATATGCACCTTAGACGAAATGAAACCGACCCTTTCTTAAAAAGAATCATCACTGGTGATGAAAAATGGGTGCTGTCAGTTTGGTGGGATTACAAAGGTGTTGTGTTTTTTGAGCTGCTTCCAAGGAACCAAACGATCAATTCTGATGTTTACTGCCTACAATTAATAAAACAGGATGAAGCAATCAAAGAAAAACGACCAGAATTGTCAAATCGGAAAGGTGTAGTTTTCCACCAAGATAATGCAAGGCCTTACACATCTTTGGCAACTCGTGGGAAACTATTGGAGCTTGGCTGGGAAGTGATGCCACATCCCCCATACAGTCCTGATCTAGCACCATCTGATTACCATTTATTTCGAAGTTTGCAGATTCTTTGAATGGTAAAACTTTCACAAATGACGATGACCTTCACTCGCACCTGGTTCAGTTTTTTGCTGATAAGGACCAGAAATTTTATGAGCGCGGAATCATGCAGCTGAAAGAAAGATGGCAAAAGGTCATTGAGCAAAATGGAAAATATATAATTGATTAAAAACTATTCTTTGTTTAAAAAAAAGTGTTTTATTTTATACTATAAAACCGAAAGTACTTAGTTGCCAACCCAATAAATAGCTTATTGCCTCTGGACAGATTGCTAAATAAAGGAGACAAAAGAAATACCTAGTCCAAGAGAATTTGACACATTATTGCATGACATAGTTATTGCAACGGACAGTACTAACACAATTAAATTGCTGTTGTTGATGGCGTTAGCTAACATGCCTACTTGGATGAATATAAAATCGCTGTGCAGTATCTCTTCAATTATGTTCGGGAAAAAATAAAATACAGGCCAAATTTGAATTGCCCTCGTACGAAGTTCTAAAAATGGGATGAGTTTTCAACAGTTTGGTCGGCATTTTTGTATTTGGAAGTTGCTTTTACTTAATCCTAGGCAAAAACTTTGCGAGCTAGAATTACTTATTTTGTTTTATTATCATATAGTAATACTTAAGTATTGATACAAGTGTAAACGCACCTTTTTGCAGATGATAACTTGAAAGCACAAAAATTTTATGTTGGCAGTTCTGACATTTGATATATGCTTTAAAAAGTGCCGAACAATTTCACTATAGCGTGAGTCATCATTATGGAATGGTCGGATAAAGAGAGCCGTATTGCGGTTATTGCACTTCATAAGTGTGGAATGGAAAGAGCCCGTATCTTTGATTTATTGAAACCGTTAAATATTACGCGTGTGTTTGTGTACCGTACTGTTAAGTTATTCATTGATACTGGAAATGTAATCGACCGTAAAAGATCTGGCAGGCATCGCATAGTTCGTACACCACAGGCCATCAATGCTGTGAGGTCCCGCATCAATCGACATCCTGTCCGCAAACAGAAAATCATGGTTCGTGAAATAGGTATTGCTCCGAGAACCATGAGCCGTATCATTAAACAAGACCTAGGACTTAGAGCTTTCAAACGACAAACAGGACAGCGCCTTAACGTTGAATTAAAAAAGAATAGGAAGAAAAAATGCAGACACCTGATATCGTTGTACGGTAAAGAGCGTGACAAAAAAATTCTGTTTTCTGATGAAAAGATTTTTACCGTGGAAGAAACTTTTAACGAGCAGAATGATAGGATGTATGCACGGTCCTCCAAGGAAGCCAGTGAAGTGGTGCCAAGGATTCAGCGAGGTCATTTTCCTGCTTCAGTGATGGTTTGGTGGGGAGTATCCTATGACGGTGTCACTTCCTTGTATTTTTGTGAAAAAGGTGTTAAAACGGCGGTCAAAAACAATCAATGAGACATTTTAAGCAATGTAGTGGAACCCCTGAACTACACCATGTTCCAAAACCAACCATGGATATTCCAACAAGACTCTGCGCCCGCTCACAAGGCCAAAACAACTCAGCAATGGCTCGAAAATCATGTACCTGAGTTTATTAGTACTGACTATTGGCCGTCAGCAAGTCCAGACCTAAATCCGCTCGACTACAAACTGTGATCAATATTAGAGGGCATTGTCTGTAGAAGACCCCATCGCAACCTGGAATCATTGAAGCAAGCGTTAATAGAAGCAGTCGACAATTTTCCCATGGATATCGTCCGTACAGCGATTGATGAGTGGCCCTGCAGACTTCGGCATTGTATTAAGGCAAATGGCGGCCATTTCGAGTAATTTGCATTATATTTTGTAGCTTACTATTGCCAAAATAAACTATCAAAAAATAATTTAAATCCAACTTGCAGTTTTCTTTTTGTACTTAAAAACCTTTATGTCAGTATTTATGGCAGGACTATATATATAATAGAACTATTAATTTTAATAACTATTTTTATTTATATCCTGTACAAATAATAATTACAGTATCATACAAAGTCACACACACACACACACACATGTACATAATTTTTTAAGGTTAAGTGGATTTAAATCGTCTATAATCCTTTATTCGCTACGATTTTGCATATTCTGCATTTCTTCTATCTCTATGTTCACACACAAAAACCTTTTATGTTGTGTTACTTTTATGTTTTAATGTGTGCGCTTATGTTTGCATGTGTGTGTGTGTGTGTGTATCATCTGAAATTGCATAATGCTCCTCGTGGACTCCTGCTGGTACATGTAGGAAGGCGGGCCGGTTATATTATTATTATATTCTCGCTAATGTCTTCAGGTCGTTACACTCATTAGACAACTTGTTTGCTGGTTGGCGTAGCCGGTCTCCGTGATTAATGGACTTGTAAAAAAAAATTCGAATATTAATCGAAGAGTGCGCTTTTTCTAACATCTTTCCTCTAGTTTATCAGTAATATTTATTTCCTTTTTAATTTCTGCCTATATTAGTTATTAATTAGTTGATTAAACACGCATCGTTTCAACAGATGTGGACCTCGATTGCAGAAAATTGATTTACCAGAAATTTTTCGTTTCTTTTAACTTTTTTTTAGGCTTATGATGTTTTATTTGTAAGTACGAATATAATAATTAAGATACAGGCTATGGGCTAATAAAAGGTGGTTGTATTTTAATAAATATATGTAACTGCTTGTTAATAATGAATAAGTTGTTTTATTTCCATTGGAACACCTCAGACCTTGGTAACTAAAGAGAAAATATGTTATACTGTTTGTATAAAACAAAGGGTCGTTTCAGTATTTCTAGATTACGATTTATTAAATCATATATACAGCCACGCATCATAACATGCTAACGGAGTAGCATGCAGTGAAATAAGTATCAGACCTATCATCGTGTACGTACACACAATACAAAAGTGATCGTATATTTTATAAATGTTGAATATGATCAAGTGTAAATATTCGGCTATGATAAAGCATATTTATCTTCATTTAGCAAAGTTAAAAAAACTCTCTATAATCTAAATCTCTATAATAATATAACACTGTTATTATTTACAACTAACGGGTGCTTTTTTTAAGAGCTTGAGATCTTTAAACGATAATACAAGACAGAAATATTGTTGGAATGAATTTTTTTTTATTATAATCTGGTAGATAATTTCATGGCATTTATTTTTTAAATATGATTTCCGGCATATGTCCGTCGCGGCTACGAGTTACATGGTCCATTCGATCAGTTCAATTTTTGACTACTTTTTTCTATAAATCTGGCCGTATGGTGTCAATAGTGGCTTGAATATTGGCTTCCAATGCTTCAAGAGTTGCTGGTTTGTCGGCATAAACCAATGACTTAAGATAGCCCCATAAAAAGTATTCCAGAGGCGATAAATCGCACGAACGAGGGGTCCAGTGAACAGGACTACTTCTGGAAATAAAGTTGTCACCAAATTGATTTTGCAATAAATCGATTGTTAAGCGCGCTGTTTCGCAAGTTTCTCCGTCTTGTTGGAACCAAATGTCGTCGATGTTTAGCTGATTAATTTTTGGAAACAAAAATTCAGGCAACATGGCTCGATAGCGCTTGCCATTCACCGTAACGGTAGCTCCTTCCCCATTTCGAAAGAAATATAGACCGATGATACTGCCAGCGTGTAAACCGCGATAAACAGTCAATTTTAGTGGATATAATGGTGATTCGTTAACGGCTTGAGGATTATCTTCGCTTCAAATACGGAAATTTTGCTTAGTGACGTAGCCATTTAACCAGAAATGAGCTTCACCGCTAAACACAATACTTTGATAAAAATGCTCACCTTCGGCCAGTTTGGCACATAAGCCAAGATCCTTACGTAAAATTTTCCACGTAGTCGAAGGACAAAGGCCAACAAGTTGAGAATGACGACGAATCGATATTTCAGCGTCTTCTTCGCGCTACAGCAGCAATATTCTCTTCGGTACTCACATTTCTTTGTCTTGTTGATGGTTTTGAATCGAAAAGAGTAAAATTGGTACGAAAACGATCAATAACTGCACAAGTTGCTTGCTCACTAGGCCGATTATGTTGACCGTAAAATGGACGAAGTACTCTATGAACTTCGCGAACAGATTTATTTTTTTCATAGTAAATTTCCGCAATTTGGTAGCGTTGTTCTGGCGTTAAACGATTCATGATGACTTGCCAAATCTTACTGAACAGAAATGTCAACACAGTTTGACATTATCACCTCTCAAACCATAGTTATCGATATCGATAGTTCTCATGCAGCTTAAAAAACAACCATTATAAAAAAGTTTGCTTAATATTGTTACAAAAGTTTTCGTACACGTCATTCTTATAAGATATTTCTCTATTTTAAGCCATGAATTTAGAAAGAATTTGGTAAACCTTCTTCAAAGTGTCTCGTATTTGTGAAAAATAAGGGTTTGATGCATTTGCAAAGATGTGTTGTAAAAATTAACAGCGTGAGTTAACAACATAACACAAAGAAAAAAGACCTTTAGGCTAAATAGACAAGTTTATTGAGCAAGCGTATTCTGTAGTGCAGATTGAAAAAAATATATTTAAAATTTCTTGAATTGTTGAAATTGTACCGAGAAATAGAGTCTAAATAAGCGCTATTTGAGAACTGTTACAAGTGCAATGAGTTAAAATTCATGGATGAATGCAAGAGGATAGCCGTACAAATGAAATTTGATACTGGAAAGAAAGTGCATTAAGTGGACATGAAGAGTATTTGAAGAAAAGTCGGATATAACGGAAGAGTACCACATGAAAAAGATTTCATTAGCGACGTTAATACTTATCTATATGTTCTATGTTTTACAATAGGTAACTATTAAAGAAGTTTAATGAAAGGCCTTTTGCGTGATAACCTTCTGCTATAACCAGTTTTTCTTCAAATTCTCATGTTTACTTGATGTACATTCTTTCCAGTATAAAATTCCATCTGTACGACTATCCTCATTGAATTTTAACTCGTTACACTTGTAATAGTTTTTTGATCGCATTGCACTGCAGAACGGATAAATTTGGCTGCTTCGCCTAAGATTTTTTTTTCTTTGTGAAGTGTTGTTAATTCGCATATATTATCAGACATGTGTGTCTTTTATAACTCATCCTACGCGATACTATGAACAGATTTACTGAATCAATTCTAAATTTATAGCCTTCAATAGAGAAATTTCTTTTAAAAAAGGAGTGTAGAAAAACTTTGCTGATTCTTTTGTAGTTATAAATAATAACAATAACAATGTTGTGTTAACTGGATGCTAGGCTTTGTTGATCCAAAAGGACCCCTATTCAGTCTCTTTTATAAAAGAAAACAATAAAAGAATCTCAATATTAATTGAATATTTTGCTATGCGAGAATATTTGTCCCGTCAGGTAGGTTTCATTCTCACAGTTTATTTTTACTAAGGCTGCGGAAACGACTGCTTTCACAGTAGCGTACGGCTCAGTTACTATCAATATTAAAAACAATGAATGTAATTACTTACTATTTTATTTGTTGAGTTGTTGAGGAAGAGTGACGCAAAATTCACTCTAGTATTGTGTCATTAGTATGCCTTGCAGTACTGACTCAGTTCTACTCCTACGGTGAGGTGAAAATATGTTGGTGTATTTGGAAAATGTGCGTTCTGCGTCTAATGATGTGATATTCGCGAATTTAAAAAGGACGTTAGCATCATATTCACATTCTGGTTTTCAGTTAAACTCTTGTCTATACGCACTATAATTTGAAAATCGAGATTTTTATTTATAACCGCACACAATTTATCGGTTGTTAACCTTCCTATATATCTGCTAGATTTCCTAACGAGGCTTTGAGGTAATATACTACTACTTTAGCGCTTCATGTAATGACAGCTTGGTGTTCTAAAATTTGGAAATAGTATCTAAAAGAATTGAATAATTTTCGAAAATTTACTCTATTTGAGTATAGATTTCGGTATCTAAACCCAACCGCTGACTTATTGAAATTGCTTGAGCATCTTACGGCATTAAATTTAAGATATAAGGTTTAATAATGTGTAAAAATTTCTCATAATATAAAACAGCTTTAAGCTATCTTCCACATCTCGTCAATACCGGCTGTGGTGGCTGAGAAATGTCCGGACGGGCCCGCTTAAAGTCATGAATGAGTTTTGGAGATTTATTAAAAACTTTTTTGGTAGAAACTATAAATTGGTCCACTTTTGCATAACTGTTTCTACTAAATTCAGCTACAAAATGACATGCATGGAGCAAACAAGTTACATGAAGCAACTTGGAATAAGATTGTTTTAGTAACTTTCCAGCTTTAACCATATTCGAACCCTCATCTGAAACCCACAGTACAAGTTGGATTGTCGATATATTTAACTCCTCAAAGGTATGTTTTATAGTTTCTACTAGCCTTTCCGTGTTTGTCTTCTGTAATATTCTACTACGTAAAAGAAGAGCCAAGTAAATCTCACCGCTTTTTAAAGTGCGCACTAACACATTTAAAATATTATTCTTTCTTGCATTCGTTGTTTCATCTACCGTCAGCCATATTTTTTGATCTTTTGACTCTGCTTTTATGTGATCCGTAATCCATTCCGGAACGTATTCTCCCCAAAAGTTTCGAAATTCTTCATTGTCTGCAATATTTTGTGGAATATTATACACACTTAACATTAAAATAAAGTCATATAGAAATTTACAATATGGTACATCACGTTGCGCATTTAGCCGGTGTTGTTTGCTATTACCATGTTTTTTACACACGAAAATACTGTATGGTAAGATGTTGATATTGCGAACAATACATTTAATAATAGTGCTAGTGTATTCTAATGTCGAAAATCAGTTAAGAAATCTATTAACACTCATCGAATACAGCAAAGAACACCGTCGATTCGCCATCATCAATCTAATCCGGCATTCATATACATACCATACGCATATGAATCTTGACCGCTTTCGAAATATGTCATCTCCGCCAATGAGTGCGCACTCGTTTCTGCAGGCTTAATTGTTACGTTCTCGATATATATTGCCTCTAATTTTTTTTATATTTTATTCCACACTTTACGATCTCACGAAAAAGTTCAACTGAATATAAAATTAGAAGAAAAAACAAATATAAATAAATCATCAAACTTATGTAAAAATTTTACTTGTAGGATGAGACTACTAATTTTTTTTAAATCTTCTGTGCTGAAGATACAAGACAAATGCAAATGTAGGTAATTTTGATGGAGAATGTGGTTGATTAACTTAATCACTGAAGGTTGATATATAACCCCTTTCCATATTAATTTTCTTATTCTGTATACGTATTTCGGCAACTAAGTTGTCATCAGTAGCAGATAATTAACCAGTGTCGCACCTGGAAAACTACGGCAAAATACCCGTACGCAAACAATACACGTTGGTGCGTTTTGGTTTTCAACGGCACAGATCGTGTGCGGAATTTGTTTTCGTACGGGTATTTTGCCGTAGCGTTCCAGGTGCGACACTGTTTAATTATCTGCTGATGATGACAACTTAGTTGTCGAAATACGTTTACAGAATACGAAAATTTATGTGGAAAGGGGTGATTAAAAAAATGCAAATGTGGTGATGGTCCCTAATTCTGGACTCAACATTAATTTGTGTTATAAAGTATACGTGTAAAAGCAAACCTTCTTCTGTTGAGTAACACTTAAAAAGCTAGTTACAGAATTGCATATAATAAACTTCGCATTTACATCAGAAATTGAGTTAGATATAAATCCTTATTTGCCTCTGATGTACAATACATAATTGTACGAAATAAGTATAGCTTACTATAAATTCTTTTGTGTGCGATGTGGAAAGTCGAAAGCGAAAATTATTAAAAGCAAGATCTCTTTAAGACATCCACCTATGTATCTAATACTATTTAGTGTTCGTAATTTTCTAAATAGAGAAAGTATTATGAAATCGACAATAAATACGAGATTGTTTTGTTACATAGTTCAATTTACTGCACGTTTTCTTTAGCGCAAGTGTTTTCGAAAATTATCACTGTGTTAAATACCACTCTGTGCTAATAAATACCGTGTTCTAAACGTTTTTTAGAAAGTTTAAATTGTATTGAAAGTATTACGTAATTTTATGCAATCGAGCAGGATGTATAATTTACTACAACTTAACATACGATTGTCGATGTAGAAGTATGTCTGGAAATCTCTGTTGTGTCTACTTTTCTCTGTGAATAAATATTGAGAAGAAGAAGTTTAGATGCCTCTAATGAATTACGAGACGAACTGGAAAAAAAATTTACCTAACCGTAATAGAAACAACTTTTTTCCGTTTCGTAAAAAAAGTGAGCTTTATGAAATTAGAATTTTTGACAAAGGATCAGAATTCTTCTAAAACTATTCACGAATTTGTATCTTGTAAGAAAAGGATGAGGAAAGTAGACTATTATATGAACAAATATTGAGAAATAATTTCTGTTTAGATACGAGGGTGGTCCCCTAAGTACCCGGCCTGACCTAGAGATGGCAGTAGTGGTTTGGAAAACATTACTGTATTAGAAAGTACACAATCTATAAAGCATATGTTTCAAGTTTGAACATGCCACGTTGTTTAGTATTTTTTGTCAGCCATTAATAGTGAACGTCTTCAGTGAATTTGTAAAAATGGAGAACATCGGTCATCGTTACGTGATACAATACTTTTATTTGAAAGGCCTCAGCCCAACCGATATAAAAGCTGAACTGGATTCTACTCTGGGTGAGTCTGCTCCTTCGTTTACAACAGTGAAATATTGGGTAGCAGAGTTTAACCGAGGCCGTATGAGCTGCCAAGACGAGCATCGCAGTGGTCGACCAAATGAGGTGAGGACTCCAGAAATTGTGAAGAAAATCCAGAAAGCGGTACTGGATGATCGTCGATTGAAAGTGCGCGAGCTAGCAGACATAGTAGGCATTTCAAAAAGTGCGGTACATCGCATATTATCTGAAAATTTGAACATGAGAAAGCTGTGTGCAAAATGGGTGCCGCATTTGCTCACATTCGTGCAAAAACAGAGTCGCGAAGATATTTCAACTGAGTATTAAGCGAAGTTTCACAGCAACAAAGCAGAATTTTTGGGCTGCTTCATCACCATGGATGAAACATGGGTACATTACTTCACACTCGAGACAAAAGAACAATCAAAACAATGGACTCAAAAGGGAGAACCAGCTCCAAAGAAGGCGAAAACCGTTTCATCTGCAGGCAAGGTCATGGTATCGGTTTTTTAGGATGCGCGTGGAATAATTTTCATTGACTATCTTGAAAAATGAAAAACTATCAACGGCGAGTATTATGCAAACTTATTGCAGCGTTTGAGCGAAGAAATCAAGCAATAGCGGCCGCATTTGGCTAAGAAGAAAGTGTTGTTTTTTCAAGACAATGCACCAGCTCACACGTTATTGCAATTGCAAGAATTAATGAATTAAAGTTTGAATTGCTACCTCATGCACCCTATTTAATTTAGCCCCCTCGGATTATTTTCTGTTCCCAAACTTGGAAAAATGGCTCAATGGTCAAAGATTTTTCAACGATGAAGTGATGTTGGCAGTTAATGGCTATTTTGACAAGCAAGACAGTTCTTATTGTAAAAAGAGTATCGAACTTATCGAGCATCGCTGGGAAAAGTGTATAGAGCTGAAAGAAGATTATGTTGAAAAATAAATATATTTCTTTCCAAAATTTTTGTGTTTACTTTGTTGGGTCGGATACTTCTGGGACCGCCGCGTACTTTCACTGAATTACGAAAGGAACTAGAAAACAAAATTTACCTAGCTATGATAGAAGCAACTTTTTTGCGTTTTGCAGGAAAAATGAGGAAAGTAGATTTCCCTATGCATAAATATTGGGAGACATTTTCGAATACGGTTAAAGCTGGCAAGTTACTGAAACAATCTTACCCTCAATTGCTTCATGTAACTAATTTGTTTCATGCATGTCATCTTGTAGCTGAATTTATTAGAAACTGTTATTCGAAAGTAGACCAATTAGTTTCTACCAAAAAATTAAATTTCGAAAATGCATGTTTTTAGTTAGCAACAATTCGCATTAACTGTTGTACATTGTATATTATTATTGTTCTTCATACTTATATATATATTTTTTTTGGTTTCAGGTACCGATCTTTATGTTTTCCATCTCTTCAAGTTTGTAAGTGTTTTTCATGTTTTTAATTATATGTTTTAATCCTTGTTTATTGAAACTCTATGTTTTGAGCCCTATTTTTATCGGAAAAAGTGAATTAATTTTTGCGATTGACAACCGAATGTATGTATGTCTCAAAATTGTTTCCAATTCTAAGGTACGTTCTGTGAACCAAGGTACAGCAATGAGCAATTGTTTTTCTCCATTTATAGAGGATTAATTCATGAGTAATTTTGAAGATGAATTTAAAATAATGCTAAATATTTTTCAAGAGTTTGGATTAGATATGTAGATGACAATTTCGCGATTTTTGGTACACACGCATAAATGTAATTTAGACAACTTCGCCAAGCAATTAAATTCAAAACTCTCGACCATTAAATTTACGGTAGAAAAGGAAAACAATGACACCTTACTTACCTTATTATTAAAACGTTGTTGCTAAACTTTTCAACGTTAATGTATATACGCTCAATATTCGCCACAATATCGAAAATGCGACAGAATCAATTACCAAACACTTCCTCATTAATCTACGGACATTCGTGTCTTTGGAGCCAGTATTTTCGCGTACACAATTTAGGTTTAAAATGCGTAAAAACCGAGTCATTAAAATGGCGAAATCAATTAATTAGTGATAAAGACCATAGGATTATGTATGTATAAAATAAAGAACAACGTAAATCCTGCAATGAGCACATTCTCCGCTGTTATATTACAATTTAATGATGAACGGTTGCCGGGCTTCCGCATTTATTTCATAATTACTATCGGCTTTTTATGTGACTCTTTTTTGTCTTTGGTGTGTATACATACGTATTCGTACATATTCAAAACTGTTAGCCGTTCCTACAATATACTAAACTTAATTGTCGCCCGGCGCACCATTTAATATAGTCATCTTCGTCTTGGTTAGACAAAGACACTTCACGTTTTACTCAATTAAATGCTGGCGTATGTAAATAATCTCTGTATCGGCTGTAATAATAAAGCTGAAGAGATTTAAGTAATAATAATCGTGTGTCGTAATCTCAGGAGAAATGTTCAGTTTACATTCGCCTGCGTATTCGTTCGAGTTAAACGCTTTCATTATTGAAACTACTTTTACTTTAAATTGAACCGAATGATTCATCATGTTAGACAATGTCTATAGATACGGTTTTTTTTCGTTCATAGCGTGATATTGCTTTTTCTACTCTTCACAATTATTAAGTCGGTTATTCCGCCTTGCCTGAATAAGTTATACGTACATACATACGAGGGAGCGTTTTTATATTCGCGGAATGGGGGACAAGGGGTGGAAATAAAAAAACCAAATTATTTTTCTTTTTCAATATATTCACCTGCAAGACGGATACATTTTTCACATCTTTCAATTAATTTATTTATACCCTCATAAAAAAATGATTTCTCTTTATCTGCAAAATGCGCCGAAACTGCCTCCTTGACATCATCGGCAGTAAATTTTTTACCCCGCAGCTCTTTATTCATTTTCGGAAACAGGTAATAATCACTTGGGGCCAGGTCTGGGCTGTAGGGTGGGTGATTCACAATTTCGAAGCCCACCTTATGCAGGGCAGCTAACGCAACGCGGCTCTTGTGGACGGGCGCGTTGTCGTGCAAAAGCAGAACACCTTTTGTCAATTTTCCCCGTCTTTTCTCTTTAATGGCTTCTTTTAGTCGCTCTAATATTGAAGCGTAATATTCTCCAGTTATAGAAACACCTTTATCTTTATAATCAATTAACAATATTCCTTCCGAGTCCCAAAATACCGTCGCCATGAGTTTCCCAGCTGATTGTGACACTTTAAATTTCTTGGGAGGTGCTGTGCCCTTTTTATGCCACTGCATGGAGTCTTGTTTGGACTCAGGTTCATAATGATGAACCCAAGTTTCGTCTCCAGTAACAATTCCACTCAATACACCATCCTTATCTTCATTACAGAGGTCCAAAAATGCACGCGAACACTCTACGCGCTGTTGTTTTTGCGGCGGCGTGAGCATTCTCGGCACCCATCTTGCGCTGACCTTAGACATGTCGAGATGATCGTGTAGGATTTTAAAAATTGTTGTATCGGATACTCCAACCATTTCTGCGAGTTGTTTCTTCTTTAGTCGAGCATCTTCGAGTACAATTTGTTCAACTTTTTGGATATGTGCTGGCGTGGTCACCTCAACGCTCCTGCCCGGCCTAGGGTCGTCTTCAAGGGATTCCCTTCCTTGTTTAAATAAACTATCCCACTTGTACACCATGGTTTTTCCTGGACAAGAGTCGCCGTAAACCAATGACATCTCATTCATTATGGTCGCGACTGATTTTCCTTGCCTGGTAAGGAACTTTATAACGGCACGATATTCGATTTTTTCCATATTTCACTTTTCACTCCTGATTATGTTACTTGGTTGACGATAGCTCAAAGACTAACTGTCTAATAACAATGAAACTTCGTATTTATACTAATCATGAGTCGCTGCACAGGCCACGCCCCCAATGCGCCTACTCACCCCTCTACAACCCGCTCATTCCGCGAATATAAAAACGCTCCCTCGTATATTGAAAAAACAGATGTAAGTGAAGGTAAGGTGTGATCATTTATGCAAACTGACGAAGTTTACTTTGCGCGTACTTGAATGATACGATTATTAAATAATAATAATAACAATAATAACACTTTTAAAATATAAAGCATCGCATGTGTTGGTTTTCTGTTTTGCTATGTATAGTAGCACATAAGTCTGCAGAAATTAGTGCGCACTCATTGGCGGCGATGATATATTTCGAAAGCGGTCGGATATACCCAAAGTCGTGATTCATATGCGTATGGTATGTGTATGAATGCCGGATTAGATCGATGATGGTGAATCGACGGCGTTCTTTATTATGTTCGACCAGTGTTAATTTCTTTAGAGTCACCTGGTGTGTACAGGATTCCTTGCTTGTGCGGCAGTGTATGTATTGGTTAAACAAAGCGATCTGTCGGCACTCGTGTTTCAGAGCATGAGCGTTGTACTAGGTTACTGCGCGTAGTTGGTTCTTATCCTGTACTAGCCATTACAACATTTCATTCAACATTTTACCGTACAGTATTTTTATGTGTAAAAGACATGTTAATAGCAAACACCATCAATTAAATCACGACGTGATGTATTATATTATAAATTTTGACTTTATTTTTATGTTAAGTGTGTGCAACATTCCACAAAATATTGTAGACAATGAAGAATTTCGAAATTTTTTGTTCCCGAATGGAGATTATCAACAAGAGGTCAATTAGAATATAATTTTTCTCGGGTGAAAAACACAATTACGGATCAAATAAAAGGAGAGTTTAAAGTATGGCTGATGTGTTAGTGGGCACTTTAAAAAGCGGCGAGATTTTCTTGGCTGTTCCCACGTTGTTTAGTATTTGTTTGACAGCCATCAATAGTGAACATTTTCAGTGAATTTGTAAAAATGAAGAAGATTGGTCATCGTTACGTGGGCCTCGGCTCAACCGATAGAAGAGCTGAACTGGATTCTACTCTAGGTGAGTCTGCTCCTTCGTTTAAAATAGTGAAATATTGGGTAGAAGAGTTTAAACGAGGCCGTACAAGCTGCCAAAACGAGCATCGCAGTGGTCGACCAAACGAGGTGATGACTCCAGAAATGGTGAAGTAAATCCACAAAGCGATACTGGATGATCGTCGACTGAAAGTGCGCGAGCTAGCAGGCATAGTAGGCATTTCAAAAAGTGCGGTACATATTATCTGAAAATTTGGACATGGGGAAGCTGTGTGCAAGACGGATGCCGCGAAGATGTTTCAATTGAGTGTTTAGTAAAGCTTCACAGCAAGAAAACAGAATTTTTGCGCCGCTTCGTAACCATGGATGAAACATGGGTCCATCACTTCACACCGAAGACAAAAGAACAATCAAAACAATGGACTTAAAAGAGAGAACCGGCTCCAAAGAAGGCGAAGACCGTTTCATCTGCAGGCAAGGTCATGGCATCGGTTTTTTGGGATGCCCGTGGAATAATTTTCATTGACTATCTTCGAAAGGAAAAACTATCAATGACGAGTATTATGCGAACTTCATCGATACGATGCACCAGCTCACAAATCCGTTATTGCAATGGCAAAAATTAACGAATTAAAGTTTGAATTGCTACCCCATGCACCCTATTCGCCAGATTTAGCCCCCTCGGATTATTTTCTGTTCCCAAACTTGAAAAAATGGCTCAGTGGTCAAAGATTTTCCAACGATGAAGAAGTGATGTCGGCAATTAATGACTAGTTTGAGGAGAAAAACAGTTCTTATTATAAAAAGGGTATCGAACTTATTGAACATCGCTGGGAAAAGTGTATAGAGCGGAAATGAGATTGTGTTGAAAAATAAATATATTTCTTTCCAAAATTTTTGTGTTTACTTTGTTGGGTCGGATACTTCTGGGACCACCCTCGTAGAGGTAACATAGAATATTGTAACGAATAAAAATAAAAGGTTCTTTAATGAAAATAACGACTAGTTGATTTCAAATGGGTCAAGAATTGTAATTTCTATAAAAATTATGCACCTACTTTTATGACCTTGTTTTAGATTTTTTTGTCTATGTAGTTATGAAATAATAATAAAATGATTAGCAAAAGATGTTTGATACTGGACATCCTCTGCTAGAGAAAATCTAGGACACTCTGTATGAAGGAAGTTAAGTTATTCCATTACGTAGGTGTAAATTTTCCATCGCATTCTTTCTTTTCCTTATTTAGCATTTCTAATTTTAAACTTCATAGTAATTCTTTGGATATTTACATTTACGAAGCTTTACCTTTACGAAATATTTTAAATACATACACGCGATATTTATAATAACAAAAGCAAATATGTAAATGTGAAAAAAATCTATTCTTTAAATTTAATTCAAAACAGACAACAGCCCAACCGAAATATTCCGAATACTACGTCCATAAATACAGTTGGCACGTATCTCTATCCTTCTTTTTGTTCTTGTATTCTTCTCATCATCATCACCACCGTCGTCATCTCTTCGTTTCTCGTTTTTGTGATTCTTCCAGTTGGTCGTTTTTGCTTCTACCATCACGGACACTTGAATCGGAGTTGATATTTTCGAATTACGCAATAAGAAGAGGTCGACGACTCTGTTACCATGCCGTGTTTGTTGTTTACCAATGGGCTTCTCTCTCTTCATTTTCATCTTCTTCTTCGGCTGTTGCCGTTCCTGTTGCTGTGTCGTCCGATTCGTTCAATCCCGGTTGGTCGGATATAGGTAGTAAGGTAATTCTGATGTATTTTTGTATTCGCGACCGGTCGATCCGAACAGATAAATCAACCCGTTTCTTGGTTGTGCCTTATGTATGAATGTACGGACGAAGAAGTGTAAGATATTAATATCGAGAACAATGCGCGATATTTTTTTATTTTTGCCGTTTCTCGTTCGGAGGCCTTTCTCTGCATATTTGCGTGGAAAATTCTTGAAATTTCATTCACGAGATTGGAATTATTTTTGTATAGTGGTTTATTTTATAAAGGTTGTTTAAAATTTCGCAGTTTTTTTAAAGAATAAATAAAACTTAATTTGTATTCACCTTCAAAAACTTTTTATTGGTAATCGAAATATTAGTTATAGCATTTATATGCGAAAAATAATATCTGCTAAACTGCCTCCTCTTGCAGCTCCACAGACATCCACTCTTTTGTTAATATTTTCAATGACGTTTTGACATAATTGAGGCTCTATCTCATCAATGATACGAATAATTTCATCTTTCGAAGCAGGGATTGATTGTGGATTGTTTTTAAAAACCTGACTTTTCACATAACCCCAAAGAAAATAGTCTAACGGTGTCAATTCACATGATCTTGGTGACCAATTAACATCACCGTTTCGTGAGATTACACGTCCAGGAAATTTTTCTTTCAATAAATCAATTGATTCGTGTGCAAAATGAGGTGTAGCGCCATCCTGTTGAAACTACGTATCCTCTAGATCAATATTCATTAATTCAGGCCACAAATCATCCGACGATATCGATCACCGTTGACAGTTACAGCTTCACCAGCAGCGTTTTCAAAGGAGTATAGTCCAATTATACTGCCTAATCATAATGCACACCAAACAGTAATTCGTTTAGGATGCATAGGTTTCTCATGAATAATTCGTGGATTTTCCTCACCCCAGATACGGCAATTTTGTTTATTAACATAGCCACCAAGTTCGACTTGTGCCTCATCGGAAAACATTATTTTTTGAGAAAAAGCAGCTGATTGTTCATTGATGAAATTGGCAAATGAACGACGTTTTAAATGATCTAATGGCTTCAGTTCCTGTGTTATTTGAACCTTATATGCCTTCAGAGCTAAATCCTTGTGTAAAATATGCCATGTTGTTGATCCACTAAGTCCGGCCTCTTGAAATTTTTTAATAATTCGACCAATAGTGCTTTAAGATGGACGATTATGTAAACCATAAAATTCACGTAATTTTCTAAAAACTCTTTTCACAGAACGCTGATTTTCATAAAATAATTCAACAATTTATACATACATCACACTTTTTAAATGTCCACATACCCAGACAAATTCAGTGCGCCATCTGTATCTAATTTATTTAAAAAAAAAACCTGCAATTTGAAACACCCTTTACAAATCGTTCTGTATATGTATACCGTTTCGTTTTTATTTTTGTTTTTCTAAGTTATGTTTTAATTTAATATTTCGATCAAATTAAATGCGTGTTCATTTACAATAGTGGCCTTTGAACTCTGAACATTATGAAATATATTTTAAATTAAACTTAAGTTATTTATTTACAATTTTCATTTGCAATACAAACAACAAATACGTCCCGGGCATAGTAAATCGTCTTTTGACTTTTTTCAGTTTTTTTTCAATATGTAAATATAGTGTTAACGATTATTACGCAAAAATGAATAGTATAATTTTCATTCGCAAGCTTGAAATGGTAGTATTTGCTTTATGTATGCTTATAAACTCACAATTATCTAGATCTTGTAACAATAAAAGCTATTCGTGCTTTCTACTTGATTGAACAATATAGATTCAATAAGAAATCGCATGGAATTCAAAGAGGTTTATAATTGTATACGTCATTTGGTTTCCAATTTGTTTACAATTTTTTTTTACAATATGCGAATGTAGTATTAAAAATATTAACAATTATTACACTCAAATGCATGGTATCACTTTCGTTTATAAGCTTTAAACAGTGGTATTTGCTTTATGTATGCATGTAAACTCGGAATTGCTTGAATCAGATGGCAATGAGAACTGGTCGCGCTCTCTATAACATTGAACAATGTGGACCCAATAAGAAATCGCACGGAACTGAAATAGATTTATAATTGTATATGTACATTTGGCTTTTCATATTTTTGCAATTTCTCTTTTACAATATGTAAATGTAGTATTCATAATATTAATAATTATTACACCTTATTGCATTGTAAAATTTTCATTTACAAGTTCTAAATAGTAGTATTTGCTTTACGTATGCATGCAGGCTCGGAATTGGCTAGAATCGGGTGACAATAAAAAGCTGTTAGCGCTCTCTATGTGATTGAACAATGTTGACTAGAAATCGCATGGAATTTAAACAGACTTATAATTATATGTCATCAGCTTTTCTATTTCTTTTTACAATATACGAATGTCATATTAAAAATATTAACAATTATTACACCCAAACGTATAGTATAATTTTCATTTACAAGTTTAAAACCGCGATATTTGCTTTACATATGTAGATTCTGAATTATCTTCAATATACAAATGTAGTGTTAACGTTTATTACACAAAAATATATAGTATAATTTTCATTTACAAGGTTGAAATGATAGCATTTGCTTCATGTATACTTATAGACTCTTGTCTAGATCGGGTGACAATAAAAGCTGTTCGTGCTCTCTATATGATTGAAAAATGTGAAGAAATCACATGGAATTGAAACAGATTTTGTTACCGCTGAATTCTGCCATATGTATTTATTTAATTTCATTTTTCAATACCCTGTATAATCTGTATATTTGTTTGTTAATGTATGTTCATATATCGTTTGTGTAGCGTTTCATTTCGATTTAGTTTCATTGAATGTTGCATTAGTATATTCTCATATATTCATTTCTTTACCGCAAATCTTGCATTTAGTTTATGCGTATTTTATGTTAACTTCTCATTCGACTCAATAGAGTCTTTTATGTAAGCAGCAAAAAGCGAGTCTTATCGTGTATGATGTTTTTATTTTGTCTGTATGTACGACGCGGTGAGTCATACTCGATATTCGTTTCATTCTCATTGCATTAATAGATCAGCTGCAGGTGTGCGTGGTTACTTTCCGAAATGAGAGAATCGAACTAATGTGAATTATTCTTTTGAACCAACTAGAATATTTTCTTCCGTATCTCTTTTATCCTTGAACGTCCATTTGTTGTTGACTGCGTGTGACAGGCTTCAGTAAGTATTGAACTTCAAAGTTGTGTAGCGTATAATCTTCTCGCTATGTTGAAACTCCTCAATTAGAGGGATAGAAAAAACGATGCTGTATTTAAACAAGTTCTGATGAATGTAATCATGCGGCCGTTGGCGATGTTTGAAAATACTCCCGCTTGGAAAAGATCATGGAACCCGCCCACCAACGAAGGGTTTCTTTCTCTCTTTTTATGCATTGTTTTACTGTATTCATTTACTTGTATCATCCTGTCGGTTTATCCACCTATGCATAAACCGAGGTCCGCCTAGCGACGACAGAAATTTGGTAATCGAGGCGTAAAGAACAACGTCAGATTCACATTAAACTAACTCAAATGGTTTAGTTCTTTTAAGCCTCCTTTTTATATCTGCATTATCCAGGAGCTGAAGGGCTTCGGAATTCGGAAGACTTTGAGAATACTTTTTATGACGCTATCGACAGTTTGTACATTCAAATCCTTATGTAAATTGTCATTCCGTGTGTACCAGGGTGCATCGACAATACCACGAAATATGTACTTTGTTCTGGAATCTTTGTATGATATTTCTATTGCTTTTACTGGCACAATCACAAGGTTGAATACCATAAGTCCAAACTCGTTTAAGGACTTGTTGATAAAGCAGGAGGTTGTTGCAGACTGATAAGATTCAATATTGAGATTGAATGTCGACCCATTAATCAATATATCTTTCTGTATTTTAGCTTAAGTTCTTCTTGTTTTTTCTTTATATGCGACTTACATTTAAGTCTGGTATCTATGGTCATGCCCAGATATTTAGCTATATTTTCATATGGAGTTGTTGGTTAATATAAACTGGCTTGTCCTCAATTCTTTTACTGATAAACTCAACATGCACTGACTTCGTCTCATTAAGTTATATCCGCCATTTCTTTGTCCGGTTTTGTACTTCAGGTATAACAATTTGTAGCTTTCCTGTTGACTCAGTATTGTTATTACCAATGGCCATGATCGCGGTATCGTTGGCAAATGTGGCAACGACATTTTGTTCGGACGTTGGTAAGTCACTAGTGTATAGGAGATATAGTATTGGTCCCAATACACTGTCCTCTGTCACTCCTGCTTGGATTTTCTTTAGGTCAGAGTAAGCGTGTTCTTGCTTAATCCTGAAATACCTTTCAGACATGATTCAAGAATACTGGACAGGAAGGAGTAATTTAAGCTTGTGAATCAATCCTTGCTGCCAAATTTTATCGAATGCTTGTGTGGCATCCAAAACTTTGTTGAGGAAACTTTCTTTTCTTCTACGATTGAACAGATTCATTAAATTACTAATACAATTTAGTAATAAAATAAATAAATTAATAAGATAACTATGATATATTATTTTAACATATGCTCCACCTCTACTGAAAGACAAATCCGAAGAGTTATACAGAGTGTTTCAAAAAGAATATACGTATTTTGAATGCATATATTTATTAAACTTTAAGATATACGAATATGAAACTTTACACACATATGTATTTACGTGGCCCGTCTTATTGAAAAATGAAGCTGTCTTCGTGCAGCCTCGGAAACAACCAGTTTTGTAACATAGCGAGATACTGCTGATCGTTAACCGTGTTTCCACCTAAGAAGAATGGGCCGTAAACAAATGATCGGGATATCGCACAAACACATTGATTTTAGGCGAATCTCGTACATATTCAATGGTTGCATGTGAGTTCTGTAGACCCCAAATTCGAATATTGTGTTTGTTTATCAGACTACTAACATGAAAAGTCGCCTCATCACTGAACACGATGCGTTGTGCGAAGCATTGTCAATGGCATCATGAATCTCGTTACAAAATGCCACACGTTTCCGTTTGTCATCAGGACTCAGAGCTTGTAACAACTGTAACTTGTACGGCTTCACGTCGGTTGGTTGTGAAGCCGTACAAGTTAGCTTCACAACCAACCGACGTCTCAAAACACGCCAAATTGTTGTTGCAGGCAGTTGTAACTCCCGACTGGCACGACGAGTAGATTTTGAAGGATTACGTCGGAAAGCGGTTTGAATTTATGCAACATTTTCTTTAGAAACACGGGGGCAGCCAGAACTCTTTCCTTTACATACACATCCTGTATCTACAAACTGTCGATACCATCTGCGAATGTTCCATCCATTCGGAGGATCAATTTGATAGCTCAACCTGAAACGTCTTTGCACTGTAATCACGGAATTGCACTTCGCAAACTCGAGAACACAAAATGATTTCTGCTGCGGAGTAGCCATTTTAAACATATGACGGTTACCAAGAGAAACAGAAGACAACTGACATCTAGCGGTTATTAAATAAACTAGACTATGTATTCGTTCCTCCAATAGCCGAGCCGAGACGCAGCGATCGATAATTTGGACAAAATAATACTTTGTAATACATAAATTCTTTTTGAAACACGCTGTATATGTTTTTATTATACGAAACTAGTGTTCCAGTCTTTGAGTTTCATCGAATGTTAAATTTTCAGGTTGCCGGTGTTTCCTGTAAGAAGTCTTTTTTATTGATTATTATTGTTTTAGATTGTATTGTTTATTTAGTTTAAAAGTAGAGCTACATACCTATGTGTCTATATACTAAAAATTTTTTGTACTGTGTTTACCGATTGAAAATTTTATAATAAAATAAATAAATCAAGAACAAAACAATGTTATTTTAACATATGCTACACCTTTATATAAAGACAAGTAGAGTTATTCTTGCTTGCGCGTCCTCCAATTGTCCTGTTACAATTGATTTTTTGACAAAGTCAAAGCCGGTGGAGACTGGTCCAACGAGTCGGGTCGTTCGGCCGCTACATAAAGAACTCACTTTGGTCAGCAACGGAGATGATTTACAAAGACCCTCCACGTCAGGACGTGTCCGGGGAAATTGCTTCTTACCAACACGCTGTAACCACTATAATAAAGATTCTTTTATAGGATGTGACAAAAACTGTCGGTAAACCATGTATAAATTGTGTATTGGAGGTATATTTAGTCGGATGGTATTCGCGGACCGACCGTCCAGTTCAATTTATACGGCCGGATTTGTCACTCGTTTGATTATATTGAAGGTATGTTTTGAAAAAGGTTTATTCTGTTGGTAATGGGCTACGTAATTTAGTTCAACGCGGAATTGTATCAATTATTATTATCAGTATGATCTTTCGTTCTTCAAAGAAGATATACATATGTATGTACATACTTGCATATAAAGGAATGGTATGTAACGCTAAATTATTAACATACAATAAAATAAAAAGAATTCGTCTCTATGTATCTTACAATAAAAGCATTTTTTTAATTTACAGAACACAATACGTCCATCATGTAGACTATTGTAGTCGACGTAATATGTGAGAAGTGTACAAAAACCTATTGTATCTCTCACATTAATTTAATTATATGCACATTTTTTGAAATCTTAATAGAAAGAACAGGGGAATAATGTTACAGTAACATTTCTTACGCACTATTAGAATAAAGAACTAAATATTGTTAATAATAACATTTCTAAACAAAGCTTCTATCAAGATATACGAGGGTGGTCCCAGAAGTACCCGATCCAACAAAGAAAACACAAAAATTTTGGGAAGAAATATATTTAGTTTTACGCATATATATATATATATATATATATACACTACCGTTCATAAGTATTTGGGCACCCATATTTTATAAAATTATTTGAACAGCATAGCTTCTAGGAAATTCATTCTTGTAATATTGGATAGGTATAAGGAAAGTATTAAATCTACAGAAACGCTGCATAAGTAACATTATGTATTACTTTATTACCTGCAATAAACCAAAATTTGTTATTGGGACTACCTGGGGATTAGCGCAATAAAAGTTTCTCCAAGTTCTTGTAATTGTCTTTCTGTGAAGGATACTGAAGGATAAGTTTAGTAATGATATTTTAATGACCTCGGGCGAGTTTCATGTTAGATTTTTGAAATTGCCCTCAGTTACGTTTCTATATTCGTTGTGAGATATTCCTGTGCTAGTAGTGTTGTTAAGATCGTTAAATATGCCAAAAAGAAAAGAGATGGACATTGAAACGCGTTCTCTTATAATTGCGCACCATCAAGATGGCAAAAGCAACCGGCAAATTGCGAAACAATTAAAATTAAATAATACTTCCGTAGACTATGTCGTCAAAAAATACCGAGAAAGTGGCAGTGTTCTCAATAAATCACGGAGTGGGAGACCCAGAGCGACAACTTCTGCTGAGGATCGTGCAATAGTGATCACAAGCAAAAGAAATCGACGGAAAACAGCCCCAGAAATCGCTGCAGAAATCAATGCAGACCGTCCAAAGTCAATAAGCGTAACAACGGTCAAACGTCGCTTGTACAAAGCAGGTTTGTACGGACGAATTGCAATGAAAAAAACCGTTATTACGCAAACAGAATAAGCGGAAACGCTTAAACTGGGCTCGTGAACACCAACATTGGACAGTTGAACAGTGGAGTAAAGTCTTGTGGACCGATGAGTCAAAGTTCGAAATTTTCGGGTCCAGAAGACGTGTTTTCGTTCGGAGATCTACAGGTGAGCGTGCGGCAGAGCAATGTATTGTGCCTACGGTTAAACATGGCGGTGGTTCCGTGATGATCTGGGGTTGTTTTGGTGGTACGGTCGTGGGTGATATTGTGAAAATTGAGGGAATACTAAGGAAAGAGCAGTATCGAAACATTTTGGAGACCAACGCTATTGCTTCAGGATTAAGACTTTTGGGTAGGAATTTTGTATTCCAGCAGGATAATGACCCAAAGCACACATCCAAAATATGCAAAGACTATTTGCAACTCTTGGAAGCGGAAGGATCCATCGAAGTTATGAAATGGCCTCCCCAAAGCCCCGATCTAAATCCAATAGAGTTATTGTGGGAGGAACTTGATCGGGAGGTCCGGAAAGCAGTACCAACATCGGAGGCTGATTTGTGGAGGAAACTGCAGGAAGCTTGGGTCCGCATAACACCGGATACATTAGCAAAACTAATTGCAAGAATGCCGCGATTATGTGCTGCCATTATAAAAAACAAAGGAGGTCACATAGATGAATCGAAATATAATATGTAATTCTACTGTCAGATACTGTAATTAGTTATGTATGTACATGTAATAAATATATTTTCATTTTTTCACTAGTGCTAAATTTATGGGTGCCCAAATACTTATGAACGGTAGTGTATATATATATATATATATATATATATATGTTCGAACGAAGGTTCTCGCGGTTGTACGTATGGGTAATATTAGATTATCGAGCATCGGCATCTCGACGTTTCGATAACATCTCAATAATCTCCTTCAGGAGTTGTTTCGTAATGAAGCATCAAACTGAAACACCTGGAACAGTTTGAGGTTGACGCTTCACAAGGAGAGCACGAGAATCTAATATTACTCATATATGTATAATATACATATATTACACGACAGAAAAGAAAACCGAACTTTTTTAAAATAGTACTTCTTAGTGGCTCCATCTATTAAAAAAAATATGCGTCGGTAAGGTTGATCTTTCACCAATGTTGTTTCAAAATATCATGACATTTGCATCATTAGAAGCAGAGAAATTGCGCATAAAGTAGTAGTGCGTAATGTGTAAATGGCATTGGTTGAAAAATGAATTTTAAACAAAGAGAAAATATGTATCAAGTTCTGCTTTAAACTCGGTAAATCGGTTAGTGTAATGTTTAATTGCATGAGGCAGCAATTCAAACTTTAATTCATTAATTTTGGCCATTGCAATAACGGATTTGCGAGCTGGTACATTGTTTTGATGAAACAACACTTTCCTTCTTAGCCAAATGCGGCCGTCTTTGCTTGATTTCTTCGCTCAAACGTTGCAATAAGTTCGCTAATATTCGTCGTTGATAGTTTGTCCTTTTTCAAGGACAAAGAAAACACAAAAATTTTGGAAAGAAATATATTTATTTTTCAACATAATCTCCTCTCAGCTCTATATACTTTTCCCAGCGATGCTCAATAAGTTCGATGCCCTTTTTATAATAAGAACTGTCTTGCTCCTCAAAATAGCCATTAACTGTCGACATCACTTCTTCATAGTTGGAAAATCTTTGACCACTGAGCCATTTTTTCAAGTTTTGGAACAGAAAATATTCCGAGGAGGCTAAATATGGCGAATAGGGTGCATGAGGTAGGAATTCAAACTTTAATTCTTTAACTTTGGCCATTGCAATAACGAATTTGTAAGCTGGTGCGTTGTCTTGATGAAACAACACTTTCTTCTTAGACTAATGCGGCAATTTTTGCTTGATTTCTTTGCTCAAACGTTGCAATAAGTTCGCATAATACCCACCGCTGATAGCTATTCTTTTTCATAGTGAATGAATGTCATGGCCTTGCCTGCAGATAAAACGGTCTTCACCTACTTTGGAGCCGGTTCTCCCTTTTGAGTCCATTGTTTTGATTGTTCTTTTGTATCGGGTGTGAAGTGATGCACCCATATTTCATCAATGATTACGAAACGGCACAAAAATTCTGCTTTGTTGCTGTGAAACACTCAATTGAAGCATCTTCACGACACCGTTTTTGCACGAGTGTGAGCAAACGCGGCACCCATCTTGCACACAGCTTTCTCATTTCCAAATTTTCAGATAGTATGCGATATACCGCACTTTTTGAAATGACTACGATGTCTGCTAGCTCGCGCACTTTCAGTCGACGATCATCCAGTACTGCTTTGTGGATTTTCTTCACCATTTCTGGAGTCGTCACACCATTTGATCGACCACTGCGATGTTCGTGTTGGCAGCTCGTACGGCCTCGTTTAAAGTCTGCTGCCCAATATTTCACTGTTGTAAACGAAGGAGGTGACTCACCCGGAGTAGAATCCAGTTCAGCTTCCATATCGGTTGGGCTGAGGCGTTTCAAATAATTTCCTCCATTTTTACGAATTCACTCAAAACGTTCAATATTGATAGCTGCCAAACAAATACTAAACAAGGTGGCGTCTTCAAACTTGAAACATATACTTTACAGATTGTGTACTTTCTAATACAGTGATATTTTTCAAACAACTACCGCGTCTAGGTGAGACTGGGTACTTATGGGACCACCCTCGTATTCCATATTTATTCTGTTTAAAGAAATACACGTTATGTTCAGAAGCTTTACGGAATATCTATGACTTAGCGGATCTCAAATTGGAAAAGAAACATGCACACTTGTACACAAAACAAGATAGAACACGCGTTCCGTAACCAATCGAAGGAATAAATACCAACATCTCAAAACACTAAAAGAAAAACACGCAATAAGGACAATAAATTTATGAAAGAGGTAATTAACCGAATTAACCTGAAAACAATCGAAAAGCGAAAGGATAGCTAGGTAATAGTTACTAAAGGTAACCTAATAAAAGAACTATGTGAGAATACACAAGAAATTTGACATCAATACATGACTTTCAAAGCAACAACAATAAAAACGATAACATGTTAGTGGAAACGAGAAATTGTTACGCTTAACAACAACAAGAAAGAGGCAAAATTCAATTAAAACATAAGTTCCAGATCGATAAGCTAAAATAACTCTAGAAATACGAGAAAGAATATGTTTATGACGTATGTATACAACGCGATCGTTCTTGGGAAAGCTAAAAATAAAAAGACATTTACGAGAGTAATTAGATGTAACCTCTCTCCCTACCACATATAAAATTCTTACGTCTGTAATAACATCAAAGATATATGAACACCTGACGAACAATGAAATATTGTGCGGTGAATAAAAATGTGTAGAAACATTTGTATTTATAAAAATTACTACAGGTCGTTTTTAACGAGGAGGTTATAGGTAGATATGTGATTCATTTCTTCGACTGTGAGTTCAACCGCTTCGTTTGCCCCCCCACATCAAGTGATCGTTTCAATTACTAGATATTAAACTATTGTTCAGTGTACTTTGGTTTACGTAAAGGGCAGTCGATGAGAATGAATTATTTTACGATTGAAGAGAGTTTATATGATAAAACAATTTTATAAAATAAAATCTGGTAGGCTTATTCTTAGTACCGTTACAATTCAGCGCACTTGAAAACAGTTGATTAAACTGGTTCCATAAAGACATGCAAAAATAAAATTTCTCATTTACCAAATCAAAAGAAAACAACGGTTTGCTAGAAAATATTGAATTAAATGAAAACACAAATGAATTAGAAATACGTGTTCGACTATTAAGTATTAATGGAAGTTCAAACAACAAACCAACACTATCATTACATCAACCCCTCTAGTAGGGGATGATTAAACAATTGCCCTGTGGATAATGGTCGAGGCGATCGCTGTAGGCGGAACAAAGAGTGATTTACAGTCGACCATGTGAATATTTTATCGCTTATGGCCTACATGTTAACAAACATACGATTTATCATTAGAATCATTGAAACAATGCCTTTTTTAAGACATTGCTGAGTATGGTATCCATTAGCAAATATTGTACATATGTTTGTATCGTAACTCAAAAATTACAGCTTAAATAAAAAATACGGTTAGATTGTATTACAAGCGCATACAAAGGGTACTAGGAAAGTTTTGCAATACAGCTTTGTTTATTTAATTTTTTCCAAGTAATTTCCTATAGACTCAATACACCTCTCCATCCTCCGAAACCAATCTTTAAACCAGTTCAGCCGAGTTTCACTAGGGAGTAAAGCACACTCGTTGTCCCAAGCCCGCAGAAGGTCCTCGTCACTGGAAAATCGCCTCCCTTTCAGCTTCGTTTTCACATGCGGGAACAGTGCGAAGTCGCAGGGAGCAAGATCTGGACTGTAGGGAGGGTGCTCGAGAGTTTCAAACTACGGGTGTGTCCTCATCATTAAAGACCCAAACTTTGTTTCGAGCTTTGGTCGGCACATCGTAATAGTACAGCGAAGTCTCGTCACCTGTCACGATATTGTTCACATATCAAAATGGTCCCTTATTAAACTTTTTCAACATCTCCCGGCACCAAGTCAGACGTCGTGTCATCTGCTCTTCGGTGAGTCGATGCGGCACCCAGAGAGAACAAAGTTTCTTCACGTTTCTTCACGAATTGCTGGTGCATTTAGGCCTGAAGTACCCTCTATTTGTTGTTAGGTCACTGGCCTGTCCTGGCCAAGCATTTTCCCCACAGTAGTAACGTTTTCCTCCGTAACTGACGCTCGTGGCCTTCCCAGCCTCTCAACATCCTCCACAGTTAAATTTCCCTTTTGGAATTCTCTATACCACCTGAATATCGTTGTACGATGTGGACAAATATCACCTAGTGCAAGAGTCATTTCTTCGAAGCACTGGACTATGTTTAAACCACACACGAAATTATAACGCAAAACTGCCGTTATCTCATTTCGTGACCAGGATGCTATCGCAAGCACTTTAGACTCTCCCTCCTAATGAATAACTGAGCTCATCGACATGGCGCGGCGGCTACTATGCACGTATGAACATGTCTCAATATGCACCAACAAACAACTTTCTAGGATTCTAGTTAGCCTTGCATTTTTTACGAAAAATAAAAGTTAAATTGAGTTTGTCTCTCTATGTTGCTAATTTCGAAGACCCCCTTACTAAACATTGGAAAAACTCACGAAACGTAACAATATAGATCATGCCGATCCCTGGAATCTAATAAGTAACACACACATCGAAACATTGGTAGCTGTAAAATAAGTTGTCGGGCAATGGATGTTGAAAGCCATAATATAGATAGAAATATATTTTGTCCTTGGAAAATTTGCATTTTAAAAACTTCCTTACGCATTTAATATTGTAATATATTTAATCTCTTCGGGGCTTTATTCACGAACACGACCCTAGCAAGAATTCAATATATTTTTGAAGAGCCGTACAATAAGGTTTCGGCGCCGATACATGCGAAAAAAACCACTTATGCTAAACAGTTTCCATAACGTGATGTTAATATAAAACGGCAGTTCTCAAGAGGAACGTCTGTTATGTTCTGTAAGACAGCGGAGCGGAGAGAACGAATTTCTAAGAATTAAAATCGAAGTTATTTGGATGTCTTCGTTTTTGCGCATTCCTTCTGGTTATTGTTATTGACTTCGACATCCGTTCAATTCGATTATCGGTCGGTATGCGCACGTATTCCTATTATTTCGTTCTTCGTTTTTTCCTTTTCAGTTTTAAATTGGACAAATTCGTTTGCAGATGTACTTAATAGCTTTTGTACATACCTGGGCATGGAAATATTTAATGATAAGGTCAACTTTAATTTGAATTGAATTATTGAAGAGACCTTATACAATTCGGAAAAAAGTATAGACTTACATAGGCTTTTATTGTTGGCTTTTTTATATGAACTTTGAAAGATAATTACTTTAAAATGCCTCATTTATTATGGAAAGTTCTTCAATTGGTCACTGTAAATTTTCTTTTATAATTTATTTCTAATAGAAAACTGCACTTGTTAATTTTCACCAATGACAATGCAATTAAAACTATAATTCATTAATTTTGACCATTGCAATAACGGATTTGTGAGCTGGTGCATCGTCTTGAAGAAACAACACTTTCTTCTTAGTCAAATGCGGCCATTTTTGCTTGATTTCTTCGCTGAAACGTTGCAATAAGTTCGCATAATACTCGCTGTTGATAGTTTTTCCTTGTTTAAGATAGTCAATGAAAAGTATTCCACGCGCATCCCAAAAAACCGATGTCATGACTTTGCCTGCGGATGAAACGGTTTCCGCCTTCTTAGGAGCCTGTTCTCCCTTTTGAGTCCATTGATGGACACATGTTTCATCCATGGATATGATACAGTGCAAAAATTTTCCTTTGCGGCTGTGAAACTTCGCCAAACACTCAATTGAAGCATCTTCACGACACTATTTTTTCTCGAGTGTGAGCAAACGCGACACCCATCTTGCACACAGCTTTCCTCATGTCCAAATTTTCAGATAATATGCGATGTACGGCACTTTTTGAAATGCCTACTATGTCTGCTAGCTCTGCACTTTCAGTCAACGATCATCCAGTACCGCTTTGTGGATTTTCTTCACCATTTCTGGAGTCGCCACCTCATTTGGTCGACCACTCGTCTTGGCAGCTCGTACGGCCTTGTTTAAGCTTTGCTACCCAATATTTCGCTATTGTAAACGAAGGAGCAGCCTCACCCAGAGTAGAATCCAGTTCAGCTTTTATCTTGGTTGGGCTGAGGCCTTTCAAATAAAAGTATTGTCAACGATGACCAATTTTCTCCATTTTTACAAATTCACTGAAAACGTTCACTATTGATGGCTGCCAAACAAATACTAAACAACGTGGCGCCTTCAAACATGAAACATATGCTTTATAGATTGCGTACTTTCTAATATAGTGATGGTTTTCAAACAACTACCGCCATCTCTAAGTCAGGCCGTGTACTTTTGGGACCACCCTCGTAAGACTCATCCATAGTAATGAATTATAAATTTAAAAATTGTTCTAAGCGACGCTACATAAACTTTTGTATGAGATCACTAATTTATTTACAAAACGAAATTTTTGAATAATTGCTATACATATTAACGAGAATTTTATTATAATCTGAGTAAATATATTCCACTGCATATAAAATTAAATCGGATTTACATATACATAAACATTTATAATCCGCCGATCCGTCCGGCCAGCTATACTTAAAGTCGAGGATGCCAATGTATTGATTTCCGTTGGGCATTAAGCATATGCAAATCCGGCCTACCGTAATTAGTACGTGTCATGTCTTGATACATTACACGACCGACTTGCATTCTTGACAAATTGACTTTGAGAATATCTCAGTTTCATGCATCTCTGTCAACTTTTAAAATATGGCCGAACCTATTTAAAGGACGATTTGCATTAAAAGCAAAATGATAAAGTACGAATTTAAATAAATAAAAAATGGTGGCGTAGAAAATTTAAAAAATATTTAATGGAAGTGATATAGTTAGCATTATGCCTTTGGTATCTAATAAAACTATCTACTCTACGTACTTAAAGAAACCAAAACAAATCTGTGCGTTATTACAGTGGTACTCAATCAACTTATTATTATTAATTATAAAAATAATAATATATTTTTTGAGAGACAAAGTATCATAGAACATGTATTAGTTTACCGTTTTATGATGTATAATAACATCGTAATATCAGCTGTGTACGGCCCGAGCTCAAACTCGTATACGAGGGTGGTCCCATAAGTATCTAGCCTAATCTAGAGATAGTGGTAGTTGTTTGAAAAATATCACTGTATTAGAAAGTACACAATCTATAAAGCATATGTTTCAAGTTTGAACATGCCACGTTGTTTAGTATTTGTTTGGAAGCCATCAGTAGTGAAAGTAGAAAGGTACGATAAAAGCTACAAAGGAATTGTTCGTTAATAACACAAGTTTACCTGAAGAAGGGTGAATTCCTGAAACAGACGTAGTATACAGGGTGTTATTAATATTTGAATGATTCCTTTTAACATTAATAATACCTTGCTTATGACGCGTGTCGTGCTATCAACTCTTTTTAGGTAAATCGTGGTATTATTAACGAATTTATTCTCGATGTGTCTTTTTGTACTATTTTGCGATACAGCAAAGATTGAAGAAACATTAGATCCCTCTCTCTTTGAAACGAACGAAAAAACGAAGTGCGTACAAGAAGACACACCGAAAATAAATTCGTTAATACCATAGTTTACCTGAAGAGAGTTGATATCTCGAAACGTGTCGTAAACAAGGTATTATTAACATTAGCATTTATTCTCATACAATAAAAAATGTCTTAAAATCGGCGCAAACTTTTCTGTTAACCTAACAATATGGTAATCAAAAAAAGCTAAATAAAACCCTTTACCATATCATGTTCATATTTTGTGTACGTAAATATTTCAACAACTAAATGTCATTATCTTTAGATAACACAGGCCAACACACATTTTGGTGCCCGCGATTTTTTAACTGTTCCTGGGTAATTTTTGGATGCAGAATGTAAAAAAGTTCTCAGATTTGGTCTATCAGATCTAGTTTTTGAGATTTTTTTAAAAAATTGTGTATATATTTTACGTTATAACTGTTATAATATATAATATTACTGTTGACAGTTAAAAAAACAAAGACACATGGATTTAAGTATTTATTGCAAAAACTTAATTTACATAATTACATTAGTCACTAATCACATAAAAATTTTCTTTTATACGACTTTCTAGAATGGAGTTTACTAGGGCAGTTTCGCTGAAGGCTCCAGCAGTAGTCCGCCATCATGTGGCTAGCCCATCGTCCTTGATAACGATCTTCCATAGTTTTAATATCCTGATGGAGTCTTTCCCCCTGTTCTTCACTACGATCACCTAAGTTTTCTGGAAAACGATCTAGGTGGCTGTGGAGGTAGTGAACTTTTATACTCACGTTACAGCCGAGAATATTAAAATTTGAAAGCATAATTTCCACTAATTTTACGTAATTCTCTGCTTTATGATTGCCAAGAAAATTTTGTACTACTTGAACAAATGAACACCAAGCGTTAGATTCAGTCTCGTTCATTGATGTGGTGAATTGTGGATCTTTAACAAGTTGCCTTATTTGAGGACCATCAAATATACCAGCTTTTAGTTTTTCCGTGCTAATGCCAGGAAATTTACGTGATAAATACCCAAAACAATTTCCATCTCGATTTAAAGCCTTTACAAATTGCTTCATTAAGCCTAGCTTGATATGCAAGGGCGGAAGTAAGATTTTTTCTCTTGCAACCAAAGGTTCGTTGATCACCTTTTGTTTTCCTTGAATCATGACATCTCTTGAAGGCCATTTTTTTTAACCCAGTGCTCATTTTTATCTCTGCTGTCCCAAAGGCTAATTACATTCTGGGAAATTTCTATTTTGACGATTAAGTACATATTTATCTCTTTATTTGTTGTCCTTTATCAGACAAAAATATCAATTAACCTGTAACCTATATCTCAAAAACTAGAGCTGATAGAAAAAATCTGGTGGCATTTTTGGATTCAGCACATTAAAAACATCTAAAATCAGATGTTAGATTTCCGGCACCAAATTTTTTTTTTCATTTTGTTACCCTGTGTAATTAATCAGTGTCGCGGTAAAACTCGTACGGAACAATTCCGCACAACTTCTCCCCCAACCACCAAATACACACTGATCTGTTTCACATACTTTAATATATTTCCTAGTCTTAAAACTAACACATACTAAAAGACACCTCCGCTTCCACTTACGGACTTTCTAACGGTCGTATCTTCCAGAATTTCAAATAGGCAAGAATACGTTATCAGACGTTTATCTATGTTTAACACATGGTGTTTATTTTTCACAATAAATACGCTCTCTTAACGTTTTTTTGGTTAATTCAACTCCATTAAAATTTTCCTCCAATAATATCTAAATACTTCTATTTTGTATTTATAGTAATATTAGTAATTATAATCAGAAATATCTTTTTTTATAATCTGTTGAAGACATATACTTTGCTCAAAATATTTCTATTGCACTTTAAAACATGGATTTATTAAAATTAGTTAATGAATTAAAAAAAGAATTACTGAGTAATGCACATCTACACTGATATGAAAGGTATAAACGATAAATGTTAACGGCACGCGATGAAGCCATAAAAACATCAGGTTACGTAATAATTGCAAGTAGTTTGAGAACATGAGAGCTCTCTATGCACCAGTGCCGTACTAAAAATATCTATACGCTTCCAGACCTATGACTCGTACCGTAGTAAGAACATTAATAAACTGAATCGATTTCAAGTGCCGAGTAAATATTCGTTATATATTATTTTAAAATTTAATTTTTCGATTTTTTTGATCTGATTTCATTTAATTAATTAGACTCTACGTATATGAATACTTTATCTATAATCTCCGGTGAATTTTATCTCGAGAGTTCTTCGTCATTACATTTTACTTTGGGCGAATTCATTTCGATCTCTCACGTCAGTGTTCTGTAGATTATATAGTCGTACCTTCCTGGATCTTACAATAAGTATGAAATAATCAAGGAAGATAAAAAACCCTTTACTACATTAATATTTGTAATCTACTAGATATGTATTTCGATGATTAAATTGTCATCTTCAGTAGTAATTAAAACACAGCATTAAATTTAGGTTTACAGTTAAGCTATACAGAAGAAACTGAAAAATATTTTATTAGACGTCCACACAAACATTAAATTTAAAATCTTATTTAGGTCACTTTCCTTAAAAGAAAACCTTGCGTGCATCGCTTGTTCTTTTTACTGGTTGTACCGATTTTCGTAGCGGTGTTTGGATGAATTCTTAAAAGATTAAAAATTCGTAAAAATGCGATTGCGGAATTGATGCTCTGTCTGGATTATTTTTCTTTTTAACTAGAAAAATGCGCTAGAAGTTACCTAATTTTCAGTAATTGTTTATATCCTTAATTAATTTTGAGCAATTTGATGTTATAAATATTATAATTTGCTTCTAAAAAATGTTGGGTTCCTGGTTTGTTGAATTTTGTACTGGTTTATTGAATTTCGTATCTAATATATTTATTTTTATAAGGAATTAATATTGGGCGTTTTGTTTAACCAACGTATTTCAATTTATAATCTCAGCAGCTAATTTAATACGTACCTGATTTCTAATTGACTTCAGTTGCAGTTTTTAAGAGTTATCAATATTTACGAATTGTTCACATTTTTAATTAGTTTTGGGCACTAGGCTGTTATATTATGATTCGCTTCTAAATAATGTTGGGCAACACTCTATTTTTCTACTTTATTGACTTTTATATCTAATGTATGTTTTTCTTTATAATTAGGTAATTTTGGGCGTCTAGTTTAGTCAACATACGATGGTAGTTTGACAAGTAGTGAGAATGGATAAGAAAAACTAGTTTTAATGCTGTTTTCAATTTTGGAAAAAGGTTGAAGTTGGAAGGGGCTAGATCCGGCGAATAAAGCGCATGCAGTACTAATTGGAAATGCAACTCGTGGATTTTGGACATCGCAACTGTGCTGGTATGCGTGAGAGCGTTGTCTTGGTGAAACAGAATCTTTTTCTTTGCTATTCTTGGCCGTTTAGCACGAATCTCAGCATTTAATTTTTGTAGAAGTTCTGCATAATATTTATTGTGGCACCTTTCTGAAGGTAATCAATGAGCAAAATGCCTTTTTAACCCCAAAAAATTGATGCCATCACCTTGTTTGTCGATAAAGTGGTTTTTGCTTTCTTTGGAGGTGCAGAACCACGTTCTAACCATTGTTTCGACTGTTTTTTAGTTTCGGGTGTAATGTAGTGTATCCAAGTTTCATCGCAAGTAACAAATCGCCTACAAAAATCAACCGGATCCCGCTTATAAAGGTCGAAACACTCATTGGAAATGTGCAAACGAGTGAACTTTTGATCAGTCGTAAGCAATCGCGGCACTCATCTTGACGAAAGCTTGGAAAGGCCCAATTCTTTCGTTAAAATGTGGCGTACGCGTTCTTTTGAAATATTTACCATGTCTGCTATCTCTTTCACTTTGAGACGTCGATCTTGCGTAATAATATTATGGATTTTTATAATAATTTGCTTAGAAGTCACGATTTTTTGTGCTGCAGAGCGCACTTCATCAACACAGCTTGTTCTGCCATGTTTAAAGTCATTTACCCACCTACTTATTGTGGCGGATGATGGAGCAGATTTACCTAATATTTCCCGTAACTTATCTTTTATTTCGATAGCTTATAGAGCCTTAATTACGAACTATTTAATCACTGCACGATACTCTGCTTTTTCCATTTTATCAAAACGACGTGTTGCTTCTTTTTCAGTCAGCTGTCAAAAATAAACTAATCAACCGATTTATCTAAATATCGGAATGTAAACATATAAATAGCCAACCTAAATTACAGTGTACTTGTTTTACCAATTAGAGCGCCACCTATGTGTCATTCTCACTACTTGTCAAATTATCCTCGTACATACATATTTACTTATTAATATCAAAATAGTTTACATTTATGCATTTATGTCGAGACGTTTTTTATTGCTTACGCATTCAAATTAAATACGTTTTGTTTGTTGTTTATTATAACTTGTATCATTACATCCGTTGTTTGTGTTTTTTAGTTAATTACCCATCCACTTAGAATCCAAGTAGCGGTTATTACGCCACGACTTAATTAATTCCTGGAGTAGAGAGTAGAGAATATTGATCAAATATGCTAAAAGCTCTATGAATTAAGGAGTTGATGATGGGCGGCATGATAAGGGTATTTTCATATACATATGTATTGGTAGCTAAGAGAACTTGTCTGGGCCCATCTTCCTATTCGGCGTCGTGTTACAAACATTTTTTATGAATACTAACGTATCAAGTAGAAGTGATATTTAAGCGCTTAATATTATTGTAATGTACCATTCACCTCATTGTTTGAGCAGTGTATGTATTCGAAAACAAATCAAAATTAAGAAAAATTCCTAAATAATCTTGTTATCGACAGCGTGTCCAATTTTTTGCGTCACAGCAGATACTTCGGTTATTGTACGATTTTCAAATAAATGTCATACAAAAATTGCTAGGCATTTTATTTTCAATCGTTAGTTGATGTCAGAAAAACAATTTAACATCAAATGTCTTACCTAATTCATACGAAATTTTAAATAGAATTACTGTTTTTTATAGAATATTTTGAGAGTGTATGAAATTGCATTTACTTGTTGCCTTCGAACAAGTAGGCGGTGAAAATAATTAACAATAGTTTTAACGTCAAAATAGTAACAAGTAGTGTTGGTATTTTATTCTAGCGGGTCAGGATCGTAACAAGGCGAGTGTACGCACAAACGAGCTTTCTTGCGACCCATCTATTTTTTTATATGACTTTTGTTTTGTTTTATAAATAACACCGAATATTCACAGCTGTCGTTGCGTACCGCAAAATGGAGAAGACTGACAAAATGTCTGCAGCATGACGTAAGTTCGCACAATTATCTCGGAGAACAACGCACGCCGTACTGAAAAGATGTTCTCATATTTAGAAAATGGCCGTTCGCATAATTAAAACAATCTTTAGAAAGAGATAATGGATCTATACACGCACCATTACCAATTTGTTTAATCTGATAAAATTGAAATCTTTGTTATAGCATTCTCGAACGCACATATTTTTATGTCATTGTAGTACATCGTTTCACATGATTTTTAAAAATTGTATTCTAATCTAAACTAAGATAAAAGACAAATAGAAAAAAGGGAGCAGGGAAAGGAAAGACAAATACCTACATGTGATTTATTGCACTCTTCCTTGAAAGTCATTTAAGAGACCAAAGAGAGATGAGTTATGATTGGGCCCCAGGTCAGTGTTCAACACATGGTCTTTGTTCTTCAAAATGTACATGCTTTCATACGAATCTAATACGTGATAATTACACACGTCCTTTATGAAATGCAAACAATCCGCGTTAACACTATGATTACATACATATATACAACCATGCTCAAATGTATTAGACACCTTACGAATTTATTTACATACATACATATATAGTTTATATAGTTTAGTCAAAAGAGAGGTGAGGAAAATAAAACTGTTGTGAAAATTATGTACAAAGTGTTATTTAGTAATATAGTACAATTTATCAATATTTTGTCGCTCCGCCCTTGGCCTTAATGACAGCTCGCACTCGTCGAGGCATACTTGCTACTAAATTGTAACACTCTGTCGGTGGTATTGCAGCCCATATTTCGCGAATTTTTGTTGATAATTCTGTTTTTGACAGGCATTTATGTTCCGTGATCTTAGTTTTTAAGATACGCCACAAATTTTCAATGGGCGACAATTCGGGACTTTGTGGCGGCCAATCCAATACCTCCACTGTGTTTTCCTCGAACCAACGCATTACAGCTCCCGATTTGTGGCAGGGCGCATTATCTTGCTGAAAAATGTGTTGTGGAATATCCTGGTCGAATAGTTTTAGCACAGACGGTTCTAATACTTCCTCCAACATGGCTAAATAGCGTTGGCTATTCATCCGTCCATCGCACAGGTACACTTCTCCAACACAGTATGCAGACATACAACCCCAAACCAAGATACTACCACCTCCAACTTTTACTGTGGGAATGATACATTGTGGTTCATAAGCTTCCCCTTGCCTACGCCGAACGTACAGCGTCCCAAGTAGTCCCCAAAGCTGCCAGGTAAAAGAAGAAAGTTAGCACTTAGACAGGATTAATTTTGTTTAATGTTACATATAGACTGAATTGCATATAACGATAAGAATATTAGTCATGAAGATGTCCTTACATACCTCGATATTCGATTTATCAGACCAAAGAATCTTCGACCACTTCTCGATTGTCCAATTTTCATATTGTTTGGCCCATAAATACCGCTTCTTTTTATGAGCGTCAGTTAAAAGCGGTTTACATCGCGCTTTACACCCTCGTAAACCAGCACGCTGGAGACGCCTTCTCACTGTTTGCGCAGAAACTGTTACGAGATAACGCTGTTTCAGCTCACTGGCGAGCTGCTTCGACGATTTTTTCCTATCACTGAGAGCCTGTCTTCTCTAATCGAGGTACAGGGGTTTCTGCCACTTTTTCTTCTGTTAACAAACGATCCACTCTCCTGATAGCGACTAATGGTTGTACGGACTGCACAACGCGAACATTTTTTTTGCAATTGCAGCTATTGATAACTTCTGGGAATGCAGTAGCACTATTTGGGCGCGTTCCCCTACCGACAACTCGCGTGTTTTAGGCATTTTTCTTCAACAAATAACTGACACAACGTGAAAAAATAGGATAATCTAATTGATCTCTACCACAAACTCACAAACGCACGTTGCTCACACACTGCTAGAATGACATTAAATTTCTAAAATCCACAATTTCCCCTTTCCACCTATTCTTTTCGATAGGGGATTAACTAGGGTATTCAAAAACGCATTTCTGTAAATACCATTAACTATTTTTACGGTTAATTTCCGTCAGACTTGGATAATACCGAGAATAATGGTTTTTACCTGGGGTGTCTAATATGTCTGAGCATGGTTGTATATATATATATATATATATATATATATATATATATATATATATATATATATATATAAAATCTTTAGTAATTTTAGTATTAAAAATCTTACAATAACCGTGATATCTGTTATGACATAATAAATTAATAAATCAGACTCTCCCTATAGATACAGGCGTTAGATTGCTAAGTTATACATATGTATGTACTTTGGCTTAAATTCTACTGGCAATTTACGAGACCTCCCTGCAATCATTATTCACCAGAATTACATTTTAATGGTGCCACTTTAATGTTCTTTAACCAAAAGTGCCCATTACACATCCCCAGAAGTGTCATTAAGTGCGATACTACCTTTAGTAAATAATTATTGTGCTCTGCAGATTAATACGAGCAAGTATGTTTGAAATCCGCTAGTAATTTAACTCTCGCTCAAGAATAAAAAGCGTATCACACAAAGTTATGAATATTCAGAGTGCTTTCTCGAGCAACTTCCGTCTTTTCCTTCGCCCCTCTTTTCCCTTAACATAACTTCCTAATCTGTACACAAGAAGAAACTTAATGCTGCAGCATGCGCTCGCCTGCCTCTCTCGAATCTTTATTTTCTCGTCGGTTTAGGTGAAAAGATAGTCTCCTTCGAAAACGTCGCGCTGCGGTCTCTATCTCTGTTCTACTGGTCGCCTGAAGAAATAAACCTTTATTACAGGGAGATATGTAAAACACGGAATGTATAGGCAATAAAATCTTTCTCTAGTATATATGTGCATACGTGAGTACGTATAAATTGCTTTAATATTTTAAAGTAACTTCTGAAAGTTTACGATAATCTAATGGTAAATATATGTGTTACGTAGACGTAATAAAGTTGATAATGCAGTGATAGTTGTGGATATTGTTACAATTTACTGTTACACATGCATTAATTTAAATTACATTGAGGAAGGTAAAATACCAATGCATACACGAATACTTTGTTGTGTGAAAAACTCACTAGATTATATCTATCTGTAATGAAGAAGAAGATACTATTTCGTTATAAAACAGACAATTTTGTTATAACATAACTTTGTTATTTCGCATAAAATTCAATTTTTTCAAGTCTCAATAAAGTTAATAATGCAGTGATAGTTGTGGATATTGTTACAGTTTACTGTTACATATGCATTAATTTAAATTACATCGAGGAAGGCAAAATATCAATTTACGAGGGAGCGTTTTTATATTCGCGGAAAGGGGGACAAGGGGTGGAAATAAAAAAACCAAATTATTTTTCTTTTTCAATATATTCACCTGCAAGACGGATACATTTTTCACATCTTTCAGTTAATTTATTTATACCCTCATAAAAAAATGATTTCTCTTTATCTGCAAAATACGCCGAAACTGCCTCCTTGACTTCATCATCGGCAGTAAATTTTTTACCCCGCAGCTCTTTTTTCATTTTCGGAAACAGGTAATAATCACTCGGGGCCAGGTCTGGGCTGTAGGGTGGGTGATTCACAATTTCAAAGCCCACCTTATGCAGGGCAGCTAACGCAACGCGGCTCTTGTGGACGGGCGCGTTCTAGTTCAAAAGCAGAACACCTTTTGTCAATTTTCCCCGTCTTTTCTCTTTAATGGCTTCTTTTAGTCGCTCTAATATTGAAGCGTAATATTCTCCGGTTATAGAAACACCTTTATCTTTATAATCAATCAACAATATTCCTTCCGAGTCCCAAAATACCGTTGCCATGAGTTTCCCAGCTGATTGTGACACTTTAAATTTCTTGGGAGGTGCTGTGCCCTTTTTATGCCACTGCATGGAGTCTTGTTTGGACTCAGGTTCATAATGATGAACCCAAGTTTCATCTCCAGTAACAATTCCACTCAATACACCATCCTTGTCTTCATTACAGAGGTCCAAAAATGCACGCGAACACTCTACGCGCTGTTGTTTTTGCGGCGGCGTGAGCATTCTCGGCACCCATCTTGCGCTGACCTTAGACATGTCGAGATGATCGTGTAGGATTTTAAAAATTGTTGTATCGGATACTCCAACCATTTCTGCGAGTTGTTTCTTCTTTAGTCGAGCATCTTCGAGTACAATTTGTTCAACTTTTTGGATAAGTGGTCACCTCAATGCTCCTGCCCGGCCTCGGGTCGTCTTCAACGGATTCCCTTCCTTGTTTAAATAAACTATGCCACTTGTACACCATGGTTTTTCCTGGACAAGAGTCGCCGTAAACTAATGACATCTCATTCATTATGGTCGCGACTGATTTTCCTTGCCTGGTAAGGAACTTTATAACGGCACGATATTCGATTTTTTCCATATTTCACTTTTCACTCCTGATTATGTTACTTGGTTGACGATAGCTCAAAGATTAACTGTCTAATAACAATGAAACTTCGTATTTATACTAATCATGAGTCGCTGCACAGGCCACGCCCCCAATGCGCCTACTCACCCCTCTACAACCCGCTCATTCCGCGAATATAAAAACGCTCCCTCGTACATACATATATTAGGTGCGCAACTAAGTTCCCGCTGTTTTTCAAGAGATGGCTCCAGTAGTAAGTGCTGATCGATTGTGACATAATCAAAACGTCATGAACCAAGCTTAGGCATGTGGTAAACAAACCGCTTTGACACGTTAGTGATTTTGTTTTTGCGTCATATACTTTCGGTTGTGTGAATTTGTCTGATTTTGTGCCAAATAATCATCATTTGCGGGAAGTGTTGGTTTTCTTCTTTCATTCGAAGAAAACGGCGGCTGAAGCGCATCGAGAACTCCAAAAAGTTTACGGAGATACTGCTCTAAGTGAAACAACGTGCCGTGATTGGTTCCGTCGCTTCAAAGACGGTAATTTCGATGTTGACGACCGTTCGCGTGAAGGAAGACCAAAATCCTTCTAAGACGCTGAATTGGAGACATAGCTCGATGAGGATCCGTACCAAACAACAAAAGAGCTTGCTTCAGCATTAGGAGTTACCCGCCAAGCCATTTCCCAGCGATTGCATGCGTTGTGAATGATTCAAGAACAAGGAACTTGGGTCCCTTATGATTTGAAGCCAAGAGACTTTGAGCGTCGTTTTTTCGCCTGTGAACGACTGCCCCAGCGGCAAAAAAAGAAGCATTTTCTTCATCGCATCGTTACGGGTGATGAAAAATGGATTCATTACAGCAACCCAAAGAAAACAAAATCATGAGGACTGCCCGGTCATGCTTCTACGTCGTCGGTTCGGCCGAATATTCACGTTGCGAAGGTTTTGCTGTGTATTTGGTGGGACCAGGGCGGTGTTATTTATTATGAGCTGTTGAAACCGAACGAAACCATCACTGGGGAACGGTATCGAACTCAATTGATGCGATCGAGCCGAGCACTGCGTGAAAAGCGATCACAAAACGAGCAGAGGTATGAAAAAGTGATTCTACAGCATGACAACGCCCGGCCTCACGTTGCCAAACCCGTTAAAACCTACTTAGAAACGCTCAAATGGGAGGTTCTACATATACGTATATTAATTATACATATATGTGGCAAGGGGTTATATATCAACCTTCAGTGATCTCATATAAATGCTTTGTTCTGTAAAAAACACAAGATTACCAGGTTGTTCAATAAGTTTTCTCGTTCCATAAATAATGGCGCTATTAAGTTCGTAGTTTTATTTTTTTTAATTGTACTGCCTTTTTATGAACACGTGTGAAGTTCTCTCATTTCATATTTTCTCATTCGTATACTTACAGGTGTTTAGAGTTGACGCGTCAGAGAATTGAATGCGCTGTGATGAAATTCTTATTTTTGGAAGGTGTAGCATCAAAATAAATTCATGAACGATTGTTAAAAGTGTCTAAGAACTCTTCATCTTTAATTAGAACAGTGGAAAGATGTGTCGATGAATTTAAACGTTGTCATACAAGTCCACGCGAAGGACGTCCAAAAAGTGCATCATATCAGAAATCGTAGCAAAAATACAGAATAAGGTTATGGAAGGTCGTCGATTAACTGAGAGAGATTTAGTGGAAGCCCAGGACATCTCAGTACGCAGTGTTAGCAATATTTTGACTAAAGTTTTGGGTTTCCAATGGAACAAAAACACATTCGAATGCGACTTTCTCAACATTTGAAGCGTTTTGGAAAGAATAAAAACGATTTTGTGCATCGTTTTCTCACTATGGATAAGATTTGAATCTACCACCATTATCCCCACTCAAAACAAGAGGCTAAGGAGTGTTGTGAACCCAGTACTTCAGCCCCGAAGCCAGATAGGGTCCAGAAGTCGGTCAAGAAGGTGTTAGAATCAGTTACTTGGAATGCAAAAGGAATTTTTGCCACGATTGTCGCAACATTCACCCTATTAGCCAGATGTAACTCCCTCTGACTTCTGGCTGTTCTCACATATCAAAAATTTCATTCGTGAAAAACGAATTTCATCGAACGAGGAGGTAATAGCAGCCGTCGAAGTGAATTAGATTCTCGGGCTCTCCGCGATGATGGATAGAAGTTCTCGAAAGAATCGGCGTCTCGACGTTTCGATGATATCTCAATCACCGTCTCCAGGAGTTGTTTCATAGTGAAGCGTCAACCTGAAACTGGCTGTGACTGCTCCTCCCGCTGCTTTATTGGAGCCAGTATATAAAGTTGATTAACTTAATCACTGAAGGTTGGTATATAACTCCGTTCCACATTAATTTTTGTATTCTGTATACGTATTTTGACAACTAAGTTGTCATCATCAGCAGATAATTAAACAGTGTCGCACCTGCCAAAACGCATACTGTACGTTTTGGCTTTCAACGATACAGATCGTGTGCGGAATTTGTTTCGTACGGGTATTTTACAGTTTTCCAGGTGCTACACTGTTGAATTATTTGCTGACGATGACAATTTAATTATCGAAATACGTATACAGAATACAAAAATTATTGTGGCAAGAGGTTATATATCAACCTTCAGTGATTAAGCATTTTCTAAAGCCATTTCAAGTTAAAAATGTCTCAAAAATCTATAGTAACTCAGCTACAAGCTTTTATAGTTTTAGATAATCCTGCCAATGCAGGTATTACGGATATTAAGTACCGCTGCAATAAGAAATTACTTTAATGAATTAGTTGTTCAAAATGTCCACCCAGTTGCTTTATACACACTTTAGCTCTTTTTAGAATTGAAGTGGTAGCTCTGCTGAAACTCTCAGAATCAGCACGAATAATTACTGTGGCATCCATAATTTTAGCAACAAGTTGTTCTATCATATATTTTCGAGTTGGTCTACATAAATCAAATTTTTCAGACTTCTCCATAAAAAATAATCTAGGGGATTTAGGTCTGGTGATCTTGGCGGCCAAGCAACTGCTGAACCTCATTCAATTCACCGGTCCGTATAATTTTGATTAAAAAAACCTGATACTTCTCTACCAAAGTGCGGAGGTTCGCCATCGAGCTGTATCCAGATTAGTCGTATTACATTAAGACAAACGTCACCCAGTAATGTTGTGAGTTCATTTTCCAAGAAACGTAAATAACGAACTGTCGTGACACGTTCTTCGATTATAAATGGATCAAGTTCTGGACATGAATCTCTTTGTTACAATAGTTAAGAATTTACAGTATCCCATGCTTTCAAGAATCTTGTCCATGATTAAGAGGATTTGTCGTGGCGTGAAGAATGAACTGAATTATTACCAACCAGTCATATTTCTTCGGCGTAATCTTAGTTAATATACGTGCCTCTGTCGATAACACGTAATCAATCTAGTTCATTCATTCGATCAATTTAGACCTATAATATGATGAGAAGTCAAAAATTACCCAGTCGTCAAAAGAAAACCCGAAATGAAATAAGAAATCTCAATTTCATAAAACTATAAAACTTCTCATAATATACCCTGCCATACAAACTGTACTCTTTCACACTTACGCGAAATCGATTGCAGACAATTACGAGACGAAACGATGTAACCAACGGTGTGGAATGGAGAGTTGCACACAGTATACAATAACGTAGGACAAATACACACTCGAAAGGTTCATATACACTGATAAAACAGATACATACACACAGAAGTACTATACCAACATAGGTTTTACATGTATGACATCGTATCGGCACACGTGTATCTACCTATACTATATACAAATACACGATACACAGGTTCGTCTGTACTTCCTCGTCGAGACGTTACGCCATGTTGAGTAATGGCATTGATCCATGGTGTTCTGCAATGTGCGAACGCTTCGGCATCGGTATGGCGTGGCCCGCCACTCCGACGACGGCGTTCTCGCTCAGTTGTTCCTTTCTGTATGCGCATTTTTCCGCGATAGAATGCCTGATAGTTAATGTTGCATCTGCACACACGTACAGACACACACGCACACGCACACATAAGCGCATGCAGACACATGCATCTGCAGTAATGGACGCAGATTGCATAGGTGTATGGAGTTGTTGCTTTTTTGTTGTTGTACTCTCATGAGAATATGTTATCTTTTGAAAGGAAGAGTGTCTAGGAAAGTAGGCGCGTGTGAATTTAATGGTGGTATTAACAGGGAGAATATGGGTAAGCATTTCAATAGAAGTGTAGACTGTAGATGTATCGAATTAAAATTATTCGTAAGTGTTATTATTTAAAATGTATCATTCATGTTGATACCTATCTACAGTACAGGGGTAGAAGTCGAATTTCGAGGGCGAATCAGTAATTGGTAAACCTGACGAGAGTGTAGCACTAATATACAGTTTTATTCGTTTTTCAACTTGGCACTCCTTCTAAATACAAGTGTCGAAATTTGCGTTCATTCCGATTGTAAGGTGCTTGCTATTTGAACAGAAAGTGAATTGTATTTAGATTGCTTTTGAAACATGTAAAAAGTGGAGTACCAATTAGTGATTAAGTTTGTATTTTTAGTTAATACATATTGGGTTGGCAACTAAGTACTTTCAGTTTTGTAGTATAAAATAAAACACTTTTTTTTTAAACGAAGAATAGTTTTTAATCAATTATATATATTCCATTTTGCTCAATGACCTTTTGCCATCTTTCTTTCAGCTGCATGATTCCGCGCTCATAAAATTTCTGGTCCTTATCAGCAAAAAACTGAACCAGGTGCGAGTGAAGGTCATCGTCATTTGTGAAAGTTTTACCATTCAAAGAATTCTGCAAACTTCGAAATAAATGGTAATCAGATGCTGCTAGATCAGGGCTGTATGGGGGATGTGGCACCACTTCCCAGCCAAGCTCCAATAGTTTCCCACGAGTTGCCAAAGATGTACGAGGCCTTGTATTATCTTGGTGGAAATCTATACCTTTCCGATTTGACAATTCTGGCCGTTTTTCTTTGATTGCTTCATCCAGTTTTATTAATTGTTGACAGTAAACTTCAGAATTGATCGTTTGGTTCCTTGGAAGCAGCGGAAAAAGCACAACACCTTTGTAATCCCACCAAACTGACGGCATGATCTTTTTTGGATGCAATTCTGCTTTCGATGTGGTTTGAGCTGGTTTATCGTATTTGCTCATGATCGTTTTCGAACTATGTTACTGTACAGGACACATTTTTCATCACCAGTGATGATTCTTTTTAAGAAAGGGTCGGTTTCATTTCGTCTAAGGTGCATATCGCAAAAGTTGATTCTTTGTGTTAAATGAATTTCTTTCAATTCGTGAGGTATCCAAATATCAAGCTTCTTAACTAGCCCAAGACATTTTAAATGTTTTTCAATTGTTGTGTGCGATACATGTAGCCTCTCCGCAACCTCTCGAACAGTTATATGATGATCCTCTTCAATTATGACTTTGATTTGGTCATCATCAACTTCAGTATGCCGACCAGAACGATGCTCATCTTTGAGGGAAAAATCTCCAGAACGGATTTTTTTATACCAATTCTGCCACGTGCGCTCTGTTAAGCAATTAGCACCATAAACTTCACGTATCTTTTTGTGAGCCGCAGCAGCTTTCTTTCCTTTACGGAAATAAAATAGTAAAATATGTCGAAAATGTTCGTTTCTGCACTCCATTTAAAATTAACCCACAACTAATAGCTTTAAGAAAAATCACGCACTACTTGCTTCTGAAGTTACGTCAATGTGACTAGTATCACGCGATAAACGGTAAAGTACAGCACTAACATACATTATACAAAAAATAAAGCAACGCTCTCTATCAGTAAAAACCGAAAGTACTTCGTTGCCAACCCAATATATTGTACCTCATATAGACGTAAGAGAATATGTAATATACATTATGATACAGGTTCAAAGGGTACTAGGAAAGTTTTGTAATATGACGCAACAATGAATCGTAGGAAGCTGCTTGTTGTTGTATGTTGAGACATGTTAATATGTGCATAGTAGCCGCCGCGCCATGTCGATGGTTTCAGTTATTCATTAGCAGTGAGAGTGTAAAGTGCTTGCGATGGCATCGTGGTCACGAAATGAGATAAGGGCAGTTTTGCGTTATAATTTCGTGCGTGGTTTAAACATGGACCAGTGCTTCGAAGAAATTACTCTTGCACTAAGTGATGTTTGTCCACAACGCACAACGATATTCAGGTGGTATAGAGAATTCCAAATGGGAAATTTAACTGTGGAGGATGCTGAGAGGCCGAGAAGGCCACTAACGTCAGTTACGGAGGAAAACGTTACTACTGTAAGGAAAATGCTTGGCGAGGACAGGCGAGCGACCTACCAACAGATAATAGAGGGTACTTCAGGCCTAAATGCACCAGCAATTCGTTCGATTCTGCATGATCATTTGCCCGTGAAGAAACATAATAATATGCTTAAGTTCATTTGCCATATTATTATAAAATTGTAATACACTTCCATAAACGTCCCTTCTAAAGGAAAGATTTGTTTATAAAAACCTTTTTTTTATAGAGAGCCCAACTTGACTGATTACGAGACAGGACACGTACTCATCTGAAATAATTTGAGCAAATTTTTTAGGTACGCACCTCCGCCGTGCGTGCGAACAAGTGTGACATTAATTAAATTATTTTAATTTCGAGTTCGATCATGTTTATACACATTGCTCGTAACCATACACAATTCATTAATAATCGACAATGATCGTTGTATGCGATCACGCCGGTATGTACATATGTAGGTATGCATGTATGTATGTATGTACAAAAGGGACCCGAACCTCTATTACGCTCCTACCATAGCCAAATAGCGATACGCATTCATACGCAGCAGGGACACATTAAATTTGTATTATAACGAGGGTTATCTGTCAAATCACGATTCCGTGCACAAACCGCGTCCATTTGTTCGGTCAGCATGACGTAATTGGCGAACAAACGCCTGTGCAAAGCTATCCAGTACCGTTGTGGTTCATTATTCATGGCTCTGGAGGGATCGACGTCGCATGATCAAGGTGACCGCGTGTAATAACCGGGAAATGCTTCCCGAAAAGAGAAAAAATCGTCAGGATGTGGTAGTTCGTGTAAAAAAAATGTTTGATTAACTTAAATTGTATGCCCGAGAAAATGTTACGGTGGTGTATTATATAAATGTATTAATCCATTGTGGTAACAGGAAGTTCCGGGGATTGCAGTTAAAATAAACAGTAAATGTAAAAAAATATGTATTTTAGACGTTCTACATAGCCCTAGTCCCCGATGCTTCGGGGACGTTCCATCTTCCTTTATTAAAAATTTTATTTTCTCATTACTTTCCTATTTCGTATGTATGCCCTTACAATGCCTTGTTAGTGAGCATCGTAATAAACTTTCTGTTCGTGGTAGTAAATTTAAGCAACTATACCCTAAGCAATTGTTCCAATTTGAGGAATTCTACTACCTTTTTCAAGGCCTATTTTGATACAACTTTTCATTAAATCATTACTATTTTAATGCTTATTTTTGCAATGCCGCAGGTACGATCTGATGCTATAAAACTTGGGTCACCTCATTCGTTTTTCATAATACAAAGGGTACTAGGAAAATTTTGCAATACAGCTTTGTTTATTTAATTTTTTCAAAGTAATTTCCTCCACACTCAATACACCTCTCCATCCTCCGAAGCCAATCTTTAAACCAGTTCTGCCAAGTTTCACTAGGGTGTAAAGCACACTCGTTGTCCCAAGCCCACAGAAGGTCCTCGTCACTAGAAAACCGCCTCCCTTTTAGCTTCATTGTCACATGCGAAAACAGTGCGAAGTCGCAAGGAGTAAGATCTGGACTGTAGGGAGGGTGCTCAAGAAGTTTTAAGCCTGTCGTGGTCAGATATTCGGCGCAGGCTTTGGCGTGGTGAGCTGGAGCATTATCGTGATGGGGGGACCAGGTGTCCATCCTTGACTTTAGCCGCAGGTTCTTCATAGATCCAATGACTTTAGGTAGGTACTGTTCAGAATACCACTTAGCTGTGACTGTCTTCTGTGTATCCAAAACGACGCGTTCCACAATTCCACTCGATTTAAAAAATACAGCTATTGTTTTTTTCTTTACAGATCGGGATTTTCTGACAACTATGGGTGTGTCCTCATTATCAAAGACCCAAAGCTTGTTTTTAGCTTTGGTCGGCACATTGTAATAGTACAGCTAAGTCTCGTCACCTGTCACGATATTGTTCACATACCGAGATTGTCCCTTATTAAACAAGTCACACGTCGTGTCAACTGCTCTTCAGTCAGTTGATGCGGCACCCAGAGAGAATAAAGTTTCTTCACGTGCAAATGATCATGCAGAATCGAACGAATTGCTGGTGCATTTAGGCCTGAAGTACCCTCTATCTGTTGGTAGGTCACTCGCCTGTCCTCGCCAAGAATTTTCCTCACAGTAGTAACGTTTTCCTCCGCAACTAACGTTTGTGGCCTTCCCGGCCTCTCAGCATCCTCCACTGTTAAATTTCCCCTTTGGAATTCTCTATACCACCCGAATATCGTTGTGCGATGTGGATAAACATCGCCTAGTGCAAAAGTCATTTCTTCGAAGCACTGGTCAATGTTTAAACCACGCACGAAATTATAACGCAAAACTGCCCTTATCGCATTTAGTGACCATGATGCCATCGCAAGCACATTACACTGTCACTGCTAATGAATAACTAAGCCCATCGACATGGTGCGGCGGCTACTATGCACGTATGAACATGTCTCAACATGCAGCAACAAGCAGCTTTCTACAATTCATTGTTGCGTCATATAGCAAAACTTTCCTAGTACCCTTTGTACATGGCAATTTTTTTTTAATAACTGAAGGTTGATATATAACCCTTTTCCACGAATTTGTACACGTAGTTCATAGAACTACTTGTACAAATTCGACCAGCTAAAAAGCACTTATGCTATAGACCGAAAATCACGTAAATGGTGGCATCGAATATTTCATTTTGGGCTCTATTATGTTCCCTGCGAGTAACAATACCAGTCTTTCTGAGATCTATGTAGTTTGTAAACATGAAAACTGATCTTTTGTCTTTCCACTTCAGAAAGGCGATATTTGTGTCACTGACCCTGTAATCGTGTTCTTCACTTTTTAGAGCTTTCCCTTCTTTTAATTTAGGTAAATATTTACGATTTCAGTTTACGGTATCACAAGCAAATATGTTATCTTTGTACAAATCTTCTTGCAATGCTATTGAAATTATTATCAATAAAGACTTTGTGATTTTTTGATTTCAAGTCCATGCAAAATTGTCGAATAACTTTACCACCGAGATCAGTTTGTATTTTGTCACTATCCTTGCCAGTATAAATCTAAACAATAGGCGTAGGTGTGATATTCTCTAACTCTATTACATCGTTTGGTACACCCCCGCCACCAGCGTACTTTTCCAGCTCTCCCATTCTGAAAGTTTTCTTCCATTTTGGTTCCCTCATAACAGTTTGAGTAGATAAAGCACTCCTAATAGCACTAACATTACTGTCAGGCAAATTTGAAATGGTTGTTATCGTTCGAGTCAAATTCATCTTCAAGATTTAGTTCGCGCTCAGAAGGTATATCGTCGAGCACCATCGGGTCCGTTTGCATCTCATAATTTTCTCCTTCATCCGATTCAAGACTGCATACACTTTAGCACTCAGAAGGTATACTTTCCAACAAAATATCTTCTATAACACGTTCATTAAGTAGACGCGGCATCCTTATAATGCAACATAAATATGTATATTATATGAAACCTACTATAGTCACAGTGGTTAGTAATCTAACCACCTTGCTACTTACCTTATTTATCATAGATTATATAATATATTATAATACTTTTGTTATAAAATAATTAAACGGAAACTATACCATAGAGTAACACCGAATTCGTTAAATAATAAACACTCTGAGCATTTTTTATTATATTCGGGAAAGTCCCGTTGAAAAACAACACATTATCACATTTTCAAAGAAATCTGTTAATCTACCCAGCGCACCCTAGAATAAAAGTTTCGCATTAAACGATCAACAATGACTTTAAAACAAGTAATTGCTTAGCAAATTGGCACAAGACGGCATAAAAAGTGGTTTTGAGAACTCTTAAATAGGTGGTTAGATAACTGACCACCAAGCCTGAAATAATTAAATAAGGTGCAACATAAAGGGTTTTCCAATAGGAACTTGACAACTTTTAATTCAATTTGTGAACGCACCCTTTCACTAATCATCGAACTGTCACTGTCAATTTATTCAGTAAACTTAAGATTTTCATCATGGTAAAGTACACGAACGAACAACGTCTGTAAATTATAAAAATTTACTACAGAAATTCGGAATCGGTGACCGCTACTTTAAGAGCGTTAACTCCGATTTTCGGTCGTAATTGTCGCGCTAGTAGACAGGCGGTAACAAGTTTAATGCAAAAATTTGAGTCTACAAATTTGTTGTGTGATGTTGCCGTGCCAGTGAGACAACGGGTTGGTCGAAGTGTCGAAAATATCGCTGCCGTTGAAACGTCCGTAGCAAATGATCCAAATCAGTCAATTCCACGGCGTTCTCAAGAGTAGGGCATCGCCCAGACCATTTTATGGCGAATTTTGCGTAAGGATCTTGGTTTACACACATACAAGATCAAGCTGACTCAAGAATTGAAGCCGATGGACCATTTGAAGCGACGTACATTCTCCGATTGGGCTCTGGAAAAGATGCGCCAAGATGATCAATTTCATCGCAAAATCATTTTCAGTGACGAAGCTCATTTTTGACTCAATGGGTTCGTCAATAAGCAAAATATGCGTTTTTGGTCGGGTGAAAATCCACATGTGCTTCATGAAACACCACTTCCTCCACAAAAAATAACTGCTTGGTGCGGTTTGCATGCCGGCGGCGTCATAGGGCCATATTTTTTCGTCGACGATAATGATCGTCACGTTACTGTGAATGGTAATCGTTATCGCGCCATGATTACCGATTATTTTTGGCCCGAATTGAAAGATATGGACTTGGACAACATGTGGTTTCAGTAGGACGGTGCCACAAGCCACACAGCACACGTTACAATCGATTTATTGAAGAGCAAGTTTGATGAGCGTGTTGTCTCAAGAAATGGACCAGTCGATGGGCCGCTTCGTTCGTGCGATTTAACGCCTCTAAACTTTTTTGTTTGGGGCTACGTCAAGTCATTGGTCTATGCCAACAAGCCGACAACGCGAAATAGCAGCCGTTTCGGCCGAATGGTGTGGCCGAGTCATCGAAAATTGGGTCTAACGAACCGATCGCTGCGAACGTGCCCCCGGTGGCCATATGAACGAAGTCGAGTTCCATTCGTAAATGTTTTGATTGTACTTCAACCCGATAATAAAGTTTTTGAAATATCTCAAATGGTCTGCATTTTATTTTGAAAAAAAGTTGTCAAGTCCTTATTGGAAAACCCTTTTACAAATCTATTCAAGAAGACGCTGTTACATGGTGTTCATTTGTTATTTACTTTAAATAAATTCTTTGGTAGCTATGTAGATGTCTCTTAATGAGGTATAATCTTTTAGACTGTATCGCAAATTTCGTTTTCAAAAATGTTTCTGTTTATTCTGCAAGAATATGCACTCTGCATTATCATTAATGCCCCAACGGTGTATAATATCGATTGTCTTTTCCGAGTCTATTTTAACGTTGTAATTATTCTTTCTTCTCATCACATTACTTGTGGGAATTTATTAAAACACTTTAAGTACGGCAAAGAAAGAAAATGCTTTCAATTAATTCTGTACTCGATTCGTAAGGCCGGCCCCGAAAGAGGCGGAAGGCGAATACACTGCATTCAAATCGAGGATATTAGATTTCCGGAACAGGGCGATTTCCAGCCGAATTTGAATATTCCTTTGTTCCGGAACTGTTCTGGTGACGTTTTATTGGTTCTACTTGAACAAAATTTGCCTTTGTAATGTCGGCCGTTTTCTCTACGGTGGTAATTTCCTCTCGAAAAATACGTTAATCTTGCATTTATTAAAAACATTATTTACTCTGACGAATGGAAATGCAGGAAGAATATTCTTCGCGTTACTTTAAAAAAAGGTTTGCGTAGCGCGCTTTTTGTGGAAGTTCCTTAAGATCTAAAATTAACATTTTATTTATTCGAATATGATTTGATTAAAAGTGATGCTTCGCTAGTAGCACTAGCTTCCAAAAAGCATCATTGTATTCTAATTTTGCCATCTTTTCATGGCGACAGGTGAAATTTAGTTAATTTCTGACATTTTGTTCGAAAGTTAGAGCAGTGTGAACGAAGTGTCTAAATGGAGCATCCTGAAATATATAAATTCTCAACTCTTGTCTGATATGTAAAAAACATTGGCTAACAATTCGGTGGTCATAATTTGAGTTTAGCGATTTAAACATAATCATAGGAGAATCGAAGGGGATCGAGACTATCGAAAACTGCAACAATTCTGGAAATGATCAATAAAATTAATGGTGACGACCGGTCAGGTACAACAGGGCGATAGTGGGCATTTATTATAATTTTTACGTTTTTACTGTTACTTCCATTTCTGAAGCTGAGGTCCTCCGAAATCCTACAGAATTCAAAAGTATATTCACTATGGGGAACGATCTTCTTCACTTTTGGGCAAAAATTGTGCTTACATTTTTGACAAGCCATTTGTGCATTTCTCGGCACCAATCGACGCGAGTCCTTTTTGAGCAGTTGTCAAATTATGTGTTACCCAACGTAAAAATAGCTTGTCAATGGCTAAATGTTCATGCAGGATCTTATGCATGCTGGTGTTACTAATACTTAGAGATGCCACGGTATGTCACATGACGGTCTTGCATTATCAACAATGTTTTCCGACACAACAACATTTGTGGGACGCTCTTCACGAAATTCATCGTCCAAAGAACGCCGTCCAAGTTTGAATTCACTATGCCAACGATGTACTCTAGATTTCGATGGTGCTTCTTCACCATATAGAAAATTCAGCTCGTCGATGCATTCATGTTGAGATAATCCATGCCGAAAGATATGAAAATGTTCGCGAGTTAATTCCATTTTTTCGCTGACATAAAATTTTCAAGTTACTGTCAACAATAGAAATAGCGACCGGATAATAGAACCGCCAAGGTAAATATACTGTCAAAAACGACAAACTTCACTATGCAATCATCAGATCGGAGGCGACACTACAGTGTTACCAGTTCCTGAAATATAAACGGCTACCCTCGTATGTCCAAAAGATAGATATACGAGGATAGTTTGACAAGTAGTGGAATGACACATAGGTGGCGCTCTAATTGGTAAAACAAATGCACTGTAATTTAGGTTGCCTACTTATATGTTTACATTCCGATATTTAGATACATCGGTTGATTAGTTTATTTTTGACAGCTGATTGAAAAAGAAGCAACACGTTGTTTTGTTAAAATGGAAAAAGCAGCGTATCCTGCGGCGATTAAATACTTCGTAATTAAGGGTATGAAAGCTACCGAAATATAAGATAAGTTACAGGAAACATTAGGTGAATCTGCTCCATCATCCGCCACAATAAGTAGATGGGTAAATGAATTTAAACGTGGTACAACAAGCTGTGTTGATGAAGCGCGCCCTGGAGCACCCAAAATCGTGACTTCTAAGGAAATGGTTATAAAAATCCATAATATTATTACGCAAGATCGACGACTCAAAGTGAGAGAGATAGCAGGCATGGTAAACATTTCAACAAAACGCGTACACCACATTTTAACGAAAGAATTGGGCCTTTCCAAGCTTTCGGCAAGATGGGTGCCGCGATTGCTTACGACTGGTTAAAAGTTCACTAATTTGCGCATTTCCAATGAAGTTTTGGTCCTTTATAAGCGGAATCCGGTTGATTTTTGTAGGCGATTTGTTACTTGCGATGAAACTTGGATACACTACAGTACATCCGAAACTAAACAGCAGTCGAGACAATGGTTAGAACGTGGTTCTGCACCTCCAAAGAAAGCGAAAATCACTATAACGGCAAACAAGGTGATGGCATCAATTTTTTGGGATTCAAAAGGCATTTTGCTCATTGATTACCTTCAGAAAGGTGCCACAATAAACGGATAATATTATGCAGAACAGCTGCAAAAATTAAATGTTGAGATTCGTGCTAAACGGCCAAAAAATGGCAAAGAAAAGGATTCTGTTTCACCAAGACAACGCTCCCTCGCATACTAGCATATTTGTGATGTCCAAAATCCACAAGTTGCGTTTCCAATTAGTACCGCATGCGCCTTATTCGCCGGATCTAGCACCTTTTATCCAAAATAGAAAACGGTATTAGGTGGAAAGAAATTTTCGTCTAACGCCGAGCTTCTCATCTTCGTAAATGGTATTTTGCAAGCCTTCCGGAATCGCATTTTAGAGATGGCATAAGGGCATTGGAGCACCGTTGGAACAAATGTATTGCTCTTTTAGGAGAATATATTGAAAAATAAAAGTTATTTTGTATTTAAAAAATTCGTTTTTCTTTTCCATTCTCACTACTTGTCTAACTACCCTCGTATATTTACATTTGCCACAACGACGTTTTTGTAAACAGCCTTAATTACTGTTCTACATATTTCAAAAGGAGCAAAAGGATCTAAATAAATTACCATCCTCATAAATTTTTTTAAATGAATTCGTATCTATAAGATAATTCAGTACTTTAAACAAGTATAGGTATTTTATGATATTAATGAGTACAAAAACTCGAAGCTCTCGAATTAATTATTGAGAAAAAATGCAAAGGATGTTTCACATCCTTTACAATACCACCTCCATTATTACGAAGTGAAGACAGTGAGAGTGTAAGAATCGCATAATTACCGTTCATTTTCTGAAAAGCAAAAGTTTAATCCGTACCCAACAATCGTCGAGCATATTAATTGTTGGATTAACGAAGCGAAGGAATGTTTATTACATGAAATTGCATTGTTCGATAGACGCATTTACAGTCAGAAATTCGAAGGCATGCAGGAAGTAAGTAATTACTAATGTAATTAATGCGATATATGCAGCTTGTAGAAAGGAAAGAATTTGTGATTTTTTTCTACTTTAAGTCAGATTCATACCATACTTCGTTCAAATTATATACATTCTTATATCATTACCATAAAAAGATTTACGATCCATAAAAAGGTTTACGATCTAAATCGCGTTTGTTGCTTTATTTTTTTAGATCGAACCGTCCAAGATTTTCCAATAAGGGTGATATGATTTCTTTAAAAAAAAACACACTTAGGGTTAAGAAAATTCAAAAGTTTTTTATTTAATGTGAAGTACAATCAATACAATTAAGTTCTAAATAAAACATCATTCAAATGGCCTCCACGACTTCTTCTGCAGAAACGAATTCGATGAACCCAATTTTCGAGCACTTTTTCCACTAAATCTGGTCGTATGTCATGAATGGCACGTTCAATATTGACTTGTAAAGCTTGAAAAGAGTCTGGTTTATTTCGATAGACCAATGACTTCAAATAACCCCACAAGAAATAGTCTAATGGTGTTAAATCACAATTTCTTGGAGGCCATTCAATATCACAATTTCTTGAAATAATCGAATCTCCAAACTTTTCTCGCAATAATTCTATTGTTGTATTTGCTGTGTGGCACGTAGCCCCGTCTTATTGGAACCAAATGTTGTCAAGATCAACTTCTTCCAATGTCGGCCATAAAAAGTTGGTTATCATTAATCTATACCGCTCTCCATTGACAGTAACGGTGTTACCAGCTTCATTTTGAAGGAAGTACGGACCGATGATTCCACCATACCAAAAACCATACCAAACTGTCAATTTAGGTGAATGTAATGGTTTTTCATAAATAATTTGTGGATTTTCTTTGCACCAGAATCGACAGTTTTGTTTATTTACCACACCATCCAGATGAAAGTGAGCCTCATCAGAGAAGATGCTTTTCTTAAAAAAATCGTTATCGTTTTCAAGTTGTTCCAAGGCAAAATCAGCAAATTCACGACGTTTACGGTGGTCCAATGGCTTCAGTTCTTGAGTGAGAACAATTTTATAGGGATGCAAACCCAAATCCTTTCTCAAAATCCGCCAAGTTGTGGTTTGAGACAGTCGCAACTATTGAGAACGTCTTGGAATCGACAAATTACGGTCTTCAGTAACACTTGGCTGAACGGCAGCAATATTTGCATTACTTCGAGCGGTTCTTTGTCTTATTGGCACTTGAAAATTATGTAAAGAAAATGTAACCTCAAAATTTTTAACAATTCGACGAATAGCGAGCACACTACGACGATTATTACGACCATAAAATGGCAAAAGCGCAAAGGAGAACGACTATTTTGATAATAAAACTGAATAATTTGTGAACGTTGTTCTTGCGTATATCTCTCCGTTATTATTAATATTATTATTATTATTATTATTATTACAAATGGCCGAAATGTCACTTCAAAATCATATCATTCCTATTGGAAAACCTTATATATCAAACTAGAAAGAGAACTCTTGTATATTTCATTAAAAAGACAAAAACAAACGATAGTGTACATAGTGTGTAACTCAAATAGCACACGAGCATGTTTATATTTGACCTGGCCACAATAAGCTTCAAACAACTGCATTTCCTTTTTTGTCTTTTGGGTAATATTTAAAAGAATGTATACGTGGGATGTCTTAAGTTTTGCATATTGGGACAAAATGGGCGCCACTAATCAAACGTCAGTACTAAAAATTAACCTCTATCTTTTGTTAACCAAAATCTAAAGTTTCAGTGCTATACGTGTAGTGCTGTAGCTACAACGAACTGTCAAAGTTGACAAGTTAGTTGAAAAATGGAATTGAACCAAGAACTGTTTCGCGGAATAACTTTTCATAATTTTCGAAGACAATTATCTCAACAAGAATGCCTCGCCGAATTGGTTTCTGTTTTCGGCAATGAAACACCATATCAGCCAACAATTTATCGTTGGTATGGAGAATTCAAATGTGGAGGGATTAGTCTTAGCGACGATCCTTGAGCAGGTCAAAAAAACGGCGGTCACTAAGGAAAACGTCGATGCTGTGCACAAGATCAGCAACGAAAATCGACATGGGACATATCTCCAGATCGAAGCATTATTGGGGATTTCAATTCAAAAAATTTTGCATAAAAAATTGTGTATAAAAAATTAGTTTCCCGTTGGATATCGTATCTGTTGACCGAAGAATAGAAAGTAGCTAGAATGAATTGGTGTCAAAAGACTCTAGACAACTTCAACGCCGGAAACTCTAAAAACGTGTACAACATTGTCAGTGGTGATGAATCTTGGTTTTACTCATACGAGCCAGAAAATAAACGCCAGTCGTTTGCCTGGGTGTTCCAAAGTGAAGAAAAGCCGACAAAAGTCATCCGTTCTCGAAGTGTCTCCGAAAAGATGTTCGCGACATTTGTCTCAAAAGCAAGTCATGTACCAACAATTCCTCTACAAGATCAAAGAACTGTTACTGCCATTTGGAATACAACCATTTGTTTGCCACAAGTAATCGCTGAGCTTCGAAAAACCAATCTCGATTGACGAATTATCCTCCCCCAAGACAACGCAAGTTTGCACACAACACGAAAGACAATTGAATTTTTAACGCAACAAAACGTCGAATTATTGGACCATCCTCCGTACAGTCCGAATCTAAATCCCGGCGATTTCTTTGCCATTCCAAAAATCAAGAACGGACTGCGTGGTCAAAAGTTCCAGTCGTTAGAAACAACAGTCGATGTCTTCAAAGAGGCAATTTTGACTATACCAACAAACGAGTGAAACAACTACTTGCAGAGTTGGTTCGAGCGCATGCAAAAGTGCATTAATCTTCGTTAAGAATACTTCGAAAAACAACGAAGTCTTTAAAAGCTATCTATTGTTTCATTCCAGTTTTATATGCAAAACTTAAAAGACAATCCACGTATTAGACCGTGCAGACAATAACACGAAAGCACTAATTAGAAGTACAGACTATTCGTTTTTCTTTAAAAATGAGATTCCTACATTAAATGCAATTTTGGCAGCAGTAAATGATGACAGCAATGATGACCGATACCGAAGTTTACAAGGCAGACATTTTATAGGTTATTGAAAGAGATAAATTTTCAGTAAGATATTTAACATACTTCTGTGCGCTATTTCAGAATAGTTTGAGTTATAAGATGAGAAAAGAGAGAAAAATAAAATAATTGTATGGATAAGACAATATTTTGCAGACTTAAGCAATTTAGAATAGAAAATACATGAAAACCATACATCAAAAGTTTGAATTGATGACAGTATTAAATGTGTACGGCAAACTTTCAAGGGTCTTTCAAAAGTTTTGAAAAATACTACTAGAAAAGGAAGATTATTACATGTTGGTTGTGAGGATGGTTTTCTTGAGAATACCCTACCCTTATTTCCATCAAATAAAATAGGTGATTACCATAAAGGGATGAATTGTCTGAAAATTTTACCGCACTTGGAAATTAATTCTGTCATCATTATAGACAATATTTACTACTATTCTAGAAAATTAGAAAAAGTATCAATTTCATCAACGAAGAAATGTGATGTTCAAGAATGGTTTACTGAAAATAATACTAGATTTTAATTTACTACCCTGAAAGTGGAATTGCTGGATTTAGTAAAACAACATAAATCAAAATAGGACAAATATATAGTAGACGGGCTTCCTAAATCCAAAAAAAAAGAGTTTTGAGACTTCCTTCACATCGCTGTAAGCTCAATCCCATAGTTTGGGCCCAAGTAAAAGAAAAAGATAACCGTAAATAATATTACATTTAAATTGAACAATGTTCAAAATTTACTTCGTGTTGCCGTTCCTAATAATACTAAACCAAATTGGATAAAGGAAATTGATTATGTCAAAGGTTCTGAAACACAAATGTGAAATATGGACGGAATAAGCGAAAATTTAAAAGAATTTGTCATAAATGTACAAGATTATAATATCCCCCATGATTCTTCTAATAAATAGACATTAATTTATTATTTATTTATTTACATTTTACATTACGATTATGCATTGCTTATGCAAAATGCGAAAGCCAAAACGCACACTCAGTGTGCGTTTTGGCTTTCGGCGGTACGGTTCGTATGCGGAATTTGTTTTGGTACAGGTATTTTGCCGTAGTTTTCCAGGTGCGACACTGTTTAATAATCTGCTGATGATGACAACTTAGTTGTCGAAATACGTACACAGAATACAAAAATTAATGTGGAAAGGAGTTATATATCAACCTTCAGTGTTAATTAAGTTAATCAACCACAGGCTCCATCAAAATTACCTACATTATTGATGTCTGCCAAACAAATACTAAACAACGTGGCGTGTTCAAACTTGAAACATATGCTTTATAGATTGTGTACTTTCTAATACAGTGATACTTTTCAAACAACTACCGCCATCTCTAGGACAGGCCGGGTACTTATGGGACCACCCTCGTATATATAAAAAATTTGATTTAAAAATATATACTTTTCCTGGGTGATTCGTGTTTTATCACACGATATGTTTAGTTTTATTTGTCGTAGTAGTTGAGATATTATATCTAATTTTTTAATTATTCAAAATAACGAGATTCTGTTGTTAATTTCCATTTATTTTTAGCTTTATAGGTGTTTATTACAACCTTGACTATCTCTTTTGCATAACTGATTCGTCAATTAGTGTACATATGTGTGAGTTATGAACGCGAACTGATTGACTGAATATATTAAACATATTTAAACAAATTAAGTACGAGCACACGCAATGATACGTACATATGTATGTATACATACATACATACGTAGGTGGGCGAGCAGCAGGCAAACAACAAGGGAACACGCGATGACGTCGGAATGTCGGGAACTTCGATCCTGAACTTGACCTTCGCAATTTTATTCACGATAGTCACACTTTCCCCTCGTTACCACCGCGGTTGTCGTCACCGTCCTGTTCTGTTACGTTGTCCCCTTCGTCGAGGTCCTCGTCACGGTTTCTCACTTGTTCCTCTTTCTCCGGTCTCCTGAACTTGAAACGGAACGCCGTCCGCTCTTAACGACACGTAAGGATATTTTCTAGGTTAATTCTCTTTATAGACGTTTATTCGTCGGCTACGCTATCAGGCAACCCGGCAACCGGCTGATCGACCGATCTAAGTTGACGACAATGGTTAACAACAGCTGTCTTGAATATGCGTAACATTAACCTCTTTCTGCTCTCTTATCGACGTTGTAATTCCGACGTAATGTAGTTTAAATTATTACGTTTATAGGAGGCAGCTTTTCGATAGCTTTACTTAGGTAATGTAATGATGATAAATATAGCTTTTTCTCGTTTGGAAAATGTGTTTAGATAGTCTAAAGTTAAACATCAAATGTACACGTAAATGCGTTTTAATATACACTGGTCGGCAAAATATATGTACGAGAAAAATATTTAGAAATTACACTGCTTAAAATAATTAACAAATATTCTACATAATATTGATAACAAAATCAGCGCCAGTTAATATAACACCTACAAATATTTCTATAAATTAGATTCAATTTCTGTCAACGAGAAAACGAATACACAGATATGTCTTATCAAGTTTAAGCGTGCGTTAAACTGACCACCGCTAGAGTGTATAAAATTGCGCTCACACGGTGTTATCATTTAAATTTTTTCTCATTGAAATTTACGGCGTATTAAAGGACTCGAAGTTATACTAACTGGTAGCTTAATTGGTAGAGCAGCCGTCTAGAAAACGGCAGGTAGAGGTTCGAGTCATTCTCCAGCGCAGAAATTTTTAATTGATTTCTGTAGAATTTTCGTAGAAGTTGACAATTTTGCTAACATCGTACTAAAATAGGTAGGAAATAAAGATTCTGAAACAAAATACAAAAGAACCAACATACATAGATGTCTAAAAAACATTGTTCAAGATCGAAATGTTGGCAATATATATATATATATATATATTGGGTCTGGTAAAAAGTTCGTGGCGTTTTTCCCGATAGATGGTTGCCGATAACTAAAGAACAACAAGTCACAGCGACACCACCGAGGGCTCGTTTTTTAGATGACCTTCCGAACGTTAGTTTGAGCGTAGAAACATTGTAATCGGTGCAGTGGTTGGAAAGTTATTCGCACTTGAAAATGGAGAAGAATAATGAGAAATTTCGCTATATTCTGCAATATTATTATGATAAGGGGAAGAACGCTGCGCAGGCTTGTGATAAAATTTGTGCTGTGTACGGTGAAGGTACTTTATCGAAATCTGTTGCGCGGAAATGGTTCGCTCGCTTTCGTTCTGGAAATTTCAATGTGAAAGATGAGTCACGCTCCGGTCGTCCAATCACTGAAAAATCTGATGAAATTCTTGAAAAAGTCCAACAAGATAAGCATATCAGCAGTGTCGATATTGGCATGGAGCTAAGCATTGACCACAAAACTGTTTTGAACCATTTACACAAAGCTGGTTACAAAAAAAAGCTTGACGTATGGGTTCCTCATGAGTTGAGCGTGAAAAACATGATTGACCGAATTAACATCTGCGATGCGCTGCTGAAACGGAATGAAATCGAGCCGTTTCTGAAACGTTTAATAACCGGAGATGAAAAATGGATTACGTACGATAATCGGAAGCGTAAAAGATCGTGGATAAAGGATGGTGAGCCGTCACAAGCGTTCGCTAAGCCAACATTGACGCCAAAAAAAGTGATGCTGTGTGTATGGTGGGACTGGAGGGGAATCGTCCACTACGAGCTACTTCCAACTGGTCAGACGATTGATTCTCAACTCTACTGTGCACAACTAGAGAGATTACGCCAGGCGATTGAAAGAAAGCGGCCCGAATTGATTAATAGGAAAGGTGTTGTCTTCCATCATGACAACGCCCGACCACACACTTCTTTGATGACCCGTCAAAAATTGAGAGAGTTTGGTTGGGAAGTTTTGATGCACCCACCTTACAGTCCGGATATAGCACCCTCTGACTATCATCTGTTTCGATCTCTGCAGAACTCTCTCAATGGAATTAAGTTGGTTTCAAAAGAAGCCTGTGAAAACTACTTGATTCAGTTTTTCGACCAGAAACCACAGAAGTTTTTCACCGATGGGATCATGGATCTACCAAAAAAATGGCGAAACATTGTCGATAATAATGGAGCATATTCGGTTTAAATGAATTCGTCCACGCGCCATGCGGGGACCAGTTGAATTTTACTGAAAAAACGCCACGAACTTTTTCCCAGACCCAATATATATATATATATATATATATATATATATATATATATATATAGCGAACATTTCAATTACAATCTGTATTATTATTATTATTCTTAATATATCTGTTAACAGGTACTATTTATCTATTAACAAACAACTCTTTTACCAAATAAAAAATTGCTTTTAAATGGTAAAGAATAGCCCTCAACTGATACTCAATTACTCGGAATTGACAATTAACGTTAAAAGAAACAACGTTTATTTTTTTAATGTCAGTTCGGAGTAGTTAAGTAACAGTTAAGATCTGTTCTTTACTAGTTTCGTTGGATGTATAGTAAGTCAGACTCTGCTCAAGTATCTCAAGTCGTTGAATTATCTTTTGAAGGACAGTTTCTTCGCTGACGCTTCGATGAAATACTATTTATTCTTTTCTTAAGTTTCTTCAGACGGTGGTTATCGCAGTAGTATGTTCGCATGTGCGTTGGCTCTTCACTTCCTTTCAACTTTCGACATGTTCGGCAGATCCGGGTACAGCTTTACGTAATAGGGTAGTTTGGTGTTAGTTCTATATTGTCCATCGATCGTCGCTGTAGTTACCAATCTATTTGATATGCTTGGAGTATCTTCCTTTGCCCTTTTATTATCGGCAAATTGTCTTATCGCTTGCCCATCTTGTTTCGTGAGCACTGATAGTGAATTAAAACGCTGGTACTACGATCATTTGCCTGACCTTCAGGGCTCTAAAACAAGCTCAAAATCCAGGAGAGTCGAGGAGGTTCCCTGTACATACGGATCTAAACAACACCACAGCACTGTTTTCCCTGAAAGCCGTTCGCCATTGCTGAAGCGAAGGGATAAAAAAAATAATTTTTAAAAAATTTTTTGTTCTCCGCGTGGAACTCGAACATCTCATTCAGTTAATTTTATTCTTTCCAACCAAAAATATGTGCATTAAATACAAGTTGTACCAAATGCTTAAAATTAAAATTTTTCAGTTTAGCACCGTGAAAACGCATAATTATATGCAATTAATAGTTTACCGTAGGTTTTTGTTTAATAACTGTTTCCATAATGCAATTTACGGCGCATTAGAAGGACTTAAATTAACTGTTTTCAATTTTTCTTTAGTATCGTAAAAGCGCATAATTATATGCAACATGTTACATTGCTTAGCTAAAATTTCAACTGTATATAAAATGTAAGTTATCAAATCTAAATGAATAACTGTATAGTATGGACTTATTGGAAGCTTCTAATATATTCTGGTGAAATAATTACGCAAGGAATTACATAGTATATCTTGAGCAATTATCCATACTCAAGTTCTTACTATGAAATAAGAATTTCAATCCGACTGACTAATTAATTCAACTATCTAATAACTTATAATTATCTCTGATGAATTAATTTCCAATATATACAAACCATAAATATCTGATTCATTACATCCAATATATAATAAATTGACAACAGTTATAGTTTAAGACATGACATAACATCAAATTATAATACAAAACAACGTGTACCGTGAGCTACGAGTTATTAACTATCCTTCTCGATAATTGTATTACTGATTTATTTATTTTTATTTTTTTATTGAGGATCAACTTTCCCGGGTGGCTGGAAGATAGGCAGGATTACACCAGTGTTCAAGAAGGGGGAGCATTCTGACGGTAATAACTATAGACCTGTCAGTATCTTGTCAAATTTTGATAAAATATTTTAACTTATTCTCTATGACAAGTTATTTAGCTGTATTAAACCCTTCTTATCCATTAGGCAACATGGATTTATTCCAGGCGGATCTACTGTTACCAACCTGGTCGAAATCACTCAATTTATCGGGGAACTACTTGATAAACGTCAGCAAGTAGACGTCATGTATACGGCCTTCAGCAAAGTTTTCGATACCATTAATCATGGCATTTTGATTTCTAAGTTGACATCTTTTGGCTTTGCTCCCAATATTACCAAATTATTTTTTCCCTATTTGCAACATCGTTCTGCTTATGTGCATTATAATGGGTATTCGTCTAAGCTCTTCGATATTTCCTCTGGAGTCCCACAGGGTTCCTATTTGGGACCCCTTTTGTTTAATATCTACGTTAATGATCTCTTGGAACGTCTTGACTGCAGAGTGTTAGCTTACGCCGACGATCTAAAGATCTTCAGCTGTATTAATTCACTTGACGACAGTACTAATCTTCAATTAAATCTGTGCATAACTTCATCGTCTTCCAGAGGTCTTGGGTTCTTTATTCGTTCTTGCAGGGATTTTAGTAGCTTGCACACTTTGAAGGTTCTTTACGGTTCTCTTGTCCGGTCCAGATTCGAATATTCTTCAGTTGTGTGGTACCCGCTTTACCATTACCAGCAGTTACTCCTGGAGCGTGTTCAGAAGAGGTTCCTTAAATATTTATCCTACAGGGTTGATGGACATTATCCTGTCTTTAGTTCGACGTATGAGGGTCTACTTGCTAGGCACAATTTTGATTCTCTTGGTATACGCAGGGAGAAAGCTAGTGGCGGTTTTCTTTATAAATTAATAAATAACTTTATTGATTCTTCTGTGCTGTTGTCCCAGGTTGATTTCCTCGTGCCTAGTTTTGACACTAGATCATCTTCTCAATAACTAAGGCAAGAACCAATGTTATCTACAAGGCTCCACTGGTACATATGTCCAGAAATGCCAAGGTATTATACGAGGATCCCTTTCGTTAATTTGCATCTATTATTGTTCGTTCAGTTTTTTTTAAATGACTTGGATTATATTATTATAAGTGTGTATATTTTTGGTTAATTCTTATTTTTCTTTGTATTACATTAACTGCATCTATTTTTTTTTCAATTTTAATTTTATTTTTAAGTGCATTATGTCCTGTAAATGGTCTGTGTAACTGTTGGGCATTAAAGATTATTATTATTATTATTATTAGTAGTAGTAGTATTTAACTAATATGATAGATGTTACCTTATGTGCTTAAGCTAACGGGAGTACATTAAGACAATAATAATGGTTGACTCCAATCTGATCACTGAAAAGATCGCAGCTTCACTTATACAATTCTTATTACTCTTGTAATATCGACATAGAAGGAAATAGCATTAAATTAGTGTAACGCCAAGATTTCTTGCATGATTCAAAAATAATGGAGTTGTTTAAATTCAGTGCCCAAAATGACGATTCAAGCCACGTGCATGTAAAAAAAATCTGTTTCCAAATATACCTAATTCAGTCGGATAATTTTTATAAAATTAGCATTAGATAACGCAATCCTATGTCGAAAGAAAAACTATTTCTTTATACAATGCTAATTTACAGCGTGTTTACAAAAGATATACGTATTATAAAGTATTATTTGGCCAAACTATCAATCGCTGCGCCCCGGCTAGGCAATTGGAGAAACGAATACATAGTCTAGTTTATTTAATAGCCGCTAGATGTCAACTGTCTTCTATTGTTCTTGGTGAGCGTCATATGTTTAAAATGGCTACTCCGCCGCAGAAATCATTTTGTGTTCTCGAGTTTGCGCAGTGCAATTCCGTGATTACAATGCAAAGACGTTTCAGGTTGAGCTACCAAATTGATCCTTCGAATGGGTGGAACATTCGCAGATGGTATCGACAGTTTGTAGATACAGAATGTGTATGTAAAGGAAAGGGTCATGGCCGTCCTCGTGTTTGGTTATGAAGCCATACAAGTTACAGTTGTTACAAGTTGTGCGTCCTGATGTCAAACAGAAACGTGGGGCATTTGGTAGCGAGATTCATGATGCTATTGACAATGTTAAGACTTTCGCACAACGCATCGTGTTCAGTGATGAAGCGACTATCCATGTTTGTAGCTTGGTAAACAAACACAATGTTCGAATTTGGGGTCTACAGAATCCACATGCAACCATTGAACATGTACGAGATTCGCCTAAAATCAATGTGTTTTGTGCGATATCCCGATCATCTGTTTACGGCCCATTCTTCTTTGATGGAAACACGGTTAACGGCAGCACGAAGACAACTTCATTTTTCAACAAAACGGGATAACCCCTTACTGGAGTCGCCAAGTGAGTGAATATCTGAATGAAACTCTACCAAACCGTTGGATTGGTCGTCAAGGAGCTGGCGATTTAGCATGTCTATGCTGGGCTCCACGGTCACAGGATTTGATATCCTGTGACTTCTTCCTGTAGGGTTTCGTTAAAGACAACGTTTATGTACCAGCACTCCCACAGAACCTGGAAGAGTTGAAGAACCGGATCCATACTGCCATAACATCAGTGACGAAGGACATACTTGCCCGAGTATGGGAGGAATTTGAGTATCGATATGATATTGTTCGTGTCACTGATGGAGGACATATTGAACATATGTAATCTGAACTTGAGACGTTCGTAAATATGTGTGTAAAGTTTCATATTCGTATGTCTTTTTTTAGTTTAAGTTTAATAAATATATGCATTCGAAATACGTATATTCTTTTCGAAACACCCTGTGTATCACTCACAAATAGTTCAAACATTAACTTAATACTCCAACGATCAAATTTCAAGCAAAGTGGAATATTCTATATTTTTCGATTATATGCTGATCGCACTTGTTAGCCGCAGGACAAAATAAGAGAAAGGAAAACAATCATTATTAAGTTACAGGCTGTTATAAAAGGTAGATATAGAACTACTCAAACATACTTGAAAACAGATATATAGTTAATTTCAGTAATTAACATTAAGTAATTGTAATAGCGCGGAAAAAATCAACATGGAATCGTGGGGTATCAGATAACCCAGACCTGCAAGAAAATACTTTTTAAAAATTGTTTTAACATAAGTCACTTTTTTGTGCATTTTTCGGTACTGTACTCGAAAACGAAAACGGTTTTTTCCTATCATGTAGGATTTTCTCAGATATATTTTAGGAATAGTAGGCCAAACACAAACAATTATGGAATGTGTATCATAATTAACAAAATATCTTTCATTAAAAACAACACAAAATTAGTTAAACTGAATGATCTTATGCTTAATAGTCCTTGTACTATTGTTTTCGCTTCTCATCAAAACTTCGTTTGTCGCTTCTCCTGCTGTAGATACGCTGGGGATCAAGCAACATTGCATCCAACAGCTTTCATAACCAAAATTCAGTCGAGACTCCTTAGATGTTAGAATGTCCTCTTAAGGGAGTAATTATTTACCACCAACCAAAATAAGGGCTACAAATTAAACTTAAGGGATTATTTGGAAATAATCTAGAATAAGAAAATATAACGACATAGGGTCGTAATGAAATAAATTCAATAAAGGGCAATTTATAGATCACGCAATAAAAGTGAACGCTATTAAGAATATAAAATCTAACTGATTTTAATATTCACGAAAAAAGTTAACACTAGGATGTGCAATGATGTAACCAAAATATGGACAAAATAACTTCACCGAAAATCATACTATTACGAGCCGAAATGAACTAAAAGGTAAAACGAACACGTAGCAAGTCTTTGCGAGTTATCGTGCTTGTTCGGATTTAAAAAATGTTTTTCTATTTCGATAACTTCTCTTGTAATTCTATCGGTTAAGTTGTTGCTTCTTGCAAGCATCTTAACATTGGCAAAATAAATTTTGTACCCTATGCTTTGCCAAGGATAATGTTAGTATTCTTTGTTTCACAGCATTTCTATATTCTTCTTTTCGATCACTAATTTTTCTGTTAATTTGGCCAATGTATGGAAGCTAGCATATCTCGAATTTTATTTAAAAATATCCGTGAACTACTTTACGCGAAGCCTAAACATTCATTGTGAAAATACGGATTCTCCTGTGTAAGCTTTAGCGCGGACACAGGTGCGACATCGATTAATTCTTGCTGATGATGACAAGTTAGTTGTCGAAATACTTATGCAGAATAAGATCATTAATGTTTTAAAAGGTTTCTATTCTTTTGATTAATTCAATTTAACCACAGTCCCTAACAAAATTTTTCTCAACTCTACTAAAATTCTCGAAAATATACAGGGTGTTTAATTTAAAATGGAAAAGTTAACATCATTTCCGACAAAAACAATAGTCTGATTCAAATATAAATATGCTCATCGAATACCCTATTTGTATATAAATATGTATTTATGTAGAAAATTTTATTAAAGTCTGAGTAGACGAATCAAAAATATTCGAATGAAGCTATACATTTGCCTAACCCTGTATCTTTGTAATTTATTTGTAAACATTATGACAGGTACTAAACATTTAAATATAATGTAAAATAAGTATTATTTTACTAATTTTAATTATTAACAAAACTATACGAATTAAAAAGCTATTATTTAATCATACTACATAAAAAAAAATTCATTCTTCGTCTTCTTTATATACTGGAAATTGTGGCTTTTGAGATGTGTAAATTGCGCTTGCATACATAAATCAAAACGGTGCGTATAAATTGCATCAATCCCTATTACGAAACCACTCCTGGCGGCCTGGCGGGACCCAGCCCAGCATTGTTCATTTCGCAACAGCGATTACAAGTCGAGGAAGCACTTCGTCCGAGGAGAGCATAAAATTACGGCCTTCTCGGTGACATTAAAATACACAATTGCCGGGATCGTGGTTTCCCTACTCGTAATTTATATCTGCATAACTGCAATGTGCGGTTCTGCTTCATACATTAGAGTTGTCATAAACGATTATACGTGTATATTGTTCTCAATAAGGTAACATAGTCGAAGCGTTGAAAAAGTACGAGATAGATTCTATCGTGTATATACGTGTATATGCATGCAATGCACTCACGAAAGTAGATTAACTTTACCAGTAATGTTACTAACTTACAAAAGAAGTATTCAAACACGGAAACTTAAAATTTGGAGAGTTATTTTCCGTTTTGCTGAAAAGTGCAATGTTTTCCAGTTCTCGTTTATTAATTCATAACGCCTACACACACGCACACACACACACACGCGCACAGTATATATATATATATTTATATACACACATACATATATATATATATATACAATACTGTGCCAAAGAAAGAAACACCTCCTTGAATTTTACAAGAAACTATTGTAAAAGGATAAATAATAATCTTACACAAGTTGAATCCTTTTTTAATGTATAAAAACTAATATCGATATTTAAACATAAACAACTTAAATTTTTAATATTTTGTATGACCACCTTTATTTTTTATGGTATCCTGCATTCTTCTTGGTAGACTTTCCATTAATGAATTAATGAAATTCTCAGGAATATTGTACCACTCTTCCTGTAGTATGTTCCACAGTTCATTTTTGTTCTTTGGCCCCCTTTCGCACTTTTTTCTGTCAAGATAATCCCATACATGCTCAATAATATTTAAGTTAGGACATTGAGGTGGTCATATCATAGTCTGCAATACCACATTTGCTTCCTGCTATCTTAATAAGTTTTCACAAGTTTTGAGGTATGCTCGGGATCATTATTTTGCTGTAGAATGAAATTTTTGCCAATAAGTCGCTGCCCTGATGGTATGGCATGTTTTTCTAATAGTGCTCTCTACTTCTCGCCAGTTAATTTACCCGCTATTTTTGCAATTTCATCCACACCTGCTGCCGAAATACAACCCCAAACTTGGATATTGCCTCTTCCATGCTTTATGTTAGTGTGTAAACATGGTTCCAATAACGATTCACCAGGGTGTTGTCTAACATGCGGCCGTCTGTACGTTCCAAATAATTGATATTTAGATTCGTCAGTGCGTAGTACTTGTCGCCACTCATTATAACCCCAAGTTTCGTGGTCTCTGGCATATTTTAATCGTTTCCTTCTATTACCTCGTCGTAGTAAGGGTTTTCTCACGGCCCGCATTCCATCATGCCTGATCTGAGCAAGTATCGCTTTACTGTTGAAGCATGTGCCGAAGTACCAGATGTTCGTGCAAGATCTTGGGCTAGTTCTGCGCTAATTTTCTTACGATTTCTTAAGAAACTAACTTTTAAAAACTGTGCATCAGCTTTACTGAGCTTGTTTGGACGTCCACTCTTCGGTCTATCACTTGCACTGCCGGTTTCAGTTATTTTTTTATTGTTTGTCGCACGTCATATCGGCAACATTTCATTATCTTTGATATTTTCACTTGACTATAACCCTCTTGGTGTAAAACAATAATTTTATTTCTGTATAGCAATGCTATTCTAGGCATTTTCTATCTACTATAACAATTTACGATCACAATTTTTTCTTAAAATGAAAATTTCACACCTATTCGCGTTTTTTAAGAATCTATTGTATATACACATTATATTAATAATATATAACAAATATGATCTGTGCTCTGCGATTCTTTTTGTTGGTGTTGTCATGCCTTGTAATTATATTACAAATCTGTTGAGCGAATAAATATTATTTTTATTATCATTACATTATGGAGTAGATCTGATTGTTTTGATTGCGCGTTGAATGAAACGGTACCACTAGTGGCTTAATTGGTTAAATCAATCATCTAGAGAATGGTAGATACGGATTCGAGTCTTGGTCAGAATATTTTAATAAATTTTTCGTAGTTAATAATAACTATGGTATAGCAAGAAATGTTAATTTCAATGTTGAAAGGAATCATTCAAATATTAATAACATCCTGTTTACTACGTACGTTTCAAAGAATAACACTTATCATCAGGCAAACTTGTGTTAATAACGAATGATTTCTTTGTAGAGTTTATATTACCTTTTCGATACAAAAAAAATTAAAAAAAACATTGCCTTCCTCTATCGTACAACACACGTACGTACTGAACAATTGATAGGCACGATAAACCCTACAAAGGAACTATTCGTTTAAGTTAAGTTTACCTGATGATAGGTGCTATTCCTTGAAACCTATGTAGTAAACAGGGTGTTATTAATATTTGAATGATTCCTTTCAATATTCGTCTATTTGGCAAATCGCCGAGATTGAGAGTGTTTGCAACCGTTGCGCGCTCTTGTTCTGTCATTAAGTACATACGTATATTGTACGTGGGAGGCAATGTTTTTTCAAATATTCATTTTTTAAATATATTGTATTCAAAGCAAAACCAAATCATCTATATTCTAATAAGAAAGCATTTTTAATACATGGTGTTTCAAAAACATTATACGTATTTCGAATGCATATATTTATTAAATTTTAAGACATATGAATATGAAACTTTACACACATAACCTCTCAAGTTCAGATTACAGATATTCAATATGTCCTACATTAGCGACACGAACAATATCACATCGATACCCAAATTCCTCCCATGCTCGGGCAAGCATGTCCTTCGTTACTGATGTTATGGCAGTACGGATCTGATTCTTCAACTCTTCTAGATTCTGTGGGAGTAGTGGTACATAAAAGTTGTCATTAACGAAACCTCATAGGAAGAAGTCACAGGGTGTCAAATCCAGTGACTGTGGAGCCCAGCTGAGACATACTAAGTCGCCAGCTCCTTGACGACCAATCCAACGATTCGGTAGAGTTTCATTCAGATATTCACGCACTTGGCGACTCTAGTGAGAGGTTGCCTCGTCTTGTTGAAGACGAGGCACCTTCTCAAGAAGAAGTTGTCTTCGTGCAGCCTCGGAAACAACCCGATTTGTAACATAGAGAGATAATGCAGACCGTTAACCGTGTTCCCGTCAAAGAAGAATGGGCCGTAAACAGATGATCGGGATATCGCACAAAACACATTGATTTTAGGCGAATCTCGTATATGTTCAATGGCTGCATGTGGCTTCTGTAGACCCCAAATTCGAACATTATGTTTGTTTACCAGACTACTAACTTGGAAAGTCGCTTCATCACTGACCACGATGTGTTGTGTGAAAATGTTATCATTGTCAATAGCATCATGAATCTCGTTACAAAATGCGATACAACGCAGAGCTTGTAACAACTGTAACTTGTACGGCTTCATAACCAACCGACATCCCAAAACACGCCAAATTGTTGTTGTAGACAATTGTAACTCCCGACTGGCACGACGAGTTCATTTTGAAGGATTACGTTGGAAAGCAGTTTGAACTCGTGCAACATTTTCTTCAGAAACACGAGGGCGGCCAGGACTCTTTCCTTTACATACACATCCTGTATCTACAAACTCTCGATACCATCTGCGAATGTTCCACCCATTCAGAGGATCAATTTGGTAGCTCAACCTGAAACGTCTTTGCACTGTAATCACGAAATTGCACTTCGCAAACTCGAGAACACAAAATGATTTCTGCTGCGGAGTAGCCATTTTAAACATACAACGGTTACCTAGAAGAACGGAAGACAACTGACATTTAGCGGCTATTAAATAAACTATACTATGTATTCGTTTCTCCAATAGCCGAGCCGAGGCGCAGCGATCGATAGTTTGGACAAAATAATACTTCGTAATACGTATATTCTTTTTGAAACACCATGTATATTTTATACAATTTGTGCAAATATCCTACTTAAAAAATTCCAATCATTTGAATTAAATAAAAAATTAATATACTTTAGAGTTTGCCACCATCGAATACAAATTACGCCAAGATTGATGTGTTTCGGCTTTAAAAACCGGAACACGAGCATCATTACATTTGTTAAGATGGCAGACAAATGAACGCACCTGGAGGACAATAAATCATAGTCGGCGGCGCGCTGATGGAAGTTAGCGCAAATAAAAAGAGTAGGAAGAAGATGAACGAGTAAAGACGAGATAAAAACGATGTTGTAAAGATGAATAAAGCGCCTATCAGACGGTCTGCACACGTGCATATGAATACACTTGTCAGTTAGGGCCTATACCATAAAATCGATTTACTAGTTAATATATACCTATACGTATGCATATGGTGTGAGTTAATGGAGCTACGAAATAGCTGTGTGGTCGTTTTGATGCGATGCGCACCGGGAGATGCGCAGGTCTTATCTGTTATTCTAATCGAACAGTTAATAATGGTGTGTAGATGTTCGTAAGCTAATGCATAGACATATATATGGAAACAGGCAATTGCTTTTATTGATAAAGTGATTTGGCATGTTTCACTTACTATTAGTCTGGTAAATTCTTGGCATTGGTATTGATATATATGTTCCCTTATATCATTGAGTCATCAACTAATGGTTTGGTGGAAGGAGGGCAAGGAAAATTAATGACTTCGAATCAATAATTAAGGAGACATTCGTATACACTGTTTGTTCCATAAAAATGGAATTAATAATCGTATAAGTCCACAATGAGTTTCATTAACTTATCGAAACTTCGTTTGTTACTTACACCACACGAAATATACACATATACAAAGGGTACTAGGAAAGTTTTGCAATACAGCTTTGTTTATTTAATTTTTTCAAAGTAATTTCCTCTACATTCAATACACCTCTCCATCCTCCGAAACCAATCTTTAAACCAGTTCTGCCAAGATTCACTAGGGAGTAAAGCATACCCGTTGTCCCAAGCCCGCAGAAGGTCCTCATCACTGGAAAACCGCCTCCCTTTTAGCTTCATTTTCTCATGCGGGAACAGTGAAAAGTCTCAGGGAGCAAGATCTGGACTGTAGGGAGGGTGCTCGAGAAGTTTCAATCCTGTCGTGGTCAAATATTCGGTGCAGGCTTTGGCGCGGTGAGCTGGAGCATTATCGTGATGGAGGAACCAGGTGTCCATTCTTGACTTTGGTCGCAGGTTCTTCATAGATCCAATGAGATTAGACAGGCACTGTTCAGTATACTACTTAGCTGTGACTGTCTTCTGTGTGTCCAAAACGACGTGTTCCACAATTCCACTCAATTTGAAAAATACAGTTGAAAAACTTTACAGATTGGGACACGGGTGTGCCCTTATCGTCGAAGACCCAAACTTTGTTTTGAGATTTGGTCAGCACATCGTAATAGTACAGTCCCGGCACCAAGTCACACGTCGTATCATCTGCTCTTCAGTCAATCGATGCAGCATCCAGAGGGAACAACGTTTCTTCACGTGCAAGTGATTATGCAGAATCGAACGAATTGCTGGTGCATTTAGGCCTGTACTCTCTATCTGTTGGTAGGTCACTCGCCTGTCCTCGCTAAGCATTTACCTAACGGTAGTAACGTTTTCCTCCGTAACTGACGTTCGTGACCTTCCCGGCCTCTCAGCACCCTCCACAGTTAAATTTTCCCTTTGGAATTCTCTATACCACCTGAATATCGTTGTTCGATAAGGACAAACATCACTGTCTTTTGTTTTATGCTTTGATTTGAATCGGCCGTGATAAATTTATTAACATTGGTTTGTTTCCAGATAATATCAGTTTCTATTTCATTGTTATTTATTACCAGTGTATCTGAGAAAGGTAAGCTGTTATTTCTTTCTTTTTCTATCATGAATGATCGTTGGAAATTTTCAATTCAGTTGTTATCGAAAATCGTGAAAATAACACCTACATACCTAATCCATACTCTTGAAAAATATTTAGGGTTATGTTCAAATTCAACTTCAAAATGACTCTTGACAAGTTCCGCTGTAAATGGAGAAAGACAATTACCTATTGCTGTTTCTTGTTTTCGTTCATAGAATTCGTGAAATTGAGTTTGATATTTGGGAATTTCACATTCAATTGCATAACGAGATAGTCTAAGTTACATTTGTATATGTCTCTTGAAAATATTTAGCGTCGTGTTTAAATACTTCTTGTTTTTGTTCATAGAATTTACCTTCGAATTAGAAACAATTCTGATATATTCATAGGGTTGTCAACCGCAAATATTCATATCCTATTTCCGCGTAAATCTTATTGTTAAAAAGCAAATCTTCTAAATATTTTAAAATTTCTAGAACAGGCACCGAAGAAAATAATGACGTTACGTCGAATGATACTAAAATTTCCTCGTCTTCCAGTGAACAATCTTTAAATTTTTGAATAACTTTTATTGAATGAGCAACTGATAAACTTTTGATCTTTCGGGAAAACTCTTATATTCATTCACTAATCATTTTGAAATCAGGTGAATCGGTTGTAAGTCGATTGCGGGGGCATACATTAGTAGAAGTATTACCTTTTAAAGCTAGAAAATTGACTTACAGATGTCCTGTGAACGTCAGAGTGTGTTTCAGTTTTGGCGGTATTGTATGGAATGTGTGCGCAATTTTTTTGTGCATAAGCATTGCCACGAATTCAGATGTGATACTATGATTAATAATCTGTTGATGATGACTACTTAGTTGTCGAAATACGTATACAAAGGACGAACATTGGTGTGGTAAGGGTTTTTTTGCTTCTTTTCGATTAATTCATTTAAGCACAGCCTCCAACAATATTTACCTACACATAGTTTAATTAATTGCTGCTAGGTTTCAATATGAAAAACGCTTTAAAACTCGGTAATGGATCACAGCTTTAACATTAGCTGATAGACCTAAAGATAAAAATATACAACCAGCACAATAGAGGAAACAAAACGTACTAAGTCGTCTTCCAGCTGTCTTATCTAATATCTTATTATGAATCTCAATTAAAGTATAACAAATACAGTAATTTACATAATTTTCGCTGTGCTTTATCTCGTCGTCTCTTTTCAAAACGTTAATCTTTGTTCTCATTTTCCAGTTGATAAAACATTAAATTTATTTAACCATTGTTCACAATCCTTGCATAATTACGTAACACTCAATTAAGCAACTGTTTAGCATGTTGCGCGCATTTTTTTCCAGATTTTTAAGCATAATTTAATTCCCCCTCGTTGATGATAACCCTTTTTCCATTAATACGCACAGCATTCGATGCGAATAAATATTATGAGCAAATTAATGTAGCGTTAGGGAGTTTTTACAAATCGTTGCTGTCCCTTCTGGGGCTGTAACGAAAATTTGCAAATGACGATAATATAAACTAATTCTGCGTTGAATTACTTCTTTTAGTAAATTTTAGGGAAAGATACAGTTTGTTAACTCTCTACGTTAAACCAAGAAGCACATAATGTAAGTAGCTGTCATATTGAATAAGTGTTATCTCTTAAAGAGACCTCCAAATGCAAAAAATTAAATAATAATTCTATTGGGTTGACAATTCATTTTTTAATAATCAAAAGTAAAGTTTTCTATTTAGAATTGATAACATAGTCATTGTAAAATGGAAAACAATGTCGAAAAGAGCCTTAATTCGATATATTTTAAAAATATTTTAAAAACTACAATATTATGACAATAATAGACATAAACACTTGGTTCCAGTAAATTCTTTTCTTGCAATTTAGTAGGAAGACGGTTTGCATTTCTTACAACAGAGTCAAGTCCCTAATAAATTTGTTTGGTTCTAACAGATGACTGTTAACATCGTTACTTTGCAAATTTCCATTAGACTAAGGTATAAATGAAACATTGTCTAAATTTTACTTTATATTGTATTATATATTTACTGCGACTAGTTTCGTCTGTTAGAACGTCATCGAGCAAGTACAATACAGGTACAATCTTCTTTATATAAGAAAACTAAAAGTAATAATTCAATCTGATTGCAAGAAAAGAGTAGGGGTAAAAATACATACAAGATCATTTATTATTTATTCGAAATGTCTATAAATATAAATGATAGAAAAACACTAAAACACTAATGACATTTTGAGCAGAGTTGGGCCAGGTTCGTAGTGAGTACGCAGCGCCCGCACCAGTATAATATAATAAATCAGATGAAGTGTGAAATTATAAGTTAGTACCGAGCACCGAGTATGTATACACTACCGTCCTTAAGTTTAATCGCACCACAGATAATTTTAATTGCAGAAGGAAATAAAATATTTAAGTCAATATATTGAAATTTTATCCAAACTAAAATCATTTTACATATTTGCACGTTATTTAACCGAAGATATAATATTCAGGTAAGAAATACAATGAGGGTATCATGGAGATTATCCCTTACTCGGAATTGTTTATTGTATGGTTTATTACGTGGATGTAATAGCCAGTCTTTACCTGATATTTGTGCGCTTGTAAGCGTGTATTTTATATCTATTACACTTAGTATTCATGTTGTTAACAAAGTGTCAGCAAGTGCTATCGTGTGAGCGTATTTTTTTTAATTGTGTTTAAAACATGGCAAGGAGAAAGGAACTAACTCTTGAACAAAGAGCAAGAACTATTGCTTTATACGAAACAAAGATTTCTAATAGAGCAATCGCCTGAAAGTTTCCGAGTATTATGTTCGTCAAACTATAAAGAGAATGGCAGAAACTGGCTAACTCGGGGACCAAAAACGCAGTGGACGCCCGAGGATAACTACTAAAAGAGAAAACGAATATCTGAAATTAATGTCCTTGCGCAATCGTCGCCTTACAGCCCCGGAAATAGCAGCACAATATAACGTACACCACGAAGCCACGGTTAGCGTAACAACAATCAAACGCCGTTTAGCGGAATCTGGACTTAGAGATCGAGTAGCAGTAAAAAAAACCACGTCTGTCTGCACAACATAAACGAAAAAATTGGCCTGGACGAGATCACACAGGTACTAAACTGTCGAAGAATGGAAACAAGTCTTATGGACAGATGAATCCAAATTTGAAATTTTTGGAAATAAACGTCGTACTTCTGTTCGTCGTCGTGTCGGAGAGAGAATGTTAGATGAATACACGGTTTCACGATAGTGAGGGCGCACACAACGAATACGCGCCAAGTTCGAGTTATAAAAACAAATCAACAGTGTCTTCACTTTTGACTTCTCCAAACGGCTTTCTTCGGTCTTCCTTCGCTTGGGCGCTTGCATTCAGAGATCTGACGCTTGGTCTTTCATCATATTGAAAACACCACATCTCATCGCCAGTTACAATAGAAGACTTGAAATTTTCTTCCTTTTTCGGATCTTTAATCAAGTCTGTACAATGTTGAATTCAGTTAGCTCGTATGCTACAACCCTTGCACAAATCTTTCCCAGTCTCAAATGTTGTGCCAAAATGCAATGAACTGAATCTTTGGAAATATTTAATTCCCTTCCCACGTATCGCAATGAGGATTTCGGCTCATTTCTGATAAATTCACGCACAAGTTCGATGTTACTTTCCGTAACCACAGATATTTTTGCAGCAGGATGTTCGTCGTCATTTATGTCCGTACGACCGTCTTTAAATCGTTTATACCACTCATACACACTTGTACGTGATAAACACGCATCACCATATACTTGTCTCATCAAATTAAATGTTTCAGTAAACGATTTACCGAGTTTAAAACAGAACTTGATATTTGTTGCTCTTTGTTCAAAATTCATTTTTCGACGCCTATTATTTTATGTGCAATTTCTCTGCTTCTAATGATGCAAATATCATGATATTTTGACATAACATTGGTGAAAGATCTACCTTACCGACACATACCCTTTTTAATAGATGGCGCCACTAAGAATTTCTATTTTAAAAAAGTTCCATTTCCTCTAAGTCAGACTGTGACAAAATATTTTCTTCTTCAATACCATTACATCGTGTCATATTAGAATACGGTACTCGAAGATTGAATCACATATACATACTACTTAAATTGTTCACCTAGTCTTGATTGCTTTTATTATTAGAATAACTGAATGCAGAATAAGAAAATCTTATTCCACAAGCAAGAGTATAAGAGGGTAGTTTGACAAGTAGTGAGAATGGAGAAGAAAAACGAATTTTTTAAATACAAAATAATTTTTATTTTTCAATATATTCTCCTTAAAGAGCAATACATTTATTCCAACGGTGCTCCAATGCCCTTATGCCATTTCTAAAATGCGATTCCGGAAGGCTTGCAAAATACTCATTTACGAAGATGATAAGCTCGTCGTTAGACGAAAATTTCTTTCCACCTAGTGCCGTTTTCAATTTTGGGAAAAGGTGGAAGTCGGAAGGGGCTATATCCGGCGAATAAGGCGCATGCGGTACTAATTGGAAATGCAACTCGTGGATTTTGGACATCGCAACTGTGCTGGTATGCGAGAGCGCGTTGTCTTGGTGAAACAGAATCTTTTTCTTTGCCATTCCTGGCCGTTTAGCACGAATCTCAACATTTAATTTTTGTAGATGTTCTGCATAATATTGTCCGTTTATTGTGGCACCTTTCTGAAGGTAATCAATGAGCAAAACGCCCTTTGAATCCCAAAAAATTGATGCCATCACCTTGCTTGCCGATAAAGTGGTTTTCGCTTTCTTTGTAGGTGCAGAACCACGTTCTAACCATTGTTTCGACTGTTGTTTAGTTTCGGGTGTACTGTAGTGTATCCAAGTTTCATCGCAAGTAACAAATCGCCTACAAAAGTCAACCGGATTCCGCTTATAAAGGTCCAAATACTCATTGGAAATGCGCAAACGATTGAACTTTTGATCAGTCGTAAGCAATCGCGGCACCCACCTTACCGAAAGCTTGGAAAGGCTCAATTCTTTCGTTAAAATGTGGTGTACGCATTCTGTTGAAATGTTTACCATGTCTGCTATCTCTCTCACTTTGAGTCGTCGATCTTGCGTAATAATATTATTGATTTTTATAATCATTTCCTTAGAAGTCACGATTTTGGGTGCTCCAGAGCGCGCTTTATCAGATTCACCTAAAGTTTCCTGTAACTCATCTTTTATTTCGGTAGCTTTCATACCCTTAATTACGAAGTATATAATCACCGCACGATACTCTGCTTTTTCCATTTTATCAAAACGACGGGTTGCTTCTTTTTCAATCAGCTGTCAAAAATAAACTAATCAACCGATTTATCTAAATATCGTAATGTAAACATATAAATAGCCAACCTAAATTACAATGCATTTGTTTTACCAATTAGAGCGCCACCTATTTGTCATTCTCACTACTTGTCAAACTATCCTCGTACTTCTTTACTGGAACGGCATTACATCTTTGTTGGATCGAAGAAAGCAACACAACGCACGTTTTTTTCATAAATTAATAAATCAGTGACTAAATTGACTATCCTGACTTGCTTTTTGTAATTAGTTTTAATATTTCACGCGTGATCTCTCGACAGTTTTCTATATTTCGTTTCTGTTTCATCGACGTCCAAGACAAACATTTTTTAGAGATCCCCAGTAATCTATATAGTGTAGAACGCTGTCGCATATACTGACGTATTCATTCAAGATCGAGTATTTTTGCTTTTGCTTTTATTGTTGGTGTTTTATTTTTTGTTGGTAAGGATATATTTTTTAGTTATATTTATAATTTGTCTTGAAACTAGGCTTGATCTATTGGGCAATAAATTTTATTATTTATTATTAATTAATTATTATTAAAAATTATTATTATTAAAGACGTTCCAAATTTCTCAAACGTTTTAAATGATCGTTTCACTCAGAGATGCTAAGAACCTTCGACTGCGTTATTCTGCCATAATAATAACGGTCCCATAACTATCCCTGTGTTAAAACGTAAGAGCCGGTCCTGCCTTTTTCCTCCGTCCGTTACGGTATTTTTAGCTCCACATTTACAGTTCTAATAGTTTCTAGGCATTCGGACTTTGTGGAAAGAGCGAACACGTATGTATGCATTTATGTGCGAACCTAAAGCCACATAGTCGTTCACCGAACGAGATGTTTTAAAAAAATAAGTGGCACACAACTGACACAGCACAAATTCAATTTTCTTTTGACATTCTTTTTGCACAGTAGCAGTCCATAACATACACATACAGATATTCTTTGATGTGAGTTTTACATGTTTTATATGCCAGTGGTTAGTTAATATTCCCGATAATGGTGATGTTACGGTTAACTTTCCTTTTACTAACGTTAAAGGCGACGCGTTAAGGCATGCGATAACGGTTCACGAACACGTAACTAACTATTAATGGTGACGGACCGCGCCTTCTTTCATTTTTTTCTGCGTTTCGTATATCTTTTTTACTCGCTCTGTCCGTCCAATATATTCAATCAAATCCGAACACATTACGAAATACGTTTTTTTTTTTAGACACGTTTTTCTTCTTGTTACAGAACAGCATTATGTCGCAGCCGATTCCAACAGTTCGACTACCACGAAATCGTTCATCCCGTGTAAGGTTTGCGGAGACAAAGCTTCGGGGTACCATTATGGGGTAACTTCTTGCGAGGGTTGTAAGGTAAGGTAATGGCGTTCACGCATATTAACTTCTTAAATTCTTGAGCTTCATAAAATCAACTCCTGGGAAATAAAGAAACAAGAACAGCGGTAATAAAATAAATACACGGCTATGAAAAGAAACTGCATCAGTAAAATAGATTTTATTTTTCGACATAACCTTAGAGGTTAATGTATCTGGTGTACGAGTAAGGTAGGACGTCGTTACTTTAGAAGAAAAAAGGCTCTTATCTGGCCAGTTATTTACACCAATGCTTGCATTTTTATTAGGAAAATGTGTTTTAACTTTACCTCTGCGAGAGTTTAACGACGTTGAGGATTCGGTACTAAACGATTTAAATTTCATTTAGTTTAATAACCTATGTTTAATCAGGGTTACGCAATTTTGAAAATGTACTTTAAGAAATTAATAAGTATATGACCAATTTCGCATTTTCGTACAACATACAATATACAAGCTGTTTTCTAAACACGTGGCAACAATCAGGGAAACCCTTGGAAAATTCTAAGCCCAAGGCTAAGTAAAGCTATGATATTCTACACCATACATTCATTTCTACGTTTTTAAGAACATTCCGATTAGGAACAAACGGATATTATTTGCAATCACACGAGGTTAGTACAGATATCGAAAACACCATTAGTTTAACAGTAGATTTCATGCTTTATTGACATTTCCCTTGGATTTTCTTTAAGATTTGAGAAATCGGATAATTGATGGATGTAATGCAATGACGGGTGGAGTGTCTTTGAAAGAGTTTGGCAGTCAATGACAAGAAGATTGTATGAAGTGTTTTCCTAGTAGTAGTCAGTTTCAGCAATTCTTGTAGATTAAATAGTAGTGATGTTTTCTTTTCAAAAACATCTATCGTCCTGTATCTTCGAAGTAAAGAATCTGGCCTATGGAATAACCTTTTGAATTTTGTACGCATGTGTTTTATATACATATGTTCGAACGAAGGTTCTCGCGGTTGTAAGTATGGGTAATACTAGATTATTGAGCTCTCCGCTAGGTTGGACAGAAGTTCTCGAAAGAACTGGCGTCTCGACGTTTCGATAACATCTCAATCATCTTCTTCAGGAGTTGTTTCGTAGTGAAACGTCAAACTGAAACACCTGGAACAGTTTGAGGTTGACGCTTCACAAGGAGAGCACGAGAATATAATATTACTCATATATGCATAATATACATATATTACACAACAGAAAAGAAAACTTTTTTAAAATATTACTTCTTAGTTCTCCATTGATTAAAAAAATATGCGTCGGTAAGGTTGATCTTTCACCAATGTTGTTTCAAAATATCATGACATTTGCATCATTAGAAGCAAAAAAATTGCGCATAAAGTAATAGTGCGTAATGTGTAAATAGCATTGGTTGAAAACTCGGTAAATCGGTTAGTGTAATGTTTAATTGCATGAGGCAGCAATTCAAACTTTAATTCATTAATTTTGGCCATTGCAATAACGGATTTGGGAGCTGGTACATTGTTTTGATGAAACAACACTTTCCTTCTTAGCCAAATGCGGCCGTCTTTGCTTGATTTCTTCGCTCAAACGTTTCAATAAGTTCGCATAATACTCGTCGTTGATAGTTTTTCCTTTTTCAAGGACAAAGAAAACACAAAAATTTTAGAAAGAAATATATTTATTTTTCAACATAATCTCCTTTCAGCTATATAAACATTTCCCAGCGATGTTCAGTAAGTTCGATACCCTTTATACAAAAAGAACTGTCTTGCTCCTCAAAATAGCCATTAACTGCCTACATCATTTCTTCATCGTTGAAAAATCTTTGACCAGTGAGCCATTTTTTCAAATTTGGGAACAGAAAATAATCCCAGGGGACTAAATCTGGCGAATAGGGTGCATGAGGTAGCAATTCAAACTTTAATTCATTAATTTTGGCCATTGCAGTAACGGATTTGTAAGGTGGTGCATTGTCTTGATGAAACAACACTTTCTTCTTAGCCAAATGCGGCCGCAGCTTTCTCTTGTCCAACTTTTCAGATAATATGCGATGTACCGTACTTTTTGAAATGCTTACTATGTCTGCTAATTCGCACACTTTCGGTTGACGATCATCAAGTACTACTTTGTGGATTTTCTTCACCATTTCTGGAGACGTCACCTCATTTGGTCTGCCACTGCAATGCTTGTCTTAGCAGCTCGTACGGCCCTGTTTAAACTCTCTTACCCAATATTTCACTGTTGTAAACGAAGGAACAGACTCACCCAGAGTAGAATCCAGTTCAGTTTCTATATCGGTTGGGCCGAGGTCTTTCAAATAAAAGTATTGTATCACGTAACGATGACCAATTTTCTTCGTTTTTACAAATTCACTGAAAACGTTCATTATTAATGGCTGCCAAACAAATACTAAACAACGTAGCGTCTTCAGACTTGAAACGTATGCTTTATAGATTATATTTTTTTCAAACAACCGCCATCGTTAGGTCGGGCCGGGCACTTATGGGACCACCCTCGTATATAGATGTAAAACGAAAATTTTAAACAATTCAATTTAGCCCAACATACATTTTCAATTTGTTTTACCCAAAACTGTAAATATAACTACATAAGTATAAACGTTGAACCTTGAACTTGGTCATCAATTGGTGGCAGTCACTTCAATACGTTCTCATATATCTTCTGTCTATGATTTACGACCGCGGCAGCTGTTTCTCGCACATGCTCTGACTCTCATCATAAACTGGACAGTCAAGTTTATGATTAGATGACCGTCCATATACCATATAATTGCTTTAATGTAATTAAAACAATTGAGGAGCACGATAACTGCGAAAGTTTGCCGGGTAATTAACAAAAAAAGATTTTTTTTAATAGTACAATATAATAAATGCAACTGTAACTAATATTTAGATTTAGAATGATAAAATAGTAAATAATAATAATATATGTTCTACTACTTTAGGAGAAATAAATATCTGAAATGTCTTGAATTCATACTTTAACGCCTTGAAACCACAACCTTGGTAAACGCTATAAACAATTTTTAATTACGTACTGCTCTGCATATATGTTAACTAAAAATTATGTCATTATGTCAAGGTGAATTAGATTTTTTGAGACAGGTATTGCTATGAATTAACATAGTTGAATAAATATAAACAATAACAAAAGGAAATAAAGGTATATTTATATAATTATTTGGTGGTGTCGTATACCGGAATATGTTAAAAATCCGAGGGGGCTAAATCTGGCGAATAGGGTGCATGAGGTAGCAATTCAAACTTTAATTAATTAATTTTGGCCATGGCAACAACGGATTTGTGAGTTGATGCATTATCTTGATGAAACAACGCTTTCTTCTTAGCCAAATGCGGCCATTTTTGCTTGATTTCTTCGCTCAAACGTTTCAATAAGTTCGCATAATACTCGCTGTTGATAGTTTTTCCTTTTTCAAGATAGTCAATGAACATTATTCCACGGGCATCCCAAAAAACCGATGCCATGATCTTGCCTGCAGATGAAATGGTCTTCGCCTTCTTTGGAGCCGGTTCTCCCTTTTGAGTCCATTGTTTTCATTGTTCTTTTGTCTCGAGTGTGAAGTGACAGACCCACATTTCATCCCTGGTGAAACGACGCAAAACTTCTACTTTGTTGCTGTGAAACTTCGCTAAACACTTTATTGAAATATGTTCACGACACTGTCATTGCTCGAGTGTCAGAAAACGCGGCACCCATCTTGCACACAGCTTTCTCATGTCCAAATTTTCAGATAATATGCGATGTACCTCACCTTTTGAAATGTCTATTATGTCTGCTAGCTCGCGCACTTTTAGTCGATAACTATCCAGTACCGCTTTGTGGATTTTCTTCACCATTTCTGGAATCGTCACATCACTTAATCGATCACTGCGATGCTCGTCTTGGCAGCTCGTACGGGCTCGTTTAAACTCTACTCCCCAATATTTCACTATTGTAAACGAAAGAGCAGACTCAGCTTTTATATCGGTTGAGTTGAGGCCTTTCAAGTAAAAGTATAGTATCACGTAACGATTACTAATTTTCTCCATCTTCATGAATGCACTGAAAACGTTCAATATTGATGGTTGCCAAACAAATACTAAACAACGTGGCGTTTTCAAACTTGAAACATGCTTTATAAACTGTGTACTTTCTAATATGGTGATAGTTTTCAAACAACTCCCGCCATCTCTAAGTCAGGCCGAGTAATTATGGAACCACCCTCGTATTTCAGTTCATGTATAATACTATTTTCCTAGCTAAATTATTTTTGTATATATATATATATATATATATATATATATATCATATACTAATATAAATCGAATTTGAATTGGTAGTTTCATCAATTTCGGAATATGAAATAGAAAAATGTGACATGAGTGTAATTTAAGATCGATTTTATTACAAAAAATTTGTGCAGGAAATGTAGAATTCAGTAGTTAATATGAAAGCATGTCGAGAAGAAGTTTAAGTTATATAAAATGATAAACAGATAAAAGTGATACTTATATTTATACAGAAAGAGTTATTGATGAGTATTATCTATAAAATAAATTATAAATGATTCAAATATGTATAAAAATAGTGTTCGAATATTGAATTTGATGGAGCCAGTGGTTAATTATCTTAATCACTAAGGTTGATCTACCGTTGAGAACCAAAATGTACACTCAGTGTACATTTTGCGGTGCGGATCGCGTACGGAGTTTGTTTTTGTACAGGTATTTTTCGCCGTGGTTTACCAGGTGCGACACTTTGCAATTATCTGCTGATGATGACAACTTTGTTGTCGAAATGCGTATACAGAATTACAAAAGTTAATGTGGAAAGGGGTTATATATCAACCTTAGTGATTAAGTGTTCGAGTAGTTGAAATTATGACTGGAAATGTATTGAAAGAAATTTCAAGAGTAAGAAAGAAAGTTATTAAACATAAAAAGATGATGCATAAACACTCAAAATTCATAATTAATAGTTTAAATTTTGTATTTTAACGTTAATTAGATTAATTATATTTGCGAATTATAAAAGTATTTACAATTAATATTATAAGTAAATATGAACAATTAAGAATAAAAAGAAATAGGAAAAATCGTTGATTTTCTGTCAATCAGAAAACATATAAATACATCCTACCAGTTTCCAGAGACGAAAATTGTTTGTTACATGAAAGAGTTATTTTGGTACACACATGAACACTGTTAGTGTTGCCTCCGATCTAATGATTGCATCGTGAAGTTTGTCATTTTTGAAAATATATTTACCTTAACAGTTTTATTATCCGGTCGCTATTTCTATTGTTGACAGTAATTTGGAAATTTTTTTATTATCGTAAATAGTTTTATTGCTTTTCAAAATATTCTCCTTGTAAATCAATGCACTTTTACATTTGTTTAAACCAATTCGAAAAGCATTGCTGCCACTCCGAAGGTGGTATCTCCAAAATATGAATTTTGAATGCCCCAATTGTCTCTTCCGGCGTAGAAAACCGTTCACCACGAAGTTTATTCTTCACGTGTGGGAACAAAAAGAAATCTCAGAGTGCTGGATCAGGGCTGTACAGCGGATGGCTCATCAATTCAATGTTTTGCCCGGTCAAATATTCAATTGTTTGAACCGATCTGAGAGAGCTCGCATTGTCATGGTGGAGAATGATCTGCTTTTTCGCTTTGTTTTCCTTATTTCTTCAAAAACTTTTGGCAAACAAACAGCTGTGTACCATTCGGAATCGACCATTCTACAACTCTCTAAAGGCACGGTTGCAGCATGACCGGTTTTTCCGTAAACACAGGCGACCATTTGTTTTGATGTAATTTGAACGCGAACAGCTTTTGTTGGTTTCGGCCCATCTTGGAATATCCACACAGTCGACTGCTGTTTACTATCAGGCTCATACGTATAGGTCCAAGATTCATCGCCTGTGACAACTTTATAAATATTCTTTGAAGCATCGCCATTGTATTTTTTGTGCATTTCTTGGCACCAATTGACGCGAGTTGTTTTTTGAGCGGTTGTCAAATTATGTGGCAGTCAACGTGAACATAGCTTCCTAACGGATAAATTTTCATGCAGGATCTTACGCATGCTGGTGTTACTAATACCTAGAGATGCCTCGATCTCACGGTATGTCACATGAAGGTCTTGCACTATCAGTTCAGACACTGCATTAATGTTTTCCGACACAACATTTTTGGGGCGACCTTCACGAAATTCATCTTCCATAGAACGCCGTCCAAGTTTAAATTTACTATACCAACGATATTCTGTAATTTTCGATGATGCTTCATCACCATTAAAGAATTCAGCTTGTCGATGCATTCTTGTTGAGATAATCCACGCCGAAAATAATTGCACGAAAATGTTCGCGAGTTAATTCCATTTTTTCGCCGACATAAATTTTTAAGTTACTGTCAACAATAGAAATAGCGACCGGATAATAAAACTGTCAAAGTAAATATATTGTCAAAAATGACAAACTTCACGAAGCAATCATCAGATCGGAGGCAACACTAACAGTGTTGCCAGTTCCCGAAATATAAACGGCTATCCTCGTACAAATACTTGTATATTGACATTTTTGAAGGATCCGAAACTAAGTTGGAAGTCGAAATTTATTGAACTTGAAAAAACTTGTCTAAATGTGAACGTTTAGATTATTTCTAATGTTTGAAAGATTATTTAATTTACGTACATCAGTTACAACGTATTCTGCTACTGCTCAACGTACCACAAAGGCTTAATTTGAAATTTTTTATTTTGTCGAAAAATTTAATTTTATGTATTCGCAATTTTTCAGAAGTTATATATTCAATCGTGCTCGTGTCCTAAAAACGATTTTTAGGTCAAAATTTAATACCGTAATCCTAATTTAATGCATATAGAACTTATTTTAGTTGAATTATATTTTGATAATATTTATGCATCACAAAAACAATTAGTATCTTCAATTGGAGGCAAAAACATACACAATATATTTGTTTCTTAAGGAAGATAAGAACTTTCTTGCAGAGGTACGTATTTACTAAATAATATCCTACTGTTGGGTATAGTTTAAATATTTATTTACATATTTATATATATATTTTGGTTTAGATAACCTTTTAGTTCTTTAATGAAAAGGAAATATCTTATACTGATTTCTAAGGGTACATATTTACAAAAACAGATACAGAAAAACAGTCTAATAATTTAAAAACAATATTAATTTTTTCTTAAAAAAACTACAGTTACAAAATTCTTTATACATTACTGAAATTACTGAATATTATTAAATGTACATATTACAGTTGCTACTATTTTAATCTACTGGTAACAGTACGTCGAATGGAAATAGAGAATAAACTCTATTGAAATACGAATTAAGAATACTCGATAATGTGGTCTGTAATAATGGCCTGAAATCTTCAAGTAATACGTCGGAATTTTCGTTGATTGCTCTGTTAACATTAGCTGTAATTTCTGGATTTCCCTTGAATAGATTTTGCAAGTTAATGTGTATTTTGTCAACTTCCACGTACAGATTGTCTTTATCGATTATCATGTGTTCCTTTCCTCTCTTCTGGTATAATTTGAAATTCCAACTTCCATTGACTCTAACGTTTTCTGTAATGAAATGGTAAATACAATCAGTAACAGTTCTTACAAATTTAATTTGCATATATTATAATTGTAAATGATGAATAAAGAAAGAATGCTGAGTCTATGTTTGCAATTGCAAGAAAATTTTACCTGTCAAATGTTTATTAATGCAGACGTAACGTTCAAGAAAACAACAAATATGAGGTATGGCAATTAAATAACGCGACTGCGCTCCTTCCATCACGCAGCCGAGTCTGTAATTGAAGTGTCATTGACCTTGATACTTCCCAAGCAACAACCCGTAGTTTCATCTCTCTGTCTGCTTTAGTTTACTTTTGAGCTTTGTAGAGGACACTGTTGCATAGTAGTGCCGTGATAATGGTTGACATAAAAATCGAGCTGCAAATTAACCTGAAATTCCTTGCCAAATTAAAAGAATCGGCAACAGAATATTTATAAATGTTAAAGGAGGTGTGTGATGACAATGTTATTTTACGTGCACGAGTTTTTGAATGGCACAAACGGTTTTCTGAAGGTCGGGAAAAGGGCGTAGATGACGAACATCCTGGTCGACCCGTGACTGTAAAAACTGAAGGAAACGTTCAGATAATTAATTGAAATTGTACGGTAAGACCGACGTTTGAGCATTCAGATGATTACCGATGTGATAAAGATTAACAAATAAACACTAAGACACGTTTTATATGATGAATTAAACATGATAAAAGTTTGTGCAAAAATGGTGCCGAAAAAACTCAATCAAAAACGAAAAGACAATCGGATGAACATTTGCTCTGACATCATAGAACGACTCACAGAGTAACCAGACTTGCTCGCAGAAATCGTTACATGTGATAAAACTTGGATTTTCCAGTATGGTCTGGAAACAAAGCGTCAATCGATGCATTGGAATGCCAGTTGATCGCCAAAACAGAAAGAGTAAGGAAGAAAAGACCGGATTTGTAGAAGAACGACTCGTGGGCTCTGCACCAGATCAATGATCCAGCTCACAATGTGCTATCTGTGAAGCAATTTTTAGCGGACGAATTGCTGTGTTTGATCATTCTCCGTATTCGTCAGGCCTTGCACCGTGTGACTTCCACCCGTTCCCAAAAGTGAAACGTGTATTAAAGAGAACACATTTCCAGTCTGTTGAATATGTAAGAGCAAAAGCGGCAGAGTTATTGAAGAGGCGGACAACTGATGAACTACAGCATTATTTTAAAGAATGGAAGACACATGTACGGCGGTATATATATAGGAGAGGAGAGTATGTTGAAGGGGATAAAAGTTAAATATAAATTGTAACACGTCGACAATAATCTACTTTACGATGAACTCTATGACGAACAACGACTGAACTATACTTGCATTATATACGTACATTTTAATAAAAATTTATAATCCTATGCTGTCTCTCTCCTCGTTGCAAACAATCCCAGTATCACATAATTTGATATTGCCGAAGAATACAAACCGGTCTCAGTAAAACAAACAGAAATTTCCCAATAAACTTTCGTTCTAGGAATATATTTACGGAAATTACCTGAATTTTTATTTAACATTCATCGTATAGTATTGCAGTATGATACTTAACAAGTGCATACTTTCGTACTCTGTGGTTTTCAAGAATCTTAGTAAATGCACAAATTTCCATGAACGGTGGTGTATATGCATCTATAATTACTTTTGCGTGCATTTTAACTTGCGAGCACTTATTCGCGTAATTGTACAATGAATTCAAATCTAAGGAATTGCTTTTTATATTCCCCTTAATAATTGACAAATACGTTTATTGTAACATCATAAACAACGCAACTGTTTATTTCAGCAATTGTAAATTGCACTCTCTGAATAACTCTCTTCCTGAAGCGCAATTATTTCGAATCGCTTTTGTATAGTTATTGGCTTACTTTCAGCATTTTGAAATATGATTGTTCAATATTAAAAATAAGTTTAACTCTCATAAACACGTCGACAATAATCTACTATACTCTATGAGTGACGAACAACGACTGAACTATACTTACAGTACATTTTAGTAAAAATTTACAATCCTATGCTGTCTGCATCCTCATTGCAGGCAACACCAGGAACACGTAATTTGCTATTTCCGTGTAATGCAAACCCATCCCAGTAAAACTAACAATAGAAAATTTCCAATAAACCCTTCTAGGATTATATTTATCTAAAGTACCTTAAATCTTATTTTATATTCATCGTACACTAATGTATTAGGTGCGCAACTAAGTTCCCGCTGTTTTTTTTTTATGAAAATGCAACTTTATTGTGAAAAAATGTTTACAAATGAATCATTCAAAATATTGCCCATCGCTAGGGACAACTTTTTCCCATCTTTTTGGCAGAGCTCGAATACCGTCACGGTAAAAGTGTTCGTCTTTTGAGGCTATCCACAAATCAAGCCATTTTGAGATGTCTTCATATGAGCGGAACTGCTGATTGGCCAGACCATGTGCCATCGAACGGAACAAGTAATAATCGGACGGCGCAATATCTGGGAATGTGGCGGATGGGTTAGGATCTCCCACTTGAGCGTTTCTAAGTAGGTTTTAACGGGTTTGGCAACGTGAGGCCGAGCGTTGTCATGCTGTAGAATCACTTTTTCGTGCCTCTACTCGTATTGTGGTCGCTTTTCGTGCAGTGCTCGGCTCAATCGCATCAATTGATTTCGATAACGTTCCCCAGTGATGGTTTCGTTCGGTTTCAACAGCTCATAATAAATAACACCGCCCTGGTCCCACCAAATACACAGCAAAACCTTCGCAGCGTCAATATTCGGCCGAACCGACAACGTAGAAGCATGACCGGGCAGTCCCCATGATTTTGTTCTCTTTGGGTTGCTATAATGAATCCATTTTTCATCACCCGTAACGATGCGATGAAGAAAACCTTTACTTTTTGCCGCTGGAGTAGTTGTTCACAGCCGAAAAAACGACACTCAACGTCTCTTGGTTTCAAGTCATAAGGAACCCAAGTTCCTTGTTTTTGAATCATTCCCAACGCATGCAATCGCTGGGAAATGGCTTGGCGGGTATCTCCTAATGCTGAAGCAAGCTCTTTTTGCGTTTGGCACGGAACCTCATCGAGCAATGCCTCCAATTCAGCGTCTTCGAAGGTTTTTGGTCTTCCTTCACGCGAACGGTCGTCAACATCGAAATCACCGTCTATGAAGCAACGGAACCAATCACGGCACGTTGTTTCACTTAGAGCAGCATCTTCGTAAACTTTTTGGAGTTCTCGATGCGCTTCATCCGCCGTTTTCTTCGAATGAAGGAAGAAAAGCAACACTTCCCGCAAATGACGATTATTTGGCACAAAATCAGACATTTTCACACAACCAAAAGTATATGACGCAAAAACAAAATCATTAATGTGTCAAAGCGATTTGTTTACCATATGTCTAAGCTTGGTTCATGACGTTTTGGTTATGTCACAATCGGCCAGCACTTACTACTGGAGGCATCTCTTGAAAACAGCGAGAACTTAGTTGCGCACCTAATATATTAATATCATGATTATTTAACAGGTTCACAACTTCGTACCCTGTAGTTTTAAAGATTAGTAAATGCTCAAACTTCCATGAACGGTAGTGTATATGCATCCGTAATTACTGTCGTACGCGTTTTAGTTCGCGAATACTTATCGGGGTAATTTGACACGAAATTTAAATGTAGAGAATTGAATTTTATATTTCCATTAATAATTGGCAAACAAGTTTTTTGTAACAGCAAAAACAACGCAGCTGTTTAAAAACACAAAACTCATGCAATTTTCTGATTCGAACGTATTTTTAATCAAAATTAAGTTAATTAATATTCAATACATTTAAGTCATTGTAATACGTGCATGTTGAAAATATCGTGTGTTGACAAACAGCAATAATTTTAGTAATCTATTTTTAAATTAATGTAGGAAATTGCGAATACGTTTTTGTTTTATTTTAATTATAGTCGACAGTTTGCAATCAAAACAATTATCTATATTCTGAAGCCATTGTCTTGCTCGGAATATTACCACGGATATATTTTTTTTCTAATATCATTAAAACTAATTATATTGTCAATGCAAAAATTTTCCTTTCGGATTAGTTTTTGCAATTTTTTACGTATTGACACGTACTTTTGTGTGCACTTCAGAGTTCATATTCGGCCTTCTGTCTTTACACCTTATTTAATATCCCATTTGTAAAACTGTCTAATATTAATATTTACATAGTCAGCACCGTAAATTACCGGTCTAATTATAAAAAAATCGCGATATAAAAATACATTTATTTTTCAATGTCATCGCATAGTTTGTCCAGTATACTTTTCAACACACGGTTTTTATCCATATGAATTAAATCAATACTTTTTTTGTCAAATTATGTACTGTATGTATATATAATTATTTTAAATTATTTGTAGGATCTAGAAGGAAAGTTAACACAATAAAGAAAAAAGAAATATTAAATATTAGCAAAACAAATTAACCAATGATTATCACATTTCAATCAGAATTTGATTAACGTCATATATTACGCAGTGGTTAATCAGAAATGTTCCAATATTTTCTCATTTTGCAATATATTTCATCAACGCCTATGTACACAGGCTGTCGCAGAGAAAGCCGAATTTTTTTCAAATAGTAAGTGGCGCCGTCTATTAAAGAAATATGCGTCGGTAAGGTAAATCTTTCACCAATGTTATGTCGAAATATCATGCATTGCATCATTAGAAGCAGAGAAATTGCGCATAAAGTAATTGCAGTGTTTATTTGGTATTGGTTGAAAAATTAATTTTGAACAAAGAGAAAATATCAAGTTCTATTGTAAACTCGGTAAATCGTTTACTGAACTATTTAATTTGATAAAACAAGTGTATGGTGATGCGTGTCTATCACGTACGAGTGTGTATGATTGGTATAAACGATTTAAAGACAGCCGTACGGACATAAAAGACGATGAACATCCTGGTGCAAAAAAAAATCTGTGGTTACGGAAAGTAACTTCGAACTTGTGCATGAATTTATCAGAAATGAGCCGAAATCCTCATTGCGATACGTGGGAAGGGAATTAAATTTTTCCAAAGATTCAATTCATCACATTTTGATACATTTAGGACCGAGAAAGGTTTGTGCAAGGTTTGTACTTCACGAGCTAATTGAATTCAAAATTGTGCAGACTTGATTAAAGACTCAAAAAAGGGCGAAAACTTCAGGTATTTTACTAAAACTGGTGACAAGACGTGGTGTTTTTAATATGATTCAAAGACCCAGCGTGAAAGCTCTGAATAGAAACATCTAAATGAAGAAAAACTGAAAAGAAGCCGTTTGGAGAAATCAAAAGTGAAGACAACGTTGATTTGTTTTTATGATTCGAAAGGCATAGTGCACAAAGAGTTTGTACCAACTAGTCAAGCAGTCAATGCTGTATAATTATCTTGGTATTATGAAGCATCTTTTGGCGCGTATTCATCGTATACGCCCTCAATATCGTGGAAATGGTAGCTGGCGTTTGTTACATGATAATGCACCATCTATTGCTCAACGCTTATCACTGATTTTCTAACTACAAATTGCATTTTAACCACCAACTATTCACCGTATTCACCGTACTTGGTCTCCTATGATTTCCATCTATTCTCCAAAGTATATTTGCCGATGAAAGGACGGCGTTATGCCGACGTTTACGCCATTAAAACGGCGTCGACAACGATCTTGAAGGACATATCTAAAGGTGAAATTAAAAATTCATTCGGCATGTTAATTTATCATGCAAAACGTTGTATTGAAACCGAAGGCTACTAGTTTGAATAAAATTCATGAATTTTACCAAAATAGTAAGCTTTTGTTTTTATTTTAAAAAAGTTCGGTTTTTTCTGCAACAGACTGTGTATTTCCATTGCCTAAATCGAATGCCCCGCAGACAAACCTTTGAAATTTCACTTGTTTTACTTTCGTTAAATAGAAATTATATGAGGTAGATGAAAATAACAATTGATTACGATTTTACTACTAACCAACACATTTCAAAGTTTGATTTTGCCATCAAGTGACGCATACAGAAGGTTCTTATGTTAAATTTAAGAAAAATCCGTCACCTAAAATGATTAGGGACACTAAAGACGAGTTAAAAGTGTCCAAGTTTAATAAGTTAAAACCAGAATTACAAATTAAATGTGAATAATCCGATGATGAATGTACTCTTTACCTAAGATACATAAATTAGGTAATTCAATGAGACCTATTGTTTCAGGGATTAACTCACCGACTTACCTGATTTCAAAAGCGTTATTAGAGAATGAATATAAAAATTTGCCCGAAAATACAGAAAGTTTGTCAGTTTCTAATTCAGTACAATTTATTTAAAGGATTAAAGAATGTAAATAGGAAGACGGGAAAATTTTTGTAACATCGAATGTAACTTCATTGTTTCCTTCGGTACATATTCCAGAAACTTTAAATATTTAGAAGATTTGCTTTACAAGAACAAGACCGAACCGGAAAAGTAAATGAATATTTGCGGTTGACAACTCTATGCATGTCTCCAAATTGTTTTCAATTCCAAAGTAAGTTCTATGAATAGAAACAAGGAGCAGCAGTGGGTAATTTTCTCTCTCTATTTATAGTGAATTTATGCATGAGTAATTTTGAAATTGAGTTTCAACATAAGGCTAAATATTTTTGGATCAAGTATTTAGATGACATTTTCATAATTTTTAACGCACATAAATGTAACTTAGATAGCTTCGTCAATCAATTAAATTCAAAATTCCCCACGATTAAATTTACAGTAGAAAAAGAAAACAGTGACACTTTACCTTTCTTAGACACCCTAGTAATTAGAAATAACCACGAAATAGAGATTGATTCAAACCACAGCATGCAACAAAAGATGGATTCTTTCAGTTTTCTTTTCAATCGTTTGCTTAGTTTTCCACGAACAAAAGTGAGATACGAAAAAGAATTGAACTTTATTAAGAATATCGCGAGATACAATGGTTTTGATTCGGAAATAATCAATGGACTAATTAGGAAGGCTAACATAAAAAAACAGTCCGTGATACCACTTGTTTGTTACCTCAAAATAATTGCGACAAACACAACAAATAATTTATATGCATACCGTTTCGTCCAGTTACAAAAAATTTAAATAATATCTTAATGAAGGCGGATTTCAAGTTACATTTCAGTCCAGAAACACTATAAAACCTCTTTTAGGAAATGCGAAAGATAAAGTCAAAATTAAACAGAAATCCAGGATATATGAAATAGATTGCCGAGATTGTGACAAAAAATATATTGGTCGTATGAAACGCTCAATAGGAACCCGGTATAAAGAAAAGAACATATCTCACACATTAAAATCAATTGGCCTGAGAAATCCAATTTAGCGAAATATACATACTTTATAAAGTACTCACAGTGTAACCACAGATCGTCTACTTTTATATAAAATATAAACAATTACCGTGAATTAGACAGTTACAAGAACATCTTTATTGCGTAAAATAAAAACAACGACACCATATTCTGGTTTCTATGAGTTCCTGGAAGCCATGACCGTTAGAAAGATCTGTAAGCAGGATTACGGAAAGTAATTAGTAAAGTGTTAGTTTTAGGACTAGAAAATATTGATTTATAGGTTTCGTGTGAACGCCAGTGTGAGTTTGGTTTTGACAGAATGAGTGCTCGCAATTTTTTATGTGTGAGCTTTACTGCGGATGTAGGTGCGACGCTGTGATTAATACTCTGCTGATGATGACAACTTAGATATCGAAACACGTGTACAGAGCGCGAACGTTGATGTAGTAAGGAATTTTTTTGCCTTTTTTTTGATTAAATCAATTATTCACAGTATCCAGCAAAACCACCGACGTGTACTAGCTTTTATAGGAAACCAACAGTTATTTTAATAAATGGTCAAGATGGCTTTCAAGTTAACTCTAATTTAGTTTGGATTTTAATAAAAAGATTTTTCTATCTTCTTCTGGGTTTCCGGACTGGAACCGCGTCACTGATATAACTGCCGACGTTTCGTACCCAGTCGTATGAGTAGGTACTCAATTACTATTACTAATTGAAATAAGCTTTGAAAAGCTATTTCAATGCCGAAAAAATTAATGCGAAATAAGGACAAATGACTGCAAATGATAATAAAACTGAATATCATATTTATTAAGAGTAGAAAAGATAAATGGCTATGAACAGTAAAGAAACTTTAAAATTAAAAAATATTTTGTAAAGATGACTTGTCAAACCTTACTGGACAGAAATGTCAACACAGTTTGACATTATCAGCTGACAAACCATAGTTCGATATCGATAGTTCTCATGCAGCTTAAAAAACACCCACTGTATATAAAAATATTCATGCATGATACTTACCAAATTGTCCTTCCACGTCACCTTCGCCTTCAAATTCAAACAACAAGACTCTTCCCTTCCCCTTGTATTGCCCGTGCATATTTAGTTTTGGAAAGGTGAGGCCCTCGTTGAGAGTGAGCGCTTTAAAATCCGCCACTGTATATGGAACATAATAATTTTCCCCACCAGTAAACGTGAGATTATACAGATCGGCAAGGAAGTTTATGTTTCTGGTGTTCTGCTGATCGAGATGTATCTTATCAACGCGAAAAGATGTTATGGGCGGCACGTCGAATTCTGGGATTCCCTTGGTAAGGTATGGCTGCAACTCTATGACCGTTTTTTCCCAACATTTCGATATCTCAGGGTCGTATCTTTTGCAAACATTAACATATGGAGCTGAAATAATAAACAGAATTAGAAATTTGAAAATTTTTAAATTAGTATAGAGTAGTAGTCTATCAATTTATTTCCAAATACACAGTCTGTGAAACAAGAATGAAATCTTTATAATTTAAATAACATTTATTATATTAAAAAAACACATATTGCCATGTACAAGTGTGTAAAGCATATTGTTATGATTGATGTATGTAATATACACGACGTATTATTAAAAATAAAACATGTTGTTGTGTCTATAGCTGCTTAACTAATATCATTAATGAAAATTCTTAAAATCATGTTATTATTGTACATAAAAAGGTAAATGTATATTTTATCCTACATATAGTTTTATTTAAAACAAATGATTTGTTAATTTGGTACGTAGACTTCCGCGGCGTGGTCCATGCTATCTGCTTCTGGGCTTCCGGGCTGGAACCGCTTCACTTGTATATCTGCCGACGTTGCGTACCCATTAGTATGGGACATCTTCAGGGCTCAACTAGTGCACTGAAACTGGTGTAAGTCTATGGTGGACGGATTTATATATGGGTAATGGATCATGGGTCAATGGAGTGTTACAGTTGCGATTGGGTAGTTTGGAGATGCAGGATTGCCAGGCGTTGTGTAGGGGGTAGCCATTATCACGGTTAAGGTTACTGGGGTGCTTAGAAATTTCTGTAGATTCGCGGATTTTGCGACCATAGTAATAGTTAGTGCGTTCGATCAAGATCCTATCCCGCACTCTTCTTCACACTTTCTTCACACATTTACGTATACAAAGCGTGGTTGGTACATCATTTTAAGTAAAATTTGTTTTTAAAATTCGCACTGTTTCAGCAACACAGCATCCACTTTGGAAGTGAGTTTTGAATATTCCGAAATGTTGTTCAAGCATAAAGCGTTCCAGTTCGTAACCCGGAGATATGATACTAAGTTTCTGTCCCTTTTTTGAATGCAAAAGAGCTGCCAGTGTCAAAATAACATGTGATTTAAAAAGAAACCAACAGATGGCCCACTCTATATGTACCAAATTAGAATTTTTCAATAAATATTATTAATATATTATTATTATTATGTCTACTCTAAAATTCATAACTAGAAAATCTTTATGAATATATAAAACAAATGCATGCAATGCAAAGTTTAAGCTCTCTGCAAGTCCAAATTCACTATATCCAACTTTTATAACCTCGAAATTCCCAAACTCTTTCTAATCTTTTGCTCTGAGCCTGTATACAGCCATTATACAAAATTTAATTCTATTTAATTTCTTACATGATGTAATGCGTTGTCATTCTCAGATAATAGTTCGGATTCTCATTACATCTATACATAGAAACTTGTTATTGCTTCTCCATTGAGAATAAAAAATTCTAAACGAGGCAACGATGCAAATTAAAATATCAGCAACGAAGAAATACTTGACACACTTACCTTAATTATTAGAATCAAATATTACAAAATCTTACACTTATTAAATTGACGTTTTGTGAGATAACGTCATTGTAAATAGCATTGAAAATAGTCGTAGGTGAGAATCTCCTATTTCACGACTATTTTTACAGAACAACGGTTAAACAAATACTTTTTCGAAAGGTTGAGCAGTACTTTTTTAAATGTCATCTGTTGACAAGTGTTCTTTTATAAATAACATTTATATTATTCACAGCTGTCGTTGCGTAGCGCAAAATGGATAAGACTGACAAATGTCGTCAGCATGACGGAAGTTTCCACATTTTCGTCCTTATATCGAGAAAACGTTCGTTCAACATGTATAGATGTAATACGCGCGTAATTAAAATAATATTTAGAAATAGATAAGGGATCTATGCACCCACAATTACAAACTCATCTTAATCAGGTAAAATCGAACTCTTTGTAACACTCTCGAATTTTTCGACAACACACATATTTTTTATGTCATTTATAGTACATATCAGTGAGTGTACATCGTTCACAATTTGTAGTGACTCCACTAACTACAAATTTTTCTGTTGAGTCAAATAAACCTCTATAATTGTAAATCTGTCACTCGTCTATCCTCGCCAAGCATTTTCCTCACAGTAGTAACGTTTTCTTCTATAACTGAGGTTCGTGGCCTTCCCGGCCTCTCAGCATCCTCCACAGTTAAATTTCCCCTTTGGAATTCTCTATACTACCTGAATATCGTTGTGCGATGTGGACAGACATCACCTAGTGCAAGAATCATTTCTTCGAAGCACTGGTCTAACCACGCACGAAATTATAATGCGAAACTGCCCTTATCTCATTTCGTGATCACGTTTCCATCACAAGCACTTTATACTCTCACTGCTAATGAATAACTGAGCCCATCGACATGGCGCGGCGGCTACTATACACGTATGAACATGTCTCAACACGCAGCAACAAGCAGCTTCCTACTATTCATTGTTGCGTCATATTGCGGAACTTTCCTAGTACCCTTTGTATTGTCAAGGTCAAGGCAGATCCATTCGAAGTAAGTTGAAGTTCCATAAGGAATGCACCATAGCGCCCTTAACTAAATATTGAAATGTTGAAATGAAAAAATAAAATGACTATAATAGACAAGAATTTCACTGCAGTCTCAAAAATCAGTAACCAATATATATCGATGAACTGGGTATTCATCGACTGTTTTTATTTGGCGCTGAAAGTCTGAATTACTATTTGCGTGGAAGTCTACCAGTGTTTCGCGTTTTTTATGTGTAACTTTACTGGTAGTCAATGTTCGACACTATATTTACTTCCTACTAGAGATGACAACTTAGTTATCGAGATACATATCTAGGACATAAATCTAGTATTTGTATCCTGTGTTATAAGGGATTTTATAATCACTTTTAGTGTTTGTTTAACCAAAGACTCCAACGTAACCGCATACTACATCTGTTTTAATGACATAAATGCCAAATGATAGGCTTGGCTTTATGTTGAACAGTACTACTAACGCCTTCGATATTTTTTGAACAAAATTAGTCCAGTTTCTCTTGTAACATAGTCTTTTACATTACGATACATTCGCGTATCACGTGGAATTTTGCGGGTTAAAATTACGTAAAGTTTTTGTATTTTACGTAATATATCAGATATTTTTACCGTGCCTGAAGAATTATTAATGTAAACTGAAATGCATTTGCAGACCGAAACCATTTATGCAGTAAATTATGTAATATTTATAGCATAACTGCAACACTACATATGCCTCTACGAACACAATAAGGTGTGAAGTTAAAATTGTGTTTCGTTAACTTTTTCTCACTTTCCTTGTTAATTATATCTCACGACGTGAAAAACATTATTTCAAAACGTAATTTATGAGTGACAATTAAAATTATTTAATTGCCAATCATGACCTGAGATAGAAACTTTAATGGGCTACAATGGAAACTCCATTTGAACGTAATATTTGCAATACAAATAGGTACATAAGGCGCGTAATTAAAAATTATGTGCTATGACAGGTATGGGAAACCTTTGACATGTTGTGGGCCAAACTTTAATATGCAAATACGTTCGCGGGCCACGTTTAAAAGTAGTGCATTTTAAAGTAGTTTTTAAAGTAGTGTTCATAATTTTTAGCGATAGATATCAGACGTGAAATACTACGACAATGTTGTTGTGGGTCGGATCAAATCTTACAGCGGGACGGTTGTTGCCCATATATGTACTATGAGGTGTGATAATTTGCTTGCAGGAAGTACTTTTAATCCAATATACGAGGCCGGATCAATAATTAGTGAGTCAGAAAAGAGAGTGGCACTAATAAAAAATTGTTTTTGTTTTTCAACTTGGCAAACTTCGCAACCTAACTTTCAAAATTTACGTTCATTTCAATTGTAGGGTCGCTTACTACTTGAATAGAAAATCAACTGTTTTAACTCGTTTTGAAACGTGGAAAAAGCGTACCACCGATTAGTGATAAAGTTCTTATTTTTTAAGAACTAAACAATGATCAAATCTATACAAACATGAAGCATTGGATTTCTGAGTTCAAACGTGGTCGTACTAGTATATTTGATGAACAATATAGTGGCATGCAGTGGATACTAAAAAACGTGTGTATTCCAGAAATTCTTAAAAAGTACGTGATATTGTACTAGATGACCGTCGAATACAATTACGCAATCTAGCAGAGACTCTACACCTTTCATGGATCAGTGGTATTGATTTTATATAATGAATTGAATATAAAAAAATAACGCGCAAGATGAGCGCCACATTTGTCGATCGTGAACAACAAACCCAAATGCATTTGAATTCAGAATTACCGAAGTTAAAAGACTTTCGGCGTCAAATAATAACGTTTGATAAAGTCTGGATGCACCATGATGCACTCGAAATGAAGCAATAATCGAAACAATGGACTATGTTTGGTAAAAGTGCTCCGAAGATGGCAAAGATCATACACGCGTTTGGAAAGGTTATAGCTACTGTCTTTTGGAACTGCAGTGGGATGCTTCTTCAAAGAGATGGTGGAATGACAACAGATGAGTACTATGAGTCTCGTTTAGACGCATAGTACTCATCTGTTGTCATTTTACCACCTCTTTGAAGCAGAATCCCACTTCGGTCCCAAAAGACAGTAGCTATAACCTTTCTACACCTTTCATGGATTAGTGGTATCGATTTTACATAATGAATTGAGTATGAATAAATTACGCCCAAGATGAACGCCGCATTTGTTAAACATGAACAAGAAACCCAAACGAGAATGCATTTGAATTCAGAATTTAGCGAAGTTAAATTCTGAATCTGAGCTATAACCTTTCCAATCCATACACGCAGTTGGAAAGATTATAGCTACTGCCTTTTGCGGCTGCAGTGGGATTCTTCTTCAAAGAAGTGGTTAAATGATAAAAGACAAGTACTATGCGTCTCTTTTAGACAAACAACTGCTTAAGGGAAAAATAAGTGCTTTTTCTTCAAAATAATGTACTTGATCACACTTCGACTGTTTCAAAGGCAAAAATTCACGAACTACATTTCGAACTGTTTTCTCATTTATCTTATTCCCTAGATATAACCTCTTAAAACTCTTTTCTTTTTCCAAACTTGAACACTCGGTGGCAAGAAACTTTTTTATTGATTTTTTTAACTTTTTTTAACACAGGAGACAGTCACGTAAATTTCGAAAAGTTTGGTAAAGCTTACCTTTCTAAAAGAATGAAAACACTTGACTATCAGTAGACTAAATGTAATGGGTTACGGTGCGAATACATGAATACATTGGAAAATAAAATAATTTTTACCAAAAAATATGTGTTTTCTTGTCTAGACTCACTAGTTACTGATTCATCCTCGTATACATGGAACGATCCACTAAAGGCTATGGCCAACTTTAAAGTTTTGCTCTTGTGCATTTATATATGTACTCTAACTTCAGCAAATTTCCTATTTTTGTCAACTAAAACTCATCGGCGTACAAAAAACTATAAAAGCATTCCAGATGCAGTTAAGTGTCAAAAACAACTAATAAATATGACGCTATACACGGTAAATGAGTGTTCTATTATTTTTTATGTTCGCGTCCATGATTATTTATTAAATTTTTGGTGTGGGTTCAAACAAAAACTCCAGCGAACTAAACAGCATGTCTAATCTTTATTTTTATAAATCTGTGAAATGTCAGTTACATCTAATGTCATACCTGCTTAATGACCTTTACATTTGGCAATTAAAGAAAGTGTAAATCAAGATTTAAAAATTTCATGGCCAACTCTGAAGTGTTTTTTTGAACCCATATTACATATGCATTATGTGTAACCATATTTGTTGTAATACGAAGTAACAATAACTCTAAGAATATATGTGTGACATAATGTATGCAATCTAGTAGATATAATTTGTTTTTTTGAAATAAAATATACAGTAAGATTTTTATTTAAAAACCCTAACTTATGTGTTAGTTTTTATGTATGTTCTTACACTTTAGCTGTTTTTATTAATATATTATATTTTCTTAAAATTGTTTTGATGTTTTTATTTTATTACAAGTGACATGTTTCACGCTTGTATATACGAGGATAGTTTGACAAGTAGTGAGAACGACACATAGGTGGCGCTCTAATTGGTAAAACAAATGCACTGTAATTTAGGTTGCCTATTTATATGTTTACATTCCGATATTTAGATAAATCGATTGATTAGTTTAATTTTGACAGCTGATTGAAGAAGAGGCAACACGTCGTTTTGTTGAAATGGAAAAAGCAGAGTATCGTGCGGTGATTAAATACTTCGTAATTAAGGGTATGAGAGCTACCGAAATAAGAGATGTGTTACGGGTAACATTAGGTGAATCTGCTCCATCATCCGCCACAATAAGTAGATGGGTAAATGAATTTAAACGTGGTAGAACAAGCCGTGTTGATGAAGCGCGTTCTGGAGCACCCAAAATCGTGATTTCTAAGGAAATGATTATAAAAATCCATAATATTATTACGCAAGATCGACGACTCAAAGTGAGACAGATAGCAGACATGGTAAACATTTCAACAGAACGCGTACACCACATTTTAAGGAAAGAATAGGGCCTTTCCAAGCTTTCGACAAGATGGGTGCGGCGATCGCTTACGACTGATATATATATATATATATATATAAAAGTTCACTCGTCTGCGCATTTCCAATGAGTGTTTGGACTTTTATAAGAGGAATCCGGTTGATTTTTGTAGGCGATTTGTTACTTGCGATGAAACTTGGATACACTACAGTACACTCGAAACTAAACACACTCGAAACAATGGTTAGAACGTGGTTCTGCACCTCCAAAGAAAGCAAAAACCACTTTATCGGCAAATAAGGTGATGGCATCAATTTTTTGGGATTCAAAGGGCATTTTGCTCATTGATTACCTTCAGAAAGGTACTACAATAAACGTACAATATTATGCAGAACTTCTACAAAAATTAAATGTTGAGATTCGTGCTAAACGACCAGGAATGGCAAAGAAAAAGATTGTATTTCACCAAGACATCGTTCCCTCGCATACCAACACAGTTGCGATGTCCAAAATCCACGAGTTGCATTTCCAATTAGTACCGCATGCGTCTTATTCGCCGGATATAGCCCCTTCCGACTTCAACCTTTTTTCAAAATTGAAAACGGCACTAGGTGGAAAGAAATTTTCGTCTAACAACGAGCTTATCATCTTCGTAAATGAGTATTTTGCAAGCCTTCCGGAATCGCATTTTAGAGATGGCATAAGGGCATTGGAGCACCATTGGAATAAATGTATTAGTCTTTCAGAAGAATATATTGAAAAATAAAAATTATTTGATATTTTCTGTTTTTCTTTTCCATTCTCAGTACTTGTTAAACTATCCTCGTACTGATATATAGTATAAACAGTGTGTTTCAAAAAGAATATACGTATTACAAAGTATTATTTTGTCCAAACTATCGATCGCTGCCCATCGGACTTGGCTATTGGAGAAACGAATACATAGTCTAGTTTATTTAATAGCCGCTAGATGTCAGTTGTCTTCTGTTTTTCTTGATAACCGTCATATGTTTAAAATGACTACTCCGCAGCAGAAATCATTTTGTGTTCTCAAGTTTGCGAAGTGCAATTCCGTGATTGATCCTCCGAATGGGTGGAACATTCGCAGATGGTATCCACTGTTTGTAGACACAGGATGTGTATGTAAAGGAAAGAGTCCTGGCCGCCCTCGTGTTTCTAAAGAAAGTGTTGCACGAATTCAAACTGCTTTCAAACGTAATCCTTCAAAATCAACTCGTCGCGCCAGTCGGGAGTTACAACGGAGACTATTCATAATGGTGCTTCTTGTAATACCATGCGTATACACTATTTACTTGCAAACAAAAAATGCTAAGATCATAGCTTTAGCGGGCGTGATCGTCTTCCTTTTTTCCTTTCCATCGTGCACATTGTTGCTTTGTATCTGGATGATAGCAATACATCAAAATTTCACCGTCATAATAATCGTCTTTCTCCACCTTCTTCTTGACCACGTTGTTTTTAGTATTCAAAAATCGATACTTCATTCATTTTTTGATACAACGTTACCAAAAATGAAAGCAAAGAGTAAATATACTTCCAAAAGATATTTTAAGAATATTGAAGAGTTGTGAGATAATTATACTAGGATCTGTGTAAATAATTAGTGCTCGAGGGTTAATGACTTCCTCAGTTAACGCTCAAATTTTAGTACCTGGACCTTTCGACTCGCAGCGTCTTCCATCATCTTTAAAACTCTTTCTGCCATGGAGAACAAAAGATTTCTCAATCACAGAAAAATGTCCATTGTCAATTCTTCCAAACTAACACAAAATCTGCTCTTTCGTTTCAGTCATCATGATTTTTGTTCAATATTTATAATTTATTCGATACACAATTGTTTAATCATCCCATAATTATATTATTTTTAATGCAATCGTCTACTTGAAACACAGTTGCTTAACCTTTCCGTAATTATATACATTCAATAGCTGCTAACGTAATAAATTGTTAGTTGTTTAGTTGTTAATTATTGAGTTTGTCAGTACAGCCTGAACATTTTGGGTGTGTTTACTATGTGATACATAATAGAATTTTTAGAATATTGTATAATAATCATGCAACCTAACCAGATGTAAACTGAGTACGTATTCAAGGGAACCATTGGTTAATTTCATTTAATAGATTTATAGAATTTTCCTGTCATTGTAAAATTCGACTTTTTATCTTTAATTTCTTTTTTTGTACTATTTAATCGAGTTGTCGTTTAAAATAAAATCGGTTTAGCTATGTGATTGCTGACCTTTTGCTTTGTTCCCTTCTCTTTCTGTGTACCCGTAACTTCATTTTTCTCAATTATATTATTTAATTAATTAATGTTTTAAATAGGAAAAAGACAAACGAAACAAACAAAAAAGGAGATACCGCTTTTTAAGATAGTTGAGTATCCGAATTTATTTTGTTGATCCCTTTGCTTCAGTATTGGCAAACGATTTTCGGGGTAGATGATTCTGTGGCACCCTTTATATCTAAATAAACAGGGATTCGCCCTAACTCCCCTAGATTTTGAGCTAGTTTTAACGTCCTGGAGGTCAAGCAAAAGATCGTTTAAGGTAAGAGTGCGGGCATTTTTATCTTACTATCAATTGCAGTTGATATAACAAAGTTTGCAAAATATCTGTCCGGATAATAAAATCTTTTTATAGCGATTTGTTTGCCGTGGTAAAACAAATTTATATAATTTCATTCGAGTGTTTTAGAAAAATATTAGTCTCTAGTTACAACATTTCAGACGTTAGAACCATGCAGTTGATAAACTTTCACTGCCTCGTTATTGTAGATAAATTTTATATACCATGTTTGTAATGCATTACATAATAGCTAAGAAATGCATTAATTCACTTACTAAGTACCACATAAATGCCTTTTCCTTTTCCACTCGATAAACTCATAGTAGTATTAAAAATACGAAATCAACCGCTGGTGTGAAAGTATATTAATGAACAGACCTGGGCAATTTCTCTCATTTGCAGATGCAGTTGGTTGTAATATTAAAATAGAATTTTTATGATATTGGAGAAAACACGTAAAAATTATAGATTTAATTTTAGGATTTTATTTTATTTGTTATTATTACGCGCTACCATGTAATGGATATAACACAACGTATATGTATACAAAACGTCGTATGTAACTATATAATATACAATAGTGTCCGGTTATTATGAACTACTACTGGCCACTAAAAATGGTTCATTATAGCCGAAATTCATTATATCTAACAAAAAATAATTTTGAAAAATAAATTAGTACAAACGATTCTTGTATTGTAATACTGATAATATAAATGAACAAAAAATTATTATTTAACAGATTGTTTAAAATAGCCACTTATTTTAGACTATTTATAAGACAAAGTTACGTAAATATCATTCAAATACATTTCTACATTAGCCAGGCTGTTCAAAATGTTATCTGGAGCTTCATTCATTTGTAAAAAATTAAGTACATCTATATTTTGCACAACCTTCACAATGGGCACTTCCGGTAATGACGCATTAGCAGCACTATCTTCAGCTTCATTATTCTCTTCTTCATTCTCACTGTCACTCGTATTAGTTGCTGCTTTTGAACGTACCCAAGCAACAATATCGTCATCTAACAAAGTTTCAGTACACATAACATTCTCACCGATACGCACATAGTCTTCAAAATTAGCATCCATTTCCACAGTTACAGGTAGATCATCACCATTATTTTCAGCATTATCAAGATCGGTTCTCTTTAGCCACTCACTTAACGGGGTTTCATCATCGTCATCGAATTTGTTTTGGTGCTTAAGAAATCCTGCATATTTGAAACAATTTGTTATTGTTTTTGCTGTGACGTCATGCCATGTGAATACAGTTCACCGCATCAAGAAGACTAATACGACTGCCTTCTGCACTGCTATTAATCATTATTTTTGAAAGAAGAATTCGTCGATAATTGCTCTTCAAACTGTGGATGACGCCTTGATCCATTGGTTGTAATTTGGAACTGGTATTAGGAGGTATAAACACCAATTTAATGAGTTTCAAATTCTTTACCTCAGCGTGCGCTGGACAATTGCCTACTAGTAATAGAATTTTTCTCTTTAATTCATTTTCCCAATCGCGCAATTCGTTACAAAAAATATCTGACGTCCTCCATGCTTTTTTATTAGAACTGTATTTTACAGGCAATCGTTTGCCGCGAAAACAACGTGGGTTTTGGGACTTGCCAATAATAAGTAACTTCCTTTTATCTGTGCCTGTAAGATTTGCTGCAACCAAAACCGTGAGCTTTTCTTTTGATAGTTTTCCACCAATGCAACTATCGCCCTTAAATTTCAACGTTCTGTTGGGCATTAGCCTGTAGAATAGACCCGTTTCATCTGCATTGAAGATGTCGTGGTCTTCATAATTTTGTCGTATGTTGAGCCATTTATTTTGCAACCAATCATCTATTACTTCCATATTAACTGACGCTGCTTCGCCTACAACTTTTCCACTGTTGATATCGTGGCGTTTTTTAAACCTTTCGATCCAGCTTCGACTACATTTGAAATCGCTATCTTCCACTTTGCTTCCCAAGTCTTCTGCTTTTGTTTGCAGTAAAGCACCGGTAATCGTCGCATTCTTACCTCTTTGCTGAGAAAATCATAACAACAGCCCTTTATCCACTTTGTCATGAGATGATTTTCTAATTTTGTTGGCATTAGAATTTTTTGTTCATAATAATTCTTGAGTATTTTATCTCTTTCTTTCCAAATCATACAAACCGTTGACTTGTTTAAATTTAGATTCTTACACACATCAGCTTGTTTTAAACCACTTTATAATTTTTTAATAATTTCATACTTTCTTTCTAAAGTGAAAGCTTTGCGCTTTTGTTTTTGATTATCGCTTGGCGCCATGTTTACAAACCCACAAGCTACAATTGGTAAATACTGTAACACGAACGGATAACGTTACGTGACTAATTTGTGAGACAGACTGAAGAGGCAGGACTGACAGGCACCGCGTTTTTGATGTAACGGAGTTTTCGGGGGATTCCCATTCGAGCGATAAAGAAAGTTCATTATAAGCGGCACATTGTTTTCGGTTGAAACGTAAAATATGGTCATTATATGCGAAAGTTCAATATATGCGAGTTCATTACAAGCGAAAAAAAAATACATTGAACTTAAGGGACGATTTATTTGGCCATCTAAAACGGTTTATAATAACCGAGAATTCAATATAACCGGCTTCATTATAAGCGGTCTCTACTGTATATTGTTAAACCTATCTTTAATATTACTTTGTTTATTTGACATATATACCTATGAAAAATAGAGTGCATGCATTTATATTAATGAACTAGCCTGTAAATTTTAACATATGTACAATAGATAGATATGCATGAGCGTACAAAAGGGTTTGCGATGAAAATTACAAGTTTTGGTCTATATTTTTAGGTTGAGCTGTGTGTAATACGAGTTCGTTTATATTTTAGACCTGACAACAAAAAACTTCAATTTCACTCAATTACCCAGGTCTGTTCATTAATATACTTTCACACCAGCGGTTGAGTTGGGATGTATTTTTAAAGATACTATGAGTTTATCGAGTGGCAAAGGCATTTATGTGGTACTTAGTAAGTGAATTAATGCATTTCTTAGCTATTATGTAATGCATTACAGACATGGCATGTAAAACTTATCTACAATAACGAGGCAGTGAAAGTTTAGAAACTGCATGGTTCTAACATCTGAAATGTCCTAACTAGAAACAAATATTTTTCTAAAACACTCGAACGAATTTATATTTTATTTCAACACAAGATATAAACCGCTAAAAAGGAGAAAATCTTATCCGAACACATCCTAAACGAGTTACTGTTTGGTGTGCATTATGGTCAGGTGGTGTAATTGGACCTTACTTCTTTGAAAATGCTGCTGGTAAAGCTGTAACTGTCAATGGTGATCGATATCGTTGGATGATAACCGAATTTTTGTGGCCTAAATTTATGATTATTGATCTACAGGATATGTAGTTTGAACAGGATGGCTCTACACTTCACTTTGCACACGAATCAATTGATTTATTGAGAGAAAAATTTCCTGGACGTGTAATCTCAAGAAACGGTGATGTTAATTGGCCAGCAAGATCATGTGATTCGACACCGTTAGATTATTATGTGAAGTCAGGTTTATAAAAACAATCCACAATCAATTCTTGCTTTGGAAGATGAAATTATTCGTGTCATTGGTGAGGCAGAGCCTCAATTATGTCAAAATGTCATTGAAAATTTTAACAAAAGAGTGGACGTCTGTGGAGCTGCAAGAGGAGGCCATTTGGCAGATATTATTTTTCGCATATAAATGTCATAATTGATACTTCAATTACCAATAAAAGTTTTTGAAAGTGAATGCAAATTATATGTTTTATTTATTCTTTAAAAAACCGCGAAATTTGAAACACCCTTTAGTAAACAATTAACAAAGAAGACACTATTTTTTACAAATAAAAGTAAAATATGAATTGACGACATATAAAAAAAATAAAAATTTCTTCTATTATAACTGAATAATGTATTTTAAAAAACATCTCTTCAAACGTAACGAACAAACATTAATTAGTGACATTAATTAATTTAATTTTAATAATTTAAAATGCATTTTCCATTTACAAAACAAGAAGTTAATAGATTTGAATTTCGTTTAAAAATATACACCAAATATAGTAAATTCTAGAATGTAAATTAATTAAATTTGTGATTGGTAATTCTTTAAAGTCACTTACGTAATTTCCTTTCGGACAAAACAACACTCACGGCACATAAACAGAGGCAAACCAGCAAGCGCGTCATTATGGAGGAGATCATTCATGAATCTGAAACCGCGTTACAACATTTACTGGTATATATAAACACATGTCCTTCGAAGTCAATTAATACCTGCTCTAAAACGAAGCAGGTTTGTTAAAAAGTTAGATTATACAACGTGCAACTTGAAAAAAGCTTCTTGTTTTTGTCGTAGTTTAGCATTTGTTTAAACATATTCAAAGACGAGACGTGATTGTAATTGTAATGTTTGTAGTTCTTATTATTCATGTCGGCAACTATATTTAATTATTAACAGTAACTATTATGACTAAAATATTTCAACACCTTTCTTTTGTTTACGTTTAAATGGTTTTGACTATATCAAAATAGGTATAAAGTAAAAAAAGACGTTCTTAGTGCACTTATTTCTGAAGATATCTTTCACAATACAGGCATACAAGAATTAAAACACTCTTTGAAACTTTAGATTTATTATAAAGTTTAGGAACACATTTATATGGATGGATATATATACACAAAATATGGATGCTCAGATAGTGGAATTGATTGTATCTATGGAAAACGAAAGCATCGTCATGATAACTATTGACATATATTTCAACATAAAATCGTTTCTGTTTAGAGAACTGCTCCCAAAATAATGCTATTAATATATCAAGATATACGAGGGTGGTCCCAGAAGTACCCGACCCAACATAGAAAGCACAAAAATTTTGGAAAGAAATATATTTATTTTTCAACACAATCTCCTTTCAGCTCTATACACTTTTCCCAGCGATGTTCAATAAGTTCCATACACTTTTTATAATAAGAACTGTCTTGCTCCTCAAAATAGCCATTAACTGCCGACATCACTTGTTCATCGTTGGAATATCTTTGACCACTGAGCCAGTTTTTCAAGTTTGGAAGCAGAAAATAATCGGAGGGAGCTAAGTCTGGTGTGTAGGGTGCATAATCTAAATAATCTAAACTTTAATTCATTTCATTGTCTTGATGAAACGGCACTCCTTCTTAGCCAAGTGTGCCCGTTTTTGCTTGATTTCTTCGCTTAAATGTTACAATAAGTTCACATGATACTCTACGTTTTTTAGTTTTTCCTTTTTCAAGATAGTCAATGAAAATTATTCCACGAGCAACCCAAAAAAACTGATGCCATGATCTTGCCTGCAGATGAAGCGCCTTCGCCTTCTTTGGAGCCGGTTCTCCCTTTTGAGTCTATTATTTTGTTTCTTCTTTTGCCTCGGGTGTGAAGTGATGGACTCATGTTTCATCCATGGTTGTGAAACGGCCAAAAAATTCTGCTTTGTTGCTGTGAAACTTCTCTAAACACTCATTTGAAACATCTTCACGACACCGTTTTTGCTCGAGTGTGAGCAAACGCGGCACCCATCTTGCACACAGCTTTTTCATGTTCAAATTTTCAGATAATATGCGATGTATGCCTATTATGTCTGCTAGCTCGCGCACTTTCAATCGGCGATCATCTAGTACTGCTTTGTGGATTTTTTCACCATTTCTTTCTGGAGCCGTCACCTCATTTAGTCGAGCACTGCGATGATCGTCTTGACATCTCGTACGGCCTCGTTTAAAGTCTGCTCCCCAATATTTCACTGTTGTAAATGAAGGAGCAGACTCACCCAGAGTAGAATCCAGTTCAACTTTTATATCGGTTAGGTTGAAGCCTTTCAAATAAAAGTATTGTATCACGTAACCATTTTTCTCCATTTTTACAAATTCACTGAAAACGTAGCGTCTTCACACTTGAAACATATGCTTTATAGATTGTGTACTTTCTAATATAGTGATATTTTTCAAACGACTACCGTCTCTAGGTCAGGCCGGGTTATTATGGGACCACCCTCGTACAGCCAGTATTCGTACACCCCATGGATGTTGAATATCATCAAATATGAATAGCCGGCTATGTTAAATTATTTACTTCCGCTTAACAACGTTAAAAACTCTAAAAATCTTTAATAACAATATTAAAATTGTTATTATTTTACAACTAGAAAATAATTTACTAAAACATCAAAAGTCACAAAAGTCTTCGCCTTTGTTACAAAGTGAAGTGGAAAGTGCAATTTTCTTTGCCTTCTGAACATCAAGGCAAGCAAATGTTTGCATCTTGCATAATGTTGTACTAGTAATGGTTATAACCACCATGTTTTCCTATACGTACATGTAGCTGCCATAAGAATAATATGAACTTCTACTATTGTTCCATCAATATGTTCGTTCCTGGCAGGTCACAAGTCCAAACTTATCCCGAAATACTTCACCTCCCTCGAGAATGGCAATTCCATTCTTTGAAGTCTTAAACTCCTAATTCTTCTAGCTTCTTCAGGCGTATGAAAGGAATTTTGATCATTTTATGTGAGCTTATATTCAAGCCCTCATTTCCCTCCTATGTGTTTGTGAAGTTCGGAGTCTGCTGCATTCAATCCCTAACTGTGCTATTAGACTTTCCAATGAATCATGATGAGTAAGTCATATGCATATCTCAGAGCATAATACACTTCACTGTTGAAGGACAGTATCAGTGCGTGCATAACAAGATTCTATAATACCACAATGTAAGAAATATAACCCACCCTCTCCCTTCAGGAAGGATATCTTGAGTCAAAAGAGTCTTCAGTTCTTCTTCAGTCTTCAGTTTCCCATATCTAATATTTGTATTATTCGCTTCTCCAGCAGCTGTATTTATCTACCAAAAATATGTTAGATTAACTCCTTTATTTTGACGACCTGTATTGATCAAATTAAAAGAGGTGTTGTCAAATGCACTTTCTATATCTAGGAAGACCTCAATCATTATTTTTTTTCGACGGTGTATGTCTGGTACAGACTTTGTTTCTGTGCAGGTGTTGCAGTGATTTTAGGTGCGACACTGTTATTAATTATCTGCTGACGATGGCAACTTAGCTATTAAAATTCGTATACAGATTACGAAAAATATTGTCGAATGGGATTTTATTAACCTTTAGTGATTACTGACTTAAAAATTAATTTACAGCAACAAGAAGAATACCAAAAAATTTAAGTTAACCAGAAAGAATCAAATTGATAATAGGCTACAATATACGAAAGTAAATGGGTGTTTCATCACTTTGGATTATATAAAGACACTTATTTCTCTTTAATTCCATTTAATTTTACAAAAAGTTTCTTCGCTTTTCACATTGCATTAAATAGAAATATCTTTAAATCCCGAAGGTAATAAATACATATCGCATTCATTTAATTTTATTTTCTTAAAGACCTTCTTTACGTCTATGTCACCATACTTGTAACTAATACTGAACAAACCTCCTGATTCCCAGTAAGGTATCGCCTCACCAGGAAAGCTAATGTAGCAAATAATACCTTTAATTATAACGGGTGGGCCATTTAAAGTTTAAATTTAAAACTGCAATAAAACAAAAACGGTTTGAAATTTTGCCAAATTTATTTTTTTGTTGTGAAGTACAATTGTTCCGGTTAGAGATTAAATATTTTCATTCATATAGCTACCGCGGCTGGCCACACAGTATCCCATTTGATTGGATCACTTTTCGAGCACTTTTTTGAGTGTATGGGGTCGTATATAGGCAATGGTATAACTAATGTTGGCCTTCAAATTCTCAATTGTCTCTGGTTTGTCGGCATAACACTTGTCTTTAACGGCGCTCCACAGAAAATAGTCCAACGGTGTCAAATCGCAGCTTCTTGGCGGCCAATTGACATCACCATTTCGGCTAATTAAACGGTCATCAAACGTTTGACGCAATAAATCGATTGTGGCATGAGATGTATGGCAAATTACACCATCCTGTTGAAACCAAACATCGTTCACATCAATACCATGAAGAGCGGGCACAAACAAATCGGTTATCATGCTGCGATAGGTGTTTCCATTGACCGTAATTGTTGCGCCGTCCTCTTTTTCAAAGAAATATGGGCCAATGATGCCTCCGCTCCACAAGCCGCACCAAACAGTCACTCGTAATGGGTGCATTGGCTTCTGTAGGACCACGTGTGGCTTTCCTGAGCCCCAAATACGGCAATTTTGCTTGTTAACGTACCTACCAAAATGAAAATGAGCTTCATCCAAAAAGATGATTTTTTGGCAAAATCGACATCATCGTGCAGTTTCTCGTTGGCCCATCTAGCGAAGCGAAAACGAAGCGGATGGTCATGCGGCTTCAATTCTTGAACCAATTGAACTTTGTAAGGCGTCATACCGAGATCTTTTCTCAAAATTCGACGTAAGCTGGTGCGTGAAATGTTCAGTTCTTGAGAACGATGACGAGTTGATGTTGACGGATTCTCACGCACACTCTCAGCCACAGCTTCGATATTTTCGGATGTACGCACTGTACGAGCACGCTCACGTCTTGGCGCATCAACAATGAAATCAGTTTCACGAACTTTAGCAATAAACTTGCGTATACCGGGCACTGTTGATCCTTCTCTGCGATAAAATTTTGTACGATATTTTCGTGCAATTTCCGATCAATTATCTTTGTTTTGGAAATAAATTTCCAATAAATCCCAACGTTGCTCAAGCGTAAATCGATTCATTTCGTTCAGTGGAGATAATATACTGAATTTTGTGACAGAATACAATGACATAAGTATTGCCAGATTCGAAATAATCGGTGGTTAGTTGGATGGTTAGTTCCCAACCTAGGAAAACGTTTTAGAAAGTTAGTTACACCCGTAGTAGTTTCCAATCCAGCTGTGCAAGACATCTTTGCATCACTGACATAATGCAACCTATCGACAATGGCTGTACGTGTTCGCCCCCTATCGATGCCTGTCGCTAGTTACACAGAGAATTGTTCAACCTTATAATCAACAAATTAGAAACCTAATAAAAAAATATGGTAATAATGAGATACAACAATTCAAAATAAGCCAGTTAATAAAAGTCTAGGACAATATTATGCATATATAAATTTATAATTAAATTATGGTCGTATATTCCAATGTAAAAAGGTGAAAGTAATTTTAAAAAGTTGCTTTAGAGGTACGTATGATGAGACAAAAAATATCGCTGTATTTAATATAGTAAAAGGAAGTTATAAATATATTTAAGTATTGTCTTAAAGTTATCTTTTTTGCATAAATGCCGAAACGTGACATTTTTCTTTGGTAAAACACTTACTAATTTCAAAATCAATTCTCGATCGTTATTTATTATAGTGTGACTATTTTATAATGTAAATTGTAAATTCTGACTTTTAACATAAAAGTATTGATAGTTAAACGTTAGAAATATAGATTTCAATATCGTTTATTATACATTAAAAATTCTTTTGTAAAATAAGCAAAATTACTATAACAATAATTTGGGTAGAAGGTCTATCTAGAATCTATACGTCTTTGCTAACACTATATCAAAAAGTCGTTACAGCAACGATTTGTGAGTACTTAAAACAATGTAATTAACAATGTAATAATAATGGTGGAAAAGGTTAATAATAATACGAGGATAGCCGTTTACATTTCGGGAATAGCAAACAAAAAAAATTTTCGAATATAGTTTTATTGCTTTTCAAAGTATTCTCCTTGAAAATCAATGCAGTTTTGCATTCGCTTAAACCAATTCGAAAAGCATCGCTACCACTGTGAAGGCGGTTTCTACAAAATATGAGTTTTGAATGCGTCAACTGCCTCTTTCGGCGTAGAAAACCGTTAACCACGAAGTTTATTCTTCTCTCTGTACTGCGGATGGCTCATCAATTCAATGTTTTGCCCGGTCAAATATTCAATTGTTTGAACCGACCTGTGAAAGCTCGCATTGTTATGGTGAAGAATGATCTGTCGCTTTCGGTTTGTTTTTCCTTATTTCTTCAAAAACTTTTGGCAAACAAATAGTTGTGTACCATTCGGAATTGATCGTTCTACAACTCTCTAAAGGCACGGTTGCAATATGACCGGTTTTTCGGGAAAAACAGGCGACCATTTGTTTTGATGTGCTTCGAGCTCGAACAATTCGTTGGTTTAGGTCATCTTGGAATACCCACATAATCGACTGCTGCTTACTATCGGGTTCATACGTATAGATCCAAGATTCATCACCTGTGATGACTTTATAAATGTCCTTTGAAGCACTGCCATTGTATTTTTTGTTCATTTCTTGGCACCAACCGACGCGAGTCCTTTTTTGAGAGGTTGTCAAATTATAGGATACCCAACGCGAACATAGCTTCTTAACGGCTAAATGTTCATGCAGGATCTTATGCACGCTGGTGTTACTAATAACTAGAGATGCCTCGATCTCACGGTATGTCATATGTCTTACATTATCAAGACACTGCATTAATGTCTTCCGACACAACAACATTTGTGGGACGACTTTCACGATATTCATCGTTCAAAGAACGCCATCCATGTTTGAATTCACTATACCAACGATATACTGTAGTTTTCGATGGTGCTTCATCATCATATAAAGAATTCAGCCCGTTGATGCATTCTTGTTAAGATAATAAAAATTGTTGCACGAAAATTTTCGCCAGTTAATTCCATTTTTTCGCTGACGAACTGTCAAGGTAAATATATTGTCAAAAATGACAAACCTCACAATGGAATCATCGGATCGCAGGCAACACTAACAGTGTTGCCAGTTCCCGAAATATAAACGGCTACCTTCGTAATACATTAATGTATATATATATATTGGGATGGCAACTAAGTACTTTCGGTTTTGTTGTATAAAATAAAACACTTTTTTTTTAAACAAAGAATAGTTTTTAATCAATTATATATTTTCCATTTTGCTCAATGACCTTTTGCCATCCTTCTTTCAGCTGCATGATTCCGCGCTCATAAAATTTCTGGTAATTATCAGCAAAAAACTGAACCAGGTGCGAGTGAAGGTCATTGTCATTTGTGAAAGTTTTACCATTTAAAGAATTCTGCAAACTTCGAAATAAATGGTAATCAGATGGTGCTAGATCAGGGCTGTATGGGGGATGTGGCATCACTTCCCAGCCAAGCTCCAATAGTTTCCCACGAGTTGCCAAAAATGTGTGAGGCCTTGCATTATCTTGGTGGAAAACTACGCCTTTCCGATTTGACAATTCTGGCGGTTTTTCTTTGATTACTTCATCCAGTTTTATTAATTGTTGACAGTAAACATCAGAATTGATAGTTTGGTTCCTTGGAAGCAGCTCAAAAAACACAACACCTTTGCAATCCCACCAAACCGACAGCATGATCTTTTTTGGATGCAATTCAGCTTTCGATGTGGTTTGAGCTGGTTTATCGTGTTTGCTCCATGATCGTTTTCGAACTATGTTACTGTACAGGACCCATTTTTCATCACCAGTGATGATTCTTTTTAAGAAAAGGTCGGTTTCATTTCGTCTAAGGTGCATATCGAAAAAGTTGATTCTTTATGTTAAATGAATTTCTTTCAATTCGTGAGGTACCCAAATATCAAGCTTCTTAACTAGCCCAAGACATTTTAAATGTTTTTCAATTGTTGTGTGCGATACATGTAGCCTCTCCGCAACCTCTCGCATAGTTATATGACGGTCCTCTTCAATTATAACTTTGATTTGGTCATCATCAACTTCAGTAGGCCGACCAGAACGTTGCTCATCTTTGAGGGAAAAATCTCCAGAACGGAATTTTTTATACCAATTCTGACACGTGCGCTCTGTTAAGCAATTAGCACCATAAACATCACATATCTTTTTGTGAGCCGCAGCAGCTTTCTTTCCTTTACGGAAATAAAGTAGTAAAATATGTCGAAAATGTTCGTTTCTGCACGCCATTTAAAATTAACCCACAACTAATAGCTTTAATAAAAATCACGCACTACTTGCTTCTGAAGTTACGTCAATGTGACTAGTATCACGCGGCAAACGGTAAAGTACAGCACTAACATACGTTATACAAAAAATAAAGCAACGCTCTCTATCAGTAAAAACCGAAAGTATTTAGTTGCCAACCCAATACATACACACGGCATTATATAATGATATAAATAAAACACAAATAAATGGAGGTACTATAATAAATAATAATATAACTACAAAAACACTTTCGGAACTGTGTACACGTAAAATTACAAAATGTGTATAAATATACAATACGCTAAATTCACAATTTAAAGTCATTCACCGAATAAACAGTTTTCCACTAACATTGTTTTCATTGAATTTTTTTTAAAAATAGGCGCTGCACTTTATAAGGTAGTTTATTGTAGATCTTCACATCTAGGTAATTAGTACCTAGCTGACTTGTAATGATGCGATTGGACCAAATTCTTCTAATTTCTTGTCTTGTAGTCATGGAAATCACTATTCAGAGGGAACTTATGGGACGATTTGAAGACGTACTCAAGAGAGACAAGTCTAAGGATGGCAGAATAAGTATATTATGAATTTTAAATAGATTTTTACAAGTAATAGTCTTTGGTACTCTGATTGCACTCTTTTGCATTCTGAAAACCGCTTCAGCTACACTTGAAGCGCCCCACATCAAAATACCATACGTTCTCTTACTCTGGAAATTAACAAAGTAGGCAGTTCAACTTATTTTATATGTGGTTACTTATTTTATTCTACGAATGGAATAAATAGTTGTAGCAAGACGATGACACAAATTTTCTACATGGTAATCCCAAGTCAGATTGCTTGTAATCCGTAGAAAAGAACCTAAATTGGGTTTAATCTCTCCCGCTAGTCCTCTTATTACAATTGTTAGCTATTACGTTTTATTATGATTAAGTTTCAGGAGATTACTACCAAACCAACAGCCTCCCGCAACGCTTTCTCCGTGTAAATTCATTAGACCTCCCTGGACTGAGTGTGCATCAATATGGACGTATCGTTATTAAATTGGAAAACCTTGCCCAAAGTAATATTATAGCACATATCGTTGAATAAATCAAAAAGAGCAAAAGCCCCAATATTGACCCCTGCGGAACCTCTCAATTAACAGGCTCTCTATATCAGAATACTTATTGCTCCAAAACATCACCTACCTCCAATTCGTTAAATGCGGAAAAATTTTGCCCCCCTTCTCACTACGTGCATTGTTCAGTTTTTGTAGAAGTATTGTATGGACTATGGAGTCAAAAGCCTTACTCAATTCGCAACAGCTCACAATGAGCGCATTCTGCTGAGCTATTGTCTCAAATTGACTTCCTCGTACCTAGGTTTGATACTAGATTGTCGGCAACATTCTCAATACCTAGGTCAAGAACCAATGTTCTTTACAAAGCTCCACTGGTACATATGTGCAAAAATGCCAATGGATTACACTTGGAGCCCTTTCATTAATCAACATTTATTGATCATTCAGTTTTTAAATGACTTGCATTACCTTATTTATAAGTGTTTATATTTTTGGTTAATTAGTTTTTTATTGTTTCTTTGTATTACATTAACTGCACCTATTTTTATTTTTATTTTTAAGTTCAGTAATACGATGGAGCGTTTTTATATTCGCGGAATGGGGAACAAGGGGTGAAAATAAAAAAACCAAATTATTTTTCTTTTTCAATATATTCACCTGCAAGACGGATACATTTTTCACATCTTTCAATTAATTTATTTATACTCTCATAAAAAAATGATTTCTCTTTATCTGCAAAATACGCCGAAACTGCCTCCTTGACTTCATCATCGGCAGTAAATTTTTTACCCCGCAGCTCTTTTTTCATTTTCGGAAACAGGTAATAATCACTCGGGGCCAGGTCTGGGCTGTAGGGTGGGTGATTCACAATTTCGAAGCCCACCTTATGCAGGGCAGCTAACGCAACGCGGGTTTTGTGGACGGGCGCGTTGTCGTGCAAAAGCAGAACACCTTCTGTCAATTTTCCCCGTCTTTTCTCTTTAATGGCTTCTTTTAGTCGCTCTAATATTGAAGCGTAATATTCTCCGGTTATAGAAACACCTTTATCTTTATAATCAATCAACAATATTCCTTCCGAGTCCCAAAATACCGTTGCCATGAGTTTCCCAGCTGATTGTGACACTTTAAATTTCTTGGGAGGTGCTGTGCCCTTTTTATGCCACTGCATGGAGTCTTGTTTGGACTCAGGTTCATAACGATGAACCCAAGTTTCGTCTCCAGTAACAATTCCACTCAATACACCATCCTTGTCTTCATTACAGAGGTCCAAAAATGCACGCGAACACTCTACGCGCTGTTGTTTTTGCGGCGGCGTGAGCATTCTCGGCACCCATCTTGCGCTGACCTTAGACATGCCGAGATGATCGTGTAGGATTTTAAAAATTATTGTATCGGATACTCCAACCATTTCTGCGAGTTGTTTCTTCTTTAGTCGAGCATCTTCGCGTACAATTTGTTGAACTTTTTGGATAAGTGCTGGCGTGATCACCTCAATGCTCCTGCCCGGCCTCGGGTCGTCTTCAAGGGATTCCCTTCCTTGTTTAAATAAACTATGCCACTTGTACACCATGGTTTTTCCTGGACAAGAGTCGCCGTAAACCAATGACATCTCATTCATTATGGTCGCCACTGATTTTCCTTGCCTGGTAAGGAACTTTATAACGGCACGATATTCGATTTTTTCCATATTTCACTTTTCACTCCTGATTATGTTACTTGGTTGACGATAGCTCAAAGACTAACTGTCTAATAACAATGAAACTTCGTATTTATACTAATCATGAGTCGCTGCACAGGCCACAACCCCAATGCGCCTACTCACCCCTCTACAACCCGCTCATTCCGCGAATATAAAAACGCTCCCTCATATGTCCTGTAATTGGTTTGTTAAGGTGTTGGACACTAAAGATTATTATTATTACTATTGTTCCTAACATCAAGTGCGTCTGCTATCCGTTCTAGGACCTCGGAATGGCGAAATGCGTATGAAACTTCGATGTATTCTTATGAACTGAAGATGAAACAACAAAGCACTCAATGAAAAGAAAAAAGACCACCACGAACAAAAGCACGCCTATAAAAATCGTCCGCTAAAACTATGGTCATAAAATTTTTTGATAGCAAGTGGATAGTGTGTACTCATGGTATTACAGCAACCACAAGTTGTGCATAACATGTAGTTGCTAGCGGATCGGTAGCAGGGTGCTTTGGCTAAAGCAGAAATAATCGATGCTCAGCATCCACGTGTTTCAATGATGCGTTGCAACGATGTTCAGCAACCACATGTTACACACTGTTACACTGCTTCAGCAGCATGTGTTCTTAATTGATTAATGCTAAGAAAACACGGATGTAATAGTGCAACGTTTATTGGAATTAAAAAAATATCACAAGCGTGACGATATTGTAGTGTTACAGTCAGATAACGTAAGTATTTCAACAACAAATTGAGTGGTGTTACTTAAATTTCGATATAAATGATGTGTAACATTAAAATATTATCCCGACACATTTCAGAGCAATCGCATACTGTATATTAGAAATCTCCCGGTATTTAATGAATGTCTCAGTGATTCAAACAAAATTGCTAACTGAATATTATTAAATTAATGATGCATAAAATAAAAAAATAAAGCTATTAGCTGTACAATACTAACGTATGCGTTAATTATTAAGTCAATGATAGATAAAAATAAATAGTGGGAGCTAATCGATAATTTTAAATAATAAATTGACCTGACAGGACGATATACGCACACGGTAACACTGGGCACCAAACGGGCGTACGAAGAAAGAAAGAGAGGAAAAGAAAATAAAAACTAAAAAAACACATCTCAATCGGAGCAAATGAAGCTTTGTTAATGGGCGGGTTATAAGATTTTTTTCCAAGCGTAAAATTCTCAAAGATCGCCAATGGCCGAATGATTGTATTCATTGTACAATTACTCGCTCTTTTCTATCCTTTTAATTAAAAGCCCCTACTTAACGAGAGATACTGCTCAACTTGGAAGTTCAATACCTAATGAAGTCTGTCGTACGCAGTCAACGCCAAATGCACGGGCAAGGATAAAAAGGGGCCCGGAAGAAAAGATTCTAGAAGGTTCGAGAAATAATGGGTTAATCCAATTCTCACGTAGACAGAAAGTAACCACGCGTACTTGCAGTTCATCTGTCAGTGCTAGGGTGAGATGGGTATCGAGTGCGATTCACCGCATCATACGTACAGACATAATAAAAACTCTGATATGATAAGACTCGCTGTTTGCTGCTTACATAAAAAAGTCTATTGAATTGAATGAGAGGCTAACAAAAATACGAATAAACTAAATGCAATATTTGCGATGAAATGATGAATATATGAGAATATACTAACGAAACATTTGACGAATCTAAATTGAAATAAAACGTTATACAAACGATATATGCACATATATAAATAGCTAAATACAGAGTATACAGGATTTTGAAAAATGAAATAAAATATGCGGAAGATGGAAAGCGAACCGTAACAACACGTGACCCATGAGGAGGGTAAGTGCATTAGCTGATGTAAGGCAGCATTTTGTGGACTGTGAACTAGGAGCACGTCGTATGTTGCAACGCATTTCATTAACATCAGAACACCATCATGTATGGTGCGAATGATGCAATGCTAAACAACGGTGGCGTATCGAACGCACACATATCTTGTTTTCTGATGAACTATGATTCACGCTGGGTGTGGGAGACGTGGAAATCTTAAATCTCGATTCGTCTAAAACATGGTGAGTGCATACAGCAACGCCATGTCTACAGGCAGCAGGGTCGAGGTATGTGGTGTTAGTACATATAGCGGACGTACAGGTGTAGTGTGTGTAAGGCAGACAATTATGGGTCGCCGTTATAAAGACGGAGGGCTACGTCAAGCACTACTTCTTTACACTCTACACATCTGCCTACATACATGACACCCACGACAAACGTGACTCGTGTGGTACAAACTTTTATGCAAGAATGCAGCGTCCGAAGGCTGAGTTTTCGGATGTCAATCGGATCGGAGATGTCCTGATCGACAAGAGGCTTCATTATCCGATTTCCTCGGCTAATGTTAAAGATCTATGGAGACGAACTGAAGCTGCATGGCCACCATGCATTATACAGTGGCTGGTAGACTCAACGCCTTTTCACACTTTCCTAGTGAAAAAAAGATGCATTAGTTTAGTACTACAATATTTACACACTAAATTGAATCACGCTATGTACATATACAGGTATGCTCGTGAATAAATTCCATCAAAGTATATTGAAAAGCTATGCTAAAAATAACAAGACTGTACAATATTTATATTTCTATATCCTCCTGCAATTATAAAATAAAATACATCTTCTAATCATCAATAATTTAATGAATGAGTGCATACTGTCGACTTCTATGCAACAAGTTAACAAATCAATTAGATTATATCTCACGTAATCGTATTATTACAAAATAGTTCTGACCAAAAAATTATGAGAAAAAAATCGGAAAAATATTACCTGTTAAACGCTAACGATTACTCAATCAATACAAATACATTCCGCCTTGCATATATTTACATAGATATCCGTATTGATATTATGCATAAACAGTTGATAAGTATCTGAGTTTCTGGAAACTCGTTATTAAAGCACATTTGCAAACGTCTACTTATTTGGCTTACATAATTTGTTTATAAATATCTAACCTTCAACATTAATTTCTGAAGAATCATCAATATAAATTTAAAATTGACAAATCTTCTTTAATACATTTGGCAAACATAATGTGTTCCTTTTGACATTCACTTAAATATGTCCTCGCCTGTATTAGAGGTTAATAAAAAGCATTAAATAAAAATATTTACACAATACGAATTCAAACATCTTCCCCTTCTAATCTCTTTTCGTCCAGCTCCACTCAATCATAAGTAGCATCAGAATCTCTTTAGCAAGCAAACTAAAATTATATTTAGCGTGCGGTCTTTAAGCACGACTCCAACGAATACATTCTACCAAACAAATACAGAGAATTGTTCGATAAAACACCAGTCAATTTAATCATTCAAATAAAATCTCGAGGGTGACAATAAAACAATTAAATACGTGAAAGACACACTTCAAATTGTCGACGTAAAAAACTGATGGGGGCAGAATATCTCAACTATATTACGAGGGTAGCCGTTTATACTTCTGGAACTGGCAACACTGTTAGTGTTACCTCCGATTTGATGATTTCATCGTGAAGTTTGTTATTTTCGACAATATATTTACCTTGACAGTTTTATTACCCGGTCCCTATTACTATTATTGACAGTAATTTGAAAATTTTATGTCAGCGAAAAAATGGAATTAACTCGCGAACATTTTCATGCAATTATTTTTCATAACTTACGGCGTGGATTATCTCAACAAGCATGCATCGACGATCTGAATTCTTTATATGGTGATGAAGCACCATCGAAAACTACAGTATATCGCTGGTATAGTGAATTCAAATTTGGACGGCGTTCTTTGGACGATGAATTTCGTGAAGGTCGTCCCACAAATGTTGTTTTGTCGGAAAACATTAAAGCAGTGTCTGAATTGATAACGTAAGACCGTCATGTGACATACCGTGAGATCGAGACAGCTCTACGTATTAGTAACACCAGCGTGCATAAGATCCTGCATGAACATTTAGCCGTTAAGAAGCTATGTTCACGTTGGGTACCACATAATTTGACAACCGCTCAAAAAAGGACTTGTAGCGAACCCAGCACCAACTTCATCATTGCTTCGCCAGGACACTTTTCTAATATTTTGCCAGCTAATACAATGGGAAATATCGCTTTAACAGAATCTAGAATACGCACTATAATCAAAATAGAATGTTTTTTTGGATCTGTCATTTCGTCGACACATAACCACAGCTGTTTATTTTTATTACAGCTTAGATCATGTTTTCGATATCGTTACGTTGGCGTATGGCACGGTAACGACGGGATGGTAGTTTCCAGTTGGGATTGTATTTATTAAAGAAATTGTAAAACGGTTGCTTATTGAATATGAATAGATGAAGTCTCAAATCACAAACGATTATCATGAACATTAACTCAAACATAAATTGCGTTTTTGGTGGCACGTTTTTTTTTTCTTATTTTGAAGTTGTACACTGTTTACATGGTTTTTACAGTCGCGTTTGTCCCAACACAACAATGGTTTACCGCAAATTTTACAGTATATCATAGCACCTTCACAATTTGGAAAATTTATCAATAAATTTGGCACATCATCTACCAATGGTTTCGTGATTCCCTTGCTCAGGTCCGTCATACTTAATAATTATACGTTCGCCTTATATAAAAATCCGCCCGATACCTGACTTATAATTCTACACTTTGTGTTTTCTTACATTACACTGGCGGGGGCGCTGTGTGCTTCCAACTCTGGTTGCAACACACGACGTGCTCGCAGTTAAGTAGCCGCCAAACGCAGCCGTATAGCAGCTAATGCATTTGTCCTCCTAATTTATTTACCTTAGTTTGCAGTCCACGAAGATTCTTATACGAGGGTAGCTGTTTATATTTCGGGAATAGCAAATAAAAAAAAATTTTATTATCGAAAAGAGTTTTATTGCTTTTCAGAACATTCTCCTTGAAAATCAATGCACTTTTGCATTCGTTTAAACAAATCCGAAAAGCATCGCTGCCACTGCGAAGGTGGTATCTCCAAAATATGAGTTTTGAATGCGTCAACTGCCTCTTTCGGCAAGGAAAACCGTTGACCACGAAGTTTATTCTTCACGTGTGAGAACAAAAAGAAATCCCAGTGTGCTAGATCAGGGCTGTACGGCGGATGACTCATCAAATCAATGTTTTGACCGGTCAAATATTCAATTGCTTGAACCGACCTGTGAGAGTCGCATTGTCATGGTGGAGAATGATCTGTCGTTTTCGGTTTGTTTTCCTTATTTCTTCAAAAACTTTTGGCAAACAAATAGTTGTGTACGGAATTGACCGTTCTACAACTCTCTAAAGGCAAGGCGACCATTTGTTTTGATGTGCTTCGAACGCGAACAACTCTTGTTGGTTTTGGCTCATCTTGGAATACCCACATAGTCGACTGCTGCTTACTATCGGGCTCATACGTATAGATTCAAGATTCATCACCTGTGACGACTTTATAAATGTTCTTTAAAGCACCGCCATTGTAATTTTTGTGGCACTAATCGACGCGAGTCCTTTTTTGAGCACAAATTATGTGGTACCCAACGTGAACATAGCTTCTTAACGTCTAAATATTCACACAGGATCTTATGCACGCTGGTGTTACTAATACCTAGAGATGCGTCGGTCTCACGGTATGTCACATGACTGTCTTGCATTATCAATTCAGACACTGCATTAATGTTTCCCAACACAACAACATTCCATCCTTCATGAAATTCCATCCAAGTTTGAATTCACTATACCAAAGATATACTGTAGTTTTCGATGGCGCTTCATCACTATATAAAGAATTCAGCTCGTCGATGCATGCTTGTTGAGATAATCCACGCCGAAAGTTATGAAAAATAATTGCACGAAAACGTTCGCGAGTTAATTCCATTTTTTCGCTGACATAAAATTTTCAAGTTACTGTCAATAATAGAAATAGCGACCAGATAATAAAACTGCCAAGGTGAATATATTGTCAAAAATGACAAACTTCACGATGCAATCATTAGATCGGAGGCAACACTAACAGCGTTGCCAGTTCCCGAAATATAAACGTCTACCCTCGTATAGATATATATAATTATCACTAATTAACAATTTAATTTAATTTAATGAAAATTGGTATTTTCTGCAATGCCATTGTTAATTACAATCACAAAAATTAATTAAAAGTTTCTTTGCTGGAATAGGACTCGAACTTGTATCTGCCGTTTCGTACACAGCTGCCTTACCAATTAGGCCACCAGGCAGTTCAATTTCAGGGCAAAACTGAAAAATGAAATGACATCCAAGAGCAATACATCCATTACAAACTAAAGAAAATGTTTAAAAACTGGAAAATTTGTATTGAGCATATAATTAAAAAGAAAACAAAAATGTGCACAATAGATGGAATCGTAGATGATGTGATTAAAGCGTTCTTTATTTCTGTTGGTATCAATAGTGGCAATGACATATGAGACAATTCAGAGTATATATTGTTTAATTCGTTCATTTTATGAAAGTAATTAGTGTCTAAAATGTCTTTTAATTTGGTACATAGACTTCCATGCTATCTGCTTCTGGGTTTCCGGGCTGAAACCACGTCACTTGTATATCTACTGACGTTTCGTACTCATCTGTATGGGACGTCTTCGGGGCTGTTCCAGTTTCAGTGCAGTAGTTCAGCCCTGAAGATGTCCCATACAATTAGGTACGAAACATCGGCAGATATACAAGTGACACGGTTCCAGCCCGGAAACTCAGAAGCAGATAGCATATCTTTTAATTTCTTCATCTTGGTGCGATATTTATCTATTTAGTTATTTGTAAATGTTGTTTGCCTAAAATGCATACATTTTATTTTATTTTGACAAATCAACTACATATTAATATTATGTATATACACAATTGTGTAAATAATTGTTTTATTAAAAAGGGAGTAACGTACTCTGTAATATTAAATAAATCACACCGGAGCTAACACAGATTTAAAAAAAAATATATTCAAATTTACCGCCAAAATGATATAGTGATTTATCTGGTAAATTCTACAGTGTAAATGTGGCATTTTCATTTATTCCTTCTAGCTTAAAAGTAGACTATAAATGAAGAACAATAATACATATTTGACATTTTACATTCAGAAATACACTAAAAAGAAAAATGCAGCTAGCGTCATCTGTCACTGAAATTCATAATTAGTTTACCACTCAATAAATACTTGAATTGTGATTCTTGTTTCTGTAATTATATCCTTTCTTACCAAATGCATTTAATTTATTGTTCATTTATCTTTATTAAGCTATTTTCCATTATCGTTGCACCTGCATAAAATGATATTTTCAACAGTCTGATGGAAATAAGTAAATAAAAAAATATATAATTAGAAATGAACTATTTACGCCCTCTGGAAGAGATATGCGAAATCTTAATAAACAGCAAAATTTTAGATGGCTTAAAAAAACAAGATATCAACATAATAAATTATCGATAATGTTATTGTACTTTTTGCAGTTCCTATTTTCTACTTCAATTTGTTTATACTGGCCCATACTTTAGAATAAAATTAAAGACTAGGAGAAAAAGATATCATTATAGATGTTGAAATTGGAGAGGATGTATATGGATATTTCCATTTGAATGTAATAACACCGATACTTACATAATGCACTATAATTTCTGCGTGCCTGGAAATTTCTTAAATACGTAATCTAACACAGTGAATGTTATTTCAGAACTTGAGTTCTGTATTATATTTTTTCGTATCAATTACATTCAATATTCGTCAGTAGTTAAATCAATATAGAAATAGAGAAAATTAAAAGGAGAAAAAAAGTATGTAAATAAACAATAATCGGAGGCATCAGTAAAATTTATATGAATATATACTGTATTTCAAAAAGAGAGAGACAAGTTTCTGAACGCACCCGAATGACAGTTAATTCTTATTGGTTGAGAGCCGGGCAAAACACATAGTTTGCCCTATTTTACAAACATGTTGACATCTTTGTTATATCACATTTGCGTTTTTAGAGTTTAATATATAGTTATCATATTACTTTAGCCATTTTACTGTGTACGTTAGTTCTTTTTAGAGCTTCGAATTTCAGATTAACAAATTATGTATGTAACTAGTGTGTGAATACAAGAATTTCACTTGTAACAAAATTATATAATTCTGTAATTATTGATTTCAAGAATGTAGCACCAGTAATGGTTATAAACATAGTGTAACACCCAGTTCACTGCTCTTGACAGAACAATAAATAAACGCTCGTATTCTTACTTTAAACGATCCTTTGCTTGACCTTCAGGATACCAAAACTAGCTCAAAAGAAATTCGGAGAGTAGGAGGGGGTCTTTGTGAGTATAGGTTTCAAGAAAAAGAATAGGCGCCACAGTATCGTAATCCCGAAAGCTTTTTGCCAATACTGAAGCAAAGTGGATCCACAAAATACGATTTAATTATCATAAAAGTAGTTTCTTTATTTTTTTATTGTTAAACAAAAGAATTCATAAAAAGTACCGACTCTTGGAAAACTCCAGTTGAAACTTGATGGCGGGCCAAGAGGTAATCTTTAAAGAAGATAGAAAAGGTTCTGTTCTTGAGAAAAGAGTTTATTATAAGATAAATGGTAAAGCAATTTAAGCTTGAAAGAGTTTGTAAGGAAGCCTAGTCAAGCCAGGTCAAAGACTATTGCACGTCCAACAGCACCGCTCCTATCACTTGGCGATGAATAGAGTCCGTCGTTAGATTATTCATAGCCTGTGAAGTTAAGTTGTTGAATGCCTCTTTTCAACCCAAACTGTTCATTTAACGTCAGATTCCTGGATTTAACTTCTACAAGGCGAATTACTAATACTCATTTGTAGACTTTTTCCATGGCTGGAAGCAAATATTCTCTGTAGTGTACTCTGTAGTTTTGGAGAAAGATCTTCAAGTATCTTCCGGACCACGATCGCGCGGGCTTCTTTCCAGGTGGGGAGGAAATGCATAAGCTTCAGTGCGGAGCTAATAATGTCCAGAAGGTCAATGATTCCCTTCCGTGGATTTAGACTTTTGAAATGGTGGAGGTCTCTTTTAGGGTGGTTACAGCATTTTCTCTGTGAACGTGTATTTCACATCGTTCATAGAAGAAATGCTGTGGCAAGTTTGACAAATGTGCTTTTTGCAAAGCAATGATTCTGTTCACAACTCATTCATTGCACTGTAAAAAGTTAATGAAATTAATTTTGAATTGATCAATCACTTTATTATCTGGATTTAGCACAGCCAGACTATTATTTGTTACCAAAACTCGAAAAGCATTTGACGAGTAAAAGATTTTCGCCATATACTATTAGGAAGTGGTTTGCAGACTCAAACAACGAATTGTTTTACAAGACATAGAATTACTTCATGAATTTTCTGTTAAATGTGTAAACTTAAAAAGGAGAGTAATCTTAAAGAGATCATACTCTCTATTTTGTCCCGGTCCCGAGGTCCCGGGTGCAAGACTGTGTAAAGAGATCACAGTCTCACACCCGGGACCACGGCAAAATCCGCACAGAAATAAAGTCCGTACCAGACTTACACCGTCGAAAGTCAAGCGCACACTGTGATACAAATACACACTATGTGTCACTCACAATACATTTAACTGCCGAAACTTCCGAAATTTTTATGGAAAGCAAAGAAAAAACGAATAATTTCATCAACAAAATATTTTTGAATCCGTAGATGAATTGGTCTCGAAACTTTCTGATTATACCTTGTATTTTTATGTAAGTGTTCAAATGAATAAGGAACTTAACAAAGAAATTCATAAAGCAATTATAATGACATGTAAGTCCTCGGTAAAATGGGAAGAAATAAATTTCATCAGATATTAAGTAGGTCATGTACTTAACATGAGAAGGTACATTCAACAACAAAAATGTCGATATATTGAATCACAAGGATATGTATACAAGGTGATGTAGATAAAACGGACATGACCAACCTAGGTCTCGAACGAGGTTGTAACCTTTCCCTGGCTTTATTCAACATTTTAATTGATGAAGCTATAATACAACGAAAATAAACCGTAGAGTATTTATTATATTGCATATCATTCAAACAATGAGTTGCTGTATATGTGACCAACCAAATCTTAATTACCAATTGCCACTTTGATTGACGTCATTTAAATAACATTTCTTGGGATTTAGGAAATATAGATTGTAAGGAAATGTTTCACAAAGAATCACGTAACTTTACATTTTGTATCTCATATTAACAATAATACTAAATAATAATAACACTCATGATAATAATAATAAATAAACATCTAACACAAAATTCATTATTAACAAAAGAACAAAAAGGATGAAAGAAGCACGGTTTAGGGTGTAAAGAGCAAGTTATAATAGACAGTGTACTCATGAAAAACAACAGAAATTTAATTACATATTGCATTTGATTCCATACCACACAGCGGGCTAATGCACACAGTAGAGGTATATACAATAGAATAGAAGAATAGATATACAGTAGGAACCAACTACAAAGAGTTAATTTGGTACGTAGACTTCCGCGGTCGTGGTCCATGCTATCTGCTTCTGGGTTTCCGGGCTGGAACCGCGTCACTATTATATCTGCCACAGTTTCAGTGCAGTAGTTCAGCCCTGAATATGTCCCATACAAATGGGTACGAAACGTCGGCAGATATAATAGTGACGCGGAAACCCAGAAGCAAATAACAACTACAAAGAGGTTTACAATGTACATGAAAATATATCTGCCAAATTCAAGTGGAATGGTCTGTATATAGAATCTAAACAAAACTTGCGTATCTATGATTCATAACATATCCTCATAGATAATAGTATACACGTGAAAGCTATGTTATTTTTAGAAGATAGTTGTTAAAATTGGTATTCAAGTACATATAGCAATGTGCGCAAAATACGAATAATTCTTTCCTTTGATTTTATTTATACACACACACACACACACGCACACACACACACATATATATATATATATATATATATATATTGTATATATATATATATATATACGAGGGTAGTTTGACAAGTAGTGAGAATGGAAAAGAAGAACGAATTTTTTAAATACAAAATAATTTTTATTTTTCAATATATTCTCCTAAAAGAGCAATACATTTATTCCAACGGTGCTCCAATGCCCTTATGCCATCTCTAAAATGCGATTCCGGAAGGCTTGCAAAATACTCATTTACGAAGATGATAAGCTCGTCGTTAGAAGAAAATTTCTTTCCACCTAGTGCCGTTTTCAATTTTGGAAAAAGGTGGAAGTCGGAAGGGGCTAGATTCGGCGAATAAGGCGCATGCGGTACTAATTGGAAATGCAACTCGTGGATTTTGGACATCACAACTGTGCTGGTATGTGAGGGAGCGTTGTCTTGGTGAAACAAAATCCTTTTCTTTGCCATTCCTGGCCGTTTAGCACGAATCTCAACATTTAATTTTTGTAGAAGTTCAGCATAATATTGTCCATTTATTGTGGCACCTTTCTGAAGGTAATAAATGAGCAAAATGCCCTTTGAATCCCAAAAAATTGATGCCATCACCTTGTTTGCCGATAAAATGGTTTTCGCTTTCTTTGGAGGTGCGGAACCACGTTCTAGCCATTGTTTCGCCTGTTGTTTAGTTTCGGGTGTATTGTAGTGTATCCAATTTTCATCGCAAGTAACAAATCGCCTACAAAAATCAACCGGATTCCGCTTATAAAGGTCCAAACACTTATTGGAAATGCGCAAACGAGTGAACTTTTGATCAGTCGTAAGCAATCGCGGCACCCATCTTGCCGAAAGCTTGGAAAGACCCAATTCTTTCGTTAAAATGTGGTGTACGCATTCTGTTGAAATGTTTACCATGTCTGCTATCTCTCTCACTTTGAGTCGTCGATCTTGCGTAATAATATTATGGATTTTTATAATCATTTCCTTAGAAGTCACGATTTTGGGTGCTCCAGAGCGCGCTTCATCAACACAGCTTGTTCTACCACATTTAAATTCATTTGCCCATCTACTTATTATGGCGGATGATGGAGCAGATTCACCTAATGTTTCCCGTAACTCATCTTTTATTTCGGTAGCTTTCATACCCTTAATTACGAAGTATTTAATCATCGCACGATACTCTGCTTTTTTCATTTTAATAAAACGACGTGTTGCTTCTTTTTCAATCAGCTGTCAAAAATAAACTAATCAACCGATTTATCTAAATATCAGAATGTAAACATATAAATGGACAACCTAAATTACAGCGCATTTGTTTTACCGATTAGAGCACCACCTATGAGTCATTCTCACTTCTTGTCAAACTATCCTCGCATATACACATACACATATACATATATATATATATATATATATATATATATGTGTGTGTGTGTGTGTGTGTGGGTATGTATAAATAAAATCAAAGGAAAGAATTATTCGTATTTTGCGAAGTTGAAGTTTTGCTGAGTCTAATGGAAATTCTAATAATACAAAAATGATACTTACCTCATTTTCTTTAATTTAATTCTCTTGTGTATCAGCATATGGTTATTCAGCTAGTCTTTGGATTTAATTAACGCTCCGTACTGTCGGAAGTCAAAATGCACACTGTGCGTTTTGCCTTTCGACGGTACAGATCGTGTACAGAATTTGTTTCATTTGACACTGTTCAATTATCTGCTGGTGATGACAACATAATTGTCGAAATACGTATACAGAATACTAAAATCAATGTGGAAAGGAATTATACATATATCAACCCTATGTAATTAAAAGAAAAACGTTATGGTATGACTTATTAATCCATTTTCATTTACTTTTAGCTAAAATTATATGAAAAATCTCTTTGCAATTCAATAATTACAACTTCATTATAAACAAGATGCACATAAGTATCGTTTACCTTTGAAGATCCATTTACTAGTTAATTTTCATATGCATCTTAACTGTGATTATTATAATATTTATCGTAAGCTATCTTGTTATATTAGGTGTGCAACTAAGTTCTCGCTGTTTTCCAAAAGATGGTTCCAGTGGTAAGTGCTGGTCGATTGTGACATAACCAAAACGTCATAAACCAAGCTTAGGACATATGGTAAACAAACCGCTTTGACACATTAGTGATTTTCTTTTTGCGTCATATACTTTTGGTTCTGTGAAAATGTCTGATTTTGTGCCAAATAATCGTCATTTGCGGGAAGTGTTGCTTTTCTTTTTTCATACGAAGAAAACGGCGGCTGAAGCGCATCGAGAACTCCAAAAAGTTTACGGAGATGTTGCTCTAAGCGAAACAAAGTGCCGTCGTGATTGGTTCCGTCGCTTCAAAGACGGTGATTTCGATATTGACGACCGTTCGCGTGAAGGAAGACCAAAAACCTTCGAAGACGCTGAATTGGAGGCGTTGCTCGATGAAGATCCGTGTCAAACGCAAAGAGAACTTGTTTCAGCATTAGGAGTTACCCGCCAAGCCATTTCCCAGCGATTGCATGCGTTGGGAATGATTCAAAAAGAAGAAACTTGGGTTTCTTATGATTTGAAGCCCAGAGACGTTGAGCGTCGTTTTTTGCCTGTGAACAACTGCTCCAGCGGCAAAAAAGGAAGGGTTTTCTTCATCGCATCGTTACGGGTGATGAAAAATGGATTCATTACAGCAACCCAAGGAGAACAAAATCATGGGGACTGCTCGGTCATGCTTCTACGTCGTCGGGTCGGCCAAACATCCTAAAAAAAAGAGGGAAACCTTTTTTCCGAAAAGTGCTAGATTTTAAAAGAACTGATATACGAGGTGCATAACAAAAAAAAAGGATTTTACACGTAAAATGATTTAGTTTCAGATGCAAGTTATTTGGTGAACATGCTCTGAACTTTACCTACCAGTGACGCTAGTATAAATAGTTTATAGTTTTATGTATTGGTATTTAGTATGGCAAATCACATTTTAAAGGTTTTTGAAATTTTTTAAATTAATCTAGTTTTTGTAAGAAAAAGATAATAATTAGGAGCATGATCAAGATATTGTACATGTTATTGTTTTTAGAACTCCTGAGGAATCCATAAATTTATAGCGAAATATAAAGGATAAAACAAAAGATTGGTTTTTTCATTTTTTCATTTTCTTAACAGTTGACTGAATACCCGACGAACTTTATTGATTTGGATTATCTTATACACGGTCGACCAAAACACTTTTAACTAATTATATATTATATATTATATATATTATATATTATATATTATATATATTATATATTATATATATATATATATATATATATATACCTCGTGGCCTCCACCACAACCCCATATTAAACATCCATAAAGTGAAGACTCTCGGACTGGCACTTCTTCTACTTTTGTTATTGAAATCTGTATAAAATTGTAAAGTTTGTCTACTATAACAACAATTTGTAATTTTTTTAATCATATTTTTGGACACAGGTATTGTGCGATGGAAAAGAGAAGAATAGAATCGATTAAAAATTTTCTAAAAATACATTTTATTTACAAAAAAGAATAATAAAAATATGTTATTTGTAAAGTATTACTCTACGGGTAGTATTACATCAAATGGAAACAAGCCATAAAATCTATTAAAGTACTGGTTGAATACAGTCGATATTGTTGTTTCCAGTAGCGGTTTCACCTCGTTATATATTAGATCTATGTTTTCGTTGATGGCGTGGTTGACGTTCTTCGAGATTTCCGGATTTCCTTTGAATAGATCCTCGAAGTTAAGACGCATTTTATCGGGCTGTTTCACATCAATGTAGTCACGGTCGATTTGTAAATACTCTTTTCCCTTTTTCGTGATTTTCTTGAACCACCACGTTGCATTGACGCGTACGTTTTCTGAAAATAATATATGTTATGTATTTATAATGCGAATATTGCAATTCTAAGTAAAACATACACAATATACGAAACGCAGAAACATTACTGAATTATAGATTTATTTACGTAAAGAAAAAGTTTATGCAAAACCAATTTTCTCATGTTATTTTGAAATAAACTTTTTACCGATACATATTTTAGCAACCGAGTTGTCATCTTCAAAAGTAAAAGCAATTTACAACTAGAGCACTAGTATTTTTACGTTATTGTTTAATTATGTGTCTCTTGTGCTTCCTACAATGGATTTTCGTGGCATGAATTCGTAGTTAGCTCCGGGGTTCCGCAAGGATCGAATCTGGGCCCACTACTTTTCGTTCTTTTTATCAACGATCTTCTATTGAACATCGATTATCTTGTGCTAGTAAACGCTGATGACATTAAGATTTATTATAAAATAGCATCTATCGAAGACTTACAAATTGCAGTCGGGTCTCGAATACATTGAAGCATGGTGTAATACTTATCATCTGAGATTAATTGTGAATAAATGTTGCGTAGTATCATACACAAGAAAGAGTGAACCATTGCTGTTGAACTACAAAATAGGTGATACAGTTCTTACCAGGCAGTTTTAAATTAAAGACCTGGGAGTTACTTTCGACTACCAACTGACGTTTAGACCTAATATTCTGGCAACTTGTGCAACAACTTAGTTGTCTAAATACGTATACAGAATACGTAAATTAATGTGGAAAGGGGTTATCTATCAACCTTCACTGGTTAATTATAGGAAAAGTGAATACACTACAGCAATCCTCCAAGGAAAAAATCGAACGTAAAGCTTGAGAAATTAGCCCCAAACGGGGTTTGAATCAAAAGAAAAGAATATTTCATAGGTTAAACGCAGTGTTGTTCATTATGATAAAGCTAAACCATACACTTCTTTAGAGACTCAAATAAACTTGGCAGAACTAGGTTACGTAGTGTTACCAAATGGATTATATTCTCTGTTTGTAGACCCTACAGACTTGTACATTCTTCACCCATTGCAACATTTTTAATTAAAAGTCTTTTCTTGTCCGAAATTACATTAAGAAGTGATAAATCTAAAAATTTAAATATTGAAACCGTTTTGAATAAAGCATTTACGAGTTATCTAAAAAAACGGAAGGTTTTAGAAAATATTAAGCAATACACCGGAAACTAGTTTCTTTTTAATAAATACACTCCAAATCGGCAACACTTTATTTTTAATGTGACAGAACGCTCTGACAGGCTTAATGGATATATCCAACACACTATCGCTACAAAATTATCTAGTAAAAGTATGTATTCTCAAACCAAAACTAAGTTGTCATCATCAGTGGAAATTACTCACAATGTCTCATCTGGATTCGCGATGAAACTCACTCAAAGTCTACGAACTATTTTACACCAACAACAAATACTACTGTGTATTTGGACTTCGTATTTTTACCTTTTTTTGATTAATTCAATTAACCACAGGCTCCAACAAAATTTGCTTTAACGAATAGTCCATTGCAAAATTAAAATATAATAATGCGTTTAGATACTTTTTCACAAGTACACTACCGGTCATATTTATTTGCCCACCCTTAGTTTTAGCCAAAATTATCAAAAACTATCAAATGTGTACTGAAAATTTATTTATTCTACCAATACAATAGTGTAAAATAAACATAAAATAGTTACATTTTTCTTATATAAAAACTTTATCATTTATTATTATTAAATTTTGCTCTCATCAATGTGCCCACCTTTATTTTTGATAATAGTGGCACATAACCGCGGCATCCTTTCAATTAATTTTTGCAGTGTATCTTCTGTAATTTGTGCCCAGGCTTCTTGAAGTTGTTTCCACAGTACAGTGGTGGATGATAGAGCACGTTCTCGAACCTTCCGGTCCAATTCTTCCCAAAGAAGCTCTATTGGGTTCAGATCAGGACTTTGAGCTGGCCATACCATTATACAGATTTGCCCTTGCTCTTCTAGTTGACGCAAGTAATCGCCACACAATCTAGAAGTGTGTTTCGGATCGTTGTCTTGTTGAAATACAAAGTTTTCGCCAAGAATCCTTAGTCCTGAAGGAACAGCGTTATTTTCTAAAATTTCCTTGCAACCTTTTCTTAGGATTCCCTCAATTTTGACGAGAGCGCCTACAGATCTTCCACCAAAACACCCCCCAATCATTACTGAACCTCCTCCATGTTTTACGGTAGGCGCAATACATTCTGACAGTACTCTTTCTCCTGCGGATCTTCTTACGAATATTCGCCTTTTACTACCGAAAAGTTCAAACTTCGATTCGTCTGTCCACAACACATTATTCCACAGATCAATCGTCCAATTCTTATGTTCTTTAGTCCAATTTAGTGGTTTTATCTTGTTTTGCTTTCGTAGTAGTGGTTTTTGCAGAGCAATTCTTTCGTATAAACCCGCTTGCCTTAACCTTCTCTGTACCGTGGACACACTAATTGGTTTAGCACGCGCTCTATTCATTTCAGCAGCAATTTCTGGTGCTGTTTTTCGTCTATCGCGTCTACTTATCTGTATTAGATGCCGGTCATCTGCAGATGTCGTCGCTTTGCGTCGTCCAGATCTTCTTTTGTTGGAAAATGTACCACTTTCTTCAAATTTTTTAACGTTATAATCAACGGTTCTGCGATTTAATCGTAATTCTTTTGCAATTTCGCGATTACTTTTACCCGTACGATGATAAGCAATTATCATAGCGCGCACTTCGACAGATAATTCCTTGGTCTTCGGCATTGCATTAAAATATTCACAATAACTCTCTATTTCACTGTTTTCGCAACAAAAGATGAACGATGACTGACATAAAATTTAGTTTCCTTTTTGAATAACACATCCTAATATTGTAATTAGTTACATTAGCAATAACACAATATTGGTAATACCTTTCGGAAATGCAGGTAAAACTGTTAATACTGTAGGGATTAGCCTATATAATATTTATGGTATTTTTCCAATTTATGACACCTTTGCGATATATCATAAATAATTTAAGATTTTCGTAGAAATTCATATGGAATTATTTCCACTAATAATATTGTTGAATAATTATAATACAGATTTTTCGAAAGATAATCCGTATTTCAGGAAACATATAACATTAGGTTGGGCAAATAAATATGACCAGTAGTGTATACTGAAATCAAAAAAATATGTTAAATCAAATTTCTCTTTTATTTATTATTATTTTTACGAAGTATTCGTTAACTATTTTAAACAATGTAGAATCAATGTTGCGAAAAGAGACAGATGCACACTAAACAGAATAGTAAAATTGAAAGGAGTGTATAGAAAGGTCAAGCTATACATATATAAAACGCTTATAAGTACTATGTATATACTACTTCCTCAATCAAATATTATTTAGACAATAGAAAATTCAAAATATACAATTGCGAAATATAAAAAATTTAAACGTCATTCTGGCGTCACATACAACAACAATTTATTAGAATTGTATTTGTTATTTACTACCGAATTACTATAATTTACGAAAATTAAGTCCACTTGAAAAATAACTAGTAGTAATTGCAAATTGCTAGTGGTAATGAATATAGCAAATATAGCAATTGTTAATGAAAAAACTATCAAAATTTATGTTTATGAAATGATTTGTAACTTTTGCTTACACAAGCAAACTACCTTTCTGTCTGAAATATTGAACTTCACACGTAGGCGTGACTAACGTACTAAATACTTCAAATAAGAACCATTCAAAAATTTAAAGTATACTGTAAACCACGAAAGTTTGCCGGTGTATCAATGACGCTGCAAAATACGAACATATACCGACATTTGTCTAGTTCATCGGTAAGAAAGGGCTCTCGCGTTTTTCTAATAGAGTTACGCGCTACGTCTTGTCAAGAAATCGTGAAAAAATAGAAACAAACGTATGCAAAACACGTGTATTATGCACACATGTGTCACGTATAATACAGATAAAATAGTGTTTTGGCTTTCGACTTATGAAGTTTGTCTTTTCTACGGTTCCGACATCGTTATGATCCTTGTATTTTACCACTGTTACTTGTTATTGTTCTAATAGCTAATTTATCATATTTATTTCATCAACCTTGTAAGTTTACATTTAGGTAACCTACGTAGGCAACTTTTACATTTGTTATTTACAGGTTTTCAGGTTAGATACATATATGATCGCATACATTATCGCATCTGACAGCAATGTAAATATAGTATTTAATTTGACTGCCTCAGTTCCTGTCCCGTCATCTTATTTCATACGGCAGCGATTGGAAAACTTTCCTGATTTAAATTATATCTACATTCCTATTACATTTACCCGTAAACATGACGTGCTGTTGAAACGTAAGAGTTTAACATACGAGCTATTTAAGTTACTCTAGCTAAAGATGTGTAATACTGTTGACACATATTCCTTTCGATGGTATAGTTAATTGAATAATCAAAAAAGGTAAAAAAACTTTTACCACATTAATGTTTGTATACTAGATATGTTATTTCAACAACTACATTGTCATCATCAGCCGGAAAGAATATCGTGTTAGTCACGGTAAGGATTTTAATGAATACACGTTTGATAAAGAAATACAGGTGTTTACATATTTTCGATGACTGGAATTTTTATTATTGTTGCTTTTAGTTTACTAAAAAAATGAATAATTTAGTTTCTTAAAATGTTAAGTAAAAAATAAAATAGAAATACTAATTCCCCTAAAAATTACGAAGTATTCACACTTTTCGAGTCCTTGTTGAATATATATTTACTTTTCCTGAAGCGTCAACCTGAAGCTCAGTTTCAAAAACAGTTTCAGGTTGACGCTGCACTACGAAACAACGCCTGAAGAAGATGATTGAGATATCATCGAAAAGTCGAGACGCCGATTCTTTCGAGAATTTCTGTCCAACATCGCGGAAAGGCCGAGAATCTAATATTACCCATATACTAGGGTAGCTGTTTATATTTCGGGAACTGGCAACACTGTTAGTGTTGTCTCCGTATCTGATGATTGCATCGTGAAGTTTGTAACTTTTGACAATATATTTACCTTAACAGTTTTATTATCCGGTCGCCATTTCAGTTGTTGACAGTAACTTGAAAATTTTATGTAAAGCGAACAAATGGAATTAACTCGCGAACATTTTCGTGCAACTATTTTTCATAACCTTCGGCGTGGATTATCTCAACAAGAATGCATCGACGAGATGAATACTTTATATGATGATGAAGCACCATCGAAAACTACAGTATATCGTATAGTGAATCCAAGCTTGGGCGGCGTTCTTTGGACGATGGATTTCGTGAAGGTCGTCCCACAAATGTTGCTGTGTCGGAATACATTAATGCAGTGTCTGAATTGATAATACAAGACCCGTCATGTGACATACCGTGAGATCTAGGCATCTCTAGGTATTAGTAACACCAGCGTGCATAAGATCATGCATGAAGAGTTAGCCATTAAGAGGCTATGTTCACATTGGGTACCGCACAATTTGACAACCGCTCAAAAAATGACTCGCGTCGATTAGTGCCAAGAAATGCATAAAAAATAGAATGGCGGTGCTTCAAAGAACATTTATAAAGTCGTCACAGCTGATGAATCTTGGATCTATACGTATAAGCCCGATAGTAAACAGCAGTTGACTGTGTGGGTATTCCAAGATGAGCCAAAACCAACAAAATTTGTTCGGGCTCGAAGCACATCAAAATAAATGGTCGCCCGTTTTCTCGAAAAAACCGGTCACGTTACAACCGTGCCTTTAGAGAGTTGTAGAATGGTCGATTCCGAATGGTACACAGCCATTTGTTTGCCAAAAGTTTTTGAAGAAATAAGGAAAACAAATCGAAAACGACAGATCATTCTCCACCATGACAATGCGAGCTCTCACAAGTCGGTTCAAACAATTGAATATTTGACCGGGCAAAACATTGAATTGATGAGTTATCCGCCGTACAGCCCTGATCTACCACCCTGTGATTCATTTTTGTTCCCACACGTGAAGAAGAAACTTTGTAGTCAACCTCAGGCATTCAAAACTCATATTTTGGAGATACCGCCTTCACAGTGGCAGCAATGCTTTTCGAATTGGTTTAAACGAATGCAATTGCATTGAGATTATTTTGAAAAGCAATAAAGCTATTTTCGATAATAAAAATTTTTTTTGTTTGCTATTCCCGAACGGCTACCCTCGTATATATATATTTAATTGCTTTGTTTAGAATTTGAATGTTGCCTTATATTTTACATTTATAATCATTTTATTTGTTTATATTTACTTTTCATGTTTTTGTCCTATAATTGGGAAATCTTTTTGGACAATAAAGATTTATTATTATTACTAAATAGGTGTGTATTGAATTGGCAGTTAGATCACTGCGTAAAGATTAAAAAAATATAATTGTATCATAACTAGGTAATTGATTTACGTATTTATTATTTTTTGTTCCTTCGTATGTCCTTCATTTTTTCTTTTATTCTTGTATAATTTAATACTTATTTAATTGATTGATGTGTACAAGAGAATTATATGAAATTATATTGTTATTCCTTTACAATTCAATACAATTGAATTGAATTGATGCATTTTTTCTCATCGATCGAACTTTGGCGAACATATCTTAGATTTAATTAACCTAGCCTCAGACTCTCAATAAAAAGTGAAAGCGAAGGTGTGCCCAATTTATTATCCACAAAGAAGTCGACTCATTCCATCCAGCCAAACGATGAATTTTATCTCGAAATTTTGAATCAATTAATAGCATATATATTATGATGTTGGCAGCTGGTCTATTGTACACCATATTGCTCTATTTCGTCATCTGATTATTGTACAACTGTTTTTCAATAAAAATCGAGTTTGTGTGGTACATCACAGTATCGAATTTTATTTTCCAATAAAACAAAGGCGACAGGATACTATTGAAAACATCCAAGTAGCGGTGACCACAATATAAAAAAATGATCAAAAAAGGCAAAAAACCTCTTAGCATATCAACATATTTTGGCAATTTCTGCGACACTGTAATTAATAGTCTGCTGATGATGACAGCTTTGTTGTCGACATACGTATGCAGAGCAAGAACATTGATGTGGTAAGGTTTTTTTTGTCTTTTTTGATTAATTCAGTTAATCGCAGCCTCCAACAAAATTTACCATCACAAAATGCTATAGAAAATTCATTTAACAAACTAAGCAACTATTCCAAATAATGCGTCGAAGCTGGTCAAGAGTAAATTGATTGAAATGAATCATTTAAATGATTACCATTACTACCTTTCTCTTCCTATCAAAACTCCGGTTCTTTTTTGGGACAGAAGATGTATTATATTATTTGCAGTACAACCTTCTTGTGGGTTTCGTCATGTTGTTCTAGATTCTATCGACGTTTCACTATTCATACTGCCAGTTTCTTCAAGACCTGCTATTAAACTTGAAGAAGTAGGCAAAACTCCGGTTCTTTTTTGAGACAGAAAAAGTATTATTTGCATTACAACCTTCTTGTGGGTTTCGTCATGTTGTCCTAGATTCTATCGACGTTTCACTATTCATACTGCCAGTTTCTTCAAGATCTGCTATTAGACCTGAAGAAGTTGGCAAAACTCCGGTTCTTTTTTGGGACAGAAGATATATTATTTGTAGTGCAACCTTCTTCTGGGTTTCGTCATATTGTCCTAGATTCTGTCGACGTTTCACTATTCATACTGCCAGTTTCTTCAAGATCTGCTATTAGACTTGAAGAAGTTGGCAAAAGTCCGGTTCTTTTTTGGGACAGAAGAAGTATTATTTGCATTACTACCTTCTTGTGGGTTTCGTCATGTTGTCCTAGATTCTATCGACGTTTCACTATTCATACTGCCAGTTTCTTCAAGATCTGCTATTAGACTTGAAGAAGTTGGCAAAACTCCGGTTCTTTTTGGGACAGAAAAAGTATTATTTGCATTACAACCTTCTTGTGGGTTTCATCATGTTGTCCTAGATTCTATCGACGTTTCACTATTCATACTGCCACTTTCTTCAAGATCTGCTATTAGACTAGAAGACGTTGGCAAAAATCCAGTTCTTTTTTGGGACAGAAGAAGTATTATTTGTTGTACAACCTTCTTGTGGGTTTCATCATGTTGTAAATTCTATCGACGTTTCACTATTCATACTGCCACTTTCTTCAAGATCTGCTATTAGACTTGAAGAAGCTGGCAGCGAAACACCGATGGAAACAACGACACCGCAGAACTCGGAAGATTGCACTACAAATGACACTAGCCATGAAAGCCTATGTAAGATATACTACAATATTTATTTTCTCTAACCCTACTACTTAATTTAAATAGACACATTAGTCAAAATTAAGTGTTCCGTTTAGAAAGATTCAAACCCACTGAGATGATCATTGGATTTTAGGTAGTACTAGTATGAGATAAGATTTTAAACATGTGAACATTCAAATGTCATAAGGATAGAAAGTACAATAGAAGCATTGGGCTCGTTTTCTCCATTTCGACGAGTACTTTAACTCGTCGGGGAAATCGCGCGATTAGACAGACGAAAAATACAGGAGTTATGTAAGTTCAAAGATTTCGCGATTTGTTTGAAGCTCGGACGAAATTTAAAAATCCCAAAAAGGCCGTATCGATTTTCGATATTTTGATGCCTCGATCTTATTAAGTCCGCTCCTCTAATTACGAAAAACGAAACCGAAACTCATTAGCGTTTTCAGTTTGGGAGATATTTACGAAGAACTTTAAATCGGTGAAAATGAAACACACAAAGTATCGATTTTCTACGTCCAGAAACACAATTCCATATCAAAAACCATCTCAAACTCGAATAAGATCATTCTAAACACTTAAAGTAACTTACTTACAACTTACTCTACAACCGAACTAACTGTATAATTACATGAAGTCAATAAAGAAATAGATAAATACAAAAAGATTACACACAAGGGATTAATTAAAATGTTAATGAGATCCTGATTGCCAGTTTCAAGTAATTCAACTCTCATCAGGCGACCTTTGAACTCAGTAACGAACTATTCTCTGTAAGTTTATTCTATCTTTTATATACAGCAAACAATTGGAGAAGACTATACTTTCGTCTATTGTGCAAACAAGCAATTGTCTAGCAGGAGAAAATGTGTAGAAGTTCGTGTTCATCCCGTCAGATGTGCAACCAACATTTGAATAATTTTCTTACGTGTACATTATATGACTTATGCCAATTTTAAAGTGTTCTGCCCATGTCCTCTTCGTCACAACTTGGTTATATAAGGTTTTCCAATAGGGATGATATGATTTTGAAGTGACATTTCGGCTATTTGTAATATGTCATGATCCGTCATTTGTTTTTCATTGTATTCAGTAGTGTTTATAATTTCATCATGGAGAGATATACGCAAGAACAACGATTATACAAATTATTCAGTTTTATTATCAAAATAATCGTTCTCCAATTGCAACTTTTCGTGCGCTTTTGCCATTTTATGGTCGTAATAATCGTCCAAGTGTGCTATTCGTCGAATTGTTAAAAATTTTGAGGTTACATTTTCTTTACATAATTTTGCCAATAAGACACAGAACCGCTCGAAGTAACGCAAATATTGCTACCGTTCAGGCAAGTGTTACTGAAGACCGTAATTTGTAGATTCCAAGACGTTCTCAACAATTGAGACTGTCTCAAACCACAACCTGGCGGATTTTGAGAAAGGATTTGGGTTTGCATCCCTATAAAATTGTTCTCACTCAAAAACTGAAGCTATTGTACCACCATAAACGTCGTGAATTTGCTGATTTTGCCTTGGAATAACTTGAAAACGATAACGATTTTTTTAAGAAAATCATCTTCTCTGATGGGGCTCACTTTCATCTGGATGGTGTGGTAAATAAACAAAACTGTCGATTCTGGTGCGAAGAAAATCCACAAATTATTTATGAAAAACCATTACATTCACCTAAATTGACAGTTTGGTGTGGTTTTTGGTATGGTGGAATCATCGGTCCGTACTTCTTTCAAAATGAGGTTGGCAACACCATTACTGTCAATGGATAGCGATAGATTGATGATAACCAACTTTTTATGGCCGATATTGGAAGAAGTTGACCTTGACAACATCTGGTTACAACAAGACGGGGCTACGTGCCACACAGCAAATGCAACAATAGAATTATTGCGAGAAAAGTTTGGAGATTCGATTATTTCAAGAAATTATGATATTGAATGGCCTCTAAGATGTTGTGATTTAATACCATTAGACTATTTCTTGTGGCGTTATTTGAAGTCATTGGTCTATCGAAATAAACCAGACTCTCTTCAAGCTTTACAAGTCAATATTGACATACGACTAGATTTAGTGGAAAAAGTGCTCGAAAATTGGGTTCATCGAATTCGTTCCTGCAGAAGAAGTCGTGGAGGCCATTTGAATGACGTTTTATTTAGAACTTAATTGTATCGATTGTATTTCACAAAACTTTTGAATTTTCTTAACAATAAGTGTTTTTTTTTTAAAGAAATCATATCACTCTTATTGGAAAACCTTGTACATCTTCTATAAATTTTCTTATTTTGTACAATAGAGGGAAGTATAGTTTTTTTCAAGAAAGGATTAGTAAAAAATTATTATTACCATAATCTCCATCCATCTTTCCATCACCTTCGAATTCGAAAAGCAGTATCTTTCCTTTCGCCTTGTAATTGCCTTTGGAGGTCAATTTCGGAAAATGAATCTCGTGTTGAAGTATTAGATTCGTAAAATCCGCTTTGGTGTATGCAACTTCGAAATTCTCACCACCAAAAAAGGTAACATTAATCAAGTCGGCGACGAAATTCACATTGTTCGTATTGGACTGGTCTAAATGTATGTTCTCGACGTAGAAGTTCGAAGTCGGTGGCACGTCGAATTCGGGTATCCCTTTCGCCAGGTACGGTTTCAGTTCATTGATAGTTTTTATCCAGCATTTGTCTAATTCTGGATCAAATCTCTTGCATATGCTCACATATGATGCTGAAACAATAAAGAATCTTTGAACAAGTTAAATTTAATTACATCATAATATAGAAAAACATTGTTTTTTGCTTCTAGAAGTATTGTCATCAACATAATATCTAATTCTTTTATAACAGGATGCAGCAATTTTTTTAGATTGGCAAACTTTGGATTTATAAAGCTTGCAAAAATATACGTAAAATAGTTGTCGCTATTAATGCTATATTATTGTGTGTGCAGCTAAGTTAACTTAAGATTTTATTACCCGCTACTTTTTGTGAACCCAAAATGACCAATGCAAATAAAGATATTTTGCCAATTTTGTCATAACTGGAAATTAGGCGGAAACTCCGTTGATGTCGCTCGGTCAAGATGTTATCTCAGATTGACTGCGTGAGACTGATATACAAAATTCAGGAATGGTCAAACAGATTTTCGAGAGGAGCAACGTCCCGAAGACCTTCCATCGTTGACCAAGAGACTGTTCAATAAAGAATTAAGACCACTCCGGTTTTTAGTACGTGACAATTGTCACACGAGCTTGGTCTTTCATAATAGATTGTGAGTCGCCATCTTCACAAACTAAAAAAAGTAAATAGACGATGCAGAGGAGTGCCTCGTGAATTGACTAAAGAACAGGCAAAGTTACAAATGCAAATTTGTCAACTTCTTGCTAATCCACAGGAAGTGAATTACGAAGAGTCAAATGAATCAATACTATAAAGAACCAGATCTAAATTTCTGAGATTCAGATTAGTATTGTACTGTTTCAGGTTCAAAGCGCTCATAAGTTTCTACTAAACTAAGCTTTTTCTATCAGTAAAGTTAGACTTATCTTCGAATTTCGTAGTAATGGGTGTTTTTTAAGTTGCATGAGAACTATCGATATCGATAACTATGGTTTGATAGCTGATAATGTCAAACTGTGTTGACATTTCTATTCAGTAAGGTTTAGGAAGTCATCATGAATCATTTAACGTCAGAACAATGCTTCCAAATTGTGGAAATTTAATTTTAAAACAATTAAGTCTGTTTGCGAAGTTCATAGAGCACTTCGTCCATTTTACGGTCAACATAATCGGCCTAGTGAGCAAGCAATTCGTGCAGTTATTGATCGTTTTCGCACTAATTCTACTCTTCTCAATTCAAAACCATCAACAAGACAAAGAAATGTGCGTACCGAAGAGAATATTGCTGCTGTAGCGCAAAGTATTGAAGAGGACGCCGAAATGTCCATTCGTCGTCGTTCTCAACTTGTTGGCCCTTGTCCTGTACGTGGTAAATTTTTTCGTAAGGATCTTGGCTTACGTGTCTATAAAATACAGCTCGTGCAAGAATTGAAGCCAAACGACCACCGTTTGCGTCGCATTTTTTGCTGATTGGGCTCATTTGAAACTGGCCGAAGATGAGCATTTTCATCAAAGAATTGTGTTTAATGATGAAGCTCATTTCTAGTCCATAAGCAAAGTTGTCGTATTTGGAGCGTAGACAATCCTCAAGCCGTTAACGAGTCGCCATTACATCCACTAAAATTGACTGTTTGCTGCGGTTTACACGTTGGCGGCATCATCGGTCCTTATTTCTTTCGAAATGAGGAAAGAGCTGCCGTTACGGTGAATGGCGAGCGCTATTGAGCCATGCTGATTGAATTTTTCTTTCCAAAAATGAATCAGCTAAACATCGACGACATTTGGTTCCAACATGACGGCACAACTTGTCATACAGCGCGTTTAACAACCGATTTATTGCAAAATCAATTTGGCGACAACTTTTTTCCCAGAAGTGGTCCTGTTCACTGGCCCCCTCGTTCGTGCGATTTAACGCCTCTGGATTACTTTTTATGGCGCTATGTTAAGTCATTGGTTTATGCCGACAAACCAGCAACTCTTGAAGCATTGGAAGCCAATATTCAAGCCACCATTGACGCCATACGGCCAGATTTATTGGAAAAGGTAGTCAAAAATTAGACTGATCAAATGGACCCTGTAACTCGTAGCCTCGGCGGACATATGCCGGAAATCATATTTAAAAAGTAAATGCCATGAAATTATCTACCAGATTATAATAAAAAAAATTACATTCCAACAATATTTCTGTCTCGTATTATCATTTTAAGTTCTCAAGCTCTTAAAAAAATACCCGATATGTAAAGCAGTACTTCTAAATAAGCAGAATACAAACACTACTTTTCACACATTTGGAAGTTCACATTTCGACGTGTTTCTTCAAGTTTTTGTTTCTGGACGATTAAGTGAAAAGAGTTGATGAACTTTGACATCAAAATCGTTTTGAAGACGTTAGAGCGCCAGGATTTATTAATGTAATATGATGAAGCAAAAGTCTTTGTGTTTTTTGTGAACAGAATTTAATTTAACGGTACAAAGAACACAAAAATAATTAATATTCAAAATACAATCCGTTAACATCGACGAATTTTTGCAAATATACAAAAATCAAGATTAATCCAAAAGAGTTTGATAAATTGGTAAAAATAGTAGGTGCTATTAAATTTTCTTACTATAAATCATATTTAAAATAAATAGAAAAGTGTTTCCTAAAACTTAAAACAATTGGGACAACTAAAATAAACCTTTATAGGCTCACGTTTTTTGCCGAAGTTCTTACTGTTTAGTACTGATTTTACACAATATCTATGGTAAACTAAAATAAATTGAAGATGTACAATGTCTGATAATATGTGCGAGATTATGCTTCGATTAAAATTTCGGTATTTTTTTTGCTGACTTCAACTAGATATAGACACAAAACAAATTCCGATGCAACTCGGTTTATATGCAAAGTATATGGAAATTAGCGACTGCAATTTATTTTCCTTTTCTCTTTTTCCTATATCTAATCCTAATGATATAGAAAATTCACCTTTGAAACAGACAAACATTTACAAACACAATATGAAAGTGCAACAAAGATAATACGTAGCCTTTTTACCAGTTAGAATAATCGAAATACATACGTTTCAGTAACTAATATCTACGTTGACATATAAGAAATATTCCGAGTACATTAAATGTTAAGAAAACAATACTCACGTAATTTTCTCTCTGGCGAGACACTGGCCACGATTAAGAACACACATAGAGACACTATCAAACCGTGCATGGTGAAAAGTTATTAACGAATATTAAACGTTTTGCTACAGTGTGCCACTTTATATAAATACTACGTCCTTCGGAGGCTGAGCAACAACACTAACAAAAGTCGGGGCTCGCGTAATGGAAAAAGTGAACAAATTTCGTAAATAAAAGTTTAATTTTACACATTATAATGACCCTATTTGGAATGCCTAAGTTTTTAAAGTAATAATAAACAGTATTATTTTGTAAGAGAAATATTTTCTATTAAGACGTTGGACAATAACTCACATGTTAAGACGAAATGATTTAGATTCATATGTAATTCGAAAACAGTATCTTTCGATAATAAAAGCTTCCCTTCAAAGTTATGCGCTTAAGTACTTTATATTGTATTTGTTTTAAGCTGAATAAATACAAAGTGTCTCACGATGGCCACCCATTAGAACATTTCAGAGACTACTTCGATTTAAAATGTGAAAATCCGAGCAATAGTGTTTTCGGACATGTCCTCCTAAAGTAAAATAATGACACTCATGTAACAGTTCCGGTTATAAGGGAAATTGGCATCGTCTTCCTCAATTTAAATAAAACACCTTGTATAAATTATAGGGGGACTTTTATAAGGTAAATTTGATGGAAGCTGCGGTTCATTAACTTGATGTGGTTGATTAACTTCCACAATCATTTTCATATTCTGCATACGTATTTCGACAACTAAGCTGTCATCATCAGCAGATAATTAAACAGTGTCGCACCTGAAAACAACGGCAAAATCCGCACGAAACAAATTCCGTACATGACCTGTATCGTCGAAAGCTAACACGCGCACTGTCTTTCGACGCCAAACTGCACAATCAGTGTGCGTTTTGACTTGCAACAGTACAGGTCATGTACAGAATTTGTTTCGTGCGGATTTGGCCGTGGTTTCCAGGTGCGACACTGTTAATTATCTGCTGATGATGACAACTTAATTGTCAAAATATAATATGTATAGGTACGGAATACGACAATTATTGTAGAAAGGGTTTATTATTAAGTGAACAAGGACTTTCATAAAGTTCTATTCTGAAAATTAGCAATTTTCGAAATATTTAATTATATTAAATTAAATATTTAAAAAAGTAAACTTGTACTTACTAGTTCGAAGTCGGAGGGAAGCTAGAATACGTACTTTCAATATTCAAATAGAATATTTTGGTAAAAATACTTTTAAAATCATCATTTTGTTGGCAGATAAGTAAGAAATCTGACATTCTTTTAAATTAAATATTTAAAAAAAAACTCGTGATTACTAATTTGAGGTCAAAGATTTCAAAAATAATTACAATTTCTTAGTTTAAAATAAAGTCCACTAAAAGCGATTCTATTATTAATTTTGAATCGATAACTATAATACAGAAGTGTTGTATTGTCATTAGATAAGGCATACGAATTGCCTAAAAGAAGTGTAGATTTGGCAACATGGTATAAAACCATCAATAAATCAGTAGAAATGATATAACAAAATACGAGTTTTAATTAAAACTAATGAAAATAACAATAATAATGATATAAATGCTGAAACTAGTAGTCATTAGTTCGAAGAACCTTTGCGAAATTGAATTTAAAATACCTTGGAAAATGTCTGGTATAATTAATTTTATTGTGTCGTCAATTCTATTTATTACTTCCTGTTCATTGACTGGAGACATTGCATAAACTTTTTACTTCAAAATGCCCCAAACAAAGGAGTTAAGGGGATTCATATGTGGTAACCTTGCAGGCCATGATATTGGTCCATTTCGCTCGATCCACTTATCTTGAAAACGTTCATTCAACCATTCTCTCGTAATTCGTGCAATATATGTTGGCTCTGACATTTAATGGAATATTATCCAATACTTCCTCCAACACATTTACGTATTCATTTGTAATTAGTTTATTCGGAAGAAATGTTGTTCCCACAGTTTGAAGGTTTAAGATACCCAACCAAACATTCACAGAAATCTTTCTTTGATGTCCAAATTTTCGAATAGCTCCGGGATTTTTATCTGCCCAAAAATGGATATTCTGACTGGCGAAGACACCATCTTTTGTAAAGATGCATTCGTCACTCCATAAAGTAAGTGATAAAATGCTTAGTTCTCTTTGAATTCTGTTTAAAATTGTGTTAAGAAATATCATTTTTTGCAAATTGTCGTTTTCGTATAATGATTATATTATTATAACATGAAACGGTCTTAAAAGACTTTCCCTAAGCATCCTGACGAGCAATATCTACAATTCCGTCTTCAACTTGGATCGTACGACGATGTCTTGGTCTAGCTACATCACGTTGACTGATAACAAATGTGCCTATTTCACCTCTCATATCCAATCTTCCAAATATATTGGTAGATGGGTGCTGCCAGTGTGGATTCCGTATTACATATTGGTCTTTAGTTAAGCGTGCATTTCCATTGCGAAACCCAACTACCAAATACCATATATCATCATATTCGTTGGAAGTGTGCATTAGAAATTGCTTGAGATGTCACAAAAATGAGGTAAGTTATAAAAGTGAAAATAATAAACATTACCAGGTGTACCGAAAAGTCATTACCGGTTTTTTCGTAATAAGACTACATAACTTTCAATAAAATGGAAAAATTTATTTATTCAAAGTATTAACCATTTGATTCTACACATCTTGCCCATCTTTCAAGCAATTTATCGATGCCATCCCAAAAAAACTTTTTGTCCTTTGAGGAAAACCATTCATCGAACAATTTTCTAACTTTTTCGAAATTGGCGAAATACTGCTCTGCAAGCGCGTGCCCCATTTATGCGAAAAGGTGAATGTCGGGCGGGGCAATGTCTGGAGAGCACGGCGGATGCAATATTATGTCACATCCAAGTGCTTTCAACGTTTCCTTGACCGGTTTTCCTGTATGAGACAGCGCGTTGTCGTGCTGTAAAATCATTTTACCATGTCTTCGGGCCCATTCTGGACGTTTTCTATCAATGCATGGTTTAAATTGATAATTCGTTGTCGGTAGTGATCAGTATTAATTGTGTCACCAGGTTTCAACAGTTCGTAATACACCACGCCACCAAGCACAGAACATTGTCTTGCGACCAAAACGATTTGGCCATGAAGTCGATGGGCTGGCTTCACCAGGTGATTTTTTGTGCTTAGGATTTTTGAAATAAGTTCATTTTTCATCGCCCGTCATTATTCCATACAGAAATGATTTCCGATCATATCTTTGAAGCAGCATTTAGCAGATGATTTTTCGATTTTCCATTTGCTTGTCATTCAATTGATGTGGCACCCCATTCTACCTTTTGAATTTTTCTTATTGTTGGTGATCAGTCGCTAATCATTTGTTGGGCCACATTTAACGCTTCTATCACACGTTTTTGAATTTACGTTGGGTCTTCATTCAATGACCTACCAGAACGTTCTTTGTTTTACACATCGAAATCATCACTTTTGAATTGTGGAAACTACGTCTCACACGTTTTTATGGCTGGAGCATGCTCACCGTAAGTTTCTAGCGGCAAACGATGACTTTCAGCGACTTTTTTTTTGATTAAATAAGAAAAGTAATGCGTGCCGCAAATGCAACTTTTTCAGGCACGAAACTCGACATTTTCAATGAGATATAATTCTATGTCAGTTACTTTGGCAAAATATAACATGTACGGCTTTGAAGCTCAATGTCAGTAGAATAAAATGACTTATGTGTCAAATCATAACATTGCATACTCAAACCTAGCGACATCTGTAACACCGGTAATGAGTTTCCGGTCATCTGGTAAACTGGCAGTCAAAATTTGTCAAATAATTGTTTTTAAATTACAGACATTATTCTGGGTCAAGGTTACCATATTGTCTTTAATGCGAAAAAAGCAATTAAAGAAATGTTTAATAAAGCAAAATACTGGCATAAAACAATTAATTACACCAATGTAAAGTTGCATAATTTTATTTGGCAGTAAAAAACATGGTTTTTAAAGAAAATTTTAAAAAATTCGATACATATTTTGTCAAACATTTTCAGCATTGATAGTCTCGTGTCCACTTGACAATATAATATTTTTGTACTAGGATTGTCTACTCAGAATTAATTATAGAAAGATCTTACCTGATCATTATCTGTATATATCTGACCTGTATATGTATATACACTATATTTATATAGATGCCAAATTAATTTATATATAAAAACATAAATTAACTGCTAAATGAAAATAGAAAAAATATTTGGTATGATAAAAGAGAAACTGATTAAGTCAGCTGATGGCATATGTAATAGACTTTTAAAAGAAGAATTACGAATATTTGGTACTCCTAGTTATACGTGAAAGAAATAGAAATATGTATTCGATGAAATTTACATATGGAGAAAAGTAAAAAGCAGAGCATAGAGCATCGTCTAGTGGATAATATTGTGCGAGAAAGTTTTAAATGAAGAATGAAGACATTTTATTATAAAAAAAACACAAATACAATATACATTACAAAGTCAATCTGGCGTATAAATTTCTGCGATCGTTGTTCATAGTTCCTTCACCTTGGTTTTCATATTGGAACCGCGTTCTCTATACTTCCACTGCCGACGTTTCGTCTTCACTGGCATGGGACATCCTTAATGCTTAATTGCTGCTACCGCTTGGTTGTTGCACTGAAATTGAAATTGTTTCAATTTTATTGCAACAACAAATATAACTTTAAGATAAACTAAGAACAATTAGTAAATAATTGTAATTTACTATAAAACTAACAAATTTGCAACGTTTGAGAATGTAGTAAACATACTACGAAACGTAGTGTAAGTAGTAACGCAGTTTTTTTATTTATTATTCTTGAAATGAAAAATTAAGATATAAGTCAGTCTGAAACGTCCGAAAGAGTAAATCAGGAATTAGAAATTAAACGATTTTAAAAAGGAAGAAAGTAAATTAATAATAAACTAAACTAAATAATAAACTAAAAACAAAAGATTTCTAAATCTTTTTCAAAAATAAACTTTGTTATTTATTCACTAAGATTGATATATAACCCCTTTCCACATTAACTTTTGTAATTCTGTATACGCATTTGGTTCTCAACGGTACAGATCGCGTACGGAGTTTTCGTACGGGTATTTTTCGCCGTGATTTACCAGGTGCGACACTTTGCAATTATCTGCTGATGATGACAACTTGGTTGTCGAAATGCGTATACAGAATTAAGAAAGTTAATGAGGAAAGGGTTCATATATCAACCTTAGTGATTAAGTTAATCAACCACAGGCTCCATCAAATTCAACGTTACTTATACAAAAGAATATCTTGATTTATATTTTAGTCCAGATGTATAGGAATAAATTTGAAAATCGTTTTTGTTCTCTTCACTTTAGTAGTGTTTGCCATTTTCGAAAGGGGAAATGTACAGGTCTGCTTTGGAAGGTAGTATTTATGTTCGTTCGTCCTTAGGAAAGAATTACTTTCTTCAATGAATTATCTACTTATTAGATACTGTGCACAATCTCTGAAGTCATAGAGACTAACAAAATAATAAAATCGACACAGCTTCTGCTATATTAACATTCTGTATATGTACATATAGTATGGTCTAAAGACACTAAAGCCTGCTAGATGTTAATTATAAACAGGTTTAAAGATTTAATTGTGAGATTACTATTAGAAAGTAATCACGCATATCTATGCATGCAAACCCATATTTCATTATTAAATAATTATGCAATTTTAGTACCAAGTATGAGCTTTATTTGTTTTACGTTACCATACATATTTTTAACAATTACTTACGTAAGCGTGTGTGTGACACTATACGTTTCAACATTGTTATTCAATCAATTACTGTTATTACAAAATCTACTATTAAAATTAATCTACTGGAAAAAATACATCAATTGGATACAAGGTAATTTTATGGAGCCTGTGGTTGATTAACTTAATCACTCAAGGTTGATATATAACCCCTTTCCACATTAATTTTCGTATTCTTTATACGTATTTCGACAACTAAGTTCTCATCATCAGCTGATAATTAAACAGTATCGCACCTGTCGCACCATGTGTACACGATCTGTACACATGGATTTTTGCCGTTGTTTCCAGGTGCGACACTGTTTAATTATCTGTAGATGATGACAACCTAGTTGTCGAAATACGTATACGGAGTTCGAAAATTAATGTGGAAAGATGTTATACATCAACCTTAAGTGATTAAATTGGATATAAGTTGAAAACTCGTTGTGTGTACTGATAATACAGAGTATCTATTATTTTTTCTATCAGGGATTTTATTCCTTCGAAAATAACGTCCATATTTTGGTTAATGACTCGATTAAAATTTTTCATCATCTCTGGATTTCCTTTGAACAGATCGTGAATATATGAAGACAGTTTACTTTATCCAAATGGACTTCATTACTAGCAAACTTCAAATGTTTCGCCCCATTTAGTACTTATTCATGTTTTTATTGCGAGGGATAATAGAAAATTTAATTTGGGAAGTAATTTCGAAGCGAGTGTGTTTGTACAAAGGGTACTAGAATAGTTTTGCAATACAGCTTTGTTTATTTAATTTCTTCAAAGTAATTTCCTCTACACTCAATACACCTCCCCATCTTCCAAAATCAATCTTTAAACTAGTTCGGCCAAGTTTCACTAGGGAGTAAAGCACACTCGCTGTCCCAAGTCCGCAGAAGGTTCTCGTCACTGGAAAACCGGCTCCCTTTTAGCTTCATTTTCACATGCGGGAACAGTGCAAAGTCGCAGGGAGCAAGATCTGGACTGTAGGGAGGGTGCTCGAGAAGTATCAATCCTGTCGTGATCAAATATTCGGTGCAGGCTTTGGCACGGTGATCTGGAGCATTATCGTGATGAAGGAACCAGGTGTCCATTCGTGACTTTGGCCGTAGGTTCCTCATAGATCCAATGACTTTAGGCAGACACTTTTCAGTATACCACTTAGCTGTGACTATCTTCTGTGTGTCAAAAACGACGCGTTACACAATTCCACCCGATTTGAAAAACAGCTATCATTTTCTTCTGTACAGATCGGGATTTTCTGATAACTACGGGTATGTTCTCATCATCAAGGTCCCAAACTTTGTTTTGAGCTTTGGTCGGCACATCGTAATAGTACAGTCTAGTCTCGTCACCTGTCACGATGTTGTTCACATACCGAGATTGTCCCTTATTAAACTTTATTAACATCTCCCGGCACCAAGTCACACATCGGGTCATCTGCTCTTCAGTTAGTCGATGCGGCAACAAAGTTTCTTCATGTGCAAGCATTTTCCTTGCAGTAGAAACGTTTTCCTCCGTAACTGACATGTCTCAACATGCAGCAACAAGCAGCTTCCTACGATTCATTGTTGTGTCATATTGCAAAACTTTCCTAGTACCCTCGTATGTGTTAAACACAGGAATGAATTGTTTTCAATACAATCAAAAAAACAATTTCTCGGGTTAAAACCCAAAAAGGCTTTCTGAGATTTCGACAGCAAAAGATTAAAGGTCGTTCCAAAAAAAGTTAGGACATAATAATTGGCTGTCATTGCTTTCTTCGAAATTTAGATTTTTTCATAGTTTTATTTTTTTTTCAACGTAATCTCTTTTAGCTTCAACGCACTGTCCTGCAACAATTTTATTCCATCGGAAAAGAATGTTTTCTGTTGGTCTTCAAAAGAAGTGGTTTTCCAAATTTCCAAATTTCCAAATAAAAATAAGTCTGACAAGTTCTATTATACGAGGGTCGTCCGGAAACTGATACCCGTTTGCGCATGCACGCCATTTTTATGGCGACAAGATATCTGACTAAATAGTTAAGTCAGTCTTCTACTCACTGTGTACAAGTTCGTATCTCATTCCGGCAGTCGGTGTTGTTTAGGTGAACAATCGAAATGTCAAAAAAAGAATCGAACGCGCCACCATTTGCGAAGCGGTGATTGTATTTCCTTCTGAACACTAAAAATGCGCAGTCAATTGAAATTTTTATTCAAATCAAAGACGTATACGTTTATGTGGATATGTCATCTATACTTCGTTGGTGTCGAAGTTTTTATGCTGCAAAAGAGAATTACCATGATGAAGAACAAAGTGGCCGTCTGTTCATAATTACAAACGGCCGAACTGTCGACGAACTGATCAAGCAAGATCAGCATTTGACTTTAGATGACGTTAGTGAGAATTTTCCAAACGTATCTCGAACTATTATCCACGAGGTTCAGACAATCCGTGGAAAAATTTCTATATCTAGCTAGGAAATTCTACAAATTTTAAAACGCAGTTTTCTTTCAGCCCAAATACTTATCACAGAATACAGAAACAGACGAACTACGAACCAGTCATTGTCAAATTTAATCCGCAAATTTAGAAATGGAAATACCTGCTATATAAGGAAAGTATTAATTCGCGGAAAATGTAATTAAGCCAATTATATTCAAACGAAGAATCGATTACGAATTATTAAAAGGAATTTTCGATCACGAATTTCGTTTTTGTAACGTAATTACATATGCTAATGTTATATAACTTAATCAATGTACCAGCATCAGCTAATCGTCTTACCACTTATTAAATCGAAACGAAAGTTAATATAAATTAATATTTTACGTCAAGATACATCAATACGTAAGAAATAAAGAGGTACTACCTAATTACATACACTATTTATTATAAATAATTGATTGTTGAGGTCGTTATTCTGTGAAATTCCATTAAACCAAGGAATAAATAAAATCGCCAAAATTTCACACTTTATTATATAACATATACTCAATGACATTAGAAGTGTTACACCTAGAAGGAATAGTTTCCTGGACGTGATTTTTTGGTAATGTGATAAGCTTAAGTCAAGAATGAAACGATCCGATTTCCAAGAAATTTTATTAACATTAATTTGAAAAAAAATCAATAATGTGTTTGGCGACCCCGTAGTTGTAGACACTCCTGTACACGTCTAGGCATCGACAAAATAAGATGGTCGATGTCTGCTTGTGGCACCTCGTTCCAAGCAACTTGAACTTGGTGGATTAACTGTGCCAGAGTTTGTGGAGGATGGTTCAAATTGGTCAGTCTTCTCCCCATTATGTCCCACACATGTTCGATGGGATTTAAATCCGGTGAACGGGGTGGCCACGGCAAAACATTAACGCCAGCTTCTCGTAGAAAGTCCATAGTACGACGAGCAATATGTGGACGCGCGTTGTCTTGCTGAAAAAGGACGTGTGGACGGCCATCTAGATAAGGCAATAAAGTGGCTTGTAGGACGTCATCAACATAACGCGCAGCTGTCATACTGACCCGAATAAACAGAAGAGGTGATCGGCTTCCATATGCAATAGCCCCCCAAACCATTACTCCAAAAGTCCTGTGCACATGCCTCTCAACAGCAAATCCAATATCACATCGTCGTCAACGTTTGGACTGGTGCAGAGAACGGCAGCATTGGAAAGCAGAATGGCATAATGTCGTATTCAGCGACGAATCGCGATTCTGCCTAGGCATGCATGATGGCCGTCAGAGGGTAAGACGCCGTCGTGGAGAGCCACGTGATATTGGATTTGCTGTTGAGAGGCATGTGCACAGGACTGTTGGAGTAATGGTTTGGGGGGCTATTGCATATGGAAGCCGATCACCTCTTCTGTTTATTCGGGGCAGTATGACAGCTGCGCGTTATGTTGATGACGTCCTACAAACCACTTTATTGCCTTATCTAGATGGCCGTCCACACGTCCTTTTTCAGCAAGACAACGCGCGTCCACATATTGCTCGTCGTACTATGGACTTTCTACGAGAAGCTGGCGTTAATGTTTTGCCGTGGCCACCCCGTTCACCGGATTTAAATCCCATCGAACATGTGTGGGGCATAATGGGGAGAAGACTGACCAATTTGCACCATCCTCCACAAACTCTGGCACAGTTAATCCACCAAGTTCAAGTTGCTTGGAACGAGGTGCCACAAGCAGACATCGACCATCTTATTTTGTCGATGCCTAGACGTGTACAGGAGTGTCTACAGCTACGGGGTCGTCAAACACATTATTGATTTTTTTTCAAATTAATGTTAATAAAATTTCTTGGAAATCTGATCGTTTCATTCTTGACTTAAGCTTATCACATTACCAAAAAATCACGTCCAGGAAACTATTCCTTCTAGGTGTAACACTTCTAATGTCATTGAGTATATTTACTGCGACTAGTTTTGTCTGTTAGGACCTGTATTGTACATGCTCGACAATGTCCTAAGAGACAAAATTTGTCGTAGTAAATATATAATACATAGGTTGCTTTAAAAATTTTGCGAATGATATATAAAAAACAAAGTGTTTTTCAAAATATTCCTTTATGATCTCTGCACTTCTACATTCGATGTAACCAGTTCTCAGAACATTGGGTCCACTCTTCTTCAGTCACCTCAGATACGAAGTTTTCGTAGGCTTCCACAGTCGCTTTCGGGGTATTAAATTTCAATCTACACATTATGTCTTTTATGTATGAGAATAAAATGAAGTCGCAAGGTGCCAGGTCGAGACTATAAGACAGGTGAGTCATCAATTTCGTTCGCGAAGCGACTAAAAACTCCGATGTTTGAGATGCGTTGTGTGATATTTTTTGCAGTGAGTGCAGTGATAGATTATATCCCACGATGCTCGTCTTTGAGCCAAACACGTCCACGTGTACCACCGTTCAATAGTCGCCAAGAATAGTGCTTCATCGCCAAACAATCGCTTAACTTTTTGCGAAAAAGTTGGAGCTTGGCAATTCGTATAGTGCGTATTGTTCGGGAATAGCAAAGAACATTTGTTCTGATCCTAATCAGTTCTGGGAATACATTGGCGGTAGGTGTGGTACATCTAGGATTCCTGGCCGTCCGTCTATTCGCAATGTTGAAATTACTAATCTCCGGGACATTGTTGAAGCATTCGCTGTGGTGTTACTGGTGTTTTTCGACGGGCAACTTCTCATCCAAACACTGGATCCGATAACCTGTGTTTTAATACATTATACATGACTCCATTCAAGACTTATTATTATTATTATTTCAAGGCTGATTTGACGTCGGGTCACGATGGACTTCCAAGTTCCTTCATTAGAGATTTTTGTCTCACTTTTGTGCCAACCACTTGCTATCATCTACAATTTGATCATGGAGACTTCGATTTTTCCCGATTTTTGGAGAATCTCTAGAATCGTCCCTGTTTTCAAAAAAGGTGATAGATGTTCTGTGGATAACTATCGACCAATTAGTATTTTGTCACTTCTACATTCGATGGAATCAGTTCTCAAAATATTGGGTCCACTGTTCCTCAGTCACTTCAGATACAAAGTTTTCGTAGGCTTCCACAGTCGCTTTCTCGGTATTAAATTTCAATCCACGCATTTGGCTTCTATGCGTGAGAATAAAATGAAGTCACAAGGTACCCGATGTCTGAGATGCGTTGTGTGATGTTTTCTGCAGTGAGTTCACTGGCAGATTATACCTCACGATGCTCGCCTTTGAACGAAACACGTCCACACTAAAACTCGTGTACTACAGTTTAACAGTCTCCAAAGCCTCTTTAAAGTCATAGAGTTTTTAAAGCCATAGAAAATCGTGGCTCGAAAATTTTGACGCGTTAATTCCATTTTTCACAAAACTTACTATATTTAAAAAATTACGAAAAAAGTGACAACAGTATATGCTAGCAATCTGTAAATGCTATTCGGGCTAAAAAATCTCGACAAAAAAATTTCCGACAGCGTCGCCTTATGGGAAGCAGCTGAACCGCAAAACTTTTAAAGCAACCCACATATAATATAGTGTGAAAGTTACATGAAATATTTTATTTGTTCCCCACCGTTTCATTTATTCTTCATTATTTATTTCATTTATAATCGCACCTATCTAGCGTTTCCGGCGAGGTTGAACATTACTGCGTATCTAGAGGTTTGTTAAAGATTACTTATTAATGTATTAATATTAATTGCAATAAAAGGTAGCACTTAGTGCCGTCTGGCATTTTTATTACCGTAGGAAGGGAAGTATTTTGTACATATGTATGCAGTTATGAATACGTTCAACAATAGGTTAATTTAAGTAAAATTTCCTGACGATCATATGATACGATGCAAAGAACGCAAGCTTAGCATATTGTTTCATGTACAATATACGAGGGTAGTTTGACAAGTAGTGAGAATGGAAAAGAAAAACAAATTTTTTAAATACAAAATAATTTTTATTTTTCGATATATTCTCCTAAAAGAGCAATACATTTATTCCAACGGTGCTCCAATGCCCTTATGCCATCTCTAAAATGCGATTCCGGAAGGCTTGCAAAATACTCATTTACGAAGATGATAAGCTCGTCGTTAGACGAAAATTTCTTTCCACCTAGTGCCGTTTTCAATTTTGGAAAAAGGTGGAAGTCGGAAGGGGCTAGATCCGGCGAATAAGGCGCATGCGATACTAATTGGAAATGCAACTCGTGGATTTTGGACATCGCAACTGTGTTGGTATGTGAGGGAACGATGTCTTGGTGAAACAGAATCTTTTTCTTTGCCATTCCTGGCCGTTTAGCACGAATCTCAACATTTAATTTTTGTAGAAGTTCTACGTAATATTGTCCGTTTATTGTGGCACTTTTCTGAAGGTAATCAATGAGCAAAATGCCCTTTGAATCCCAAAAAATTGATGCCATCACCTTGCTTGCCGATAAAGTGGTTTTCGCTTCCTTTGGAGCTACAGAACCACGTTCTAACCATTGTTTCGGCTGTTGTTTAGTTTCGGATGTACTATAGTGTATCCAAGTTTCATCGCAAGTAACATATCGCCTACAAAAATCAACCACATTCCGCTTATAAAGGCCCAAACACTCATTGGAAATGCGCAAACGAGTGAACTTTTGATCAGTCGTAAGCAATCGCGGCATCCATCTCGCCGAAAGCTTGGAAAGGCCCAATTCTTTCGTTAAAATGTGGTGTACGCATTCTGTTGAAATGTTTACCATGTTTGCTATCTGTCTCACTTTGAGTCGTCGATCTTGCGCAATAATATTACGGATTTTTATAAACATTTCCTTAGAAGTCACGATTTTGGGTGCTCCGGAGCGCGCTTCGTCACCACAGCTTGTTCTACCACGTTTAAATTCATTTACCCATCTACTTATTCTGGCGGATGATGGAACAGATTCACCTAATGTTTCCCGTAACTCATCTTTTATTTCGGTAGCTTTCATACCCTTAATTACGAAGTATTTAATCACCGCACGACACTCTGCTTTTTCCATTTTAACAAAATGACGTGTTGCTTCCTTTTCAATCAGCTGTCAAAAATAAACTAATCAACCGATTTATCTAAATATCGGAATGTAAACATATAAATAGGCAACATAAATTACAGTGATTTCTTTTACCAATTAGAGCGCCACCTATGTGTCGTTCTCACTACTTGTCAAACTATCCTCATAAGTATAAAAGGGTAACGTGAAGCATTCTAAATTATACCTATAGGTTGAAGTTTCACGTACAGCTTGTGTAAGCTGCAGAAAAAATATTTTTTAAGATAAGATCTGGTGACAATTATAGCTGACATATTACTTCCGACATTTTAATTTATTTTGCTTTATTTAATTTTTATTCATACAATCACATTGCCTCGTTTTCAATTCATGTCTTACTACTTTATTTGTACGTACATGCTTTGATTACGTTGAAAAACCGCGACTTAATTTTTTCTTTTTCCAAAGTATTTTTTATTATTTTTTAATTGTCTGTAACACCTTGAACGTCCTTTGCTTATTGTGTATTACAATTTATACACAGTCTTTATTGTTTTGTTTATTTCCACATGTTGAACTCAACCGAAGTAAAAAATCTTATTTTCGACTTTATTTCAATTTATTTTATTTTTGAGCAGCAAATAAATTATATGATAATTAATTTAAAATTAGTTCTCTAGTAAAAAATGATATTCAAGGTGTGGAAATTACCCGTATTTATAGCTAATTCACTCGATTAGAGAATGTTTTAAATAAATATTATTTGGAATCAAGTACCCTAAAATTACTAAACTAAACTAAAAATTACTGTAAAATAAAATTATTTTAAAATATACAGAATGTTTTACTTTGCCTATACGTTATGTAACCCTTTTATATTTAAACGAAGCGTAATATATATTATTTCATTTCTTGATTCGCCGTAAGATAATAAAGCAAGTTCATTTTACAAACTCCATGTTGAAATTAGTTTTCGAAATATTCCACTTTTAAGTGAAAACAGTTCATTAACATAGTTCTCTTTGAAAATTAATATCATCTTTATTAACTATACAGGGTATTTCAAAAAGAATATACGTATTTCGAACGCATATATTTATTAAACTTTAAGACATACGAATATGAAACTTTACACACATATTTACGAACCTCTCAAGTTCAGATTACAGGTGTTCGATATGTCCTCCATCAGCGACACGAACAGTATCACATCGATACCCAAACGCCTCCCATACTCGGGCAAGCATGTCCTTCGTCACTGATGTTAGGGCAGTACGGATCCGGTTCTTCAACAATGTGGAAATGGTGGTACATAAACGTTTATCGAAACCCCACAGAAAGAAATGACAGGGTGTCAAATCCGGTGGCCGTGGAGCCCAGCTGAGACATGCCGCCCGCTCTTTGGTGACCAATTCATCGGTTCGGTAGAGTTTCATTCAGATATTCACGCACTTGACCGACAACAAGACGGGGTACCCCGTCTTGTTGAAAAATGAAGTTGTCTTCGTGCAGCCTCGGAGAGATACTGCTGACCATTAACCGTGTTTCCATCAAAGGAGAATGTGCCGTAAACAGATGAGCGGTATATCGCACAAAACACATTGATTTTAAGCGAATCTCGTACATGTTCAATGGCTGCATGTGGGTTCTGTAGACCCCAAATTCGAACATTGTGTTTGTTTACCAGACTACTAACATGGAAAGCCGCTTCATCACTGAACACGATGCGTTGTGCTAAAGTGTTATCACTGTCAATAGCATCATGAATCTCGTTACAAAATACCACACGTTTCCGTTTGCCATCAGGACGCAGAGCTTGCAACAACTGTAACTTGTACGGCTTCATAACCAACCGACGTCTCATAACACGCCAAATTGTTGTTGTATGCAGTTGTAACCCCCTACTGGTACGACGAGTTGATTTTGAAGGATTACGTTGGAAAGCAGTTTGAATTCGTGCAACATTTTCTTCAGAAACACGAGGGCGACCAGGACTCTTTCCTTTACATACACATCCTGTATCTACAAACTATCGATATCATCTGCGAATGTTCCATCCATTCGGAGGATCAATTTGGTAGCCCAACCTGAAACGTCTTTGCACTGTAATCACGGAATTGCCCTTCGCAAACTCGAGAACACAAAATGATTTCTACTGCGGAGTAGCCATTTTAAACATATGACGGTTACCAAGAAAAACAGAAAACTACTGACATCTAGCGGCTATTAAATAAACTAGAGTATGTATTCGTTTCTCCAGTAGCCGAGCCGCAGCGATCGATAGTTTGGACAAAATAATACTTCGTAATACGTATATTCTTTTTGAAACACGCTGTATAATAAATAATTCAAAATTAATCGCTACGTACAGATTCTTCAAATTTATTATAATTTTTTAAAAATTGAATACTTAATATGATAAAAATTTGATTTTCACAAAAATGTGTTTGATTCTTTTTCTAGAGAAATTTATTAAATTAAAATGATCAAAACACCACAAAGACTAAAAAAAAGCAAAAAAAAAATAAGTGAGAGAAATAAGATTTGAAACTAATTGACATAAAATTAATATTTTAAACGAGTTTAAAATGCTTGTTGTTTAAGATTTAAAAAACCCAACCAAGGATACTTAAAGTAGTAACAGAAGTTGAAAAATTTGACTACGTTAAACTCACTCTAGAGTATTTATTCTGTGTTAAGTAAACCTATTATCTAAGTATTGTTTAAGTCTTCTTATTCCATTAGAGAAATTTATTAAACTAAAATGATCAAAGCACCACAAACATTTAAAAAAAACAAACAAAAAATAAGTGGGAGGAGAATAAAATGCTAATTTTTCGTCAATTGGTTTGACATAAAATTAGCATTTTATTTGCATTAACTTTTCCCTTCAATGCTTCATTTAATAATTTCGAATAATTAAAATAATTAAAATTATATTAAAATAATGTCACTAACATATTTTATTACTATATTAAAACAAATGATTTTCAGAATTTAAAAATACAAGGCCGTCAAGAAATAACCATCATAAATAGGAAATGAAATTTTACGTTCAGTTTACCTTGATTTCTGTGATGGATCTGTGTTCTTTGTAAAATCACTGTAACGGCAAGGGACTCCGTCAGGGATTCAATTATTGTATTCAGTTTAACTTCCCTACATGGATTTATACAGGTTGTTCGCGGTAGTATTCATATATTAAGGTTATTACTTTATGTATGAGGTTTGTTCAAAAGAAAAGGTGAATTTTGAATTTTCGCGCGCTGTGTACTTTCGATTATCGAAATTTTTTTTTGTTATGTTGGTACACATGTGTTAGTTATATGTTGGCATTATCAGCCAATTTGGATTAGTAGTTTGTTGTTGACAACTGAAAAGCTCAGTCACGTTTGTGTGTGTTCTTCGATTTTTGACTTTTGAAGAAAATGGATCAAAGAATATATATTAAATTTTACGTTAAAAATGGAATAAAGTGCTCCAAGGCACTTGAAATATTGACTGTGGCATTCGGCGAGTCCACTTTGTTTCAAAAAAGTGTTTATAAGTGGTACAAGCGCCGAGAAAATGCACGCCAAGTTCGATCAAATGTAAAGGTTTTGCTCACTATTTTCTTCGATTATAATGGCGTGGTGCATCATGAGTTCTTGCCAATAGGTCGTACGGTTAATAAGGAATACTACAAGGAAGTTATGCAACATTTGCGTGAAGCAACACCGTTCAAACGATCGGAATTGTGGAAAAAAAAATCATGAATTCTGCATCACGATAATGCTCACACATCAATGCTTGTTCGTGATTTTTTGGCCAAAAACAACACCCTAATCATGCCTCAATCACCGTATGCACCAGATTTGGCTCCCTGCGACTTTGTCCTATTCCCAAAACTGAAGAGCCAATGAAAGGAAAGCGTTTTGCCACAATTGATGACAAAGTCAGAATCGAAGAACGAGCTGATGGCCATACCGAAAAGCGCATTTCAGAAGTGCTTCGAGGATTGGAAGAAGCGCTGGCATAAGTACATTATGTCAGAGGGGGGATTACTTTGAAGTGGACAAAATGGAAATTGATGAATAAATAAATACTTTTCAAAAAAATTCAAAATTCACCTTTTCTTTTGAACAAAGCTCGTATTATCGAAGCAACAATATCTGTTCAATCATTAAACATAAATAACTTTCTTACGACGATTATAATCATGTAATAATAATTAAATGCATCTGCAATTGTATATACGAAATACATACGAAAATAACACGCGATTATTTTCAAAGAATGAGAAACATTATTTCAGAGGGTCCGTATGATGAATCGAAGAAAAATTCATTGACTCTAGTACGGATTTTGCATTAGTGCTGATTTTGCCGTGGTTCCAGGTGTAACACTGTTATTAATTATCAGCTGATGATGACAAGTTAATTGTCGAAATACGTGTGTAGAATATGAAAATTATTGGGGAAAAAGATTATATTAACCTTAATTGATTAATTTAATCATTCGCAGTCCATGTTGAAATTTATCTTCGTTTCACATATCATTTGATAGAGCTTGAGTGGGATTCAATTCCTCTCCGAATGGCAATTCTTTTTCTTTAATTTCTGTCTTCATTACAGGGATTTAATAAGCAGATTACGAGTTTTCATTAATTCATATCGTGGAATGTATGTAATTTTATATATTTACGTGTGTATATATGCGATTGCATATGCATTTAAATTTTAAATTAAGGATCTGTTTCTATAATGAGATTCATGGCAAAATTAAAAATCTCACGATCGTTGGTAGCTCAATGATAGAGCACCCACCTGGCAAGCGGATGACTGGGGTTCGATTCCTCACCGAATAATAAAATTTTTTCATTAATTTCTGCCTTAATTATAATAAAACGGAAAATTAGGAGTTTTCGTGTAATAATAACTTTTATTTATCCAACAAGTACACCATTTATATGATAAAAAAAAAACAAAAACATAACAAAAAGTAAAATAATAAAAAATACAATAATTATAAAATAATATCAAATTCCTGCATACAAATATTAAAACAGCTTAAAATACTAAAATAAATAAACAATAAAAAGAAAAGAGATAATGAATGAGGAAAAAGAAAAATTATTACAAAAAATCAAAAATTATATTTATATGTATATTTATATTCATATTTGTATATATCGGTTAACAATGTTCTCAAAATCATTTGACTTTTAACGGATAATGGAAACAGGTAATATAGCCATTAGATTAATGCAAACTATTAGTACAGAGAAGGTAGTAGAACATCTGGCCGTCAGACGATATATGTTAAACTGAATTTTAGATAACGAAAATGGCAGTCAATTTTATTATAAGGAGAGATTTGTGATAGGTAGACACGATTACAAGAGATTATAAAAACTTGAAAAAGAGGGGAAAATTCGCTGAAACATCATTAATATGAGCTAAGTGTTTTATTACCTCTAATGGTCGAAAACACAAACACGAAACAATAAAATTTATAATTAAATCTAATAAAACTTTAAATTTTACTTAATTTTTTTTTTATATTGATGAACAACTACATGAAACATTAACTAATTTACTATATTAGAATTTTAATCGTAAAATCGTAGATTCCAAAAGGAAAAGTTCATATTTTTTGTTAGCCACTATAATGTATTCATCGACTTTTATTTTAGATTTGACACGTTGAGGTAAAAATCGTTAAGTGATACTTAATAGATAAAATGCTAGTCAAAAACTTATATCATATGTATACATTGTCCACATTTCTTCATACGTGCAATATTAGTAAAACATAAATCCCAATTAATGTTATATATTTACATTGGACTAGCAACCACGTAGTTGCGGATTTAATTTACAGATGACACTAGTTACATTCTTAGGTATTATTATTATTATTGTATTATATATTCGATATGTCAAACATCTGATATTATACTTAGTACTTTTAAGGTAGTTCTGTAACTTAATCGACAGTTTGTTTAGCTTTTACATGCCGTCGGCATCCATTTTCATCATATTTCGCGTTTACTTTGGCAAAAACCCATTGCAAGCTCTCAAAAAGTATGCTACTGACGAAGCCTTAAGAGAACATCAATGTTAAAATTAATTTTCTAAATTTCATTCTGAAGATTTTTTATTTAAGCATGAACGACACTTTGCTCCTTCAGTTTAAATTTGATGACGATCAAATCAATGCTATAACCGATGCAGCCCATCATAGCAGAATACGTGTGATTGTAGAAAAATCTGATGTATCATGTACATCACGCGGCTATATAAGAAGCTTAATTTATGAACTTTCAAAAATTCACTTAACTATATTTGTAGGAGTGTTCTTTTGAGTTTACGTGAGTTTCTTGCTTACCCCCGCACCGATAAGACACGTGCAGAAATGCAAAGAGTAGACAGACAACTTCACTGAGTTTGTATGAATTGATTGAATCTTCTAGACATGCGTTATTAATGTACACATTGGTGCCGAGTGCAAGTGACATGCGATGCATCGACTCTATCGAACTGGAATAAATGGATATAACGAAAATAATATTTTTCCACTTGACATTCTATTTTCCTTTTTCAAGAATAAAACAATCTTTACACAAATTAGCAAAAACAATAACTATTTAATTAAACAATAAAACATTAAAGTAACTTGGACATATTAGTAATTACTAACAATGTAATGGGTGCAAAGAGTTCAAGTGACATCCGATGCGTTGACTCCACAACCAAATTGGAATAAATGGATATATCGAAAATGATATTTTTTTTAATAAATAAAACAATCTTTGCACAAATTCACAAATTCAAAAAACATCCAATTAAACAATAATATATTAAAATATCTTCGACATATGCCGAACAATTTTTTGTCAAGGCGCTGTCATCCCAAAAGCCAAACGCTGCGAACTTATACATCAATCTAACCAATTTATGTCACCAGCCTATTTACCATGCGCCAACCCAACCAATGTAGCAATAGTCAAAAAAGGACTCTTCCTGGATACCACACTACACGAGAGAACAATCTTAAACGTAGAAGCCATCATAGGACTACTACCCATTTGCGTCAACACAACACATTTTCGAGTTGAAAACAATTTCTTCTAACAAGAGTTTTGTATAACTATGGACTTCAATCAATTTGAACAATTTGATCGAAGAACTGTGGATTCATACGGTCTCAAACCAAAAATTTGGGTCAGATACTTTGACAATATCTTCAGTGTAAATTCATAGAGCCTTGAAATTAGAGATATCTGGTTGCCTATCATTCGAGAAAATATCAGCCAAAGATCCACAACCACTATAATAAAGACAAAGTAAAAATAATTACAAGCTATACATACTTCACGCAAAGAACAGCGCATGTACAAAAAGATGATTACTGCGCACCCTTACTGCGCATATATCCGTAACATGAATATAGATTTTAAAGAAATAATTTTTATCCTCCTTATACCTTAGTGGTTAAGTGTGTTTGATATAAAAATTCAGAGGAACGAAAGTGGGATCTCAAACCCCGCATTTGACGTTTTGGAAGCAATAAAAATTAGGGAAAACAACATATACATAAAGACGAATTATAGAAATACAGTAACGAATTGAGCAAGAAACAGTGCCTCGCCTATCAGGACAAACCCTGAAGACGGACACTAACTGGTAACACAAACGATAGAAATAATCCAACAATTCGAATTACAATACATCGTCGGCAATACACGTCACGAGTTTACCATTTTATAACATTCCAACTCGTCAAGAAAGTCAAGTCCGAATTGTCAAGAGAGAGCAGAGAACTCAATGGCGAAAGTTATGTATTTTGCAGTTTCTTCAGAACTAGTTGAGGGAACATTTACCTCCATTACGTTGCTAGAGAATTTCTTTCTAGTGGCTTTTTTAACATTTTCATCAGTAAGTAAGTTTTTAAATTTGTTCGGTGTAGGTAAATTGTCTGACAAATCAGAATTTTCTGTTGTGAGTTCACATCCAGACGCATCCGGAGAATAATCAGATTCATCAGATAGACTTTCGTCCCACAGTTTTTTAATATAAACTTAATCTTTTTCGTGGCTCATTTTTCACTACAAAAACAACTGCACTTCTTTACAGACGAATATATGAAGTATAACACTCAAATCATGACAGAAATCAACAAGATTTAACAGGATAAGCGGTTGATAAGATACACCCACCATTAGTCATTTAGATAATAATATTAACAGCTGTATGGGTTTAATGCAGTCCACCAAATAATTTCTACAATTTCTGACAGAAAAATTACCTTTTTCTTAATTATTTATTTATTACTATAAAACAATTGCAATTTTATTCGAGAAACAGCAAAAAAAATAGTTCGGCCATAATGAGCCTCTCAAGTTTTATATGGCGGCACTTTACATGTTAAAATTGTTGACTTTTCTAATCTTACTTATATATAGGTTTAACGGTATTTTCTTTGGGTTATTTACTATGATTTTTGGAATTTCATTTTCTACTTTTTGTTCCTTTTTTTCTTAAGAAAATAACGTATTTATTTCTATAAATATTTACATTTTATTTTGTATATTGTCAGTTCAATTTGAAAAGAATGTTTAATTTATATAATCCTGTACTTTTCTTTATAGTAATTGAATATATTATGTATATTGTCAAAGTTTACGACATGCATTTAGTAGTAATATCCCAGGTGGTCGAAAGAGGATATTCCCTTCGTGTTTAGAGTACGTTACAGAAATGGGTAATCATATAAATAGTCGGAGAATTTTAACAAGAAATAAGTACGGCTTCAGAGCTCAAAGAGGAAGTGTGGCTCCAGAGTTCACAAGAAATAGTTGGGCCTAAGGGATCAAGAAGAAAAGAGGAGGATAGAGAAGAGACTCCGGAGGCAAAGCTAGATCCATATAGAAGATCGCTCTGCTCAGAAGATGTATAAATCGCCAGATATACAGTCAGATGAAGATGATCAGTCAATTAGTTAGGAGTGCGAAACGACGCATTGGGGAAAAAACGTCCGAAACGTTGACAACCTGTAGTTGAATAAATAAAATATACCTATAAACGGACAATATATATATATATATATATATAAGGTAAAGAATTGTATGTGCAATGTTTGCTGTTTTCTTTCTTGTCAGTTATAAGAAAGTCTTTCCAAAACGATTCTAATCCTTGTTGAGCACGAAAATATTGTGTCTTTCCTCTATTTAAATGATAGGAAGGTTTATATGTGTTCCTCCTTCGAATTATTATAAAGGAAGTAGCACCTTTATGTAATTATAAAGTCGTATGTTTAATTCATTTGCTAGCCGATGCATTGTGTTACAATAAAATAAATTGTTACATCACCCCAGATCCTGGTATATTTATTATTATTTCTATTATAACTATTATTCAAGGCATCCAACAAAATGTAAAGAAATATATATATATAAAGAAATATATATATCGAGAGAGAGAGAGAGAGAGAGATCGATAACAACATCAAACCACCTGTATTACATGTCTTATTATTGTAGATGCATTCTATACGACTCGTCTAAGATTTCGGTAGCAGGACATCGTAAGGGAACAGACTAAAGACCCTATTGAAGTATTCTCTAGATACTGTGGACAACGTGGTGGTCAGCAGAGGTTTGAAGTCTTCATATAACGAGTCGATATTTTCGTTGATGGCGTTGTTAACATTCTCCGTTAATTGAGGATTTCCCTTAAACAAGTCATCCATATGAACGTACATTTTGTCAACGTCCGTTTCTAGATGCTCTCCATCAATAACGAAGTGCTCTTTCCCTTTTTTATTGATTATTCTAAAGTACCATGTTCCGTTTACTTTAACGTTAGCTGAAATAGAGAAAATTTATAATTAGAAATATTTGTAAAATAAAAGAATGCGTGTAATTCAATGAAGGAAAAAAGTGTGCATTTTTAAGTATATTTAATACTATGCTATGTGGATTATTCTATCTTACAATCAAAATGAATAATATTATTGCCTCCCTCTCTCGTCCAATACATAAATGTATTGACCGACAAAGCGAGAACGCGTCTATCTCACAAAATCAGTAACTAAGTTTCCAGTGTGTAATATACAGACACTTGCCTCTCGGCTTTTTGCTAATTAAAGAATGTTAAAAGGAATCATTCTATTATTAATAACACTCTAGTATTAATATAATATTATTCATTATTTTTCTGTATCGAAATGATATGATAACGCTATGAGGAATCGTTCATTAATAACACAAATCTGCCTGAGGATCGGTGAATTCTGTGAAACATATGTATGTAGTAGATAGAATGATTCCTTTTAACATTTTTACAATCAAAGCTCGACTGTTACGGTGTACGAGGATTTTTAAATATCTTTTTGATAGGAAACAGACAATCAACAATGGTAAATAAAACCCTTTTCCACAATAATATTCGTATTCTGTATACACATTTCCACAACTAAGTTGTCATCATCAGCAGGTAATTAAACTCAATATTGCACCTCGGTAAAACTCGCACAGCACATTCGTTTCGCATAATTTTAAACGTTATCGTAAAAGTAGCCAGTTATCATAAAGTACACTCACTTAAATTTGCGAACCTTTTTTAACGGCAGTGTAATTTTTCTTTTCCAGGAATGGAAAGAAGCAAGAGTATGTTGTTTAACACATGGTTTTACTTTCGACAGAAGCCCGGAATAAAAAACATATAGCGCACATTAAGTTTAATCGACCTGAGAAACCTAGTTTAACAAAATACTTGCTAGAAATCATAATCATCATAATGTAACCGCAAATTGTCTACATTTAATCAAAAATATAAATAATCACCGTGAATTAGATGGTATGAAAGCATATACATTTTAAAAAACAAAAACCATAATAAACACCGATAAGAATCGACTCACATGCTATTGCCTCTTTAAATTCCTGGTAAAGAAACATAAAACCGCCGTTAAAAAATGTTCGCAAGTACAAGCGGAGGGTGTACCTTGAGATACGAGGGAGCGTTTTTATATTCGCGGAATGAGCGGGTTGTAGAGGGGTGAGTAGGCGCATTGGGGGCGTGGCCTGTGCAGCGACTCATGATTAGTATAAATACGAAGTTTCATTGTTATTAGACAGTTAGTCTTTGAGCTATCGTCAACCAAGTAACATAATCAGGAGTGAAAAGTGAAATATGGAAAAAATCGAATATCGTGCCGTTATAAAGTTCCTTACCAGGCAAGGAAAATCAGTCGCGACCATAATGAATGAGCTGTCATTGGTTTACGGCGACTCTTGTCCAGGAAAAACCATGGTGTACAAGTGGCATAGTTTATTTAAACAAGGAAGGGAATCCCTTGAAGACGACCCGAGGCCGGGCAGGAGCATTAAGGTGACCACGCCAGCACTTATCCAAAAAGTTGAACAAATTGTACTCGAAGATGCTCGACTAAAGAAGAAACAACTCGCAGGAATGGTTGGAGTATCCGATACAACAATTTTTAAAATCCTACACGATCATCTCGGCATGTCTAAGGTCAGCGCAAGATGGGTGCCGAGAATGCTCACGCCGCCGCAAAAACAACAGCGCGTAGAGTGTTCGCGTGCATTTTTGGACCTCTGTAATGAAGACAAGGATGGTGTATTGAGTGGAATTGTTACTGGAGACGAAACTTGGGTTCATCATTATGAACCTGAGTCCAAACAAGACTCCATGCAGTGGCATAAAAAGGACACAGCACCTCCCAAGAAATTTAAAGTGTCACAATCAGCTGGGAAACTCATGGCAACGGACTCGGAAGGAATATTGTTGATTGATTATAAAGATAAAGGTGTTTCTATAACCGGAGAATATTACGCTTCAATATTAGAGCGACTAAAAGAAGCCATTAAAGAGAAAAGACGGGGAAAATTGACAAAAGGTGTTCTGCTTTTGCATGACATCGCGCCAGTCCACAAGAGCCGCGTTGCGTTAGCTGCCCTGCATAAGGTGGGCTTCGAAATTGTGAATCACCCACCCTACAGCCCAGACCTGGCCCCGAGTGATTATTACCTGTTTCCGAAAACGAAAAAAGAGCTGCGGGGTAAAAAATTTACTGCCGATGATGAAGTCAAGGAGGCAGTTTCGGCGTATTTTGCAGATAAAGAGAAATCATTTTTTATGAGGGTATAAATAAATTAATTGAAAGATGTGAAAAATGTATCCGTCTTGCAGGTGAATATATTGAAAAAGAAAAATAATTTGGTTTTTTTATTTCCACCCCTTGTCCCCCATTCCGCGAATATAAAAACGCTCCCTCGTAAGTGGCTTTAAGACTAGAATACATTTTAAATTATCAAACGCATCTACTGTATTTGTTTGGCCTTTAACTGTTAAAATGTATTTCAAAAAAGAGAAACCATGTGTGAAACGCTGATGGGTATTCAATCCCTAACTCATGTCTGTTCCGCTTCATTGAAAAGTAATATACGACCGACGAATAAATTGGTATATTCAAGCAGATACCTTAGGATAAGTGTTTAGTTTCAGACTAGAATACAATTTACAGTCCGTGTTTGGCTTTCGACGTTGTAAGTTTAGTATGTAATTTGTCTTGGTGCGGATTTTGCCGTGGTTCCAGGTGCGACACTGTGACTATCTACTGATGATGACAACTTAGTTGTCTAGATACGTATAAAGAATACGAAAATTATTGTGCAAAAGGGTTGCATTAACCTTAATTGATTAATTTAATCAACAAAAGTCTCCATTAAAATTTATCTTTGTTGTGATTAGACAAAAAGAAACACTGAAATGACCTAATCACTTATTGTTTTATTTTTTATAACACGTCCTACAGTCTACACAAATTAAATTACGTCCAAAACAGATAATCCCTTTTGAAGTAAAATAAATATAATATTAAACGTAATCTTAAAACTTCATATTTAGATAAGAAATTAATTTAAAACTTTTCAAAAGTATCAGAAAAGTTATAATGTGTAAAATACAATGTATAATAGAAGAACGTTGTTATACGAACTTACTAAACTCTCCTTTGAACGCCCCATCACCCTCGAACTGAAACAGCAGCACTCGCCCTTTCGCTGTGTAATCCCCCACAGCGGTTAGTTTTGGAAACGTCAAACCCAGATTAATGGCTCGCGTCTTTAATATGTCGGCGTGCGTATAGGGAACCTCGTAGTTTCCGCCTCCGTAAAACTTTAGGTTGGTCAAGTTGGCGATAAAACTCACTGTTCGCGTGTTCTCTTGATCCAGACGTATATAGTCGATTTCTAAAGGCTCCACCGACGGTATATCGAACTCGGGGATTCCTTTGATCAAGTAAGGTCTTAGGTCGCGCACGGTTTGCTGCCAGCATTTCGAAATTTCGGGATCCGTTCTTTTGCAGACCTTCACGTAATCAGCTGAAAGATTTATGAATTATTAATACGTACATCTTGTATAGGTTCGTTAACTGTATTGAATTTGGATGAAAGAAAAAAGAATTAGCAAAAATTCGAATTCTTGCTACATACTCGTACATACATACATGTATATCAAAGAAATAGTTGCTGACGTTAATGCATAAATACATTTTTTATATAAAATAACAGAAAAAACGTACAGGTGTTTGCAATATCTATCACGTACGTGATCAGTAATATAAAGTCATCTCAATGTTAAAACAATTATTAAGAATAACTTTTTAAAACGCCGTCGAATTATAGAACAATGACAATTATTAAACAGACGCTTTGCGAAAGCTACTAAATGAACATAGATTAAGCAATATCGAATATATACTGTCAATAATAAAAGTCTCATGAATGTTGAAAATCATCAAATATAAACATCCAGTTCAACCCAATAAATTCTTTTGTAATCTGAAGATGTCGTTTATTAGTAAGGCATATGAAAATGATTTGGCAGAATGTAAAACTTGTCTATTTGCGTTTGTGAAGAAAATTGGTATTATTATCAAGCAGGGTATGCGTTTGCAAGAAGGCAATTTGAATTTTCAATACCATCCGACGTTTAATTTCACAGATACAGTTGTTTAAAGAAAAGAAGACGTCTTTAATCAAAGTTGTAAAATAAAATCGCTATTTATGTTTTAAAATGTATAGAATTGCTATTTGTGGTGCAGCAAATGGCAAAGGGTAGCAGGGCGGTGGGTACTGCCAACAATATATTCAAGGCAAAAGAGATCTCGAGGGCTGTGAAACTGAGAATATATAAAACAATTGTTCGACTAACGATAACATACTCGAGCGAACTATGGAGATTGACAAAACAGATGGAAGTAAAGCTGGAGGTATGGGAGAGGAAACTACTTCGTAAGATACTGGGAGGAGTGAAAACAGAGGCGGGTGAGTGGAGGCGAAGAACGAACAAAGAAATTCAGAAAATTTATGATGACCCATCCATAACGGCTTTTGTAGGAGCACAGAGAGTACGATGGTTGGGGTACGTCGGCCATATGCCGGAAAAAGACACGCGAGGAGGGTATTGGAGAAGGGGACTGGTGGGAAGAGGGGGCAGGGTCGCCCAAAGAAAAGATGGCTGGATGCGGTAGTGAGTGATATAGGGAGAGTGGGAGTGGAAGAGTGGAGAAACAGGGCGAGAGATAGAGGCGTATGGAGGAAAATTATTGAAAGAGTTAAGAAAATGTAATAGATATATAGGTTTTGAAATGTAATATGAGATTAGCCATGAGCTTAAAGGCCCGTAGTGCTGAAATATATATATATATATATATATATATATATATATGTTTGTGGTGCAATGCAGTACTTGTTTTTTAAGTAAATGAACATAACTGAGATCTTGTCAGATATGCAGCAAACATTGGGCAACGATGCTCCTTTGAAGGCCCATAAGCTACCGTTCGGTTTCTCGCTTGGACCACTAAAACATGTTACCAGAAAAGATTGAAATAGTTCATGATGTATTATGTGAATAAAGAGTGAAAGTGAAGGAGATTTCCAATGTAGATATGTCCGCTAAACGTAGACACTACATTTTGAATTAAGCATGTCTCAGGCGGATGAATGCCGCTTTAGCTGAATGCTGATCGAAAACGTAGAAGAGCGCGAATTACCAACAATTTGAAGCTTTTTAACATCAAGCAGATTTTTTGCGTTACTTGGTTACGGTCGATGAAACTTGGCTTCATTACCAGAATCGAAACGGCAACCTCAGCAATGAAGGCATCGTGGCAATCCACCACCTAAGAAGGCCAAGACATTTTCTTCGATTGAAAAGGTAGTGTTCACGATATTTTAGGGTTCGACACTTCTTATCGACTATCTCATAAAGGGATCAAAATATTGACGGGACATATGCTGCACTTCTGGACCAAGTAAAAGTTGCCATTATCGAAGAAGTCAACAATGGTTTGAAAGAAAGTGCTATTCAATCATGACAATGCATCTTCACACCTATCCCATTGTTTGGGAAAACTGGATGAATTACGATTTCAGATTGTGCTCTAACCACGCTATTCATTGGATCTAACCTCTTCAGACTTCCACTTATTCACAAAACTCAAATTGTTTCTCGCCGTAAGGAAATTCAATACAGGCGAAGAAGTTATTGTAGAAGTACGGCAATATTCTGACGACCTCGATACTAATGATTATAAACCTGGTTTAATGGTATTCTGTATGTTTTAACGTTGAAGGGAAATATGTTTAAAAAATAAAATAGGATTGTCGTCGTAATTCAGGTGTTTCATTTTAATATTTATTGAACACCGTAAAACGCTGATATAAAGAATTTCTCTTTCGCTTAGAGGGCGTCCAAAAACTGTCATTGATCAAAGAATTGCTATCGAATGCAATTGCAACATTGCATATTTGTATAAAATCGATCAATACATCTTGAACTTTTGGATGTAGTCACACAACACAGTTTAGTTTAATTTTGATTTAGTAGGAGACCTTCTAAATAAAAGGTGAAGGTTGTCTAGTCTATGCATACAAAAATAATATTAAACAACCAAAAATGAAGCAAGTGACGTTTTTAAAATTTTTTTAATGTATATTTCGGTTTCTATGTACGTATTTATTTGCATATTAATAATCACATTTAAATAAAAATTTGCATTACAAAGAAAATAGTAATAAGTATGATACATGGAACGACACTCATTTGAAATTATTGAAGTTTTTTCTTCTTCACGGTGTAATTTTAAGTTGAATAAAATTTCAAAAGATTGTTCATTTTTTACTTGCTGACATGCTCTGAAACCAATGACAATTAGTTGTTTTCAAAAAACATCTTAATCCTTTAAAGACATTTATAATTTACTTAATCACTAAGGTTGATACATAACCCCTTTCCACATTAACTTTTGTAATTCTGTATACGCATTTCGACAACTAAGTTGTCATCATCAGCAGACAATTGCAAAGTGTCGCACCTGGTTAAACACGGCGAAAAACACCTGTACGAAAAAACAAACTCCATACGCGATCTGCACCGCTAAGAACCAAGATGTACACCTTGGTTCTCACGCACTTGCATGGGCAAAAAACATAAATATCTAATAATAACAGTGTTGTATTTATTTAAAATGCTTTTCTATTTCATTTATAAAATTTCAAAAAGAAACAACTATGTAATTATGTTGTTATATAAGTACTTTTACTTTTATCCGAGAGATAGACGTATAATTCTCTCTGATTCAGTTAAATAATTTCGATAGTAGCACTCATCAAGACATCAGGAGTGTACAATTTGTGTACAAAAACAGATAAATTCGCCTCGGTATCAAAGATATGAAATAAAATCATTGAGAACAGCCTAAACTGTTATAAACCGGGGTCAAAAGTTACATTAGATGAACAACTATTTCCAACGAAAGCAAGATACAGATTTCCGCAATATATTCCCAATAAGAAAATTTTGCATCAAATCCTTGTTAGCATCAGACGTCGACAGTAAGTACATCATAAATGCACTTGCGTATTTGGGGAAAGATGAAGATAGGCACCCGTCAGTATCATTAGCTGAATATAAAACTAATTGAAACTCTTTACAGGTTTCGGAAGAACCGTAACTACAAGCTATTCTTTTGCAAGCATATCACTAGCTGCAAAACTCCTAGCAAAAAGACTGCATTAATTGGAAAAATTCTCTAAAATAAAAGGGAATTACCAATAATTGCGAAGAAGAAGAGAGATGATATGAAACGATTATCAGCGGAAGTTTTCAAGTCAAACAATTGCACTACAATTTATAAAAGCAAGCCAAAGAAAAAAGTGCTTTTATTTAGTTCCAAACATAGATCTAGCAAAGTTGAAAAAAACGATGAAAGTTTACCTGAGATCATTCCTTATTACAACCAAACTAAATTCGATGTGGACATGACCGATCAACTGACGAGGAAATATAGCACAAAATCGAAATCTCGCAGACCGTCGATCCAAGTATTTTTTAATATCTATGATATAGCAGGCGCAGATGCTTTAATATTGTATAACGACAGGAGAAAATACATCAAATAAGATTTTTTTTCTCCAATTAGTAATAGAACTTGCCGTTGATTATCGAGAAGAACAAATAACAATAATAAATACGAAAATAACATCGATTAATTTCACAACGGATTCTAATAAACGTAAAATATGTCAAACAACGTATCGTAAAGACAGTGAAACCGTAAAAATCTGTTTTAAATGTAAGAAATATGTTTGCGGAAAATGTACATTGGAATATCTCTACATCTGTAAAAGATGCTGTGCACATTAAATTACCTATTTTCTAGTTTTTGTTTTTTATAGTAATTGAAAACATAAAATTTTGTTTAATTGTCACCTTAACTCACCTCGCTTTGTTCAATATTTCCTCACGAAAATCAATATTTCTCCATTCAATCGGGTAAAATAAAGTTCTAACCTAAAAACCGGTCATTTGGCCGATTACGGTACAAATAGGTATATACCATATTAAATCTCGGTACGTTTAGTGTTAAATAATATTAAATTTTTAATGTTTTCTTTGTATTTTTTAACATAGCGTAAACGTATTTACATGTTAAACACTTCTTCTCCGATTATAAATATTACTTATTGCAGGAACTTACGTAATTTTCTGGCACTATAAACATAACAGCTCCAGTAGCACAGTATCGCGTATATCACAAGCACTTTCATCGTGCTAAAATAACTGTAGTCGAAGTCCGTAGACATATAAAATTAAAACATTCCTCCTAGTCGTTTGATTATAATAACCTTAGCCTGATATTTCTTAATTCCTTACATTAGTTGTATAATATCGAAGGCTTAGTAAATTTACTTTCTAATATTGGAATAAGTACTGAGTTAAAGTTGTTAAAATTGTATGACCTTTTCAAATATTTCGTCTCCTTCATCTCATTAAAAACCGCAATATTTAAATACCCAGTTCAGTTTTTAAAATCAGTTAGCACCTTATTACTTAATAGGCGTGATTAATTTTGATCATGTATTCGCTCGAAAATTCCTTGCCAAGCATTAAATAAAATTATGTTGTATGAAATAATATTGGGTTGGCAACTAAGTACTTTCGGTTTTGTAGTATAAAATAAAACACTTTTTTTTTAAACAAAGAATAGTTTTTAATCAATTATATATTTTCCATTTTGCTCAATGACCTTTTGTCATCTTTCTTTCAGCTACATGATTCCGCGCTCATAAAATTTCTGGTCCTTATCAGCAAAAAACTGAACCAGGTGCGAGTGAAGGTCATCGTCATTTGTGAAAGTTTTACCATTCAAAGAATTCTGCAAACTTCGAAATAAATGGTAATCAGATGGTGCTAGATCAGGGCTGTATGGGGGATGTGGCATTACTTCCCAGCCAAGCTCCAATAGTTTCCCACGAGTTGCCAAAGATGTGTGAGGCCTTGCATTATCTTGGTGGAAAACTACACCTTTCCGATTTGACAATTCTGGCCGTTTTTCTTTGATTGCTTCATCCAGTTTTATTAATTGTTGACAGTAAACATCAGAATTGATCGTTTGGTTCCTTGGAAGCAGCTCAAAAAACACAACACCTTTGTAATCCCACCAAACTGACAGCATGATTTTTTTGGATGCAATTCAGCTTTCGATGTGGTTTGAGCTGGTTTATCGTGTTTGCTCCATGATCGTTTTCGAACTATGTTACTGTACAGGACCCATTTTTCATCACCAGTGATGATTCTTTTTAAGAAAGGGTCGGTTTCATTTCGTCTAAGGTGCATATCACAAAAGTTGATTCTTTGTGTTAAATGAATTTCTTTCAATTCGTGAAGTACCCAAATATCAAGCTTCCTAACTAGCCCAAGACATTTTAAATGTTTTTCAATTGTTGTGTGCGATACATGTAGCCTCTCCGCAACCTCTCGAACAGTTATATGACGATCCTCTTCAATTATGACTTTGATTTGGTCATCATCAACTTCAATAGGCCGACTAGAACGTTGCTCATTTTTGAGGGAAAAATCTCCAGAACGGAATTTTTTATACCAATTCTGACACGTGCGCTCTGTTAAGCAATTAGCACCATAAACTTCACATATCTTTTTGTGAGCCGCAGCAGCTTTCTTTCCTTTACGGAAATAAAATAGTAAAATATGTCGAAAATGTTCGTTTCTGCACTCCATTTAAAATTAACCCACAACTAATAGCTTTAATAAAAATCACGCACTACTTGCTTCTGAAGTTACGTCAATGTGACTAGTATCACGCGACAAACGGTAAAGTACGGCACTAACATACGTTATACAAACGGTAAAGTACAGCACTAACATACGTTATACAAAAAATAAAGCAACGCTCTCTATCAGTAAAAACCGAAAGTACTTAGTTGCCAACCCAATACATTTTCCAACTAGGAGTTTAATTTTGTATGTCATAGTACTTACTGCATACTATTTCATCCATCGAGACAAAACTAAATGCAAGAAATATCTTCATCGCAAATGAGACGAAAATGATCTTTTTAGTTAAACAAAACATATTTTAAAAAGCTGCTAATTCGAAACAGCAAATCGCAATAAATGTTGCTTATTTCCTTAAAGGAATTTCGAATGTAATAACAGAAAATTATTTTACACTTTCTGTCCAAAAATATCTGGGAAAATGACTTTAAAAGAAATTTTTCAGAAATGTTGACAAAAATGATTTCATTTGTTACAAGTATTCCCCTTGAACAGAAATAACGGGTCTTCCAATAAGAGATTTCATATTGATATGTAAAAAAAAACGTGTATTTTGAAGCGAAATCATCGGATGTTTACTTAATTGTAAAATCCATATCAATATCTTCCAATTCCGGCTATACAAAATCATTAATCATCGTTCGATAGCGCAATCCATTCACCGTAACATTACTCCAGCCTTATTTTTGAAAAAGTAAGGTCCAATGACCCCGCCAGAAAGAACTCACCAAGCAGTCACAGATTGAGGATGGAGAGGCTTTTCAATAAAAATTCCTGGGTTTGTCGAGCCCCAAATGCGACAATTCTGCTTGTTAACGTAGCCTCCAAGGTGAAAATGGGCCTCATCACTCAAGATGATTTTTCAATGAAATTCCGGATCAGTTTGATGCATTTCAAGGACCCAATCAGCAGACACTAGGTTGTTGATGGTCGGTATGCGTGAGTTCTTGTGTTAACTGAACTTCAAAAGCCTTAAGACCTAAGTCTTTATGCAAAATACGGTGTAATGTCATTTGTAAAATGCCCAATTCCAAAGATCGACGAAAAATGGAAAAACCTGGGTTTTCGTCAGCATTGTGGGGTAAAACAGCAATAGTCTCAGTTATTCTTGAGCGACGTGCACGAGTTCGATTCTTCACATCACTAGCTTGTTCCAACAGCTCAAACTTTTCTACCAGTTTTGCGATTGCTGGCCGAGAAGGTGCTTTGCGACGACCCAAAAATACTTTAGTTTTTGGGAACTGTGATCGCGAAATTTTCACCATTTTTGTAGTAAATTTTATTAATTTCATTGCGTTGTTGACGCATATATCGTTCCATTTTTGTTAATGGCGTAGTTTTTACTTGTCATCTGTCAAGTAGTTACAAGTCGCGTCATGACTTAAAATGGCGGGCTATTGAAAATGAAATGTCTTATTGGAACACCTATTATACTGCCACCAGAATAATACTTATTTTAACTATTATACTATGCTACAACACCTCAAAAATTTTACCTCATCTCAAAAAAAGGTCGGTTAATAATGAATAGAAATTGATTGAATGTCTTAGGTCGAAAGACTGTTTTTACTTAAAAGCAGATAAAGGAAATTAGTAATTTTGGACAAAATCGATTACTTTCAAAGAATGAGAAATTTAATTTTAGAAGGCCCATACCTTGAATCTACGAAAAATCCATTAAAATGATTAGGAACACTAAAGACGCGCTGAAAAAATGGCCTCGATATTTAGCTGATTAATTTTTGGAAACAAAAATTCAGTCAGCATGGCTCGATAGCGCTCGCCATTCACCATAACGGCAGCTCCTTCCTCACTTCGAAAGAAATAAGGACTGATAATACCGCCACCGTGTAAACCGCACCAAACAGTCAATTTTAAAAGATATAATGGTGATTCGTTAACGGCTTGAGCACTGTCTTCGCTTCAAATACGGCAATTTTGCTTATTAACGTAGCCATTTAACCAGAAATGAGCTTCATCACTAAACACAATTCTTTGATAAAAATGCTCATCTTCTGACTTCAATTCTTGCATGAGCTGTATTTTATAGGCGCTTAAGCCAAGATCCTTACGTACAATTTCCCACGTAGTCGAAGAATAAAAACCAACAAGTCGAGAACGACGACGAATCGACATTTCGGCGTCTTCTTCAATACTTCGCGCTACAGCAGCAATATTCTCTTCGGTACGTACATTTCTTTGTCTTGTTAATGGTTTTGAATCGTGAAAATTAAAATTAGTGCGAAAACGATCAATAACTGCACGAATTGCTTGCTCAAGTAGATTATGTTGATCATAATATGGACGAAGTGCTCTGTGAACTTCGCGAACAGATTTATTTTTTTCAAAGTAAATTTCCACAATTTGGAAGCATGGTTCTGGCGTTAAACGATTCATGATGACTTGCCAAACCTTATTGAACAGAAATGTCAACACAGTTTCACACTATCAGCTGTCAAACTATAGTTATCGATAGTAGGAAATTAATGAAAATTAGTATTTTCTGCTACGCTATCATTATTAGAAATTAATTAAAAATTTCTGCGCTAGAGAAAAATTCAAACCTCTACCTGCCGCTTGCTGGACGACCGCCTTATCAATTTACACCAATTACGTCTAGCAAACGGCCGATAGAGGTTTTAGTCTTTTTCCAGCACAAGAAATTTAACGGTAAACAGATCTCAAACTGGTAGCAAGCTAGAGCCACTATAAAAAGTTTTCAACATAAAAACTCTTTCTTCGTTATTGTAATTATACATTGTTCCGCAAAACTCCAACTCAGGCCTTAACCAAGCGGATGACTGGAGTTCGATTCCTCACCGAACGATAAAATTTTTTCATGAATTTCTGCCTTAATTATTACGATATGGTAAATTACAGGTTTTCGTGTAATAATAATCTTTATTTATCCAACAAATAAACCATTTATATGATTAAAATAACAAAAACATAACAAATATTAAAATAATACAAAATACAATAATTATAAAATAATATCAAATTCCTGCATACAAATATTAAAACAGCTTAAACTACTATAATAAATGAACAATAAAAAGAAAAGATTTTAAAAGAAAAAGTTTATATTTTTTGTTAGCCACTATAATGTATTCATCAACTTTTATTTCAGATTTGACACGTTGAGGTAAGTGCTAGTCGAAAACTAATATCATATGTACATATGTATATATTGTCCACATTTCTTCATACGTGCAATATTAGTAAAACATAAATATCAATTAATGCTATATATTTTCATTGGACTAGCAACCATGTAGTTGCGGATTTTGTTTACAGAAGACCCTAGGTAAATGCTTAGGTATTATTACATATTCGATATATCAATACTACTATACGTGGTACTTCTGAGGTCGGTCTGTGACTTAATCGACATGTCGTTAAGCTTTTACATGTCGTCTGCATCCATTTTCATCATATTTCTTCTTTAGTTTAGCAAAAACCCATTGCAAGCTCTCGAAAAGTACGCTGCCGATGAAGCCTTAAGAGAACAGCAATGTAAATTGATTCTCTAAATTTCAGTCTGAAGGATACTTTGGGCGTTCAGTTTAAATTTGATGACGAGCAAATCGATGCTATAACCGATGTGGATCATTAAAGCAATTGCGATTGTAGAAAAATTTGATATCTCATATACATATACATGTATTAGAATTGGTTTAAAATCGCGCGGTTATATAAGAGGCTTAATTTATGAACTTATAAAATTCACTTAAACCAACATCGTAGAGGTATTCCTTTGAGTTTATATAATCTTCTTGTTTGACCCCGCACCGATATGACAGTGCAGAAATGCAAAGAGTAGGCAGACAACTTTACGGACTTTATGTACATTGATTGAATCTTCTAGACATGCGTTGTTAACAAATACATGGGTGCAGAGTTCAAATGACATCCGATGCATTGACTCCTCTATTGAACTTGAACAAATGGATATATCGAAAATGGTATTTTTTCCACTTGACATTCTATTTTACTTTTTCAAAAATAAAACAATCTTTGCACAAATTCGCAAGACAATAACTAACTTTTGTATGTTGTCAGTTCAATTTGCAAAGAATTTTTAAATTATATAATCCTGTAGTTTTCTTTATAGTGATTGAATATATTATGTATATTGACAAAGTTTAAGATTTAGTAGTCATAACCCAAGTGGTCGAAAGAGGATATTCCCTTTGTGTTTAGAGTGCGTCTCAGAAATGGGTAATTATTTTAAATTTAACAAGAGGTAAGCATGGCTTCAGAGCTCAAAGAGGAAGCGTGACTCCAGAGTTCACAAGAGAGAGTTGGTCCTAAGAGCTCAAGAAGAAAAGAGGAGGATAGAGAAGAGACTCCGGAGGCAAAGCTAGACCCATATAGAAGGTCGCTGTGCTCAGAGGGTGTATAAATCACCAGATATGAAGCGTATCAGTCGATTAGTTGTATACAAATATTAGTGCAAATATTATGTTGTTTTTTATATTTATATATCGGTTCCTACAAGTAGATATCAATAAACATCGTATAAATTTATTTAAGAGCGAATAATTAAGAGTGCGAGTTGACGCATTGGGAAAAAAAGTGCAAAGCGAAGACAACCTCTTGAATAGATAAAATATACCTATAAACGGACAATATACATATATATAAGGTAAAGAATTGCATGTGCAATGTTAATTTTGCTGTTTTCTTTCTTGTCAGTTATAAGAAAAACTTTCTAAATCGATTCTGATCCTTGTTGAACACGAAAATATTTTATCTTTCCTCTACTTAAATGAAAGGAATGTTTATATGTGTGCCACCTTCGAATTATTATAAATGAAGCAGCACCTTTATGTAATTATAAAGTCGTATATTTAATTCAGTTGCTAGCCGATGCATTGTGTTAAAATACAATAAATAGTTACATTACCCCAGATCCTGGTGCTTTTATTATTATTATTTCTATTATAACTATCATTTGAGGCGCCCAACAAAATGTAAAGAAATATATATATATATATATCGAGAGAGAGAGAGAAAGAGAAAAGATCGATAACATCAAACCACCCGTATAACATGTCTTATTATTGTATGTACATGCATTCTATGCGACTCGCCTAAGCTTTCGGTAGCAGGACATCGTAAGGGAACAGATTAAAAACTCTATTCAAATATTCTCTAGATACTGTGGACAACGTGGTGGTCAACAGAGGTTTGAAGTCTTCATATAACGAGTCGATATTTTCGTTGATGGCGTTGTTAACATTCTCCGTTAATTGAGGATTATCCTTAAACAAATCATCCATATGAATGTAAGCTTTGTCAAAATCCGTGTCTATATATGCTCTATCAACAACGAAGTGTTCATTCCCTGTTTTGTTGATTATTTTAAAGTACCATGTTCCATTTAATCTAACATTAGCTGAAACAGAAAAATAATAATTTGAAATATTTATCAAATAAATGAACGCGTGTGATTCAATGAAAGAAACAAATTGTGTATTCTTAAATATATCTAATGCTATTGTTTGTGGATCATAGTATCTCACACTCTTGAGCTCGATTCTAAAGGTGTTCAAGATGATTTTTAAATATGCTTTATATTTTATCACTTAAAGTTGATATATAACCCCTTTCCACATTAATTTTCGTATTCTGACAACTAAGTTGTCATCATCAACAGATAATTAAACAGCGTTGCACCTGGAAACCACGGCAAAAACCCGTGCGAAACAAATTGCATACACGATCTGTATCGTCAAAACCACAACGCACCTTAATTGATTAATTTAATCAACGAAAGTCTCCATTAAAATTTATCTTAATTGTGATTAGACGAAAAAAGCACTTCTTAAAAATATGACCTAATCACTTACGAGGATAGTTTGACAAGTAGTGAGAATGGAAAAGAAAAACGAATTTTTTAAATATAAAATAATTTTTATTTTTCAATATATACTCCTAGAACAGCAATACATTTATTCCAAGGGTGCTCCAATGCCCTTATGCCATCTCTAAAATGCGATTCCGGAAGGCTTGCAACATACTCATTTACGAAGATGATAAGCTCGTCGTTAGGCGAAAATTTCTTTCCACCTAGTGCCGTTTTCAATTTTGGAAAAAGGTGAAAGTCGGAAGAGGCTAGATCGGGCAAATATGGCGCATGCGGTACTAATTGGAAATGCAACTCGTGAATTTTGGACATCGCAACTGTGCTGGTATGCGAAGGAACGTTGTTTTGGTGAAACAGAATCTTTTTCTTTGCCATTTCTGGCCATTCAGCAGGAATCTCAACACTTAATTTTTGTAGAAGTTCTGCATAATATTGTCCGTTTATTGTAGCACCTTTCTGAAGGTAATCAATGAGCAAAATGCCCTTTGAATCCCAAAAATTGATGCCATCACCTTGTTTGCCGATAAAGTGGTTTTCGCTTTCTTTGGAGGCGCAGAACCACGTTCTAACCATTGTTTCAACTGTTGTTTAGTTTCGGGTGTACTATAGTGTATCCAAGTTTCATCATAAGTAACATATCGCCTACAAAACCGCATTCCGCTTATAAAGGTCCAAACACTCATTGGAAATGCGCAAACGAGTGAACTTTTGATCAGTCGTAAGCAATCGCGACACCCATCTTGCCGAAAGCTTGGAAAGGCCCAATTTTTTCGTTAAAATGTGGTGTACGCGTTCTGTTGAAATGTCTACCATGTCTGCTATCTCTCTCACTTTGATTCGTCGATCTTGCGTATTAATATTATGGATTTTTATAATCATTTCCTTAGAAGTCACGATTTTGGGTGCTCCAGAGCGCTCTTCATCAACACAGCTTGTTCTACCACGTTTAAATTCATTTACCCATCTATTTATTGTGGCGGATGATGGAGCAGATTCACCTAATGTTTCTCGTAACGCATCTTTTATTTCGGTAGCTTTCATACCCTTAATTACGAAGTATTTAATCACCACACGATACCCTGCTTTTTCCATTTTAACAAAACAAGGTGTTGCTTCTTTTTCAATCAGCTGTCAAAAATAAACTAATCAACCGATTTATCTAAATATCGGAATGTAAACATATAAATAGGCAACCTAAATTACAGTGCATTTGTTTTACCAATTAGAGAGCCACCTATGTGTCATTCTCGCTACTTGTCAAACTATCCTCGTATTGTTTTACTTTTTATAACACGTCCTACAGTTTACACAAATTAAATTACGTCCAAGACAGATAATCTCTTTTGAAGTAAAATGTATATCATATTAAACGTAATCTTAAAACTTAGTATTAAGACTAGAAATTAATTTAAAATTTTTCAAAAGTATCAGAAAAGCTATAATGTGTAAAATACAATGTATAGTAGAAGAACGTTGTTATATGAACTTACTAAACTCTCCTTTCAACGCCCCATCACCCTCGAACTGAAACAGCAGCACTCGCCCTTTCGCTTTGTAATCACCCACAGCGGTTAGTTTTGGAAACGTCGCACCCAGATTAATGGTTCGCGTCTTTAATATGTCGACGTGCGTATAGGGAATCTCATAGTTTGCGCCTCCGTAAAATTTTAGGTTGGTCAAGTTGCCGATAAAACTCACTGTGCGCGTATTCTCTTGATCTAGACGTAAATAGTCGATTACTAAAGGCTCCACCGACGGTATATCGAACTCGGGGATTCCTTTGATCAAGTAAGGTTTTAGGTCGATCACGGTTTGCTGCCAGCATTTCGAAATTTCGGGATCCGTTCTTTTGCATACTTTCACGTAATCAGCTGAAAGATTTATGAATTATTAATACGTACAGCTTGTATAGGTTCGTTAACTGTATTGAATTTGGATGAAAGAAAAAAAAATAGCAAAAATTCGAATTCTTGCTACATACGAGGGAGCGTTTTTATATTCGCGGAATGAGCGAGTTGTAGAGGGGTGAGTAGGCGCATTGGGGGCGTGGCCTGTGCAGCGACTCATGATTAGTATAAATACGAAGTTTCATTGTTATTAGACAGTTAGTCTTTGAGCTATCGTCAACCAAGTAACATAATCAGGAGTGAAAAGTGAAATATGGAAAAAATCGAATATCGTGCCGTTATAAAGTTCCTTACCAGGCAAGGAAAATCAGTCGCGACCATAATGAATGAGATGTCATTGGTTTACGGCGACTCTTGTCCAGGAAAAAACATGGTGTACAAGTGGCATAGTTTATTTAAACAAGGAAGGGAATCCCTTGAAGACGACCCGAGGCCGGGCAGGAGCATTGAGGTGACCACGCCAGCACTTATCCAAAAAGTTGAACAAATTGTACTCGAAGATGCTCGACTAAAGAAGAAACAACTCGCAGAAATGGTTGGAGTATCCGATACAACAATTTTTAAAATCCTACACGATTATCTCGGCATGTCTAAGGTCAGCGCAAGATGGGTGCCGAGAATGCTCACGCCGCCGCAAAAACAACAGCGCGTAGAGTGTTCGCGTGCATTTTTGGACCTCTATAATGAAGACAAGGATGGTGTATTGAGTGGAATTGTTACTGGAGACGAAACTTGGGTTCATCATTATGAACCTGAGTCCAAACAAGACTCCATGCAGTAGCATAAAAAGAGCACAGCACCTCCCAAGAAATTTAAAGTGTCACAATCAGCTGGGAAACTCATGGCAACGGACTCGGAAGGAATATTGTTGATTGATTATAAAGATAAAGGTGTTTCTATAACCGGAGAATATTACGCTTCAATATTAGAGCGACTAAAAGAAGCCATTAAAGAGAAAAGACGGGGAAAATTGACAAAAGGTGTTCTGCTTTTGCATGACATCGCGCCAGTCCACAAGAGCCGCGTTGCGTTAGCTGCCCTGCATAAGGTGGGCTTCGAAATTGTGAATCACCCACCCTACAGCCCAGACCTGGCCCCGAGTGATTATTACCTGTTTCCGAAAATGAAAAAAGAGCTGCGGGGTAAAAAATTTACTGCCGATGATGAAGTCAAGGAGGCAGTTTCGGCGTATTTTGCAGATAAAGAGAAATAATTTTTTATGAGGGTATAAATAAATTAATTGAAAGATGTGAAAAATGTATCCGTCTTGCAGGTGAATATATTGAAAAAGAAAAATAATTTGGTTTTTTTATTTTCACCCCTTGTCCCCCGTTCCGCGAATATAAAAACGCTCCCTCGTACATACATTTACCAAAGAAATCGTTGCTGACGTTAATATATACATAAATAAATTTTGTATATAAGATAACAGAAAAAACGTACAGGTGGTTGCAAAATGTATCGTGTACGTAATTAGTAATATAAAGTCATCTCAATGTTAAAACGATTATTATAAATAACTTTTTAATAAACGCTATCGAATTATAGGAAAATGATAATTATTTTAAATACACTTTGAGATAAATATACTTAAAATACTTATCATATGGCAACTGTGTGATTAATTTTATTAACTTTATAATTTCGAATTTTAACTTTTTTAGATATTTAAAAATTTCGTTATATACGTGGTATAGTCAATAAATTTGAAACTTTTCATACAACTTATCATACAAATTACATCTATTTGACCCAAAAGTATTAGTTCTTCAAGTTGATTATGCTATTACTTTCTTTTACCTTAACATTTTTAAATATTTCCTAAATGTGCTCGGTGCAATGCTAAAAGGTAACTGTAAGTCAGTGAATGCATTTTGTGTTAACTGAATACTGTGTTTATTTCTGATTGTAGTACCAAATAGTGCTAAAAGGTGACTGTAATTGAGTGAATGAATTTTAACTTTGTTAGATATTTAAAAATTTCGTTATATACGTGGTATAGTCAATAAATTTGAAACTTTTCATACAACTTATCATACAAATTACATCTATTTGACCCAAAAGTATTAGTTCTTCAAGTTGATTATGCTATTACTTTCTTTTACCTTAACATTTTTTAAATATTTCCTAAATATGCTCGGTGCAATGCTAAAAGGTAACTGTAATTCAGTGCATGCATTTTGTATTAACTGAATACTGTGTTTATTTCTGATTGTAGTACAAAGTAGTGCTAAAATGTGATTGTAATTGAGTGAATGCATTTTGTGTTGACTGAATGCTGTGTTTACATCTGATTGTAGTACCAAGTAGTGCTAAAAGGTGACTGTAATTGAGTGAATGTATTTTGTGTTGACTGAATGCTGTGTTTACATCTGATTGTAGTACCAAGTAGTGCTAAAAGGTGACTGTAATTGAGTGAATGTATTTTGTGTTGACTGAATGCTGTGTTTACATCTGATTGTAGTACCAAGTAGTGCTAAAAGGTGACTGTAATTGAGTGAATGTATTTTGTGTTGACTGAATGCTGTGTTTACATCTGATTGTAGTACCAAGTAGTGCTAAAAGGTGACTGTAATTCAGTGAATACATTTTGTGTTGACCGAATGCTGTATTTATTTCTGATTGCATCGCTCTTGCTAACGCCATACTTATTGAAAGTTTGGTGTAATTTTTCAAATCGTTTTCAGTTCTTTCTGATTTAAAAATAATATTATAGTGCTTTTAGCAACATCTTCTAAGAAAAAGGGATCAATATTTTCATCGCGCTTTTTATTTTTTTAAATTGTTCGACATGTTTCATGAAACATGCAACGTTAGATTTTTACGACGTAATTGATAAGTATAACATACATTATGATATGGCAAATGAACACTTTCAAAAATGTTTCTTTGCGTATTAAATTGTGAGTTTATTCCAATCCAGATTTGTATTTCTAGTAAGTTGTTACTGCAGAAATAATATTGTAATTGTTTTCAACATTATGTTAGGTTATGTTCCGGTTCTAGGTCTCGTGTGAATTAATGAATTGTGATATTATTAAATACATAAGGTGTTTCTTAAGAGCTTGAGAACTTCAAATGACAATACAAAACAGAAATATTGTTGGAATGAATTTTTTTTTATTATAATCCGGTAGATAATTTCATGGCATTTATTTTTTAAATATGATTTCCGGCATATGTCCGCTGCGGCTACGAGTTACATGGTCTACTCGATCAGTCCAATTTTCGACTAGTTTTTCCAATAAATCTGGCCGTATGGCGTCAATGGTGGCTTGAATATTGGCTTCCAATGCTTCAAGAGTTGCTGGTTTGTCGGCATAAACCAATGACTTAACATAGCCCCATAAAAAGTAATCCAGAGGCGTTAAATCTCACGAACGAGGCAGTTAACAGGACCACTTCTGAAAATGAAGTTGTCACAAAATTGATTTTGCAATAAATCGATTGTTAAGCGGGCTGTATGGCAAGTTAAGCCGTGTTGTTGGAACCAAATGTCGTGGATATTTAGCTGATTAATTTTTGGAAACAAAAATTCAGTTAGCTTGGCTCGATAGCGCTCGCCATTCACCGTAACGGCAGCTCCTTCCTCATTTCGAAAGAAATAAGGACCAATGATGCCGCCAACGTGTAAACCGCACCAAACAGTCAATTTTAATGGATGTAACGGTGATCCGTTAACGGCTTGATGATTGCCTTCGCTCCAAATATGGCGATTTTGCTTATTGACGTTGCCGTTTAATCAGAAATGAGCTTTATCACAAAACACAATTCTTTGATAAAATGGTCATCTCCTACCAGTTTCAAATGAAACTAATTAGCAAAAATGCGACGCAAACGATGGTCGTTTGGCTTCAATTCTTGCACGAGCTGTATTTTATAGGCGCGTAAGCCAAGATTCTTACGTAAAATTTTCCACGTAGTCGAAGGACAAAGGCCTACAAGTTGAGAATGACGACGAATCGACATTTCGGCGTCTTCTTCAATACTTCGCGCTACAGCAGCAATATTCTCTTCGGTACGCACATTTTTTGTCTTGTTGATGGTTTTGAATCGAAAAGAGTAAAATTAGTGTGAAAACGATCAATAACTGCACGAATTGCTTGCTCACTAGGCCGATTATGTTGACTGTAAAATGGACGAGTGCTCTATATGAACTTCGCGAATAGATTTATTTTTTCAAAGTAAATTTCCACAATTTAGAAGCGTTGTTCTAGCGTTAAACGATTCATGATGACTTGCCAAACCTTACTGAACAGAATTGTCAACCCAGTTTGACATTATCAGCTGTCAGACCATAGTTATCGATATCGATAGTTCTCATGCAGCTTAAAAAACAGCCATTACTTTCTATTAAAATGATATAAAATTCTTAAAAACACAAATTAAGAAATTTTTAAACATATTACACTAAATATTACTAATGTTAATTACCACTAAACGTACCATGACCAGTCAAATGTAAATTTTTAATCATAAATTTTGCATAAAATATTGCTTTTTTACATTTAACTTCGTGACTCTTTCTATTAAATATATATATATATATATATATATATATATATATATATATACAATTTGTTTTATATGATTTAGTTATTATATATTGTATCTTTATTTGTTATACATTAATAATAGTAAATCTCTTTAATGCCCAACAGTTACACAGACCGTTTATGATGAACTTAAAAATAAAATTAAAAACAAAAATAGGTGCAGTTAATGTAATACAAAGAAAAATAAGAATCCAATTAACAAAAAAATATACACACTTATAATAATGTAATCTAAGTCATTTAAAAAAAACTGAACGATCAATAGTAGATGCAAATTAACGAAAGGGATCCTCGTATAATGCATTGTTATTTCTGTACATATGTACCAATGGAGCCTTGTAGAGAACATTGGTTCTTGTCCTAGCTATTGAGAAGGTCGCCGATGATCTAGTGTCAAAACTAGGCCCGACGAAATCAATCTGGGACAACAGCACAGAAGAATCAATAAAATTAGTTATTAATTTATAAAGAAAATCGCCACTAGCTTTCTCCCTGCGTGTACCAAGAGAATCAAAATTGTGCCTAGCAAGCAGACCCTTATACGTCGACCCAAAGGCAGGATAATATCCATCAATCCTGTAGGATAAATATTTACACGCTCCAGGAGTAAGTGCTGGTAATGGTAAAGCGGGTACCACACAACTGAAGCGTATTCCAATCTGGACCGGACAAGAGAACCTTCAAAGTGTGCAAGCTACTAAAACTCCTGCAAGACTGAATAAGGAACCCAAAACCTCTGAAAGAAGATGAAATTATGCTACTTATATGCTTAGAAAATCTAAGATGCGAGTCGAGCAAAACTCCAAGATATCTGATAAACGCATGTAGCCTAGCGTTAGTTACCCCGACAGTTCGTTATATAGACAAACATTTAGTGCTAATGCGTATTCAAATTTTATGTATTATATGAATTTGTGGTACACTTCTACTAAGACCGTTACAGAATAAGCTCAATCAAAAATAGTTTTGAATTAAGATTTCAATAAAATTTCTAAAATTTCAAATGTTCAAGTATCGTTTTAGTGGAAAGAAAGGGTATAAAACAAACATTAGTGGTAGCTAATTTATGTTTTGCTTTTTAGGGCGTTACTAAATTACCGATACGTTAATGTTACCGCTTACCCAGAAAGATGTTAAAAAGTCAAGTCAGCCCAAGTACGATCAAGGAGAAATAAATAACATAGGTGAAGAGTTTTCGGGAACCGATGAAGAAGAACTCTGTGAAAAAATGTTTTCCGATGAGGCACATTTTGAACTTGATGGCTATTTTAATAAACAAAACTGCCGTATCTGAGGTAAGGAAAATGCACGAATTATTCATGAGAAACCTATGCATCCTAAATGAGTTACTGTTTGGTGTGCATTATGGTCAGGTGGTGTAATTGGACCTTACTCTTTGAAAATGCTGTTGGTGAAGCTGTAACTGTCAATGGTGATCGATATCGTCGGATGATAACCGAATTTTTGTGGCCCAAATTAATGAATATTCATCTAGAGGATACGTGGTTTCAACAGGGTGGCGCTACATCTCACTTTGCACACAAATCAATTGATTTATTGAGAGAAAAATTTCCTGGACGTGTAATCTCAAGAAACGGTGATGTTAACTGGCCACCAAGATCTTCTTTGGGGTTACGTGAAAAGTCAGGTTTATAAAAACAATCCACAATAAATTCCTGCTTTGAAAGATGAAATTATTCGTATCATTGGTGAGATAGAACCTCAATTATGTCAAAATGTCATTGAAAATTTTAAGAAAATAGTAGACGTCTGTGGAGCTGCAAGAGGAGGCCATTTGGCAGATATTATTTCTCGCATATAAATGTCATAACTGACACTTCAATTACCCTATTATTAATAACACCCTATCTACTACATATGTTTCACGAATTGACCGATCGTCAGGCAGATTTTGTGTTATTAATGAACGATTCCTTGATAGAGTTTATCATATCATTTCGATACAGAAAAATAATGAATAATCATCATGCCTCCCTCTCTCGTCCACTGTATTGAACGACAAAGCGAGAGCGCGTCAATTACCAATAAAAAGTTTTTGAAAGTGAATGCAAATTGAGTGTTTTATTTATTCTTTAAAAAAAACGCGAAATTTGAAACACCCTAACGACTGGAGAAGTTATATCAAAAAGGATTTATTTCTCCACTTAGTAATAGAACTTGCTGCTGATTATCGAGAAGAACAAATAAGAATAACAAATATGAAAATAACATCGATGAATTTTAAAACAGATTCTATTAAACGTAAAACATGTCAAATAAAGTATCGTAAAGACAATAAAACCACCTTAACTCACCTCGCTTTGTTCAATATTTCCTTACGAAAATCAATATTTCTACATTCAATCGGGTAAAATAAAGTTCTTATCTAAAAACCGATCATTTGGCCGATTACGGTATAAATAGGTATATATTAAATCTCGGTACGTTTAATGTTAAATAATATTAAATTTTTAATGCATTCTTTGTATTTTTTTGAGGTAGCGTAAATGTATTTACAAATTAAACACTTCCCTTTCGGTTATAAATATTACTTATTGCAGGAACTTACGTATTTTTCTGGCACTATAAACATAGCAGATCCAGTAACACAATATCGTATATTTCACGAGCACTTGCATCATGCTAAAGCAACTGCAGCCAAAGTCTGAAGGCACATAAAATTAAAACAGTGCCCCTAGCCGTTTCGCTGTGTTAACCTTAGCTCGATATTCCTCAACTATTTATTACTACTACTTAATTACTTTTTAATATTGGTTGAAGCGCATGCATTAAAATTGCTATAATTGCATGAGTTTTTCAAACATTGCATCTCTTTCATCTCATTAAATGCCAGAATTGTTAAACGCCCAGTTCAGTTTATAGAATCAGTTAGCACCTTATTATTTATTAGAGGTGATTAATTTTGATCATGTATTCCTCAAAAATGTCAAGCATTAAATGGAATTATCTTGTATGAAATAATAACGGGTGGCCCATTTAAAAGTTTAAATTTAAAAATGCAATAAAACAAAAACGGTTTGAAATTTTGCCAAATTTATTTTTTTGTTGTGAAGTACAATTGTTCCGGTTAGAGATGGAATATTATTTCATTCATATGGCTGCCGCGGCTGGCCTCCCAGTACCCCATTCGATCGGACCAATTTTCGAGCACTTTTTCGAGTATATGGGGTCTTATCTCGGCAATGGCATCACGAATGTTGGGCTTCAAATGCTCAATTGTCTCTGGTTTGTCGGCATAATACTTATTTTTAACGGAGAACCGCAGAAAATAGTCCAAGGGTGTCAAATCGCAGCTTCTTGGCGGCCAATTGACATCACCATTTCGGCTAGTTAAACGGCCATCAAACGTTTGACGCAATAAATCGATTATGGCATGAGATGTGTGGCAAGTTGCACCATCCTGTTGAAACCAAACATCATTCACATCAATACCATAAAGAGCGAGCACAAAAAAATAGGTTATCATGGTGCGATAGGTGTCTCCATTGACCGTAATGGTTGCGCCGTACTCATTTTCAAATAAATATAGGCCAATGATGCCTCCGCTCCACAAGCCGCACCAAACAGTCACTCGTAATGGGTGCATTGGCTTCTGTAAGACCACGTGTGGGTTTTCTGAGCCCCAAATACGGCAATTTTGCTTGTTAACGTACCCACCAAGATGAAAATGAGCTTCATCCGAAAAGATGATTTTTTTTGCAAAATTGACATCATCGTGCAGTTTCTCGTCGGCCCATCTAGCGAAGCGAAAACGAAGGGGATGGTCATGCAGCTTCAACTCTCGAACCAGTTTAACTTTGTAAGGCGTTATACCGAGATCTTTTCGCAAAATTCGACGTAAACTGGTGCGTGAAATGTTCAATTCTTGAGAACAATGTCGAGTTGATGTTGATGGATTCTCGCGCACACTCTCAACCACAGCTTCGATATTTTCGGGTGTACGCACTGTACGAGCACGCTCACGTCTTGCGCATCAACAATGAAACCAGTTTCACGAACTTTAGCAATAAACTTGCGTATACCGGGCACTGTTGGTCCTTCTCTGCGACCAAACTTTGTACGACATTTTCGTGCAATTTCCGACCAATTGTTTTGGAAATAAATTCCAACGTTGCTCAATCGTAAATCGATTCATTTCGTTCAGCGGAGATAATATACTGAATTTTGTGACAGAATAGAATGACATAAGTATTGCCAGATTCGAAATAACCGGTGGTTCAAATTTAAACCGATAAATGGCCCACCCGTTACATTTTCCAATTAGGAGTTTAATTTTGTATGTCTTAGTACTTACTGCATGCCTATTTCATCCATCGAGACGAATCTAGATGCAAGGAATATCTTCATCGCAAATGAGACGAAGATGATTTTTTTTAGTTAAATAAAGCATATTTTAAAAGTCTGCTAATTTAAGGCAATAAATCACAATTAAGGTTTTGCTTTCTTTAAAAAAATTTCGAATGTATCAGAAAATGCCTTTAAAAGAAATTTTTCTGAAATATTTACAAAAATTATTTTATTTGTTAGAAACATCCCCGTCGGACAGAAATATAATGCCACCAGAAAAATACTCAATTTTAACTATTATATTATGCTACTAGACCTTAAAATTTTACCTCATCACTAACAAAAGTCGAAAGGTTGTTTTTACTTAAAAGCAGATAAAGGAAATAAGTTAGTAATTTTAGACAAAATCCATACTTACAAAGAATGAGAAATTTAATTTTAGAAAGTTCATACTTTGATTAGGAATGATTAGGAACACTAAAGACGCGCTGAAAAAATGTCCAAACTTAATAAATTCTAACCAGAATTATAAATTAAGTGCGAGTAATCCGGCAGTCCCGAGAATGTATTGTTTACTTAGGATACACCAACTAAGTAATTCGACGAGACCAATTGTTACAGGGATTAACCCACCGACTTATTATATTTCATTTTATTTTTATTTTTGTATTAATTTATTGAATAAATACAAAAATTTGGGCAGAAAACGTGAAAATTTGTCAGTTGCCAATTCAGTTGATTTTATTCAAATAATCAGAGAATTGTAAATTAGAAGACGAAGAGATTTTAACACTCGACGTAACGACATTGTTTAGTTCAGTACTTTTTCCGAAACTTTGAAATATTTAGAAGAATTTCTATATGAAAATAACATTGAACCAGAAAAACTAAATGAATATTTACGATTGACAACTCTATGTATGTATGTCTCAAATCTGTTTCCAATTCGAAGGTAAATTATATTAACAGAAACAAGGAACAGCAATGGGCAATTGTCTTTCTCCATTTATAGCGGATTTATTCATAAGTCATTTTGAAGTTGAATTTAAAACATAACGCTATTTTTTTATATTTATTTTAGAGAATTTAGATGATATTTTCGCGATTTTTGACACATATAAATGTATAAGACGAGTTCGCTAAGCAATTAAGTTCAAAATTCCCGGCGATTAATTTCACGGTGGAAATAATAAACAATGATCCTTTACCTTCTTCAGATACCAGTAATTAGAAATAATCATAAAATAGAAATTGATATTTTCCGAAAAGAAGCTAATAATAGGTGTATTACAGCGAATTCAAACCATAGCCTGCAACAAATGGTGGCTTCTTTCAATTTTCTTGTCCATTGTTTGCTTAGTTTTCCATTAACAAAAGTAAAATAAAAAAAGAATTAAATTTTATTGAGAGCTTTACAAGATACAATGGTTTCGATGGGAAAGTGGTCATTAGATTAATTAGAGAAGCCAACTTAAAAAAAGCCAATCAGAGATACCGCTTGTTTGTTACTGCATAACAATCGAGAAGAACAATTAATGCACTCTCACCCACTTACAAAAAATTTAAAGAGGGTTTTTAAAGAGCGGATTTAAAATTATATTTCGGTCTAGGGGCTGTATTATATCTCTTTTTAGAAAATGCAAGAAATAAAGTCGAGTTAAATCAGAAATCAGGGATTTATGAAATAAAATGCCAAGATTGTAATAAACGAACATCGGCAAACTAAACGCTCGATAGGAAGGCGCTCATGGTGGATTCGGCACGGAATTTCAAACATCTTGGGAAGGATTTTCCCTGATATTAACATTTATAGATATGTTTTCGTAAGGGTATTTGATGTAATGTATAGATTTCAAATGTGTACTTACCATTTCTTATACATCTCTGGAGTTTATCTATTGTCCATTTAACAAATTATTGTTATTATAGTAGATAGATATATATGGAAATGTAACACCTTAAGGAAAATTTTAAAATATGTATAGAATAAGTAATATTTAGGAATAGTTATTGCAATAACTTCAAAAAATTCAAATAACATAGTCCTTGCATTATTTGAAGAATAAAGTTTGAATATACAGGGTATTTCAAAAAGAATATACGTATTTCGTATTTAAATATTTATTAAACTTTAAGACATACGAATATGAAACTTTACACACATATTTAGGAACCTCTCAAGTTCAGATTACAGATGTTCAATATGTCCTCCATCAGCGACACGAACAATATCACATCGATACTCAAATTCCTCCCATACTCGGGCAACCATGTCTTTCGTCACTGATATTATGGCAGTACCGATCCGGTTCTTCAACTTCCAGTTTCTGTAGGAGTGGTGGTACATAAACGTTGTCTTTAACGAAACCCCACAGGAAGAATTCATAGGGTGTCAAATCCGGTGACCGTGGAGCCCAGCTGAAACATGCTAAGTCGCCAGCTCCTTGACGACCAATCCAACAGTTCGGTAGAGTTTCATTCGGATATTCACGCACTTGGCGACTCCAGTGAGGGGGTGCTCCGTCTTGGTGAAAAATGAAGTTGTCTTCGTGCAGCCTCGGAAACAACCAGTTTTGTAACATTGGTCGTACACAGATGATCGGAATATCGCACAAAACATATTGATTTTAGGCGAATCTCGTACATGGTCAATGGCTGCATGTGGGTTCTGTAGACCCCAAATTCAAACTTTGTGTTTGTTTACCAGACTACTAACATGAAAAGTCGCTTCATCACTGAACACGATGCGTTGTGCGATAGTGTTATCATTATCAATAGCATTATGAATCTCGTTACAAAATGCCACACGTTTCCGTTTGTCATCAAGACGCAGAGCTTGTAACAACTGTAACTTGTGCGGCTTCATAACCAACCGACGTCTCAAAACACGCCAAATTGTTGTTGTAGGCAGTTGTAACTCCCGACTGGCACGACGAGTTGATTTTGAAGGATTACGTTGGAAAGCAGTTTAAATTCGTGCAACATTTTCTTCAGAAACACGACAGCGGCCAGCACTCGTTCCTTTACATACACATGTATCTACAAACCGTCGATACCATCTGTGAATGTTCCACCCATTCGGAGGATCAATTTGGTAGCTCAACCGGAAACATCTTTGCACTGTAATCACGGAATTGCACTTCGCAAACTCGAGAACACAAAATGATTTCTACTGCGGAGTAGCCATTTTAAACATATGATGGTTACCAAGAAAAACAGAAGACAACTGACATCTAGCGACTATTAAATAAACTAGACAATGTATTCGTTGCTTCAATAGCCGAGCCGAGGCGCAGCGATCGATAGTTTGGACAAAATAATACCTTATAATAAATACGTATATTCTTTTTAAAACACGCTGTATTTTCAAATCATATTAATTTCTTCATTTCCTTTCAACAAAATATTCAACGCATAACAAACCATTACTTAAGTCTTCCTCCTTTTTTTCGATTGTCATTTTGAAAAGCTTATGTTCGAAAGGTATTATTGCAACCTTTGTTTTCCTCTATAACAGTTATGGTATCATTAAATTTCCTTTAACGGGGTAGAATAACACCTTTAACGATACACGGTCTATTCCAAAGCATTAATTTCTTCTCTCACGCTGCTCGCGACTATAGAATTCGTTCCTACTGTTTCATATTTCCCGAAGTTGCTACGGTAAAACGAAGCAAAAAGATCACATAATATTACCGCCCGAGATACTAAAGGCAACAAAAAAAAACCTAAAAAGAAACACGAACCCACATACATATGTAAGTTATAAAAGTGTCTTTCCCGCTTTTAACAGTATCTTATCGTTTCAGGGTTTCTTCAGGAGGAGCATACAAAAACAAATCGAGTACAGGTGTTTGCGGGATGGCAAGTGTCTCGTTATCAGATTAAATAGAAACAGATGTCAGTACTGTCGATTCAAGAAATGCTTAGCAGTCGGAATGTCTAGAGATTGTACGTATTATAGGATTTAGGAATTTGTATTTCAAAGTAATGTATTTAACAATAAATTTTATTCTTTCGTATTGGGTATTTCGACTATTGGGATAATAAAACACTTAAGAAGGAGCGGTTTCCTCCTTTTTCAAGTTATTTATTTTTTTGAACCAGCAATTTATTCTTTTATATATAAAAAGAAAACCATTATCTGCAAAATAATAAAAACTGTAAATAAAAAATGTATTGCATGTTTAAGAAAATTGAAGAGGCAACACCCTCCCCTCCTCAAACGTTGTTACTAAAAATGATGTCTTATTACCCTAATGGTCAAAATACCCAGAATAGAAGAATAAAATTTATAGTTAGTACAGCGACCAACATATTAAAAAAGAAAATAATAAATTTTACATCAATGTAAACCATGTGTTTCCGAACAATGATAAAGTTTAAATAAATATCAATTTTATGTAAACCATTTCATTCGTACTTGGTAAAATAATATCCATTTTTTCTGAACAAAACATCTTTATTAATATTGTTTTAAAAATACTAACTTAATCTTGTCAGAATTAACGAATACGAGGATAGTTTGACAAGTAGTGAGAATGACACATAGGTGGCGCTCTAATTGGTAAACAAATGCACTGTAATTTAGCTTGCCTATTTATATGTTTACATTCCGATATTTAGATAAATCGGTTGATTAGTTTATTTTTGACAGCTGATTGAAAAAGCAGCAACACGTCGTTTTGTTAAAATGGAAAAAGCAGAGTATCGTGCGGTGATTAAATACTTCGTAATTAAGGATATGAAAGCTACCGAAATAAAAGATGAGTTACGGGAAACATTAGGTGAATCTGCTTCATCATCCGCCACAATTAGTAGATGGATAAATGAATTTAAACGTAGTAGAACAAGCTGTGTTGATGAAGCTCGCTCTGGACCACCCGAAATCGTGACTTCTAAGGAAATGATTATAAAAATCTATAATATTATTACGCAAGATCGACGACTCAAAGTGAGAGAGATAGCAGACGTGGTAAACATTTCAGCAGAACGCGTACACCACATTTTAACGAAAGAATTGGAGCTTTCCAAGCTTTCGGCAAGATGGGTGCCAGGTGATGGCATCAATTTTTTGGGATTCAAAGATTATTTTGCTCATTGATTACCTTTAGAAAGGTGCCACAATAAACGGACAATATTATGCAGAACTTCTACAAAAATTAAATGTTGAGATTCGTGCTAAACGGCCAGGAATGGCAAAGAAAAAGATTCTGTTTCACCAAGACAACGGTGCCTCGCATACCAGCACAGTTGCGATGTCCAAAATCCACGAGTTGCATGTCCAAATAGAACTGCATGCGCCTTATTCGCCGGATCTAGCCGCTTCCGACTTCCACCTTTTTCCAAAATTGAAAACGGTACTAGATGGAAAGAAATTTTTGTCTGACGATGACCTTATCATCTTCGTAAATGAATATTTTGCAAGCCTTCCGGAATCGCATTTTAGAGATGGCATAACGGCATTGGAGCACCGTTGGAATAAATGCATTGCTCTTTTAGGAGAATATATTGAAAAATAAAAATTATTTTGTATTTAAAAAATTCGTTTTTCTCTTCCATTCTCACTACTTGTCAAACTACCCTTGTATAACGATTTCTTCCACTTAAATTTGTTAAAAATAAGTGTTTTAGGAGTATAAATGTAGGTTAAAAAACTCTAAAAATTCAGAACAAAATATTATTCAAACAATACTTTACTATTAAATATGAAAATATGAAGCGATAACGGTTGATGATCTGTATGTTATAATATTTTTTGTACTCCATTTGATACATTGGTGGAAACACTTCAAGGTTTCTCTACATGATAGGCTTTCTTCATTTGAAACCCTTCCTTTCACGTCCTTCTTCCTTATTACTGATTTGGTCCGCTATTGATGATAAAATCATCTCTTCATCCACAGCTAGAATCTTTTTATCGCTTCCGACAAGTCATTGTGCAAATTCGTTGTTGGTATATCAGTTTGAAAAACCACATTGCAAATATCGGAAATACCACGTATTTCCTTATTATCCCTAACTTGATAGAATACAGTATCCTGAGCATCCTGCACGTCTAGAGGTCTACGTTGGAAACAAGCTAACGAAATAGAATCCTCGTCATTTATTCTGAACAACTCAAATATATTGTGCCATCGTTTTTTCCATTCCCGCTAAATAAATCGCGATGATATGTACCAATCGTCTTTAAGAAATAGTATCACTGACAGAAAATCAAAATTCTTGAAAAAAGACCGTACATTTTGAACATCTCCAGATACAATAGACTTCAGGAGAGATTTGCGCAGTTTCATCTTTTGAATACCATTGTCTGAGGATACAATTTTGTGGTAGAAACATTGCTTAAAAGCTTTTAACTTTAATACATAGTTCTTCTACATCGATATGCACAGAAGTGTCCTTCCTTTCGAAAGCTAATTCAAATTTGATCCTTCCCTTTTAACTTCAGCCAGAAAAACTCATTAAACATTGAATCTTTTACAAAGAACATCCGTTATTTTGGCCCATATATACAACGGAAGATTTGCGCTCCTCTTAAATGGCTTAGACATATTTGCTTTTCCAACAACTAGTATTTTCAACTTATAAATACATAAGGCATTGGCACAAAGCAGTTCGCTTCGGCGTGTGAGAGTTTCGTTTGGAAAAATTCTTTAAAGCAGTCCACTCTCGTAAAAATTGTAGACTTGGTACTTAACGCGTGTTAATTCCATTTCTGCAGCGTTCATTAAAAATGTTTGCTGGATTCGTCGGCAGATTATTTTTCTCCAACTATTGATGATTGACCAATTCTCTTTTCTTAATCTTCACCAACCATCCAGAATTTGCTTCAAATAGCCCCTTCTAGGTATTTTTTGATGAAACTACTTAGTTTTTTCGCATAATTACCCTCCAGATATTGAAATGTGCGCTCTTCGTTGTAAACCATTTTTTTTGTTCGCAAAGACTGTTCTCTTTCTGTTGAACTAAGTAAAGTAAAACACATTTTTCTAAACAAAATACCTTTATTTATAATCTCGAACATCTGAATCTATCGGGAAAGATTGAGCGTTATGGAAATGCTCATAAATTGCTAACAACACAGCTATTTAAAAGAGGGAATACAAAACAGATGTTTTGGAATGAAGAGATGCCCTATGTTACTGTTATAGAGTGCCACAGGGTTCAGCACTTGAACCGGTCTTTTTCACTGTTCACGTCAACGATCTTCCGGAAACCTAGGCTGCCCTGTGGCCCTTTATATGTCGATAACGCTTCATTCCTTGTCAGGCAGTTCGACACCACAATTTCAATTTTACTGTGGAGTTGCTGCTGAAGTAAGTGAATGGTTGAAGGTGTCTCTTAATATGCCATAAATCACATTATGAAAAAAGATCTAATAGTCGTTTTCGATCATTTCCCATCTTAAAGAGCCTAATTATATACTTATATGTAATTATTAGTTTTTCATGAAAATTTAATAACTAATTATTCTTAAAACGCGTGTACAAAATTTGATTGAAAACTATATACCTTTACCGTGCGATTCTTAATTAATTAATATAACATATTGTAACTCATTATTAATCTAAAAATTTCATGTAATGAAAAGTTGCAAATAGCAAACTTCAAGAGATATTTCCAACGGTCACTTAGCTAATAACGTCTTCTAAAATCGAATTTTTTATTAACTCAACTTTCATTAAATCGCATAATTTTAAATTTAATTGTATACATCAATCAAACATCGAAACGTAAACTAATTATAAATAAAATAATTTTACAGCTGTAAGGTACGGCCGAGTGCCAAAAAGGTCGAGGGAAAGAAGTACAGAAGAAGCGTCGCGAGTAACGACGACCGACGCCGATCAATCCGATGCGGAAACGAAACAATTAGCTGTCTACGACGTCATACTGACGGTATCCCAAGCGCACCACGCCAACTGCGGATACACAGAAGACAACACTAGAAACTTGGTACGAAAACCTCTGTCGCTACCTCCTCCGCCAAGTCCCGAAGACAACGAGGTGGCCTCCTCAACAGCGGAATCTATCGAGCAGCAACGATGTTGGCTGTGGCAACAGTTCGCCGCCAACATAACGCCCAGCGTCCAAAGGGTAGTCGAGTTCGCCAAGAGAGTGCCCGGTTTCAGCGATCTCAGCCAGGATGACCAACTGATACTTATCAAGATCGGTTTCTTCGAGATATGGTTGAGTCACGTGGCGAGGTTGACGTCCAATACATCGTTGATGTTCGACGATGGAACGACAGTCACCAGGCAACAGCTGGAGATCATGTACGACGTGAGTCGGATGAAAAGTCGTCCTGAAAACGGTGTTAAATCTAACCAGATTGCGTTTATTTCTTTGTTTACAGAGTGATTTTGTATCGTCATTGTTGCACTTTGCCAATACCTTCAACGCCCTCGCCCTGAACGATACGGAACTGGGCCTCTTCTCTGCCGTTGTCCTGCTAACCGCAGATCGACCTGGTATTATGGACGTGAAATCGATAGAACATCATCAAGATAAATTAATAGAAGCTCTGAAAGTGCAGGTATGCTCATATACAAGTAAACCTTTATAATGCATGACGACCATGCACATTTCCAAAGCTAAGTTGACTCACGCAGAGTCTTCTGAAATTTAAAATTAGCTTTTCTTCTTCATTTGTTTCTGTTTTTTTGTTAGTTAACGTTGGTCTCTACCGTCGTCCTACAGTTTTAATGACGTTCCCACATTCTCTTTTCTTGTCATGATCTTTTACCCACTTCATTTTGAAATCGTAATAAACTGTTATAACACAATTGTTATTTTTCGCACGATAACGCTTGGGATTATAAATCGATCGTCACCTGACTTTAAATCGACAAACTAATGAGTAATGTTGAACAAAACTTCGGGTTCGCTATAGCGTACAACTTTTCCAGGAACTCAAAGATAGGTGCGATCATAAATAAAATAAATAACGCATGTAATCAGGTGCCTTTTTATTTTTAACCTACTAATGTCTTCCGACATGAACATGCGGTGTAGTATTGTATCACCAATATACTTTCCATTATTGATTCAGTCAAAACATCTACGACGTAGTGAAGATATGTTTCCTTATTTGGCAAATGGACGTTCTATGTCTAGTAAAGTAATAATCGCAAATTTAAAAAGTTCGTATCATTTTCTTGCGTTATACATATGCACTATAGTTTTAAAATCTGGATTTTTATTTAAAACTGAACCTAATTTATCGGTTGCACGAATGTCTATATTATCTGTTAGATTTCCTAACAAGGCTTTCAAGCGATGTACAATCTTTACCACAAAAGGGCTTACTGCCTAAATTGCTCTATATTTTTAGGTCGAACCATAATGATATCAAACGAGAGAGTTTTTGTATATTTTATTAAAAAAAAGAACAATGGCGTGTATAGTGTGCAATTCAAATAGCACACGAGTTTGTTTACATTTTGGACCTTATAATAAAAAGCTACAAACAACTGCATTCCCTCCCTTGCCGTTTGGGTAATATTAAAAAATTTATTTATTATAACTTCACTACGCAAAATAGCGAAAAATTGTGGAACACCAGGAACGGACTTTCACGATGTATTTTGCGTACTGTACTATAGAATATTTAATTTTATAAAGTAATTTTAACACCGAGATTTAATATTTTAAGTTAGAAAGTTTCAACGACATACCTTTTGATTTTTTTAAGTTAATGCCAGTTTGAAACGCTCGAAGAGAACGATGACGAGCTCATTAAATTTGTATTATGTTATAGTCAAAGTTATTCTACTAATTTAAAAGCCTAAGGTAATGCAATCGGTGCAAAACTTTTTATTTTGCGCTTATTTATTTTAGAATATTAGCACTGTGGGTGGGGCTTACCTAGCACGCACTCCTTCAGCAGGGTGCGTGCGACGCAACTTATTTTACGTTCTGTGCAGTCAGTCCTTTCGCCGAATAAGGTCGTCTTGTTACAGTGCAGTTTTTTTGTAAAAGCATTTCCGTTTGCTCTGTTTTTTGTAATGTTGAACTTAAGTGAACACCTTGTAGCTGACACTTGGAGATTCTGAGAAAACTACGTAACAGTATGCGATGAAAGAGACTCGATTTATGGCAGAGGAGGGAATAGTTTTTCCACCATGACAATCCACCTGCTCATACAGCCTTATCGGTTCGCCAGTTCTTGACTAAAAAAAGCATGACCTCTTTGCCTCACCTCCCTACACACCTCCTTACTCCGTAAGACTTTTTTTTGACTTAGCAGAGATGAAGAAAAAGATGACACAACAGCTCACTGCTATATAGAAAAACCAGTTCGAACGATGTTTCCAACAATGGAATCGTCGATTAGACAAGTGCATAAAGTTAGATAGAGAGTATATTGAAAGTGTTAAAGTTGTTCTGAAAAAGATAAATAAAATACAGGTTTTCAGAGAGAAATTTCGGTTATTTTTACACACACACACACACACATATATATATACATGTGTGTGTACATAACAATTATATTCATTGATAATTAAATAGAATTTGGAATTAATTTATAAGATAACTATTCTGATAATACGATTTTATAAATAGCGTGTATATATATATATATATATATATTTATATATATTAATATGTGTTTTTGTGTAAATGTAAAGATCGTAATCTTGTACGTAGACTTCCGCGATCATGGTCCATACTATCTTCTTCTGGGCTTCCGGGCTGGAACCGCGTCACTGGTATAACTGCCGACGTTTCGTACCTACTCGTATGGGACATTTTCAGGAGCTTAACTACTGCTACTGTTTGTTGCTATGAAACTAGAAGTTTCAGAGCAACAGATGTCTCATACGAGTGGGTACGAAACGTCGACAGTTATACTAGTGACACGGTTCCAGCTCGTAAGTCCAGAAGAAGATGTAAAGGTCTTATTTTTAGATCTAAATTTTTTAATTGAATTTCATTTACTGTATTTTATTAATGTTCGTTCATATATAAGAAATAAATAAAATCAAACAAAGGAATTATTTCTATTTTATACGCATTACTAAAGGGTTTTCCAACTTGACAACTTTCTTTCAAAATAAAATGCAGACCATTCGAGATATTCCGAAAACTTTATTATCGGGTTGAAGTACAATCAAAACATTTATGAATGGAATTCGACTTCGTTCATATGGCCACCGCGGGCACGTTTGCAGCGGTCGATTCGTTGGACCCAATTTTCGATGACTCGGCCACACAATTCGGCCGAAACGGCTGCTATTTCGCGTTCAATGTTGGCTCTGAGCTCTACCAACGTTGTCGGCTTGTTGGCATAGACCAATGACTTGACGTAGCCCCAAAAAAAAAGCCTAGAGGCGTTAAATCGCACGAACGAGGCGGCCAATCGATTGGTCCATTTCTTGAGATAACACGGTCATCAAACTTACTCTTCAATAAATCGATCGTAACGTGTGCTGTGTGGCTTGTGGCACCGTCCTGCTGAAACCACATGTTGTCCAAGTCCATATCTTCCAATTCGGGCCAAAAATAATCGGTAATCATGGCGCGATAACGATTACCATTCACAGTAACGTGACGATCATTATCGTCGACGAAAAAATATGGCCCTATGACGCCGCCGGCATGCAAACCGCACCAAACAGTTATTTTTTGTGGATGAAGTGGTGTTTCATGAAGCACATGTGGATTTTCATCCGACCAATAACGCATATTTTGCTTATTGACGAAGCCATTGAGCCAAAAATGAGCTTCGTCACTGAAAATGATTTTGCGATGAAATTGATCATCTTGGCGCATCTTTTCCAGAGCCCAATCGGAGAACGTACGTCGCTTCAAATGGTCCATCGGCTTCGAGTCTTGAGTCGGCTTGATCTTGTATGGGTGTAAACCAAAATTTGCCATAAAGTGGTCTGGGCGATGCCCAACTCTTGAGAACGCCGTGGAATTGACTGATTTGGATCATTTGCTACGGACGTTTCAACGGCAGCGATACTTTCGACACTTCGACCAACCCGTTGTCTCAACGGCACGGCAACATCACACAACGAATATGTAGACTCAAATTTTTGCGCTAAACTTGTTACTGCCTGTCTACTAGGGTGAGAATTACGACCGAAAATCGAAGTTAACGCTCTTAAAGTAGCGGTCACCGACTCCGAATTTCTGTAGTAAATTTTTATAATTTGCAGAGGTTGTTCGTTCGTGCACTTTACCATGATGAAAATGTTAAGTTTACTGAATAAATTGACAGTCCCTATTGGAAAACCCTTTATATACAAATCACTATTGTTATAAATCATAGACATACTCGAAATGCAAAACTTTATTTACATGGTGTAAAAACCATTCTACATAAAGTCGGTAGGTATATTTTCGTGTACACCGTAAACCTTTTTATAGTACCTACTGTGTGGGGGCTTCATTTAAAGACAGCTCGCTATTTTCTAATTAATGGATGGCTTCTAAGACAATCGAGTAATTTTCGCAAATTAGCTCTTTCTTGTTTGGATTTTAATATATGTATGTAAACTGTTGCTGGATTTTGCTGGATTAATGAAATTACTTGAGCTTCTTTTGAATTTAATTTCGAAGTACAAGATTTAACAACGTGAAACTATTTCTCGTAACATACAATATTACAGTTTGAAGCTACTTTAATAGCAGCTGTGGTGGCAGAGGAATGTCCGGATAAGAATTTTTAAATTCGCGAATGCGTTTGCATGATTTTATAAAAGTTTCTTAGGTAAAAGCCATTAATTTATCTCCTTTCGGATAGCTGCTTTTAATATACTCTATCAAATGAATTGCATAGATGTTACACGAAGCACTTTAGGATAAGATTGTTTTAGTATTTTACCGGCTTTAACCATGATTATACCACGATATGTAACCAACATTACAACTTGGACGGCGATATACGTAATTTCCCAACAGAATTTTTTACAATTTGCACTATAAATTTCGACTCTGTCTTTTGCAATATTTTACTGCACAAAGGGCAGGCGAATGAAGTCTTATCACTTTCTAAAATGCGTTCTAATATATTCACAACACGATTTTCCTTAGCATCAATACTTCGATCAACCGATAACCATATTTTTTTATGTTCTACTTCCATCTTTATAAGGTCCGTAATAGTGTCTTTCACTCGCGATAAATTATACTATAATTATCTTCTAATTGGTAACTTCCAACGTAGAACACATTTGCTTCAAAACTTACGAAAGTTCATTGTCTACTATATGCTGAGGAATGCTGCGCGCAGTTAATATAATAATAAAATCAAATTTATAATATATGTGTGCTATTTCACGTTTTGCATTCAACACATGGCGTTTGCAAAATACTAATGTTGCAAATAATACATTTAATTATAGTTCGTGTATATTCTAATGTAGGATATGCGAAACCTCTTCACATGATGCAATGATGATTGTCTACACACGTTCGTCCCTCAACAGTTTCTCTGGTTACCAAGGGGATTGTTCAAGATTCAACCTTAATTATAACACTCTTTCTGACCCGGTTTACCGGGAATAGTTCCTTTCATCACCATTAGTTCTAAGTATTGTAAAGATGTCCCGAAATTAACGCAAGATTTGAATTAAATAGAAAACACAGTTTTTAGCCTTTTGATTGTTATTTTTTTATTGAATCATAAAGTACATAGGATAGGGTTATTTATGGATTAACACGTCGGGCAAATGGCCTCCACAGTTTGCATGCACATACGTACTCGTTTGTCGAAATATTCCATGACCATTATGCATAAATGTGGCTGTATTTCGTTGATGCAGCGTTGAATCTCCTCCTTTAATGCACGAGTGATTGTGGTTTTGTTCACATAGACCTGTGATTTCAAATAACCCCATAAAAAGAAATCTAATGATGTTAAATCACACGATCTAGGGGGCCAATTCTGATCACCGAAACGAAAGAGTACACGACTTGGAAATGTCTCATGCAGTAATTGAATTGTTTCACGGGCTGTATGGCATATGGCACCGTCTTGTTGAAACCACATATTGGCCACATCAATATCATCCAATTTCGGCGGAAAGAACTGTGTTATCGTGTTGCGATATCGAGCACCATTAACAGTCACTGCTTGACAAGCCTCATTTTCAAAAAAGTATGGTCCAATTATGCCTCCAGCCCAAAATTCACACCAAAGAGCGACACGTTGTGGATGCATTTGTTTTTCGACAATCACATGTGGATTCTCAGAACCCCAAAGCGGCAATTTTGGCGATTAAAAAAGCCATCAAGGTGAAAATGTGCTTCATCGCTTAGAATAATTTTGCTCGAAAAATCAGCATCCATTTGTTTATGTTCAATAATCCATTCGACGAACTCTCTTCGCTATGCATGGTCACTAAGCTTCAGTTGTTGTATTAATTGAATTTTGTAACCATGGAGACACAGATCTTTAGTGAGTATACGCTGTAAAAGCGTCTTGAAATTTGCAATTCTTGTCCACGATGCCGAATTGAGGTTCCCGGATTGTCACCGACACTTTAACGCACTGCTTCGATATTGACATTTGAACAGCTTGTTGTTGGACGACCAGGGTGTTTGGCGTCTCCAGCGGATCCAGTCTCCCTGAATTTTTCAATTAATCTCTTCACAGTTGATGAAGTTAAAACACTATTCCGACTATATTTTGTATGAAATTTTCCAACTGCGGCCGCCAAGCTTTCATTATTTTTCAAATATTGTTCAATAATGAAGACACGTTGTTCTATCGTGTAACGCTCCATTTTTAGTAACCCTAAACTGTCAGCTGTCAAATTGTTTTTTTTTAGACTTGCCAACACTTTACCGCACAAATGGTGGCAAATTCAAATCTTGCGTTAATTTTGGGACACCCATTAGAAAATGTTATTTGCAGCAGAAATATGAAATGTCATTGTTTAGTTTTACATTTCAAAACTCCAAACGAGGTCGCGATGAATCGTTTTCCAATAGGGATGATATGATTTTGAAATGACATTTCGGCCATTTGTCATGATCTGTCATTTGTTTTTCATTGTATTTAGTAGTGTTTACAATTTCATCATGGAGAGATATACGCAAGAACAACGTTTACAAATTATTCAGTTTTATTATCAAAATAATCGTTCTCCAATTGCAACTTTTCGTGCGCTTTTGCCATTTTATGGTCGTAATAATCGACCAAGTGTGCTCGCTATTCGTCGAATTGTTAAAAATTTTGAGGTTACATCTTCTTTACATAATTTTCAAGTACCAATAAGACAAAGAACTGCTCGAAGTAATGCAAATATTGCTGCCGTTCAGGCAAGTGTTACTGAAGACCGTAATTTGTCGATTCCAAGACGTTCTCAACAATTGCGATTGTCTCAAACCACAACCTGGCGGATTTTGTAAAAGAATTTGGGTTTGCATCCCTATAAAATTGTTCTCACACCAACTTTTTATGGCCGACATTGGAAGAAGTTGATCTTGACAACATTTGGTTCCAATAAGACGGGGCTACGTGCCACACAGCAAATACAACAATAGAATTATTGCGAGAAAAGTTTGGAGATTCGATTATTTCAAGAAATTGTGATATTGAATGGCCTCCAAGAAGTTGTGATTTAACACCATTAGACTATTTCTTGTGGGGTTATTTGAAGTCATTGGTCTATCGAAATAAACTAGACTCTTTTTAAGCTTTACAAGTCAATATTGAACGTGCCATTCATGACATACGACCAGATTTAGTGGAAAAAGTGCTCAAAAATTGGGTTCATCGAATTCGTTCCTGCAGAAGTCGTGGAGGCCATTTGAATGACATTTTATTTGGAACTTAATTCTATCGATTGTACTTCACATTAAATAAAACACTTTTGAATTTTCTTAACAATAAGTGTGTTTTTTTTTTAAAGAAATCATGTCGCTCTTATTGGAAAACCTGTTATGTTAAAGTACATTTAATTCCTTTACGATCATTTTCTATTTAATTCACACGTTTCTAATTATTCTTATTTTTTAATTATTGAAAAATTAAGTAATAAGCGAACCTATAATAATTAAATAAACTATTTTCGCAGTACACAAATTAAATGAATTTTTTTATTTTGTTATTTCAAGGTCAACTTCTAATACAACCGCTTATGAAAAAAAACGCAAGGTAAATACACAAGAATGTTAATATTATTTAAAATTAGTAATTATGTGTTCTCTTTGCGTTTAGAATAAACTATCAATGCAACTTTTAATTTTTCGTGTAAACTAACGTGTACAAAATGATACTTCGACAATAAAGAAATATATTTTTACACATTCTTAATGTGACATTAGATATACGATAGTAACAAATATTAACATCTACTAAACAGCAATAAATAACAGGTTTTCCAATAAGAGTGATATGATTTCTTTAAAAAAAACACTTATTGTTAAGAAAATTCAAAAGTGTTTTATTTAATGTGAAGTACAATCAATATAATTAAGTTCTAAATAAAACATCATTCGAATGGCCTCCACGACTTCTTCTGCAGAAACGAATTCGATGAACCCAATTTTCGAGCACTTTTTCCACTAAATCTAGTCGTATGTCATGAATGGCACGTTCAATATTGACTGGTAAAGCTTGAAGAGAGTCTGGTTTATTTCGACAGACCAATGACTTCAAATAACCCCACAAGAAATAGTCTAATGGTATTAAATCACAACTTCTTGGAGGCCATTCAATATCACAATTTCTTGAAATAATCGAATCTCCAAACTTTTCTCGCAATAATTCTATTGTTGCATTTGCTGTGTGGCACGTAACCCCGTCTTGTTGGAAGCAAATGTTGTCAGGATCAACTTCTTCCAATGTCGGCCATAAAAAGTTATTTATCATCAATCTATACCGCTCTCCATTGATAGTAACGGTGTTACCAGCTTCATTTTGAAAGAAGTACGGACCGATGATTCCACCATACCAAAAACCACACCAAACTGTCAATTTAGGTGAATGTAATGGTTTTTCATAAATAATTTGTGGATTTTCTTCGCACCAGAATCGACAGTTTTGTTTATTTATCACATCATCCACATGAAAGTGAACCTCATCAGAGAAGATGATTTTCTTAAAAAAATCGTTATCGTTTTCAAGTTGTTCCAAGGCAAAATCAGCAAATTCACGACATTTACGGTGATCCAATGTCTTCAGTTCTTGTGTGAGAACAATTTTCTAGGGATGCAAACCCAAATCCTTTCTCAAAATCCACCAGGTTGTGGTTTGAGACGCAATTGTTGAGAACGTCTTGGAATCGACAAATTACGGTCTTCAGTAACACTTGCCTGAACGGCAGCAATATTTGCATTACTTCGAGCGGTTCTTTGTCTTATTGGCACTTGAAAATTATGTAAAGAAAATGTAACCTCAAAATTTTTAACAATTCGACGATTAGCGAGCACACTTGGACGATTATTACGACCACAAAATGACAAAAGCGCACGAAAAGTTGCAATTGGAGAACGATTATTTTGATAATAAAACTGAATAATTTGTAAACGTTGTTCTTGCGTATATCTCTCCATGATGAAATTGTAAACACTACTGAATACAATGAAAAACAAATGACAGATCATGACATATTACAAATGGCCGAAATGTCACTTCAAAATCATATCATCCCTATTGGAAAACCTTATATAAGGCTAGTAACCCATATTACATTAATTTTAGTTGAAGTTAGTTAAACATAAATCTAAATAAGACATCCTAATACATTATTAACTGACACAAAAATTCATTTTAATAATTTTCGGTGAAAAATTGTAATATTTATTGCTTTTAATATTGTAAATACGTTGTATAAATTTTTGAAAAAAATTTACTGCTCGTTGGTGAGATTCGAGCTCACGATCTCATGTTTACCAGGCATATATCTAAACCACTTAACCACAGACAACAGTAATATTCGAATTGATATACTGTCCATAAATTGCATGATGGAAATAAAATTAAATAAAAAATTTAAAAAATTAAGTAAAACCGACGATAGGATATAGTTGCATGCGCTTTTACCTTGAAAAAATTGTATTTTTTACTGCTTTTAACGACGATTAATTTTTTAAAAAATTACTGTTTCCTGATGAGATTCGAACTCACGATATCATGTTTACCGGTCAAGTATTATGCATCTAGTCAGCTACATATCTATTCCCGGATTGGGCCTCACATATCTTCCTGTTAACTCCTGCCTTCGTTAATAAGCATTCGACCATCCCTAATTTGTGTAATTTCACTTGCTTTTTTGCTAACACTCTAAATTCTAGACAAGTGGATGCTTTATACACGGATTTGTTAAAAGCTTTCGATCGTCTAAATTATAAAGTAAACAAAGAATAATTAAGACGATCGAAAGCTTTTAAGAAATCTGTGTATAAAGTATCCCCATTCCATAAATTGCATTATGAAAATAGAATGAAGTAGAAAATTTTAAAAAATAAATAGGACCGACGATTGAAATACATATCAACGTCCACAGAAGGTGTTTTACAGTGTCCACTCATCTACTAATTATATCGCAATATCTACAAGATTCAAACTTGGGTCCTTTGTTGTTCAATATTTTCCTGAATGAAAGTGTGCATGCTATATTTTCTGAAAAATTGCTTTTTGTTGATGATTTTAAAATATTTCGAATAATTACTGGTTTGGAGGATTGATCTACTTCCGGCTGATCTAAAGAGAATAGTGTGCAGTAAATAGAATTTCTTTAAATACTGGAAAATATAAAGTAATTTCTTTTACTAGAAGGTTCGAGACCTCCATCTTTAATTACGAACTGGATAATGACGATTTGCAACTTATTGATTTAATTAAGTATTTGAGTTTATACTTTAATATGACTTAATCACTAAGGTTGATATATAACCCCTTTCCACATTAACTTTTGTAAATTCTGTATACGCATTTCGACAACTAAGTTGTCATCATCAGCAGACAATTGTACATCTTGGTTCTTAGCGGTGTAGATCGCGTATGGACTTTTGTTTTCGTACAGGTGTTTTTCGCCGTGTTTTACCAGGTGAGTCACTTTGCAATTGTCTGCTGATGATGACAACTTAGTTGTCGAAATGCGTATACAGAATTACAAAAGTTAATGTGGAAAGGGGTTATTATCAGCTTTCAGTGATTAAGTTAATCAACCACAGGCTCCATCAAATTCAACTTTAATACGAATTGACTTGCAATGATCGCCTTAGTTTTGTTACTTCGTTAGCTAGGAAGAATTTAGATTTTATCATCAGAAACTGTAAGATGTTTAACAATATTCGAGCCCTTCAAGTTCCTTTCTTTTCCTTGGTTCGTTCTCATCTTGCGTGTGGTTTCATAACATAGTACTCTTATTATCAAAATCGTAAGCGTCAATTGGAAATGGTTCAGCGGGGGTTTGCTAAATTTATGTGCTTTCAGTCGGATCGTATTTATTCTGAATTGTACGTTGACCATATTTACTTTTTCGCTTTGACCACCCTTCTTACAGTTTTAGCGTTTATCTTGTGATATTGCTTTTATCTATAAATTATTTCATAATAATATCTCCTGAGATTCGAACTTGACCACAAAAAACAGTGTCATTATACATATTAACATGCTAAATTGAATTATGGAAACACATATTAAATGGAACCCACAATAGGTTTTAATTGCATATACCAGATGTACCGGAAAGTCATTACCGGTTTTTTTAACAGATGTCACTAGACTTAAGTATGCAGGTTCTTATTGCATATAATTATGCGCTTGTACCTTGTAAAACTGAAAAATTATATTTCTTATTGCTTTTAATGTTGTAACATATATAGATAACAGAAATTTGTGAAAAAAAATTCTGCTCTCTGGTGAGATTCGAACTGACGATATCATGTTCACCGGACTTGTATCTAAACCGCTCGACCACAGAAAATCTATTAATATACGATACATTGTATTTTGAGAACAGATATTAAGAGTACACACAGTAGGTTTTGATTACATAATATAATGCGCTTTAACGATGTGAATCTAAAAAATTCTAATTCTTATTGTTTTTAACCGCTTCAAAGGAAATTTTTTTTTGTAAATGTCGCAGTTTGTGTTAAAGGTAAAATTTCTTGCTTCATTTTGCAAAATTACATAATTGTGCACAGTTTAATTCTAACTATCATTAAATCGAATGATCAATAAAAGACCACCAATTAAGAAAATTATGGTTTATATTCCTGTGATTACACATATTTTCTTTAAAAATGTATTCCTTTTCTAAATGAGAATTGTAGTTTAGTAATTTGGGTGTGTTAAATCCGAAGATCATACTGGTTTTTACATATCGGGTCAAAATTTGGCTCTATACAAATCTTGTTTTTTGAAGAATCATTAAAAGCGTCTAATTTGTTGAAAACTAATATAAAAAAAACAAAAAATTATAACAATTTGTTTATTTAAATACGACAATTGTATGCATAAATAATTACGCAATATTTAGTACAAATTACAAGAATACTTATACTGCATTATATAGATACTGGTCTAATAGCAGAGTCGAGATTGGGAGACACAATTTTATTCTTTATCTATTTTATTCTTATTTTTCTTATATTCGGAGTCCGAATAAAACAAAAATAACAATCATCGACATCTTTTTCGGTTCACGCCAGATCATTGAAACACTAAAAGCTAATTTTTGGCGTAAATTTTTCGCACATAGTTTACACACTTGATAAGGAACCCACGACTTGTCTTGATCTGCAAATTTCACCCCAAAGTAAGGCAAGTACAACTTCTTAACTAAAACACTGATATTTGCCTTTTGAGTATGAATTTTGTGTATCGTGCTGCGAAGTTGTTTGAGGATACTGGTGGAGTACGAGACCGTCAAAGATCTGGCCGTCCGCGCACTGTGAAAACCGCTGCGAAAACAAAAAATCTTGTCGCGGTAAATGCATGTCTCGCATTATCAAAAAAGATTTGGGACTCAGCGCGTACAAGCGACGCACTGGACACCTGCTCACGGCCGCATAGAAGGAAAAACGCAAGCGAAAACGGAAAACGTTACTCAGCCGGTAAGCAAAGAACGCTCACAGACAAATTCTGTTTAGTGACGAGAAAATCTTCACCGTAGAAGAATCGTTCAATAGACAGAGCGATCGTGTGTATGCTCGGTCATCCAGAGAAGCATCCCAACTCATCCCGAGAGTTCAAAGAGGCCACCGTCCCGCGTCTGTAATGGTATGGTGGGGAGTGAGCTACGATGGCATTACCAAGCTCCATTTTTGCGAGAAAGGAGTAAAAACATCGGCAAAAGTATATCAATCAACCGTCTTGGAACCCATTGTGAAGCCTCTCAACCATTCAATATTCACCAATAAGCCATGGACTTTCCAGCAAGACTCTGCTCCAGCTCACAAAACAAAAGCGACTCAACTGTGGTTCAAAAACAGCGTTCCGGACATCAAATCAACGGATGATTGGTCAGTTGGTAGTCCAGACCTCAACCCGTTGGATTACAAGTTGTGGTCCGTATTAGAGGGCATGGCTTGCTCTAGTCGACACCCAAATATTGAGTCGTTGAAGCGAGCCCTTGTCCGTGCAGTGGACGATTTACCCATGCATGAAGTGCGTCTCGCGTTCGATGAGTGGCCACATCGTCTCAAGTCGTGCTGGAAGGCAAATGGAAGTCATTTCGAATAAGTTGTTCTAAGATTTGTAGCCATTGAATAACCCAATAAAAACAGTTGAATTTGATGGAGCCTGTGGTTGATTGACTTGATCAATAAGGTTGATATATAACCCCTTTCGACGTTAACTTTTGTAAATTCTGTATACGCATTTCGACAACCAAGTTGTCATCATCAGCAGATAATTTCAAAGTGTCGCACCTGGTAAAACACGGCGAAAAACAATTATACGAAAAATTTTTATATAATATTAATTCGTTTTCATTTGCCGTCGATTTTTCTGTGTACCAGTATTTATGATTTGACTAGGTATAATTTGAAATTTATACAAAGTATTTTCTTTATTCCTTAGTTTTATATACTCCTTAGTGTAGTGGCATTTCACAAAGTAACGACCTCAACAGTCAACTATTTCCTAGATTAAAATTCCTCCTGACGCGAATGAGAATTCCCTATCTCGGGCAATACTGGTATCGTGTAAGTCAGGTTTATCATTTGTGTCTACATTTGGCGCGAAATTTAAAAAATAATTTCAATTTAATCTCGTTTAATTATTGCATTGATTTATTAACTTTTCCCTTATTTTTACATCTTTAAATACAAACAAATAAAATGTAAAATCTCGAAGATATCTTTCTATTCTATATATATTCTGTATGTAACACTTTCTTTTCTATTTAGGACGCGATGTTTAATACAAAGTAACAGAACGTTGACATATCTATAATTAACCTGAATAGAAATGAAAAGTGCAGTTAGTAAACGCCACATTGTCGTCGCCGTTTTCGTTTTGATCATCTTCGCAAGACGAACATGGCGTCATCACAGCATTTTTAACCCCGTCTCCCTAATGGGATGCTCGTTTAACATTCTCGCCCAATTTAACTTGATATGTTGTTGTGTTTAAGGTTGGACGAAACCACGCCAGCGAGCCACAATTATTCTCCAGTCTACTGATAAAACTGCCGGAATTACGGAATTTGGGCGTCAAGCACACTGCCCATTTGGACTGGTTCCGCGTGAATTGGGCCAAATTAACATTACCGCCGCTATTCGCGGAAATTTTCGACATTCCAAAGTCAGAAGAGGATCTACAGTGACCTAATGAGAAGTAATGCGACACTACAAGACAAGTGGAAGGGAAGTTTTTAAGAAGAAACGGAGGATCTCTCTTGCGGAACGACGGAATTGTAAACGACGACTGTTGAATTTGATGAGGTTGATTAGGACGGTAATAATAAATAAAATTTAAAAAAATAAGAAAAGTTGAAAAACTGTGGTGATAAATTCATTTTTAACGTACATATATACATACACGTATAAAGAACATGCAAGTAAATGCGTTATATTAATGGCTTCGCAGAGTTTTTGAAATTACATTCAATTTCCTTGTTCGTTTTTAGTTTTCTTTTTTACCGAGATACGAAGTTATAATGCTCTTATAAATATTAATATATAAATATATAGATGTACATGTGTTATATAACATATGCCTCTTCTTGCTCAAACCTTAGCGGTCACACAAACTGTTATATATAATTTCTGTTTGTCCATGCGAACTAACAGTGAGTTAAGATATTGACGGATACTTAAGGTGCGAAAACATTACAGTTTTATTGTTTTAAATCATATTTTACTGTCATTATAATACCTAATACATTTACCTTCAACACTTCTTACTATATTCGTCTTCTGCACAGAGAAAAAAAACCCTGGCGATCATCCGTTTTGATGTTAAAATACGCTGAGTTATGACATTTATTTGCGAGAAGTGAATATTGTATAAAAGAATGCCAATTAATGAACAGAAAGAATTTACTGATTCAGTGTCAACATTACATTGAAAATGCATAAGACGTATCTTTGGCGATGAATTTGATTAAATGATTATAACTAACTTGGTATTGGGTAAAATTATATCCATTTTCTTACTCCTACGTGAATAATAAAATTTATCTCAACATTTTTTATTGTATATCAAAGTACTGCTTCTATTTACATTACGTAGAATTCAAATTTTAAATTTATGTGGGAATAGTTAAATATTACTTTTGGAACTGTATTGTGAAAGCAGTGATATGCTAAATTTTTAATGTTAAACTTTAACCAGGTTTAGGGAAAATATAAAAATGAATATTACCAAATTTGAACACGAATTGATATCATATTATTATTAAAAATACACTTTCATATTTACTAATTAATAATATAAAATGATTATGAAATATAAAATATGGACTTCACAAAGCTTCTCCATTGTTTCTTTCATTTGCCCTCCTCCGTTCTTCCTCTGTTCTCTTTCTTTATATTGTTAGTGGCATTCTTCTCCTCGTTCTTCCAATTGCAGCTCACTTCATTATCCTTTTTTTTGATTTTCTCGAAACTTCTCCTCAGACTAACCCAGATCCATTACTTACATTTTTCTAGTCTCTTAGTTCGTTTCCATGGTTATTCAATGTGTTGATAGTGTTATATCAGCAATGAAGAACTATGGAAACGAACCACAAGACCATATAAAGGTTTCTTTCACGGGTCTTTTTCTGGGACATGACGCTGAGTTCATTTCTTCTTTCTCCTCCGTTCTTTTTCAGTTCTCCTTCTTCATGTTGTCAATGGCGTTCTTCTTCTCCTCCTTCGAATTGCAGTCCACTTCATTACCTGTTTTCTGATTTCCTCAGTTTTTCCTAAACTACAACCAATCCAGTTCCATTCTTTAGATATTTTATGGTTGATTTGTTTCCATAGTTCTTCATTTGCGATAGTGTTGGGACGAAGCACTTTCTTTTACGAATTTCTGAAACATGTCCCAGATTTCACTTCCACTTTCTCCTCCGTTCATATTCTGTTCTCTTTATTCATACTGTCAACGATATGCCTTTCTACCTCCTTCTAATTATAGCCCACTTAACTACCTGTTTTCTGGTTTCCTCATAGTTCTTTCTCAGATTAAGACCAACTCCGGGTCATTATTTTTATGGTATCTCGGTTCGTTTCCATAACTCTTCAATGCTGATAATAAAGAACTATAAAAACGAACCATGAGACCCATATAACTCTTTGTTTTACGGGCCTTTTTCTGTGACATACCCCAAAGTTCACTTCCTCTTCATCTTATCAATGGCATTCCTTTTCTCCTTCGAATTGCACTCCACATTATTACTTGTGATCTGATTTCCTCAGTTTTTTCTCAGGCTACGACCAAGTCAGCTCAATTATTTATATTTTTATGGGTCCTTAATTGGTTAATTTCTATAGCTCTTCATTGCTGATATGAAAAACACTTTCCTTTTCGATTTTTTTCTTCTCCGGAACGTGGGCCAGATTTCACGTCCATACATGGACTTATTGTTGAAAATTTTTGTTTTTGTTAGTCCATGAATATGTGTTGAAGCCCATATATTGCTCAGTGTTTCAAATCCTTGTTGTGCACTTTATATTTTTCATCGAATGTCTACGTTCAATTCGCCATTTATATCAATTATGTACCTCTAATAAGAAGATTTTTCCACTCGTTGTATCTCTTATTGATTTATATAATTTTGCGTATTTTAGATACTTTTAGCTTACGTCATACTATCGCTATTTATCTTTCCAATTTACCGAATATATTTTGCACATCCATTATAGTCTAGCCTTAGGCAGAAGTTTGCAAGTTTTTATTGAAAATGTTTTATACTATTTCATTTCCCTGTTCTATTGTTTTGGTAAGCACGTAGTTAAAACAGATTTTGAAGAGAAATAGTAACAGAACATATTCAATAACACATTTTCCTATTTGTTTCTTTACAAACAAACATCACTTATGAAGAATTCGACAAGTTGCTTCACCATACACTGCTGTGACCAGCTATATTAACTTCTATAGTATTCTTAACATGTTCTTGAGTAGTTTTCACAGCATTATGAGTTTTTTAGTGCCGAAGCCTTGACTAAATCAATCAAAATTAAACGTGTAACTTTTTTTCCATTGTTTCATCCATTATAAGTTCTGGACTGTTCTAAAACCTGCTTAATATTGTCTCAGTACCCTGTCAACATTTGGGTATACAATAAGTGATAGCATTTTAGCAATACTACACAAAAGTATTACATTCGTCGAATTTCTACGTTCATTATGATTCTTCTTCTCCATTATGCAGGTATATATTCCTTATCTCACCTATTTATCATGTCCAGAATTCTTTTGGGATATTATTGGAAAGACACTTTTGTATTTAGTAAAAACGTCTTAAGAAACCAATTACTATATGAAAAGAAGATGTATAAATGTAGCCAAGAGAACGCAAATTAGAAACAAGGAAAAGATAAATAATGTAAACAATATAACATTTTTCAAACCTAGAAAATGATTAATAAACTATATTTTAATCAAAAAAAGGTAAACGAAATCCCACCGCAACAGTGTTCGTACTCTCTATACGTATTTCGATAACTAAGTTGTCATCATCAGCAGGTAACTGATCACAGTGTCGCACCTGGATCCACGATAAAGCTTGTACAGAATAATTCCGCACAACTTCCCCCACGACACTGCGATTAATTATCTGCTGATCATGACAACTTAATTGTCGAAATAAATAGAATGCGAACATTGATGTGGTAAGATGTTTTATTTACCGTTTTTGATTAATTCAATTAATCACAGTCTCTATTAAAATTTAAACTACTTTTTAATAACGTGAAAATTTACTACGTTTATTTTATAACGGGGAAAAAGTGAATTAAAAACAAAGATAAATACAAACGGAAAATTAATTTGGTAGACTAAAGAGCAAACAGCATCTCATAAACAACACATTAATTCATTTAATGGAGTATTTAAAATGAAAAATGTAGTAAAATTCGAATTAATAAAATCCAATTTATATTTTAATTGACTTGTCAATCGTTTAATTGCTTTAGTTTATTTAAATTTATTGCATTTACTAATGGAATGTGATTTGAGCTGTTATTTGGGCAATTTCTACCACAATAGATCTGAAATAGTGGAACAGACTGTGGAAAAACAAATTATAGCGAAGAACTAAAGCTGCTTCGTCTTCAATATACATATCGCAATCAGGCCATGCAATTCTTGACACGTTACAATAAATCTTAATTTGGATGGAGTTGGGGGTTCCTCAGAAGCACTAGTTACACATTAACTTGAGCTCCTTGGAGGATATTCTTGTTTTTGTTTTCTGGAAGTGACAAGCTAGGTGAAACTTAAATATTTGCAATTTGTACAAGGAATACTCATACCATACCTTATCACAGGCCTTGTCGTTATATAGCGAACTCTTCTAAATATAGACCAGACCTTTGATAAGGTAGAGCATCTGGATTCCTAGTACAAATTGAAAATTTTATTTCTTCACCATTTCTACTTAATATTTAACTTTCAGCTAGCTTGTCGCTTCCTTTTAAAAAAACAAAAACAAGAATGTCGTTATATTTTTTAAAATCACTGACTATAGTTACTTCATCTTGGTTTCTGACGTGGAACCGCATCCTCGATACTTCTGCCGCCGATGTTTCACCTTCACTTACATCTTCAGGGCTTAATTACTGTCACTGCCATTGTTGTTGCTCTGTAACTGGTGTAAGTCGGTTATGGGTGAGTCGGGTCAATAGAAGTAGTTGCCAGATGTGGGGGAACCATCATCACGGTTAAAGAATTGAGGTGTTTTAAATTTAGATTCACCAGTTTCAGTGCAACGACAGCTGTAGCAGCAATTAAGCCCTGAAGATGTGTCATGTAAGTGAAAAGGAAACATCGGCAGCATAAGTACTGAGGACGCGGTTAAAACCTGGAAACCAAGATGGAGTAACCGTGGACAACAATCTAAAAAGTCTACGAGTCATATGCACTACCTATAACTAATATATGAATCAGCTCGTTGTTTCAATTTTTATGTGCCATATATTTATTATATATGAAGCAGAAAATAACAATCCTGTGATAAATTTAACATTAGAAATGAGAACAAATCTTAAATGCAAATTTTATAATCCAAATGTATTAATTTATTCATAAGTATTCCATAACTGTTGACATTTTAATGTTTTATGTTGACCTCTCCTATTAGATACGTGACACCTGATGTAATTACATTTACGTAAATCTCAAAATTTGCTCCACTGTCAATTTGATCGAATTTTTACCAGAAATTGTATAGTTTTGCTTGTAAAAAGTAACATTTAAGTTATAATGCTATCTATAAATGTATTCCACTTTTCTTTAAAAAAAAACATGATAATTTGTTATGATGAATATATTTATCGTCATTTAATAGCTTACTAATCGCCAAAAAAATTAAATTTTAATTATTTAAAAGTGAAAAACTTTGACAAATAAGTTATTGAATAAAAAAAAGAGTATACTTCCCAGTAAATAATTTACATAATTCATAAATAAACTTGTAATCAGTTTTTGCGCCTCAAGCATCATTAGAATACATTATTTCTGAAAAGATTATTGTAATTAGACGACTGTCGACCTTGAATGTACAGTTCCTTCAACAAAAACTTTATCATAATCTTTTCAAATTACACACAAAATGATGAGGTTCGCGCTGAGGAATATAAGTAAGTACATACATACTGTACAGATCAGGAGAGTTGGCGAGCGAAGGGAATAAGTCCACGTAGTATTGGAAGGTTTTGCAATAAGTTTGATATAAAATTTCAAGGCACCATAGAACATAAAAGACACAAAAGAACGTGTACGTTCCTAAAAGAGACTACGGTGCTACCCTCGCCATCTCTCCTGGCGATTACAGTACATAAAATGAATAGCATAGATTCATTTTGTTTATACTCACGCTTACGAATAATTCGTCATATAATTCGAGCAATTTGAAGAGCATGGGCAAACATGTAATGAACAATCCAAGTTATAGCAATACTTTTTCCTGAAGACGCACTCGATTCAAGTGTGTTTGTTATAATATACATATCATCCACTGTAATGTAGGCAAATATTGAAATGTTTGCTCTATACGTGATGATGCAATGTGTAGTTTTTGTAAATATTGTTGTAAGGTTCTTCTTTATTAATTATTATATTAGAGTTATTGTAACTATTTCATTATTTTTTTTTTAGTTTCGGTGTGGAATTTAATGATTTTCTCCGAGCCATTTAATTAAATCATTCGAGTCGCATTTGTCACACAAAATGGATTCAAATATTATATTCCCTCAACTATAAACTATAACAATTAATTAAAAACGAAATACTTTAACTTATAATCTGGTGTATAATACAGATAATGCTAATAATATACAAACCTACCACTTTTGAATTTGATGGAGCCTGTGGTTGATTAACTTAATCACTAAGGCTGATATATAACCCCTTTCCACATTAACTTTTGTAATTCTGTATGCGCAATTCGACAACTAAGTTGTCATCATCAACAGATAATTGTGTCGCACCTGGTAAACAACGGCGAAAAATACCTGTACGAAAACAAACTCCGTACGCGATCTACATTGTTGAGAACCAAAATGTACACTGAGAGTGTACATTTAAGATGATGACAACTTAGTTGTTGAAATGCGTATACAGAATTACAAAAGTTAATGTGGAAAGGGGTTATATATCAACCTTAGTGATTAACTACCACTTTTGTAGAATTTTATTTTTAGTTCGAATACTACATGTCTAAGAACTTTACATTTGTTTTTGGTGATTCTAAAAAGATCTAAAATTACCAGGAAATCACTCGTTTATATCCAAAGCCTTCAATTAGAAGTAAAACTTCCTGGCCTCCTTTGAATACACAACTAGATACTTACTTTAATGAACTATTTGGAATTATAAATAATTACATTATTAATAACGTCGACGACAGCATAAGAAGATAATAACAAGAAAACTTGTTAATTATCTATGCACGAAACTTTGTTGCTTACAACGGATACAATTCTAGACCTTTTTATTAAACATCTGGAGCCCCCCAAGGCCCAAATTTTGATCCACTATTGTTCATTTACTTATTAATGAGCTTAATCACTGAAAGTTGATATATAACCCCTTTCCACATTAATTTTCGTATTCCGTATACGTATTTCGATAACTAAGTTGTTATCATCAGCAGATAATTAAACAGTGTCGCATCTGGAAAACTACGGCAAAATACCCGTACGAAAACAAATTCCGCGCACACTGCCTGTATCACAGTATGGGTTTTGGCTTTCAACGGTACGGTTCGTGTGCGGAATTTGTTTTCGTACGGGTATTCTACCGTAGTTTTCCAGGTGTAACACTGTTTAATTATCTGCTGATGATAACAAGTTGTCGAAATACGTATACAGAATACGAAAATTAATGTGGTAAGGAGTTATATATCAGCTTTCAGTGATTAAGTTAATCAACCATAGGCTCCATCAAAATTACCTTATTAATGAACTAATAACATCTCCTGAATGTAATGTATTGGCTTACGCAGACGACATTAAAATATACCGCAACATTAAGGATACAGCTGACGTAGAGTTTTTTATAAAATATCTGAAATACTATTTATAGTTGATGACTCATTAACAATTTAAATTAATTAAATTTAATTTAAAAATATCTAAATACTACGTTGCAACGTTTACAAGGAAAATGAACTGTTTAAACTCTCTTTATTACGTAAGCAATGATATTATTAGAAAAAGAAATTCTACGGAAGATCTTGCAGTAACATTGGATCACGTTGACTTTCATTTAGCCTTACTGAACCAGCGATTAGGTCCTTGAGTTTCATCATTAGAATGTTTCGCGATTTTACAAACATTAACCCAATTAAATCCCTTTACTTCGCGTACGTCGTCAGCCAATTGGAGTATGCGTCGATTGTTTGGTACTTATAAATAAAATTGAGTGCATCCATTAGGAAATTGTTGAAATACTTGGGTTTCATGTTGGACAGCGTCTATCCTAGTAAAACTATGGACTATGCAGATTTAATTCTGAGGCGCGATATGGAAATGCTGACAGGGCGGAGGTGGAAGAGAAATGCACTGATGACATCTGTTGAATAATAAGATTGATTCACCAATGTTATTAACTCGACTAAATTATTGATGCCACGGATTGATGCCAGGTACCATTCATGTTTGGTCATCTTGTCTACATCTTGTATAATGCTGCGTTGTTTCACACATCAGTTTTATTATTTATTGTTTTTTCTTTTTCATGAAATTAATATGTATGCCTTTTTCACTAGTGTATTGTCATATAGTAATGAAAATTTTTTTTATCTATTTGGATTTTTTTCTATTAGGCAAAAATTAATTTTTGTCATTATTATTAAGAAAACTAAACTGTCAATGTCATCGCTGCCACAATGTTATTTTGTCAAACTTTTACTTTTATATTTACATACACATTCAAACGAAAAATTAAAGTTTATATTCTAAATTTTAGGTTATGTTTACGTGTCAGATTAAATTACTATGATCTAGAATCGTATTTCATTTGTTTACAATACTTCGACTTCTTTATAGTTATATTGAGTTAGAGCTCGGCCCTTTTATTCTTAATCGTTGCGTTGATTCATCCTGTTGATTGATTCCATTAATGTTATTCGCTGTCTCCACTTCCGATTTCCATTCGTGGTCGTTTATATTTTGGAGTTTTGTGTTGTGCATTCTGTTACAGGTGTAAGTGTCGGTTTAGTGTGTTTTTTTATCTGTTCATAGAAGCTTTTGGCTTGGTTTTTGGTGTGTGTGATGAGTGGTGCAATCCTAGCTTCTCCGTGTATTTATGGGTTTCGTACGTAGTACGGCGCCTTGAGTGCCAACCGCAGTGTTTCATTTTGGAAAGTGTTTAATCTTATTTTGTGAGTTTTTTTCGATATGTAGCCATATCGGTGATGCGTATGTTAGTATTGGACGTATTATCTGTTTGTATATGAGTACTTTTGTCTGGGGTGTTAGTGTGGACTATTCGTCGGTTAGCATCATCAGGGCACCGCGTGCTTGTATGGCTTTTTTAATCGTTTTATTTATGTTTTCTGTAGGATAGTGTTTCATCTAGTGTGACGCCTAGATATTTTATCTCGGTTTTCCACTCGATGTGGGTGTGGTTGATCTTAATCCGTTCCGGGGGTGGTTTTTTGTTCTTTTTGAACATTATTGTCTGTTTTTTCGGTATTTAACGCGATGCGCCATGTGTTGCACCAATCGATTAGGTTGTTTATGTTCTCCTGGGGCTTGTTTGTGGCTGTTTGTTCGTTGAATGATTGTGTGAGGATGGCTTACAACACTTCTTCGTCTTTCTCAGGTTAACTTGCGTCCTCAGGGGTGTCGAATATTAGTAGGTTCCGCCTTCCTTACCCTTTCCTACCATTTTCTTCTGTCAATTGTCATTTTGTTCTGTCAATTATCATTGTGTTCTGTCAATTGTCATTGTGTTCTGTCAATTGTCACTTTGTTCATACCCTCCATCGTTTTCCCTATTACTTTTCCTACTTCTACAATGCCCTTTATCCACGTCATTCTAGGCCTTCCTCTTGTTTATTATTTCATTTCCACTTTTCTTTCCAGTAGTCTATTACTGTCCAATCTTTCTACATGTCCATACCACACTAGTTGAGTCTTTTAAATTGTCTATATTACTGCTTCTTATTCTAGTTTCTCTCTGATTTCTTCGTTTCTCACGTAGTCTATTTTAGTCTTTTCTACTTTCTTTCGGAGGTATTTCATTTTTAATGTCTGCTGCACTAATTTTAAAATTTAATATTTGAAGGAAACAGAATCATATACTTTTTGTTTGTGACAAGAGCCCAATTGGGTCGTAAATCTTCCCATTCCTCACCACCACTGAAGCAAAGTGTATTCAGTAGATTTAAAGTATACTCTGGCGTTGTTACTAACTCCCCCTAGCCGTAAGAGAAGCAGTAGTGTTGATTTTATACCTCATCACTGGAAGTTGATTTATTACTAGTAGTGCCAAATTACCCGCGAAATTTAACACCTCTCTCTTATAATTATATACCAGTTAAGAGGTGGAAATGAACAAATATAAATCTTAATTTTTACGAAATATCGTTAACTAAAATTAAGCTAGACATTTCAGAATTAATACAATAATAAGTCTTTATTGTCCAACAGATTGTTACAATCCAATAACAGGACAAAAAAATATATATAAAAAATACAAATCATCAGATAATCAAATAATAGTAACGTAATTAATGTTCACAGTGCATAAAAAAGAAAAGAAAAATGAAAATAAAGATATAAATTAATATAAATATAGTCATAAACACACACCCATAATTAAGAAAATTAAGACAAACGCGCCCTAGCGACAGTCAGTATCTGCCCCAAGGAATCAAAATTTATATCGCAATGGTCCGACAAACCGGTGAAGGCCCGACATGCAACTGCTAATGGAGAATTGAAACCAATATTGGTACTAAATGTTTCGATATAAAAGCAATGGCTATGTCTAGCCGACATTCGCCATGCCATAAAATTAAGCTGAGACAGCAAATGAGCACAATCTAGATTTCCTCTAACCAAGTTAAATAGAAACTTTATACTGTTTAGTTGACGTCTGACTTCCAAAGACTCCATTCCAAACTTATTTAGAAGAAAAGAGTTCTCGACTCCTCGCGGAGGACACACACCCCCCACCCTAAAACACAAAAACCTTAAGAACCTTCTCTGAACTCTTTTAAGTGACAATTTGTGAATCTCATAATAAGGATGCCAGACTAAAGATGCATACTCCAGCCTTGAACCTGCATACGTCATGTACAGCTGCTTAATCGTAGAAATATGAAAACGATGAGAATTCCTTATCACGAAACCCAGCACCCTCAGAGCTGCCGCGGTTATGTTACTGATATGCTTAACAAATGTAAGCTTAGAATCAAAGTAAACACCCAAGGCCTTTATTTCAGTGCATCTAACAAGAAAAAGACCATTAAGTGTATAATTATAGATTAGTGTGTTAAACCTCCTCGTATATATTACAACTCTGCATTTATTAACATTCATCTGCAAATTGTTCAGCGCACACCAATCAGCAATCCCATCCAACTCCAACTGTAAGCGATTACAGTCATCCACATCATCTAGACCTCCGAAAATTTTCAAGTCATCCGCAAAAATGCACCTATTGCACTCCACTGTCTCAAGCAAATCGTTAATTATTAAGTAGAAACAAACTCTTTAAATTACTGATATGGTGTCAAAGTGAATTTTACATTTACAATTGAATGTATGTAATTTTAATTTTGCAAAAATGCGACTCGATGATTTGAAATTTCGACTGGAGGAAATCGCGGGTATATAAATTTTTAACATTAGTCATATCTCCCTTTTTAAAAATACATAAATAATGTTAAAGAATAAGCAAAAAAAAGAACTAATGTCGATAATATTTGGTAGTCATATACTGCTTGTGAGGTAACAATCATATCTTTATAATTATCGTAATTAAATATCACACTAACCCTAGTTTAAACTAATTTATAATAGGGCGTCGTTATTTGAAAAAAGAAAAATATCTATTACAGTACAAAGTGATTTTTTTTCTCGTTTATAAATATATAAATATTATTATTATTATTATATTATAGATGTTATAGTTATAGTTATGTATACTGTGTTCTACCTTTACGATCTTGTCTCGTTTTCATTTTTATTACGACTGCTCTTTATAGCCCGAGGATGCAATTCTCGATAATTCGTTTCTCATATCCAACGTTAGTTAAATTATTAAATATATGGAATATTTTTTTGTACTTGTATATTAGGGCGGGTCAATTTTTTTTTTGATGAAGCGTATAGCAAAAACGTAATCTATAGGTGATTCTGAGAAATGTTGCTCAAGAGACCATAGCTCTAAGTCGGGTTTGGAGCCCCCCAAAATTTCAAAATAGATATTTTTCCATATATACATAGAATAATTTAATTAAATTCGTCATAAAATCGGATAGAATTATAGTAGTTTTCTCAATCTGGGCTTGTTTGAAAGGTATTTTTATCACCTTTCAGAATCTGTATTGATACCAATATTTTTTTTATTTTTAGTAGAGATATTAGGAATTTTTTGTCGAAAAATAGCCTAAAATAAACTTTCGAACACAAAAAAATTGATCGTAATAAAAGTTGTTGGAAATTATCTGAACTTTCATAATCTGCAAAAAAAAAATCTCGAAAAAATCGAAGAAAATTCAGAATTTATGAGTTAAAAGTTCATTTTAGGCCTAATATCTCTATTAAAAATAAAAAAAATATTGGTATCAATACAGATTCTGAAAGGTGATAAAAATACCTTTCAAACAAGCCCAGTTAGAGAAATCTACTATAATTCTATCCGATTTTATGACGAATTTAATTAAATTATTCTATGTATATATGGAAAAATATCTATTTTGAAATTTTGGGGGGCTCCAAACCCGACTTAGAACTATGGTCTCTTGAGCAAAATTTCTCAAAATCACCTATAAATTACGTTTTTGCTATACGCTTTATCAAAAAAAATCGTTCCATACAATTTGACCCGCCCTATTGTATATTGTTTACGTCTTTAAACGACTCAACTATTATCTGTTTTACGTCTTTAAATGACTCGACTATTATCTGTGACTGAATATATTTACATATTAATTGTGTATTCAATTCTCCATTTCTTTCTTTCAAATTCGATCATGTTCATCGCGACATTCGTTTCGTCATAAAGTCGTTTTATTCAGAAATCTCTGGCTTCAATATTTTAAACACCATCATTTCTCGTCGTTGTATTTAAGTAAAACGTAAAAATACAGTGAATTCTCGTTTTACGTTATTTCGAATTAAGCGAATTCGTAAACGTGCAGTTGGGACTTAAAAGTATTCTGTGAGTTGTAAATTTTAACATGAAATATATTAATTTGGCTCAATTCAAACAAAATTCAATGTTAAGTAATCGTTTAATGAACTATGTACAGTCGTTAGCCCAGAACAAATTCTTTTTTTAATAATTTTTAGTCTTCAGAAATCCTCGCCATTCTTGTTCTGTTAGATTTCTGACAAGCATAACCTCAATAATACAATACACCCGCACTTGTTCTTATATAGCGACTACAATTTCCACACTTTGAACGGCAAGCAATTCTCATCAATCCTTCGAAGATATATTGTACATGTATAGTCAGAGAAATTGTTAATAAATAAAGTACTAAACGTTATAAATAATTTTGCAGATGCCAAAAAGCGAATTTTCCTCAAGCTTTAACCGCTTATACTTACAGTAGGTAAAAAAAGTGTTCGTACACACCGCGAATGTTGAATTTGATCAAATATGAACACCCCAACATGGTAAAGCATATTTAGTTCTATTTAATAACGTTAATAAACTCTAAAAACCTCTAACAACAATATGAAATCTGTTATTATTTACAACTACAAAAGAATTTGCTAAATATTCCAGCATCAAATTTCACACAAGTTTTCGTACATCTTATTTCTATAAGATACTTCTCTCTACTGTAAGCCATAAATTTAGAATTAATACGGTAAATCCTCTTCATAATATTACGTATTTCTGAAAAACAAGCATTTAATGCATCTTCAACCATACACAAACATCCTGTTGATTACAGATGCTTATATAATAAACTCGATCATACATTGACCATAGATCCTGACATTAATTCCCCAGCTCAAAGACACCCGGGACAAAAGTTTCGACGTTCCTTACATTTGGAGCAACCATAGATCCTGACATTAATTCGCCAGCTCAAAGACGCCCGGGGCAAAAGTTCCGACGTTCTTTACATCTCGGGTAACCATAATTCCTGACATTAATTCGCCAGCTCAAAGACACCCGGGACAAAAGTTCCGACGTTCCTAACATCTCGGATAATCATAGATCCTGACATTAATTCCCCAGCTCAAAGACGCCTGGGACAAAAGTTCCGACGTTCCTTACATCTCGGGCAAATATAGATCCCGACATTAATTCTCAAAGCTCGAAGACACTCAGGACAAAAGTTCCGACGTTCCTTATATCTGAAGCAACCATAGATCCTGACATTAATTCCTCAACTCAAAGACACCCAAGACAAAAATTCCGACGTTCCTAACATCTCGGGCAACTATAGATCCTGACATTAATTCCCCACCTCAAACACACCCGGGACAAAAGATCCGACGTTCCTAACATCTCGGGCAACCATAGATCCTGACATTATTTTCCCAGCTCAAAGACACCCGGGACAAAAGTTCCAACGTTCCTTACGTCTCGGACAACTATAGATCCTAACATTAATTTCCCAGCTCAAAGACACCCGGGACAAAAGTTCCGATGTTCCTTACAACTCGAGCAACCATAGATCCTGACATTAATTCCCCAGCTCAACGACACTCGGGACAATAATTCCAACGTTCCTTACGTCTCGGGCAACTTTAGATCCTGACATTAATTCCCCAACTCATAGACACCCTGGACAAAAATTCCGACGTTCCTAGCATCTGGAGCAACCATAGATCCTGATATTAATTTCCAGCTCAAAGTCACCCGGGACATAAAGACTTTTTTAACTCATGTTTTATTGAAAAATTAAATTAATTTAGAAACGTGTTACATCGAGTATTCTTCTGGTTATTATCCAAAATAAAATTATAAATGGCACAATATATGTGGCTAAAATCCTCGTATCAAAATTCTTCACGCAACGATTTTTTCTGCTCTAAGATAGTTCATGTTTTTCTCCACTCAGGCGTTGGAGTTTAATCTTACGATTAAACACAGACACCCTCCAAAAGATTAGTTACAAAAGTAAACACATGTAATATACACGAGTGTTGTTAACTGGCGCATATTACTACTCTACACTACACAAAACAAAAATTCTTCGACCAAATAGTCAAATTTATCAAAAAAGCGTTGAACTGTTGAAATCGTACCGAGAATGAGTTAAAATTCATGGAGTGCATTGAGGATAGCCGTAAAGATGAGATTTTATACTGGAAAGAAAATACAATAAAAAAACATAAAAAGAATGTAAAGGAAAACTGGTTGTATCCGAAGAGTATCACGCAAAAGGCCTTTCATTAAACGTCGTCAATAGTTACCTATTGTAAAGCATAGAGCATATAGGAAAGTATTAACGTTAACGCTAATGAAAGGTTTTTTTAAGTGGTATTCTTCTGTTATATCCAGCTTTTCTTAAAATTCTCTTTATGTTTTCTTAATTTACTTTCTTTCCGGTATAAAATTCCATCTGTGCGGCTATCCTCAGTACTTATCGATTAATCTTAATCTATATCACATGTAACAATACGTTCGCGTTCATTTAAAATCATTGAACGCCTATTTCTCGACACAATTTCAACGATTTAGAATATTTTGAATATTTTCTTTTCAATGTGTACTGCAGAACACGCTTATTCAATAAATTTGGCTATTTGACCTAATAGTTTTTTTCTTTGTGTAGTATCGTTAACTCGCAGATATTACCAAGCATCTGTTTCCTTTTACAACTCATCTTTGTAAATGCACCAATTGCTTATTTTTCACAAGTACCTGATGCTATGAAGAGGATTTACTGAATTCGTTGTAAATTTATGCAAATAATAGCAGTAGTCACATTGTTATTGGGAGTTTTTAGTTTTTATCGTAGCCGGATGTTCGCATTTGATGATATTCATCACTTACTGGGTGTACGAAAACTTCTGTGACTGACTGCACATATAAGCGATTTAAACATGAGGAAAATTCGATTTCTATGATTTGCAAAATTATTTATCACTTGTTCATTGAAATTCAGTATTTTATTAATAAACAACTTATTTATATTTAACAGATAGTCTTTCTTGGGCTGCGATATGTAAATACGAACACTTTTGTGACTAAGTGTATATGTAAAAGTAATTTCCCTTTTTTTCGCAGTCTGTTAGTGTATTTTTAGTCTCATTTAGTCTATTTATACAGTTTCTAAAACAGTCGTTAATTGTAATTTAATTGTAACTTGCCGCTTTCATTTTTTCTAAATTCTTTGATTCATGATCTATACTCTAGACTCGTATTTGATAAAACCTTCCGCCATAATTCTTTAAGGTGGCTTAAATAAAATTCTTATTTACAGTAAGCTATGATTTACAATATAAGTTTGGCGCCCAACGTGGAACTGGTCTCCAAACACTACAATTAAGTATCTTTTCAAACACTCGCATAACGTTAAAAATGTTTCTAGTTCTTGCAAAGGGACAAATGTTCAAATTTAATTATGCTTGTACGGTAACATTAACCAAATCAAAATGAAAACGAACGTGGTTTTGATTCGAATGAGAGACAGATCAGAAATGTATGCCAAATGTGATAATATCAAGTGTATAACACCAAAAAAAATCCGAATTTATGTAATTATAAACGTATAATCATAGTTAAATTGTTCTAGAAAGGAACAAGTAACGAATAGACGTTTGATAATGAAAAATTTTGAAACAGATTAAGAAGTGATTTTATCCGTTATTGGGCCTGCATATACAGAAGAACATGATCAAGTAGTAGACTGCAGTAATGACGTTAGGTGGCGGCAGAAAGGTTGCCTGTACACATTTTAATTGTTCATTTGTTTAGAAATTGATTATTGTATGTCATCACTATTACACAATGCTGTTCGTAGTATTTCACTGTTATTCATTATTGAATGCTGAATATAATGACGTTAGGGTTGATTAATTCATGTAGAAAAAGGGCCAAGATAAAGAACTTTCTTCACTAGAAGCTTTTGATTTCGATAAAAATTCTTTATTTTCTCATAAACGATGTCGAAAGCTTTAACGTACATAAGTCAAAGTTATTTGTTTTAAAAACTTAAATGTAATTGCAAAAAAATAAAAAGTATTATTAATGCTTTACAAGAACTTGATTAAAAACAATTTCCTATTCGAAATGCCGAGCGAAAACACAAACAGATTGAGAGAAATGTTTAAAGTGATTTGATATAGTAGCAGAGATTTCTGAATTGAACTTTATTTAGGATGTTAAGATGCGTTCCAGTAATTGTATAAATTCATAAAAACGAAGTGAAGCGAATATGATTATATTCTACTAGGGTTGTATAAAGCAAAAATCCAAAAAACCGAAAAAATGTCCATGCTAGGCCATAGTAGAGTTTATATACCTAATATTTTTTCAACAACACCATTTAATACTATTACCAGGCGCTTTCGTTCAAACGATCGAAAGTACAAGGGCATGTCAGCTCGCTAATATATGTAACTAAGTTACTGTTGCGTAAATAGACGAGCATTAGGTGAACGTTAAAAGAATCATTCCAATAATTTTAAAATCCTGTTTCCTACGCGTTTCGAGGAATTCACCTCTCTTCAGGTAAACTGCTATTAATGAATGATTCTCTGTGGATTTTTCTGTATCAAAAATGTTGGACAAACCCACAAAGAAGCATTTGTTAATAACACAGGTTTACCAGAAGAGAAGGGAACTCCTCGTATAGTATACAGAATGTTATTACCATTTGGATGATTCGTTTAACGTTAAAATAAACATAAATATATTGTGTAAAATGAGTACATCATTCATTCGATCATATTTTTAATAGAATATATAGAAAAGTAAAAATCTGGACATTGATTGCAATATATCAGAGTAAACCAGATATACTTATTTGGCGTGTATATCTGTCTGAAATAGCAATAGAATTTTCCTCCTCCTTTCATCTAAACACGCAAGTAAGGTTTACATTCAAGGATACGCCCTCTTAAGCCCTCTTGTAAATCGAAGCAATAGTATGTGGAGTAATATGAACTACTTCCACACACGTAACTACTATAATGTCCAATAATGCATTTTCCTACCTGGTACACACTTTATTTCGTTTATATTCTACAATTGACGGAACATTATCGAACATCCTGCATACAAATAAATATATGGATAGTGTTTTTCGGAAGGTGTTAAATATAAATATATTATAAACGAGGTTAAGCGCGGCAGAAATAATATTTTCTACAAAAATTCAAATGGATAATTTTTGTTTTTTTAAGTGTACGTTTTGAAGTGGTTTTTGACTTATTAACTTGTCTGTATCCGTTGTGATATCATTACAATTGCAATATATCACGTTTGTTTTCATGGCTAGTCTAAAACTTTAAAAACAAAATATAAATCGAAATATTTTAAAATTGTTAATATTTATTTTACCAGTTGCACAAAGAAGCGCTTTATTTTATGATACTATTTGTGTTGTTTATATATTGGTGGAGTATGGTCTGAAAGATCTAAGAAATTTAATAGATTTACTTGAATCCTTTTCGATTAATGTAGTTGGGCGAATTACAAATCTATTAGTTATAAAACATTTATTATAAAATATGAGTTAGTTCTATCTATTGATCGATATACCAATTAGTTTGGTTTACATTTTTAAAAGGTAGAAGTGATCCATAACCTAGAATAATAAGAATCTTTATCAAGAAAATTTGCAAAAAATGTTTTCTTATTAAATATGCAGAATATATTGGAAGGGAAAATATAGATCAAGTTACTTGTTAATAAAAAATTATCATAAAAGCAATTATTCACAATTGGAATCGTTTGATATGTTTGACCAATGCATAATAAAAATTAGACATTCTCTGAGAATGTTTAATATATTGCTGACCAACTGTAATGAGCCGATGGCAATCATTAGGAATTGGTTGCGTTCAGCGAACGCCATTACTAAGTATTAGCGCTCGACATAATGACTTTCTGATGAAATTCAGCTCTCTCGTCTTCTCTGAACGGCTATGGTCTAATACTGACATATGACATATATCTTGCTTAGAAATAGCGAGCATATATTTCCAAGCTCTCTTTAAATTTTAATCACTTCTTTTCGTAAATATTGATCTGTTAAAGAGAATAGAGATGGTGATTTTTCACCTATGATGCTACCTAACTTTCTAAATCTTGATTATTGTATAAATGATGACTGTTATTTCAACGTATAAAGGAGCATTAATAGATATTCTTGATAACTCAACCTTTCTCCAAGATATACAATTGCAATTGCTCATCCATTTATATGTCCATGTAGCAAATTAACAATGCACAATTACAGGGTACAGGATATTAAGCTTATATTTAGAATTAAGTCGAGAGAGAGTAAGAGAAATGCGCTCAACTGCAATTAAGGATATCTGTCATGAACAACATTGCAATCTTAGCAGCTCAGCAGCTATGTCCTGAACATAATAATTGTTTTATGAAAGACTATAGGCTGCTTACCAACTTCGGTATAGCTGCATGGAACTGTGTACTAATGCAATAAACACCGAGTAAGTACAAACACTATATATTCTGCAATCAAAGATATGGAATAAGGAGATTCTTTGTCCTGCGCATCCAAAATAAATCGGTCTTCGCGGGAAATACACACATGGATCTAATTTTGTTATGTATACATTTGAAAGGTTGTTATTATTAACAAAAGTAACTGCAGAAAGGGAGAATTATATAATTCTGAATAAGACTCAGTTTTAACGGTTTTAACTGTTCCAAGTACGATGTTAACATCATTTAATAAGTCTGGCTTTAAGAAATGACGGGAATTATTAAAGTTTGCATTGTTTATATAATTATGAAAGGAGAAATGCGGCAATCAATCACATAATTATGATTCGTTTATGTTCAAGTGCAGCAATTGTATTGTTCTGTCCTCGTCAGCAGTTAACAGCCGTCTTCGTCATACACGTTCATGAAAAGCGACGACAACCTTCTTTGCAAGAAACACCCCTGCTGTCCTCACGGATCGAAATAAAGCACTTTTCAAACCAGCAAATAAAAACAAATATTTATGGGCTGGGATAATTAAAAATTCTTTCTGAGTAGGCCATACTAGTATTTCCATTGGAGCTTTCAGAACCAACTGATGTGTTTGAAATTGCTGCAACGTCTTCGGGATTTTTTCTTTTCGGATAATTTTGCTATCACTATATATGCATGTGTGTGCAAGCGTATATTTGCGTGTAAATGTGTGAGCTCCGCGTTTTTTTTTGCACAAAGCAGGACGATGACACTGATGCAGCTCAATTGGGAAATCTTCTGAATGTTTCTTATTTCTTACATGCTTCGTCTATCTATTTATATCTAAATCTGTTCATGCATTTATCACATATTTATTTGAATTTGACAGCAAAAATAAACTTTAAAATGGCGTAAACAAAATACCACATTCCGATTTACTGCGCATTTTGAAGCGAAAATCTCCCTGCTTCATATCTCTGTTTGGAAATTAAGTTTGGTATTCGTTTAATCTAAAACACAGCAATTGTAATAAGTAGTATGTAACTTGTATTTTAGGTTATGTTATGCATTCGCCAAATAGACAAAACGCCAATTTAACACCACTTTTACAAGTGTAACAAACAAAATTTCGCTGGATTCACCAAATGTAAGGATATTGAGTGTTAAGAAAAATAAAAAGAAATAACTAATTTTAATAAATACTTAAATTTTTTAATTATTGTATATGACATTGTTTCAGCACACAGTGGCTTCTTTAGATGTTTAAAATAATAACTAAAAAGCAATAATTAAAAATAAAATAAGTCGAAATTTTGACAATTTATATATTAACATTAGTTATCAATCTGAATCTACGTCCAATAAAGGCCCAATCTATTAAGCATACAAAATTAAATATTCATAACAATTCACTAAAGCGCATCGGCGTACTCGGAGTTGTTCAAAGTTTCAAACTTATTAAGGAAATTAATAAAATGTATTTCTCAATAATAATAAAGAAAATATGATGTTTAACGACTTATAAGGCAGAATTCAGAAACATTAATGGTAAAATGACAATTAATTGTTTTTGTATTTACCTTACGTCCGGTTGTATATGTAGAATTCAAGATTTCGGAGACGTCAAAATATAAAAAAAGTCAAAAACCACCGGAGTATTAAAAAATTATCCATTTAGTTTTTAACGAATTTATTCTTTAGTTTAGAAGTATTTTAACGAGTGTTTAAATAAATACGGCATTAAGGTTGCCAACGAAACCGTGCAGATATGATCGGAGTATTTTAATTAGGTTATAATTAAAAATTTCAAAATAATTTAAATTACTTTATATTGAGGTTATGTATTAAGTTGACAGTTCTAAAATAGAACGTGTGATTTTAAATCCAATGCCAACTTGAGAATAAATTTATTTAAACATTTGTTACTTTGTGAGAATTGACATGACAAGAAATGAGGAAAAAAGACAATTATATGTACCTTAGTTTTTCGTACTTAAACATATCTCTATATAAATATATGTATTTGTAAATAGTTCATCATCTAATATTGTTAGATTATTATTATATTATTATTTATCGGTGTTTTATTAATAAATTTACACTGCCTTTTCCATTTTTGCTATCATGCCATTTTTATATAACATTTTTTTAATTTATTTTCAATGTAATGTTATTCAGATTTTAATATATATAAATATTATAAATATTATATAAATAAAATACATGTAATTCAACTGTCATTATTATTATTATTATTATTATTATAGAGAAATATACACATTTTCTTTGAGACTTTAGTTCGTTTTGCCGTGGTTTCATATTATAGACACATCAAATTGAATCATCTGTGCTCATAGCATTCTAAGAGAGAATTTCTTTAAAATATGAATGTTAAGGACAAAATAAAAATAGAGAAAACGTTGTTATTATCCTCTTGTTTATTCTATTGAATTTTATATAGGACATATTGTTTAAATATTAAACTCTTGCGTGTGCGTTCGTAGATAGGTACATTGTTGTGATGTACTGCTACTTACTGCTACTATTTGTAGAACTCCTGCATGTTATATTACACTATTTTGATATGTAAAGATTTAGAGTTTTGTTATTGAAGATATTGTTTAATTTTGAATTATGAAATCTATATTATTATTTTACAAATTAAAAATCTTAATTATAAAAAAACCAAAGGTAGTTTTATTTTTGTTCCCTGTATATATAAACACACCATTTTTATATCTCCGAACATATTCCTATGTTCAACTAAAGAAAAACTTGCCAATATACTGTAGAGTATGCAACCAACCATCCTGTGGAGTCCGCGCGTCCATTTAAAAGCACACATCAATATTCAAACAACGTCATAAACTCTTTATGGAAACAGATATATGAAATTTAACCCACAATATTTATAATCCTTTAATAACGTCATAAGCTTATGGTGTGAGTTGTCATATCTTAGTCTATATTAGTCCAGTGATAGGGTGTTCGTCTGAAAAACGAAAGGTCGTACGTTCGATTCCTACCTAAGGAAGAAAGTTTAGAAAAATTCCTGCAATTAATTAATACGATGTAATTAGCAAAAAAAAACATATATATATATATATATATATATATATATATATATATATATATAGTAACTTGTCATTTTCCCCCGATGCCACAGATCAGAGTCGGTTGTAGTAACTACGTATCTATGTACCGACAATCAGATGTAAGCGAAACGAATATTAACAATCGACGAAGCATAAAATAAAGAATAATAAATAATTTTAAAACATCTGAAACACTTACCTTGTCTGTAGCTGTTATTACGTAGCGCGAAATGGTTAAAAAATTTACACCATTAGACATGTTTCCACGCTTGTCTCGGCCAACAGTGTTCGCTGTGAAGAAAAATGTTCTTATATCTTGGAAAAGACCGTTTGACTTCTACTGATGTAAGATCGGCATAATTAAAATGATCTTTATAAATAGGTAACGGATCTATAGAAGCACTACCACAAATTTGCCCTAATCCGGTAAAATTTTTTGCTTATGACTTTTTTTTATATCACTTATAACTAGAGCGGCGACGAAAGTGGCAATACCATAGGCGGTACGGTAGAACGGGCAATTGGTGCGCAGTGAATGAGATCATTCACATCAAATACAATACGGTTCACGGTTGGTGTTTAAGTGTAAATTATAAACTGCGGCGAAAATGTCCGTAGCAGTGCCGTGTCTAGACTTATTCTTACACAATTAGTGCTTACCTAGTAATATGTAATTTCATAACCCTGGTAATGTGTTGTGGAAGTAACTGTACATCTGCATCATTGCATACGTCTCTACGGTTGCTTCTGTAAATGACGTCCTTCGCGACGAGAAAATGTTTTTGTATAGAGAAAAAGATCGTTCGGCGTCTATTGATGTAATTTTGGCAGAAAGAAGCTGTTGTTCAAAATCATTCCAGGGCTCACTATTTGCACATTTGTCATAAATAGTTCGTAAAACATGCAAGTCCGGATTTTTTTTAAAACACTTAATAATTTTTGATGAGCTCGTACACCAGCAGCGTCAGTTAAACTATGCAAATGAGCGGTCACATTTTGCACTATGCATAGTGATGCGCCTAAGGGCAGCGAATCGTTTTCGTTTTGAAGTTTTGTAATAGCTTCTACTAATGGATGGTAATTGTTATATATTGTATGCAGATCTTCCAGAATTTGGGGATTTTCAAATTGATGTTGACTGTCTCTGATTGCTTGGGATTCGGTTGGCCTAAATTTTGATATAACGGATTTAACTGTGTGAAAATTCTTATGGTAATAAAAAGCTGCATTTAGCCACGTGCCCCATCGTGTAAGAATGGGTTCCGGTGGTTCCGAAATATCTGGACAAGTTTTATGAAATTCTTTAAGTCGTTTAGGGGATTTAAGAAACACTTGTTTGGTGGATCCAATCAAATGATCAACGTTTTTATAACTACTTCTAACATTTTCAGCAACTAAATGAAGAGCATGGAGTACACAAGTTATGTGTATTAATTTTGGAAAAGTTACTTTTAGTAAACGTCCGAGTAGTAACATAGTAGCAGCACCATCTGTTACAAGCATGCAGACTTGAGTACTATGAATGTGAAATTTCTTTAAGGTGTTCATTATTATTTGCCGAATATTTGCCGCAGTACATGCTTGTATACGTTTACAGGCTAACAAATAGGGCTGTGAAAATGTGTTGGCTGATAAAATACGTACGATTACGTTTATTATACTATTTTTTTTTAAATCAGTAGTCTCATCTACAGTAATCCACACATTTTTATTATGCAATTCTCTTCTTGCTATATTTTCAAGCCTCTCTCTTAAACGCGGCAAATGTTTCTGTAAAGTTCTTCTTGCAGGTAATTTATAATTTGGCAGATATTTATTCCAGAACACTTGAAAAGGGCGTTTGCTGATTAAACGAAGCTGCAAATTACATGCAGTCAACATAAATAAAAAATCATAAAGGAATGTTGCATAAGGTATTTCATTTCTTTTGTTCAGTTTATGTATTGCACTGTTCACATGTTTTTTACAATTGTCTTTCTTCCGTATTATAAGTCGCTTATTACAAACCAAACACAATACTGCACATCCATCATACTTTAAATCGGGAAATTCTGCTATGTATTTTCTAACCGACGTAGCAAACGCCACAGACTTTCGCGACATGTTTGTGTGAAGTTATTATAAACACTAACCGTGAACCGTATTGTATTTGATGTGAATGATCTCATTCACTGCGCACCAATTGCCCGTTCTACCGTACCGCCTATGGTATTGCCACTTTCGTCACCCGTCTACTTATAACACATACCAGGTGTACAGGAAAGTCATTACCAGTTTTTCGTAAAGAAAACTACATAATTTTCAAAACAATGGAAAAATTTACTTATTCAAAGTATTGGTCATTTGATTCCACATATCTTTCCCATTTTTCAGAAAATTTATGGAAGTCATCCCAAAAAAACTGTTTGTCCTTTGAGCAAAACCATTCACCGAGCCATTTTCTAACTTCCTTAAAATTGGTGAAGTGTTGCTCTGCAAGCAAGTATCCCATTGATGCGAAAGGTCTGGAGAGCACGACGGGTGCGATATTATGTCGCATCTAAGTGCTTTCAACGTATCCCTGACCGGTTTTGCTGTATGAGACGGCGCTTTATCGTGTTGTAAAATGACTTTACCCCGTCTTCGGGTCCATCCTGGACGTTATTCTATCAATGCATGGTTCAAATTGATAATTTGTGATCGGTAGCGATCAGTATTAACTGTTTCACCTCGTTTTAACAGTTCGTAATACACCACACCACTCTGGTCCCACCAAACACAGAGCATTGTCTTGCGATCAAAACGTTTTGGCCTTGGAGTCGATGGGCCGGCTTCGCAAGGTGATAACCATGATTTTTTGCGCTTAGAGTTTTCGAAACACATCCAGTTTTTCATTACCCATCACTATTCGATGCAGAAATGACTTCCGATCATACCTTTAAAGCAGCATTTCACAGACGATTTTCCGATTTTCCATTTGCCTGCCATTCAATTGATATGGCACCCATTTTTCCCATTGCTCGTAAGCGGTCGGTAATTGTTTCTTGAACCACATTTAACGCTTCTGCCAATTGTTTTTGAGTTTGGGTTGGGTCTTGATGCAATAACTCCTGCAGTTTCGCATCTTCAAACTTCATTCGTTATTTGCACTGACTCCAGTAACGTTAACACAGTATTTTTCAAGTTTTCTAGTGCGTCAAACAATGCAGCTCACGAGTTAAATAATAAAACTCGCGAACACAAATTTTAAAACGAACGAATTAAATAAAATTGTGCTCGCGAGCAGAATTTTTTTTATTAGTCTGCTCACGAGTTGAGTTTGTGCTCGCGAGTTAAATAACGAAACTCGCGAGCACAAATTTTAAAATGAACGAATTAAATAAAATTGTGCTCGCGAGCAGAATTTTTTTTATTAGTCTGCTCACGAGTTGAGTTTGTGCTCGCGAGTTAAATAACGAAACTCGCGAGCACAAATTTTAAAATGAACGAATTAAATAAAATTGTGCTCGCGAGCAGAATTTGTTCCTACTCTGTAAATACGTAAATTGATTTGAAATCAGAAATGAAGTTCTCAGTTTACAGTGTTTAGTTTTGGTGAGTGAGTGCGCGAAATGTTTTCTGTGTGGGCATTACCGCGGATCCAGATGCAACAACTTAACTTAGTTGTCGAAATACGTATATAAATTACGAAGATTGATGTGGTAAGGGGTTTCTTGCCTTTCTTAATTAATTAAAATAACTTGACTTTCACTTTAGATATTTTGGTTTCAAACATAATACAATAAATATATTTTAGTAATAGCGAATAATAGGTAAGTAGAAACCTAGAGACCAGTTTAACATATTCGGCCTAGTATAATGTAGATGGCGCTATAAACTTACAGATTTTTTTTTTCTCTTCATAATATGTTTTTTATTTACTTATAATTCAAATATTAAATATATTTTAGTTTTAATAATGCTAATATTATATACTACAAGAAATTATATATTTTATTACAAATAAATACCAACAATTTAAACGTAAATCAATTGATAGAAACTATAAAATTATTTTCAAACAATCTTTTGAAATTGCTCAATGAAATTCCACTAATTTTGTTATTGTAACACTTAATTGGATTATTTTAAATATATTTTAAAAGCAGATATTTTTAATTTTAATAGTGTATACTGGCGACACCTATAATTTATAGTGTTAAAGTTACCAGTGGAGAGTAATTACAAATTAATATTTATCGCTTAGATACTATATATTCGATATAATATAATATTAAAATATTTAACAATATCTTTTTAATTAATGTTTTCTTTATATTAAATAATAAATAATACATTTTTCTTCGAATATTTAAAAGTGGAAATGAATTTGCGCCACCTACCGCAAACTATCTCTACTAATCACGAATCTAAAAGTGATTGAAGAGAGACGAGCAACTTTTCATAAAATTCACTATGTCGAGTTAGAGGAAGACCACCGATGGTTGAGGTAAAACATGGCGGAATAGACAATTAAGTGGGGTTCGTTGTTGTGTAAAAATAGTGTATAAAAAAAAATCTGATTCAAATCAATAATATGTTTTGTAATTAAGCAACATAAACAATTTGTGGGTGTCTGTGCGTTTACGGTTTTTTCTCATACATTATGTAGTGTTTCGGTTTATGTGTGTATCTGTGATAGATATTTTCAAACATACCACCCTTGCAGTAAGTGTGTGGTACTGTGTGTATTAATTTTGTGACAATCTGGAATCATTTCCCTAATGATTTCAAGCCATGGGCGCACAGAGCACGAAGGAACGTGTAGTTTCTGGATCACATTCTACCAGAACGACAAGAAACCGACCCAGGCCAACGAAAGATGGTCGACAAATTGTATCAAACATTTTCACAGAACACAGTGGTATGAATCATTTGTAATATTTATAATAATTTCGTTTACTTTTAATTAATTACTGCAAAAAATTGTATTTACAAAAACCTCTGTTTAGCTTTTGTAATTCTTAAACAACCACGTAAAAGTTTAAGAATTTTGCATATGTTTGGTATTTTTTAACATATGTACACTGCATAGTTAAGATTTTCAAATTATTTCTCCTACTAGCCTAATCGAAAACATGTTTAAACAGGTTGCAACCGAGTAACCCCTATGTTCTGCTTTGTATTATAGGATATACTTTAGCCGTGGTTTCACGTTACATCTTTTTTTATGTCTGTATTTCAAGGCTAAATAATGTTGTTTAAACGTGATATTTATAATTATTGCTTGCTAAAAGTAAAATTGAAGCAACAAATACAATGTTGTACTGAGATTGTAATTAATGATGTTTTATCTGTATCACGAATAAATGTAATAAATACGTTGGCAAGAATGAGATGGAAGTTCCATTCATGTATTTGTTTCCTGCGAATCCCTTACCGAGTTTCCCCCCTTTATTTCGTCTTCGTTTCTTGGTATAGTAGTCGACTTTTCATTACAGGGAAAATAATCCAGCTATTTTCGCATGTAGATATTTGCCGGTATATACGTATTTGTAGTAGATATGAAAATCAACTCATTTATTATAACCTCCTACACGCGATGATATTTTCATAGATTATCACGCATAAAATGTCTTATCATACTTTCGAACATACTAAACAGATTCTCGAAATGTTTTTGAAATTGCACGAATCTGGTTATTTATTGCGGCAGTGCGATCATTGATGGTCTATATATTTGAAGTTTAACAGGTTCAAGAGGTACTTCTTTCTATCGTCAGTCAGTTTATTAAAACCTATACGTTTACATTAACGATTTACTTTGATATAGTCTATTCAATTCGAGTAGTATTTTATTGGCTACTTGAAAGGCTCTATTGTGGAATAAAATTATTGCATCTTAAAATACGAAAGTAGATTACTTGATATAAATTCGAAAGCACGTAGCGGGCCAAATTATTTTTAGAAAAAAATAGATTGTTAATATTGAATTCCAATATTTTAACTTCTCATTAGGTGATTTACATTCACTTTTATAATTTAATAACGCTACTGAAATGTTTTGAAACTCATCTCTGTGAAGTGCTTATTAACTAAATATAATTCAGATAAATTTTATTTTTACATAAACAATGCATGCTTCGATTATTTATTTATTTATTCGTGTCAGTCATAGATATGAAAACATCACCACAAATTAATATGATATACATACTTACGAAGGAGTATTGATATCTAATTAGCCTGGAAAGTTTCTGGCAGACATAGTTGAATGTGGTTGCTATGGTTACAAATAAATTGTCAAGGCTTGCAATCCATAAGTTGAACGTTAAACAAAACATCTAAATTTCGAAAAGAATCAAATTTCTGTTGGTTATTATTTTTTCTGTATCGGTCAAAGAAATTTTGCTCATATTTTGCTTAGAAACCTATATATCGTAAAAGTTTGATATTTCCAATGTTTTTTCTCGTGTTTCCTGTTACATATTCCTATAAGTATTTGACTGCTTGTGTCGTGCACTCTGCATTCAAAAGCAAGTAACTTTTCGTAAATAGAAGAGACTAGCAACATCACCAGATGCATATTAGTGTAGTATCAGTTATTCATATCTGCTGTAATAGAAACCAAAGGAAACTTACGATCCCAAAGAACAGTAGAAAAATGTATTTCATTTTTATGCTAAACTTGGTAAAGGCTTTGCCAAAATTCATTAAATGTTTCAAAAAGTATATATTAATGGATGCTTCTTCTGTAATCCAGTTTATGAATTATTAAGCGTTACATATTCCTATAAGTATTTGACTGCTGTGCCAAACACGCTATTCAAAAACAATTTTTCGAAAATTGAGAGTGGCGCCACCAGTTGCACAGTAATGTAGTATCAGCTATTCATGACATTTCCTTTAATAGAAAGCAAGAAAAATTTGATTCCAAAAGTGGTCGAAAAATTTGGTTCAACCAAAAACCTGCGATTAACTTTTATGTTAAACTTGATAAAAGCTTTGCCAAGAAAAACGTTAAGTGCTTCAAAACGTATGCGGTGATACATGCTTACTATGTATTCAAGTTTATGAATCGTTAATCGATTTCTAAATTATCTCAAATCGCTTGTAGTAACGAAGTAAAGTCAGAAATTTAACTGAGCGAAGTTAAAATCCTAAAACTGTCTGATGTCATCAAATAAAACCTGAAATCATTCATTGAAGAATTAAAGGTAAATCGCAAAAGAGTTTCTCAACAAAACCCAAGTACTTTAGTGTCTTGTGATTTCTTACTTCTCCTCCAATTTCATTTGTCAATCATGGGAAAGTGACTGAACACTATAGAAAGTTATCAAATTCCAAATGATCACGATTCTTTAACAACAATCCACACACCGCTGTCAGAAATTTATTTAATAAATAGACTTGTCGAACTAACGTTGAGGGGCGTTGAAGTAGAGTATATTGATTGAAATACATTATCGTTTTTTAGCAAAAGTTCGATTTTTTGGGCTCAGAATGTACAGTTACTACCACACGAAGGTTAACGATGTACATGAAAATATATCTGCCAAGTTCATGTAGGTTGGTCTTTACACCATATAAACAAAACATTGACAGTCGGAGCATGTTTATGATTCATAACATAATAGTATAAGAACGCCTTATTTTTCGAAGACTTGTATCTGAATAGATATAGTAATGCGTATAATATACGAATAATTCTTGTGTATATAAATTATAAATAAAATCAAAGGAAAGATATGTACATATAAAATATTCTATAACAATTGTATTCATTAATAATTAAATAAAATTTCGAATTAATTTATAAGATAACTATTCTGATAATACGATTTTATGAATAACGTATATATAAATATATGTTTTTGTGTAAATGTAATGATCTAATTGTTTAGATCTAAATGTTTAGGCTTTAAAATTAGTAGAATTATTTCGACTGTTAACTAATATAAATTTAATAAGTTCATCATCTTCATCAAGCATTCAAGACTGGCGTTAATTTAAAAAAATTGAAAGATATGTCGCCGAAACTTTTACTTACAATATCAATTCTTAGAATTTAAATTATTTAATTAAATATTCTATTGAAAATAGCACGTAAAATGCCGTGTGAAAGTTCGTTCCTCGCGTTCTCTAATTCTTCGCTATTTTTCGGAATTAAGTTAATATATACATTTTTTATTGCCCAAACACCAAGAGAGAGAATACAGTTCGAAGTTTTTTTGATATCAGATAAAAAATGTAAACGAACTCGTGCGCTATTTGAATTACCCCCAGAAGACACACCATTGTGCCTTTTTTTCAATGAAATATACAAGAGCTCTTTTTCTAGATTGATATCGTTACGTTTGACCTAAAAATATAGCGCAAAAATAATGATTTAGGTCGTATATCTTTTTGTGGTAGTAATTGTACGTATTAAAATTTCGTTTTGTATTTGTAGATATTTGAAATCAATTAAGGACGATCGAAATGCAACTAACGAACTGCCTTTGCGCCAGCGTTTGCATTTAAAAAAAAACATCTGCAATAATAGAATTTCTGACTGCATTTTTCGTATTAAAGAATGTTTGAATCCTTTGCATTTTGTTTTCTTCTTTGATCCGTTGTAGTAAGTTCGTGTGTATCAACAAACAAATAACAAATAGTCGACTGAGCAAAGCGATCGGCCTTGTAGGAGTCATCGTAAACATTCGCTATGTACTTATTACCAACCTCGTGCTCTGACAAGTGTGACCGCTTAACTGGTCACAAAAAATTTCGCCCGTTTAAACTAGAAAAAAATATAATAATGCCTCTTGTCTAAAACTTAACACAGTAGTAACTGATCAAATTATATTTTCTTTTAAGAAATTTCGAATAGTAATAGAATCTATTAAAAATTTTTAATGTTTTTTTATATTTTTTCGGTAAAAATCCATTATCAGATAGCTATTTATTATTTATTACACATATGTACATTCGTGTTTCATTGACTTTTTGTTATTAAAAATATAAAATATTGCGTGTCTGTTCAATATCTATGATAAAGAAGATATATGGACGAAATCATATTTTTAATATTTGAATTGAACGTACGTTGAAAAGATAATAAACGTTAGATTTTATTTTCCTATTCGATAAAAATTAATATTAGCTTACGTATCCCAGTTCTGCCTTTATTTTAGTTTTCAGTGTTTCAGAAAATCCTACCAAGAAAAGTATTTTTCAATTATAAATAAAAGGGGAAAATTTTTTGCGAGCTTAACTCAATATTTCCTTACATAACTGCTATTTGTATATCTATACTTATCGTGGTTTTATATATTTTAATCTGTATATATGAATATATTGCATGCATAGACAATGACAGACTCTTCTAAGAATTTTGCTAAAATACGGAGAAATGTTATAAATAGAATCTTTACTTGGTAATGATTCAAACTAAGTTTAAAAATATACAAGAATATTTGAAGAATGACATGAAATAAATTAATGATAACTTTTACATAACAAACTAAGCTTGATGTGTTCTATGAAATGGTTTTAAATATTAAGAAAATCAAGATTTACCGTCCATTATAAACAATTATCGAATATAACATAATAATAATAAGTATGTAGTAGAAACTTATTAATGTAATTTGTATTGTTAAACAGTGTCGGATTTCTAAATAATTTAGCCTTACTTTCCATAATTTACTTTATTTAATATAATTTAATTAGGTATGTTATTATATTATTTATTGTAATTTTATTTCAAATAGTAAAGAAAATATGATTTTCTCTCCGATTACTCATCTTATAGGTTGGAGACATCTTCACATACACTACCGTCCATATTTGTTTAGACACTAAAATAAATTCAGAAAAAGGGAAAACAGTTAAACTAATTTATGTCAAAAATTTTTATTGCATTATTTATTTATTATTATATTTATTGCATTATTATATATGTTCATAAAGTATATTAATAAAAATTAAAGTAATTCTAACGTTAAATAAACAAAGATATCTCAAACATTCCGCTCATCGAAGAAACCCCCTTTTACGCGAAGAACAGGCCGTTTTTTCAAGGACTCCATTCTGTATACTATTCCATTCTTCTTGCAATATGTTCCACAAGTGATTTGTTGAGATAGAACATACTTTTCGGACTCGCCTGTCTAATTCATCCCATAACAATTCTATGGGGTTTAGGTCGGAGCTTTACGGTGGCCATATCATTATTTGTAAGGTATTATTGTCTTGTTCGCTATTTAAGAAATTCTCACATATTACTGCTGAGTGTTTGGGGTTGTTGTCCTGCATAAACACAAAATTTTCGCCGATTAAACGTAGCCCCGATGGTATTGCATTTTCTTGCAATATTTCTAAATAACCCTCCTTTCGCAAAATGCCCTCGATTCGCTTCAAGTCTCCTGTACCGGCGTAGTAAAAATAGCCCCAAACATGCACAGAACTTCTTCTTTGTTTGACGGTTGGCGCTATAGAATCCCTTTTCTTTTCTTACAAAAACAAGCCCTGATTGTCCAAACAGTTCAAACTTTGATTCATCAGTTCATAAGACCTCCAGTCATTCAGTGTCCAATCTCTGTGTGTTTCTGCCTATTGTTGCCCTTTTTGCCTGTTTCCCCGTCGAAGTAAGGGTTTTCTTACAACAATGCGATCGTGAAGATTTCCAGCTTTTAATCTTCTTTTTACCGTAGTAACAGAAATTTTTCTTGCACGGTCGCGATTCATTTTTGCGGCGATTTCGGGTGCTGTTAGTCTCCTATTTCGTTTACTCAGCAATTTTATACGCTCATCGTCGGCGTGAGATGTTTCTGGCTTACGACCTGAATCTGCCGGATCTCTTATAGTACCCGTGCGTTAATATCGCCGAATGACATCACTAACAGTCGCTTTATTAACATGTGTCTTTTCGGAAATTTGACGCACTGAATAACCTTCTTGATAAAAAGCCCTGGCGGATCGTTATTGGAACCATGTTTACATACTACCATAAAGCATGGAGGAGTTTTGGGGTTGTATTTCGGCAGCAGGTGTGGACGAAATTGTAAAAATAGAGGGTAAATTAGCTGGTGAGAAATACAGAATACTATTAGAAGAACATGCCATACCATCAGGGTAGCGACTTATTGGCATAATTTCATTCAACAGCAAGGTAATGATCCAAGCTCGAAACTTGTGTAAACGTATTTAACACAGCAGGAAGCAAATGGCGTATTGTAGACAATGATGTGGCCACCTCAAACTCCAGACTTAAGTATTATTGAGCATATGTGGGATTATCTTGACAGAAAATAGTGTGAAAGGGGGCCAAAGAACAAAAATGATCTGTGGAACATACTACGGAAGAGTGGTTCAATATTCCTGGAAATTTCATTAATTCATTAATGGAAAGCCTACCAAAAAAAATGCATACTATCATAAAAAATTAAGGTGGTCATACAAAATATTGAAAATTTAAGTTGTTTAAATATCGATGTGTTAGTTTTCATACATTAAAAAAATGCAACTTGTGTGAGATTATTATTTATCCTTTTATAATAGTTTCTTGTAAAATTCAAGAAGGTACTTCTTTCTTTTGCACAGTACTGTATCCAGAAAATAAGAAATATTGGAGATTTTTTTTCAGTAACGTAGATATAACAACGATATTTTTAACACACGCAGTTAAATCAATTATTCAAACAACACTGAATATAAAAGCAAGTTCTAACGTGAATAAGTAAGCTAGCTGGACAAGAAGACCCGTATTTTTCTTTATATTTATAAGTAGTTTATGAGGTATACTTGTTACAATAAAGTGAATCATCGTCTTTATAAAAATAAAAAAATAAAAGCAAGGCCTGGGCAAGAGATTCGGGATCGGTTGGACCATCAGGTTATAACAGTAATCATAATAGCTTATATAGATTAGTTTCTAAAAAAAGTTATTGTTTGCTTGAAGAAACACTTTCGTAATTTTTTAATATTGCTTATCTTTTATTGTCCAAATAATAAAACCTACTATCAAACTATTATTCTCTGATTAACAATTCATTCTTTTTTTTAAATGTTACTTATCTTTTATTGTCGAAATAATAAAACTTAACTATCAAGCTATAATTCTCTGATTAAAAATAAACTTATTACATATCGGGGATGCTATATTATTTAGACATTATTGTTCTTTTAAGTCGCATTCGCATTTATCATTACACATCTTTAATCTTTGAAAATATTCTAAATAGGTAATAATCTTTAAAACAGAGACCACTCATGAAACAGCTTCGTATTTGTATATTTTATATCAAAACAGTTCAAGTATATATAGTTGTTAAATAATAATAATCCGCGAGATTTATGCACTTGAATTGACGTCATATCGATAGCAAAACCTATAAAAAAGTATTTCATTAATACAAATATTTACTATCCGAATTGTATGATCTGCATTTACATAATTCTCACTTGTAGTTTTCACTTTTTACTTTATTTTCTTAACAATTTACATTGATTATATTATATATTATTATATTTAGTTATTCTGGTGCAAGCGGAACTTCGCAATAAAAAAGTAGAATTTGTGTATGAGTGGTATAAACGATTTACAGACGGTCGTACGGACATAAAAGACGATGAACATCCTAGTGTATAAAGAATCTGTGGTTATGGAAAATAACATCTAACTCGTGCGTGAATTTGTCAGAAATTAGCCGAAATTCTCATTGCGATACGTGGAAATGGAATTAAATATTTCCAAAGATTCAATTTATCGCATTTAGAGAAAGATTTCTGCAAGGTTTGTACCATACAGGCTAACTGAATTCAACACTGTACAGACTTGATTAAAGACTGAATAATGGACGAAAACTTCAGGTATTCTATTGTAACTGGTGATGAGACGTGGTGTTTCCAATATGATCCAGAGACCAAGCATCAAAGCTCTGAATGGAAGCATCCAAGCGAAGAAAGGCCTAAAAAAGCACTTTGAAGAAGTTAAAAGTAAAGAAAATGTTGATTGGTTTTTATGATTCGAAAGGCATAGCGCACAAAGAGTTTGTACTAATTAGTCTATGCTATATATTATTTTGGTGTTATGAAGCGTCTTTTGGCGTGTATTCGCCGTGTGCGCCTTCAATATAGTAAAAATGGTAGCTGGCGTTTGTTACATGATAATGCACCCGGATTTTCTCTGTGACAGACTGGCCCGCGTGCCGGATTCAGCCCGCTGTAAGATTTGATCCGGCCCGTCTGGTATCTATTGCTAAAAATTATGAACACTACTTTAAAATACACTACCTTTAAACGCGGCCAGCGAACGTATTTGCACATTAAAGTTCGGCCCACAACATGTCAAAGGTTGCTCATACCTGGTGTATATCGCCACGAGCAGTATATAACAATCTCTGAAATGCTAAAAACCAAGAACAAATGAAACGTAGAATTAAACAAAAATTAAAATCGATAGACATGAAACTGCCCGAAAAATGATAGTAAAGGTTCGACTACCGTTGCAAGTTTTAGATGAAGCCGGTTTCTCACCTCAATACTCCTTAAAATGAATTTACACTTTTTTAGTGTTTAATGTGTATGTATTATTAGCAATATATTAATTAAAGTGTTGCAAAATAATATATTTTTTTATCATATCGATTAGAGATCCCTTCTTCCGTGAATCATAATATAATTAATACAATAACCAGCTATACCGCAAGATGTTTATATAATATTATTATTCTTTAATATACTTTCGCATGTTCTCTTTCACTTTCAGTGCCTGCCATTATTCTGAACCAGCATACATGAAGTAATATCATGTGAAAATTTAAATATAATAACGCATACTTAACTAATTTTTAAAAGTAAAATAGGTCTACGAATAAAAGGATGAGAAAGTGCAGAACATTATTACTGCTATCATTAAATATTTAACCTGCATTATTAAAGAACTTTTATTGAAGCATATTCACATGGAATTTAAGTATGTACATGTTTATGTAATAGCGTATCGATAATATCTTCATTTATACAAGTAGAATCGATATTAGACTTGTTTCTGAAAATGTATATACAAAGGGTACTAGGAAAGTTTTGCAATACAGCTTTGTTTATTTAATTTTTTTCAAAGTAATTTTCTTTACACTTCAATACACCTCTCCATCCTCCAAAACAAATTTTTAAACCAATTTTACCAAGTTTCACTAGGGCGTAAAAGGCCCTCATAACTGGAAAACCACCTCCCTTTTAGTTTCATTTTCACATGCGGGGACAGTGCAAAGTCGCAGGGAGCAAGATCTGGACTGTAGGGAGGGTGCTAGAGAAGTTTCGATCCTGTCGTGGTCAAATATTCGGTGCAGGCTTTGGCGCGGTGAGCTGGAGCATTATCGTGATGGAGGAACCAAATGTCCATTCTTGACTTTGGCCGCAGGTTCTTCATAGATCCAATGACTTTAGGTAGGCACTGTTCAGTATACCACTTAGCTGAGACAGTCTTCTGTGTGTCCAAAACGACGCGTTCCACAATTCCACTCGATTTGAAAAATACAGCTATCATTTTCTTCGTTATAGATCGGGATTTTCTGACAACTACGGGTGTTTCCTCATCATCAAAGACCCAAACTTTATTTTAAGCTTCGGTCGGCACATCGTAATAGTAATTGTGATCATGCAGAATCGAACGAATTGCTGGTGCATTTAGGCCTGAAGTATCCTCTATCTGTTGATAGCTCACTCGCCTGTCCTCGCCAAGCATTTTCCTCACAGTAGTAACGTTTTCCTCCGTAACTGACGTTCGTGGGCTTCCCGGCCTTTCAGCATCCTCCACAGTTAAATTTCCCCCTTGGAATTCTCTATACCACCTAAATATTGTTGTGCGATGTGGATAAACATCACCTAGTGCAAGAGTCGTTTCTTCGAACCACTGGTCTATGTTTAAACCACGCACGAAATTATAACGCAAAACTGCTCTTATCTCATTTCGCGACCACGATGCCATCGCAAGCACTTTACACTCTCATTGCTAATGAATAACTAAGCCCACCGACATGGCGCGGCGGCTATTATGCACGTATGAACATGTCTCAACATGCAGCAACAAGCAGCTTCCCACGATTCATTGTTGCGTCATATTGCAAAACTTTCCTAGTACCCTTTGTAGCGTCGATCTTAGACTTGTTTCTAAAAATGTATCGTATATATTGCGAATGGACTATCTCAAATTCGGATAATTTAAATAATGAAAAATATACTATAACGGAATCAAATGTATTCTATTTCAATTTGAATATATTAAAAGAAGATGGTGTTTAAACTTCCTCTATTATACTGTTAGATGCTATTAATATTAATACGTTGAAATAAATATTTAAAGAACACGTTTTATGCTTTTAACTTGCTTTTAAAAACGTCGTCCTCTACAAAATAATATCTTCATAAACATCATTTTAGGCATGGATTATCTATACTTACGTGGAAGTTCGAAAACCAGACACAAGGCCACAAAGTATCTGGGAAAAAATCAACACAGAACGTGGGTCAACAGACCCGGGGGGTTATAGAACTTCTAATACCTGCACATGTAATTTTCGGCCTGCCGTCTGGTTTTTATTGGTACTTCTGAGTCATGACATTGGGGGAATCTGCAAATTAGGGGTAACATTAACAAACAATAAACTGTCTGATGAGTTTTGCAGCTGCTGGCAGATTTTTTTTCAGTAAAGAAAACATTAACTATTATTATGTGTTTCCCCTTTGGAAAAATACATATATTCTTTAGCAGTTAGTAATGATTTGAACATTTACAAACGCATAATTGTATGAAGATTTCTTTCATTGAAATATTCGTGATTTTAAAAATATTCTTAGTATTAAAGTTTATATAATGTTCACATTTAGTGTATACATCAATAAAGTGTATGTTTATTATTTAGTATTATATATGATCCTTTCTTTAATCTGTAGTATATAGATGTTTGCATGCTTAAAAATAATCATATTTCAATTGGTGTGCGTGCCTGGTTTATTTATATCTTGTTATAGTATCAAATATCTTACTTATATAATGCTTTAACTAATTTTACTTCACTTATAAAGTTTCATATACTATATTGCTTTCAGAATTTTATTGAGAGCTCTTAAATTATGAAGCATAGATTTCTCTTCTTCTTCTGCATTTTCTTCGTCTGCTTCTTATTTTCGTGCTTCTTATTCTTATTTTTCTGCTTCTTATTTTTTTGCTTCTTATTCTTCTTATTTTTCTGCTTCTTCTTATTCTTCTTATTTTTATGCGTCTTCTTATTCTTATTTTTCTGCTTCTTCTTATTCTTCTTATTTTTATGCTTCTTCTTATTCTTCTTATTTTTCTGCTTCTTCTTATTCTTCTTATTTTTCTGCTTCTTCTTATTCTTCTTATTTTTCTGCTTCTTCTTATTTTTCTGCTTCTTCTTATTTTTCTGCTTCTTCTTATTCTTCTTATTTTTATGCTTCTTCTTATTCTTCTTATTTTTCTGCTTCTTATTTTTCTGCTTCTTCTTATTCTACTTCATATTCTTCTTCTTCTTATTATTCTTCTTCTGATTCTTCTTCTTCTTATTCTTCTCTTCTTGTAGTTTTCTTTAGGACATATGAAATTTGCATTTTGAATTCTCCCAATTTGATTTAAAAGGGGTTTTTAGGGTTCTTTCTAAATTTTTTGCCTTAGATCTTAGGATATAATGCACTTTAATTATTAATTCCTTAATATCTACTGTATTATATAGGGGAATTACTGGGTTCAGAAAGTAATTTTGCTTTTCTTTTCATAAAATTAACAGCCGTTTAAATTTCGGGAACTGGCAACACTGTTAGTGTTACCTCCAATCTGATGATTGCATCGTGAAGTTTGTAATTTTTGACAATATATTTACCTTGACAGTTTTATTATCCGGTCGTTATTTCCATTGCTGACAGTAACTTGAAAATTTTATACCAGCGAAAAAATGGAATTAGCTCGCGAACATTTTCGTGCAATTATTTTTCATAAGTTTCGGCGTGGATTATCTCAACAAGAATGCATCGACGAGCTGAATTCTTTATATGGTGATGAAACACCATCGAAAACTACACTATATAGTTGGAATAGTGAATGTTGTTGTGTCGGAAAACATTAATGCAGTGTCCGAATTGATAATGTAAGACTGTCATGTGACATACTGTGAGATCGAGGCATCTCTAGGTATTAGTAACACCAACGTGCATAAGATCCTGCATGAATGTTTAGCCGTTAAGAAGCTATGTTCACGTTGCGTACCACATAATTTGACAACCGCTCAAAAAAGGACTCGCGTCGATTGGTGCCAAGAAATGCACAAAAAAATACAATCGCGGTGCTTCAAAGAATATTTATAAAGTCGTCACAGGTGATAAATCGTGGATCTATACGTATGAGCCCGATAGTAAACAGTAGTCGACTGTGTCGGTATTCCAAGATGAGCCAAAACCAACAAAAGTTGTTCGCGCTCGAAGCACATCAAAACAAATGGTCGCCTATTCTTTCGGAAAAACCGGTCACGTTGCAACCGTACCTTTAGAGAATTGTAGGACGGTCAATTCCAAATGATACACAACTATTTGTTTGCCGAAAGTTGTTGGAGAGATAAGGAAAACAAACCGAGAACGACAAACATTTTCCATAATGACAATGCGAGCTCTCACAGGCCGGTTCAAGCAATTGAATATTTGACCGGGCAAAACATTGGATTGATAAGCCATCCGGAGTACAGCCCCGATCTAGCACCCTGTATAGCACATGTATATTTTCATATTATAGCTTAACTAAAACCAATATGATTAAATTTTAATGAAAAGATAAACAAAATATATGCATGCTACCTGCTTCTGGGTTTCCGGCTGGAAGCGCGTCTCTTTTATATCTGCCGACGTTTCGTCCCCATTTGTATGGGACTCAGGGCTGAACTACTGCACTCAAAATGCAGTTTCAGTGCAGAATAATTGTTATTATGAAATGGCCTTTTCAGAACCTCGACTTGAATCATATAGAGCGGCTATGGGATGATCTAGACAGACGAATGCGAAAATCAATTCCAACATCCACAAAAACAATGGACCAAACTGCAGGATGAACGGTCAAAAGTAGAACCGCAAACTCTGGCGAAATTACTAGAGATAATGCCGTGATCGCGCCAAGCAATAATAAAAGCTGAAGATGGTCACATCGACGAATCCATAATTTAAACAAATTTAAAAAGATATTTGCTGAAATTATTTGTATAATTGTATAAACAAATTTTAATTTCGCAATAAGTATTACACTTGTTTTTTTATTATTTTCTGTGGGCAAACACTTATGGTCGATTGTGTAATATCACCGAAGCTGTAGAAACCCTTGTTAAACGAAAATTATTTCAAGTTAGTCTTGAAACTACCATCGACCACCAACGAGTGTTTTAGATAATTTGGTAACACATTATAGACTTTAATAGCATCATAATATGAACCCTTCCCATGATGAACCGGAATTGCTGTTATTAGCGTTGCGTGTTATAATATAAAACAGTATTAATATAAATTGACTTCTATTTTTACAAAGAAAAATAGAACAAAGTCATGTATGTATATAAAGTAATGACTGGGTCATTTTTTTAAGTAATCTCTGAAGTTCAATTTGATAAGAATAACATACAATGCAACATTGTTCATCTTTTTGCTATTTTAAGGCGTACACACAATTTTATGCAAGTTTGGAATTCACCTGCACTGAATTAATGCTTTTGCATTACTTAGTTGTCGGGAGTATTATTATATGTTAATACAACTAATATTTTTACGTTTGAAAAAATATTACAATCAGCAACAAATAAGTTCGGTAAAAAAACTTTTTTCTTACATTCACTATCCGAACAAAGTAATTTTATGAAAGTGTTTGATCGCGTATAGTTATAGAAAATTCATTCTTAATATTTTATCAATCGTATATCATTTGTCATATAATACAGGTGCAATTTTCTTTATAAATATTATCATTCGGAGTTATGAATCACTATATTACTAGTTACATTGTCTCTACGAGTTACATACTTGTATATATAAATGTATGTATGTATGTGAATTCATATTGGATAATATTATGAATCATAAATACATTATTAATCTCGTATTGGCTTTGTTCTTATTTGTATCAATTGTGTTTCACAAGGTTCGTACACTGTATACGTACATGTATATTAAATTTAAGAAAGAGCACGGATATTTTGAGTAAAAACCTTGATTCAAATAAGATTTATTATACAGTATTAATCCTATCGAATTTGTGTATACCATTTCTAATGACGTTGCAAATTTTTTGAATTGCAGTTCCACACTTGGGAATTTGAATACTTAATAAAAATCGCTCAAAGGGATCGTATAATAGAAACATGTTTTGAAGATATAAAACGATTTTTATTTAATAAATTTAAAAGACAGCTTCATTAACATTAAGGTATGAAATATTGATCTACTATTTAATACATTCAAAGGCGGTTTGTAAAACTAATCTCTAACACTAAATTCTGCCCAACGTCCGAATTGAACTGCCGCCTTTTTAATGGGTGAAATGCGAAAGCACGAAAACCAGTTGGTACTGGTGTTTTTAGACTTTTGAAACAAACGAGAGCGAACTGAAGAGTTCCTGGAATAACAAGAAATAAAGAACTTTGCGGTTTGAAGTTGGGTTTATCTTTCAACATAATACCTTGGCAATCTCTTCGATACATTTGGGCCAGGGATGATCCAAAGTCTATGCCTTGATAAAATTCAGAACTCTGACGTTCATTAAAATAAGCGTCCACAGCAACTTTAACATTGTAGTTTGTTAAACACTTATAACTTGCGAGGTATTTTTTAGGCATAAAAAACCTGGTAATTCACGTTGCTAAATCCGGCGTATAAGGCTTCTAGGACAACAAATCAAAACATATTTCATTAGTTTTTGCCATAATAAGAGCACTTGTGTGGAACTGCGCATTGTCTTGGTGGAAAATTATTTTTTTAATTTGTCTAAAACACTCGTGTTTTGGTTTGGCCTTTTAGAAGGTAATCAACAAGAAGAATACCTTTTGCACTTTAAAAAATAGAAGCAATACCTTTTCTGCAAATGGTACAGTCATCACCCTCTTTAGGGAAGCACAAGAGCATAAGTTTTTCAATGGCACAAAGCATTTTTGGAGAACCAAGAAGCAGTGGAAGACGAACCCCGGTCCGAAAGGCCTTGAATTTAAAAAACTGTGGGAAATTAGGAACAAATAAGAGCATTTGTGAGATCAGACTGTATTGAGCTATGAGTTGCAATTGAATTGTTTTACCCTTCATCAAATTTTGACAAAAAGACAATCGAGCGAATGTGTCACTGAAAAATTCCGCAGATTTCTTCAGCCATATGATCACTGGCGATGAAACACGATCCCGAAACAAAAATTCAAAAATAGCACACCAGCAACTCTCCTGGAACGAAGAAAGTTCGAATGAGCAAATCAAAAATCAAGTCCATAGTCATTTGTTTTTTTTTTTTTGAAGGTAGGGGGATCGTTTGCAAAGAATTTGAGCGTCCAGGACAAACTATCAACCAGATGTTGTTCATAAAACAGCATTTGAAAGGCTTAGAAAAAAGATACTGCACTATGACGAGGTCCTCTGTCACACGGCCACTTCTGTATCCAGTTTTTTGACAAAAAAGGAGATTCTTGTGGTTCCCCAGGTACAGTATTTGCCTGATTTCAGTCGGTGCGACTTTTTTGTTCCTCATGATTTGATACATCCGAAGGAGAATAACTGAGAAACTGCAGACGATTCAAATTGGAGCCTTTGACCACTTCTATGAAGACTAGGTTCGACGCTTCTGCAAATGTAAAGCTGCGCAAGGAAATTCCTTTGAAGTGAACAACATGGATATATAAAAATAAAAAAAAATTTTCTCATTACTTTTTTTCCACACCCAGTACATTACCTTGAAAGTATTTTCTGCTACAAATGTTTTCCAACTTAATCATACTCGTTTAAAAAGAAAGAAACAGCAAATATTTACGACAGACGCGCTACTATTGTGCAAACAATCAACATAAACAGTTGAATTTCGTTGTCATGGCGATGATATCGCTACTACGCTATCTAAACGTGTTTCTGTCTAATAACTCATATGTACATACATTGATATTTTAGTTTTATTAGTATTACTTTTTAATATTCAAAACAGATTCATATTTAGTTCAAAAATGATTTAAAAATTTAATTAAAAAATAGCTTTTCTTAGCATTTCTAGAAATACCTATAAGCTCCTAAATAAGATTGCGTGCAAACTACTGTTAAGTAATAGCCTTAAGATCTTTTGCCCTCACCCCTTGACATTTTTCACTGTTCTAAGTGGATTCGTTTACTTTGGTTTACTAACGAACGCGAATATTGTGCCTCTGTCGTTATAAAAGCGAAGTGTTAAAGAAAAAGGGAAAACTTATAAAAGCGCTAGTAAATATGAGGGGTTCATTCCTGAATAATATCGTACGTACTTAAGACCTCCGTGAAAACATCAAATACTAGGGCAAAAAAATATAGTATTGAACAAGGATGAAGAAAGTTAATAACGACACAAATGGCGTCAGCGACGAGGAGAAAATACAAAGAAATGCCGTCTTAACATCTGAAATCCGATATTATATTAGGTTGAACAATGAAAAAAAGTACAATGACATTATGGAGGGCAGCGCACTTACTATTATACTGTACAGCAAACTTAGGAAACCTATAGCTCGATTTCACTTAATTTTTTTCTGTTCCCGTCAACCTATTCAAATTTATTGTACGGATTTTGTTCAAAACACCTACAGCTTTAATTCATTTAGTCGTTACATTCTTTTTCTTTCTGTGATGTTACCTTCTTTGCAATTCTGCTCTCTACTACCCTTGGAGCCTTAACTATCCTTGTCATGTAAGAATATCTATGCATTTTCTTCGATTCCACAACTGTCCTTCATCCATAGTACTCCTAGTTTTTTTTTTCCTCTTGAAGACCGTTCAACTGTAACAGTCTCCAAAGCACTATAGCCTTATTTAGCTTATTGTGCATTCCCAGAAATATTGCCTACTGCATCCAGTCCAGTACTTTTGTCCTCTGTACCAATTTGTATAAAAATAAGGCTATAGATGTTGTTGCATATGGTCAGATCTACTGTATACTTTAGGTTTACCATAAATGGTTTGCCTCTGGTGAACTAATATTCTTGCAAGATGTTTCTCCTATTGTTTCCTGTCATAAATTTTCTGCAACATTCTTTTTTCCCGTATTTCGAATGTTGTAATTCGTCCTCGTCTCGATCCTGACCTTCTCGTAGGCAAGGTGATATGTTTAATATTACTCTTTGGACAGTTGATAGGTTAACAGCAACATCTCTTGTCATTTCCCGCTCTTCCATTCCATTCCAGAGATGAACAACTCTTGCTGACATCACTATTTAAAGGCTGTTTCAAATTTCGCGTTTTTTTAAAAGAATAAATAAAACACATAATTTGCATTCACTTTCAAACACTTTTTATTGGTAATTGAAGTATCAGTTATGACATTTATATGCGAAAAATAATATCTACCAAATGGCCTCCTCTTGCAGCTCCACAGACGACCACCCTTTTGTTAAAATTTTCAATGACATTTTGACGTAATTGAGGCTCTATCTCACCAATGACACGAATAATTTCATCTTTCAAAGCAGTAATTGATTGTGGATTGTTTTTATAAACCTTACTTTTCACATAACCCCAAAGAAAATAGTCTAACGGTGTCAAATCACATGATCTTGGTGGCCAATTATAATAACATCGCCGTTTCTTGAGATTACACGTCCAGGAAATTTTTCTCTCAATAAATCAATTGATTCGTGTGCAAAGTGAGGTGTAGCGTCATCCTGTTGAAACCACATATCCTCTAGATCAATATTCATTAATTCAGGCCACAAAAATTCGGTTATCATCTGACGATATCGATCACCATTGACAGTTACAACTTCACCAACAGCATTTTCAAAGAAGTAAGGCCCAATTACACCACCTGACCATAATGCACACCAAACAGTAACCTGTTTAGGATGCATAGGTTTCTCATGAATAATTCGTGGATTTTCCTCACCCCAAATACGGCAATTTTGTTTATTAACATAGCCACCAAGTTTAAAATGTGTCTCATCGGAAAACATTATTTTTTGAGAAAAATCAGCTGGTTGTTCATTGATGAAATTAACAAATGAACGACGTTTTAAATGATCTAATGGCTTCAGTTCCTGTATTATTTGAACGTTATATACATTCAGAGCTAAATCCTTGTGTAAAATACGCCATGTTGTTGATCCAGCAAGTCCAAGTTGATGTGAACGTCGTCTAATGGACATTTCAGAATCTTCAGTAACACTTTCACAAACCAAACCAATATTTTCTTGTGAACGACCACCACGACTGTATTTTTCACTTTTTTCATCCTCCGCGGATCCGGTCTCTTGAAATTTTTTAATAATTCAACCAATAGTGCTTTCAGATGGATGATTATGTAAACCATAAAATTCACGTAATTTTCTAAAAACTCATTTTACAGCACGCTGATTTTCATAAAATAAATTTAAATGCCCACATACCAGACAAATTCAGTGCGCTATCTATATTTTATTTATTCTTAAAAAAAACCTCGCAATTTGAAACACTCTTTATAATCATTTTAAAAAGCGGAAATTGGTTTAAGTACATCGAACTTATATACCAATGTTCTCTATCCTATAATCTTAGCAGCAATACCCGCGTTAAATTAAATTATTGTTGGTGAAACAAAAACCTCAATTACCGCAGTTGTATGTGTTTCCTAGAAATCGTAAATAGTAAGGTTTATCGTAAAAAGAATCGCACCATATTTTACAATATTCTATGCTTTCTTTTTACCAAGATGTAGTCAATTTTCTTAATAGCCCCACGCTTTTATTCGGTTGTATGGTTTTCGTGTAAGATTCCCATGCCACAGAAAATTCCGTACAGAAGTATTTCTCATTGTTGTATTGGATTATATACTCTTATGGTCTAAGTTCAATAAAAAGTGTCCGAGACACGCTCTTTTATCAATGAAAACTACTGAAAAATTGAAGAAAAATACCTAAGAAAACTGTGGCAAGAAGAGAAACTGCTGTCGCGAAAAGAAGAGTCGTTCTAATTATTAAGAGTTACCCTACTCCTAGGACTCGAAGGCTATGGTACTTCTGCCGAATTGACCTGGCAAACCTCATCAATGGCTTTCATAAGAGCAACCTTCATGAAGTATTACAAAAAAAGATGTAGTAGCGATTAAAAAGTGAGCTAAAAGCAGGTCTCGGGTTAGGTGGAAGCACTCGCCTTGTCAAAGACAAATAAAACAGTGTATATAGGAACAGATGATCAAATTTACCAGAAACTTACAAGGTAATGACAGAAAGTTTGTTATAATGCTAATGGACCTACTAACTGAGCACTGAAAACAACAAACATATAAACAATATAGACTTGACGGAAGAAACCACATGTAGATTTTGCTAAGTAGAAAGAGGAAATTGTCATCCACTTTCAAACAAGAACGCATTTTAGCCATCAATTTAGCGAAATTAAGACTTGACCGAATGATTTGGCGCCGAATAGTAACGGTTAATCAAACCTAGATACACCATTTTACACTCGAAATGAGGCAGCTGTTGAAACAAGGCTGGCATAAGTGCTCCGAGAAAGGCAAAGACCGTACACTCGGTCGGGAAGATTGATTGCGTTTTTTTTAGGTAGAAACGCTCTTCTTATCGAATATCTTCAAAAAGGTAAAACGATAATGAGCGAATACCATGTTTCCCATTTAGATCGACTGCACAATGCATTGCAACGCAAAAGACCCCACTTACAGGAAAAATAAGTGCCTTTTCTTCAGGATAATATAGATACTCTCACTTCGTGTTTTCAATGTCAAAAATTGTCGAACTGCTTTCGCATCCTGCTTATTGGTCAGATTTAATCCCCTTAAATTTTTCTTTTTTCCCAACCTGAAATTTTGACCCGGTGCTAGAAGATTTGAATCGAATAAGGACGTAATTATTAAAACTAACCCACATTTCGAATAATTTGACAAGCTTATTTTTTGAAGCAATGAAACGAGTTCCACTTCGATGGACTAAACGTAACCAGTTATAAGGAGAATACTTTGAAAAATAAGTTTTTGCTAAAACATTTGTGATTTCTTGTCTAGGTTCACTCAAACATTAAGAATATCTTTCGACAAATATATCTACAAAAATATATCTTTTAATTCTTATACAATTCATTTGGTAATTGCTCTTTGTTGAATAAGCTTACAGTACCGCGTAATAAAATTAGGCCCACCATATAAATTCATATTTTTGGTTTTATTTTTATAAGAAGTAAGACAAAATAACAGTTGATTATTAACATTATTATGTAAAGATTAATATATATTTTTAAATAATGTGGATCAAAACCCTTTGCTTTACTACAGCGGAGATTCTCCTCAGCATGTTTCTGATACATGACGCAACTAATTCCTTCAAATCCCGATTATTTTAAATATTTTGTGTTAAAGCCGTCAGGGTCGGATTTGGAATTCAATAAACAATCCATTTTAAACTATTCTGAACTTTTGATTGAGTTTAGGTCTGGAGAGTTGGCTGGACATGGCAACACCTGCAAGTTACTGTCGGAAAACAAATCTTTTATTGATTTTGCTCTCTGACATAGTGCACCATCTTTTTCACAAATTTGTAAATATCTTTAGAACTTAAAGAATCAATGTATAGAATTAGTATTGATTTAATTACGGATTTGTACTGTACTTAGTTCGTTGTACCCGTAACATGATTCAAAGGCCCTAGCTCCTTTCCTGATATGCAGAACCAACTCATAATAGCTGGAGGCTGTTTAACTGGGCTCGTGTGGTCTTCTCTTAATGAAGAGGAAATTTTCCGACACGATTCATTGCTGAATACAACCTTGAAAAGACGAAATATTCATTCAATTTTTAACTTTACTAAGAATGTGTAACATTAAATAAAATATATAATAATAACATATAATGTATACGTTTTCTCAATACTTCAACAGTGAGGCTTTTATGCTATTTCATCCATTCTAATCTCATTTTCTTCATCCCTTCGGTTAATTTTGGGTTTTTTTGCTGACCAGCGACTATAAATTTTCTCGTCCCATAATTGAGATTGCAAAGTTAGTCTCGATATTTTGATGTTACCTGAATTTAAGACGCGTAGCACCTCTCTAGTAGGTCGCTGTCGATTCTCTAATGATCTTTGACAATTAATCTGCCTCAATGATCTAGTGCTTTTTTCTTCCACAATTAATGCGGCTGCTCGAAGTAGGTGGTAGGGTTAATGCAATTAAGTTTGCTGCCCTGTCCATGGCTTGACAGGAAACACATTCTCGCCTTGCTATTTCTCGATGGGAATAGTTCCCAGTTTTTAATAAAGTCTCCATTGCCACCTTTTTTGCACTGGGAATGTCTTGCGACGACCCACAACATACAAAATAAACACAAAAAAACTATAACGTGACATATTTTTAAAGCTAATTATAATATTTTAGAATTTCGATATCTGCAATTAAACTTCAGTTTACACATTAACGTTGCACTTAAAATGACGAAAGGCAGGTAAAAATAACCCCCGTAATTGTGTTTAATCCCGAGAAGGGTGTTTAGTGGTGGTTAGGATACTGAGAATTTTATAGTTACTGTAAGGAGTTATCCTTAATACTATAAAAGAAGATATTTTAATAACAAAAAATATGATATTTTCTCTACTTACTTAATAGCTTTAAATACTCTATGAAATGCAACTGGCTCTTATTTAATTGCACTGTACTGTATTATTATTATTTAAGTTTTTTTTAATACTTGCAATTGGTACTACTAATAGTACTTATATGCGTTCACCCTTTATTTTGAACTTAAATTTTGAAATAACATGCCTTGTTAAACGTCATCATTTAAAGGTTTAAGTACAAAATAAATGCTGATAAAAATGTGTAAGTAAATATAAAATTATTTGAGCTTCATAATACTTTGTTCTATTACTAATCAAAACAGGATATTGTGGAAGAATATTGATTTAAAATAAATAAATGTTCACAAAGTGTATCTTATGCCAACATTCCTTTTCAATTTATATGCGTTATATTGGAAGTATAAAATAAAGACTTTACTTTAAGACGAAATCCAAGGGACGTATCTGCCATGTCGACTGTGAGTAAAGCTCTTTTTAAATCACTGTAGCATACAAACTCAGACGTGACAGCAAACTTTGCCAAAATATATTTAGAGCGTATTTGGAACCTTGTGTTCAATAACACATCCAGTTTATCGACCTTGAAAAGGCGTAAATCTTTTTGCGCAGGCACCATCGGAGCGTATCCTTTTCAGATCGCGGTCCAAAAACGAAACGACTTACATAAAAAGAAAAGTTCAAACCGCCACCGATAGCGAAATTTACCATAGCCGCAGAGAAAATGACTTTCAGAAAATTAGAAGGGTGGCGAACGTTTGAGCGCGTTTTCACCAGAAGTTTATTTCATAACTTTTGTGTTGTATTCATTCATGCGTATATAATGAACATATTTATCATTTCTTATTGATTTAAAGCAGTCACCTTGCAAATTGAATATTGCATTTTTGGGTATAAATTTATTGAGACGCTGTAGAATGTATAAAAGAAATGCAGATACGAAATTTCTTCTTCAGTTTGAGTTACAAAAAGGTGTCGTGTGTGTTTTTACTTTTTATACTCCGTTTTTGATTTGTTTGTACTTTTGGTAATATATCCACCAATTTCTAGTATATGTATTTCCAACAATACATGCATTATAGTTTTCCAAACTATTGCAGGTAAGCTTTGTACAGAGTTTGTTCCAAAAGTAGTTGGGCTAATTCGATAAATCAAAATTTATTGCCAAGAAACGTGGCACCATGGCAGTGACTGCGACCGTTCTATGTTGACAGAATATTTTCTCGAATTAATGCGGGCTATTCGGTCGCCTACGAAAGGTAGTAGGAATGTTTTGAAATATGACACAACAATGAATCGTAGGAAGCTGCTTGTTGAGACATGTTCATACGTGCGTAGTAGCCGCCGCGCCATGTCGCTGGGCACAGTTATTCATTAACAGTGAGAGTGTAAAGTGCTTGCGATGGTATTGTGGTCACGAAATGAGATAAGGGCAATTTTGCGTTATAATTTCGTGCGTGGTTTAAACATGGACCAGTGCTTCGAAGAAATGACTCTTGCACTAGGTGATGTTTGTCCACATCGCACAACGATATTCAGGTGGTATAGAGAATTCCAAAGGGGAAATTTAACTGTGGAGGATGCTGATAGGCCACGAACGTCAGTTACGGAGGAAAACGTCACTACTGTGAGGAAAATGCTTGGCGAGGACAGGCGAGTGAGCTATCAACAGATAGAGGGTACTTCAGGCTTAAATGCACCAGCAATTCGTTCCATTCTGCATGATCATTTGCACGTAAAGAAACTTTGTTCTTTCTGGGTGCCGCATCGACTGACTGAAGGGACATGTGACTTGTGCTGGGAGATGCTAAAAAAGTTTAATAAGGGACAATCTCGGTATGTGAACAACATCGTGACAGGTGACGGGACTTGACTGTACTATTATGATGTGCCGAACAAAGCTCAAAACAAATTTTGGGTCTTTGATGATGAGGACACACCCGTAGTTGTCAGAAAATCCAAATCTGTAAAGAAGAAAATGTTGTATTTTTCAAATCGAGTGGAATTGTGCAACGCGTCGTTTTGGACACACAGAAGGCAGTCACAGCTAAGTGGTGTACTGAACAGTGCCTGCCTAAAGTAATTGAATCTATGACGAACCTGAGGCCAAAGTCAAGAACGAACACCTGGTTCCTCCATCACGATAATGCTCCAGCTCACCGCGCCAAAGTCTGCACCGAATATTTGGCCATCACAGGACTGAAATTTCTCAAGCACCGTCCCTACAGTCCAGATTTTGCTTCCTGCGACTTTGCACTGTTCCCGCATGTGAAAATGAAGCTAAAAGGGAGACAGTTTTTTAGTGATGAGGACCTTCTGCGGGCTTAGGACAACAAGTTAGCTTTACTCCCTAGTGAAACTTAGCAGAACTGGTTTAAAAATTGGTTAAGGAGGATGAAGAGGTGTATTGAGTGTGGTGGAAATTACTTTGAAAAAATTAAATAAACAAAGCTGTATTGCAAAACTTTCCTAGTACCCTTTGTATATGCCATAAAACTTTATATTATTATTATTGTAATTGTTGATTCGAATACATGCTTGTTTTTTTCATTTCGAACAAATTACATAGCTTAAAAATTCATCAAAAAATTAAACTTAAAATAAAATACATAATACATTATTAAAACACTTTTTTCTAACACGTGCACGTATAAATTTCAATTAAAATTAGATATTTGTAGTGCTTTCATATTTCATCATCTGTGTTTAGACCTTAATAGCAGGTACCTGATCAAAAATCGCTAATAAGGCGAGTTTCCTAATAATACAATGGTATAATCACTGAAGGTTGATGGATAACCGCTTTCCACATTAATTTTCGTATTCTGTATACGTTTTTCGACATTTTTCAACAAGTTGTCAACATCAGCAGATAATTAAACAGTGGCGCACCCAGGAAAACTACGGCCTAGAAAGCCAAAACGCACACTCAGAGTTTTGGCTTTCAACGGTACGAATCGTATGCGGAATTTGTTTCGTACGGGTATTTTGCGGTAGTTTTCCAGTTGCGACACTGTTTAATCATCTGCTGATGATGACAACTTAGTTGTCGAAATCCGTATACAGAATACTAAAATTACTAATATAATGATTGTTCTTTTTAGAAATGGATCCTCTTTGAACAACTAAATTTGTTTGCAATCGAAAATTTTGAATATATTAATACAAACGGCTTGTATCACAAATTTCTTGTTACGCAAAGGTGGCTCTAATTCAATTACCAGGTACTGTATATGTGGATACATTTGTAAATTGCACGGTAAATAAATTAACCCGTTTTTCTCGTCCTTAAGTGGAATAGCAAATCAGTTAATTTTTAAAATTTACCATAAAATTTAAAGCTTTTTAAAAAACATTTCGTTAATTAATGTCGTTATTAAAAATGGAGAAATTAACAGCGCAGACAAATTTTTCTCACGTTTTAATATTGAAATGAAACACTTCTCTTACAATAAGCTGCTATTGCTCATTTTCTTCAAGAGCTCCGAGCATTTCTCTTTTGTTTGGAACGAATATAGTCTACAATATAGACGAGGTACTTAGACTTTTTATACCTACATCATAACCTCTCGACATTAATTACGAAAAGCAGCGCCTTCTTTAAAACATAACTATCCGTCCGAGTGTATTGAGATCTCATGTTTTTCCAGCTGCCGCGACGCTACTCGGAACTCTCGTCGTTGCGGATAATTTTCCATCGATCTGTCTGTGCTCTCGGCGAGTTCGGCAGCCGAGACAAGACCGAGGCACTTTCAAACAACGCCGACTACTCCAAAGCAAAAAATAACGAGGCGACACATTTAGATGTGGGCGTCAGTGATTTCCGATTTTGTTTATGTCTTTCGCCGAAAGTAAATTTTCAAGATCGCGATTTTTTTTATCAGTAGGAATGGTGTAAGATCTTTAATTTTACTAACTTTTGCTACTTACAGGGTAGGTGTGGAAATTGTATTATTACAGAAAATAAAATAATTTGTAAAACACTGTTTGTCTACGGTTGTTTAATCTTTTAGTTAAAACCAATCAAATTAACAACTAGATTACATAAGCCTACAATTAATTTTTGTTCTGCTGATTTCAAAAATTAAACCCACTTTTCTCTATCCCGTCAGGCTGTATGGTATTTTTTTTCATTTTGCTCGTTTAAGTGTCATTCATAATTGTAAGTGCTTGAATTGTTCGAACTGAAAAACATTCCAACTATATTCAAGTCCTCAGCATAATGGACATACAAAGGATACTAGGAAAGTTTTACAATATGATGCGACAATGAATCTTAGGAAGCTGCTTGTTGCCGCATGTTGAGACATGTTCATATGTGCATAGTAGCCGCCGCGCCATGTCAATGGGCTCAGTTATTCATTAACAGTGAGAGTGTAAAGTGCTTGCGATGGCATCGTGGTCACGAAATAAGATTAAGGTAGTTTTGCGTTATAATTTCGTGCGTGGTTTAAACATGCTTCGAAGAAATGACAGTTTTTCCACATCGCACAACGATATTCAGGTGGTATAGAGAATTCCAAGGGGGAAATTTTACTGTGGAGGATGCTGAGAGGCCGGGAAGGCTACGAACGTCAGCTACGGAGGAAAATGTTACTACTGTGAGGAAAATGCTTGGCGAGAACAGGCGAGTGACCTACCAACAGATAGAGAATACTTCAGGCCTAAATGCACCTGCAATTCGTTCGATTCTGTATGATCATTTGCACGTGACGAAACTTTGTTCTTTCTGGATGCCGCATCGACTGATTGAGGAGCAGATGACACGACGTGTGACTTGGTGTCGGGAGATGCTAAAAAAGTTTAATAAGGGACAATCTCTGTATGTGAACAACATCGTGTCAGGTGACGAGACTTGGCTGTACTATTACAATGTGCCGCCCATATCTCAAAACAAAGTTTGGGTCTTTGATGATGAGGACACACCCGTAGTCGTCAGAAAATCCCGATCTGTAAAGAAGAAAACGATAGCTGTATTTTTCAAATCGAATGGAATTGTGGAACGCGGCGTTTTGGACACACAGAAGACAGTCCCAGCTAAGTGCCTGCCTACAGTCATTGGATCTATGAAGAATATACGGCCAAAGTCAAGAATGGACAACTGGTTCCTCCATCACAATAATGCTCCAGCTCACCGCACCAAAGCCTGCATTGAATATTTGACCACGACAGGATTGAAACTTCTCTAGCACTCTCCCTACAGTCCAGATCTTGCTCCCTGCGACTTTGCAATGTTCCAGCATGTGAAAATGAAGCTAAAAGGGAGGCGGTTTTCCAGTGATGAGGACCTTCTGTGAGCTTGGGACAACAAGTGTGCTTTACTCCCTAGTGAAACTTGGCAGAACTGGTTTAAAGATTGGTTTCGGAGGTGTATTAAGTGTAGAGAAAATTACTTTGAAAAAATTAAATAAACAAAGCTGTATTGCAAAACTTTCCTAGTACCCTTTGTATAACTAATAACTCTGCCCCAATAATACCTAATTAAGTTCACAACATTTTTTATAAATCAAAACCAAATACCCACATTAACCCATTACCGCTCACTGTCCCCATATAAGGACACTTGTTCAACTGATGGCAACTCTAAAAAGAACCGTTATGTCTCTCAATGGAAAAACGAATATCTCCTCTAAAAGGTTCAAAAAACTTGTAGCAAAACTTACAAAGTACTGTATAAAGTGCTAGTGTTGTTTTTAGTCTTTGTAATTGCGCATTCCAATTCGGTTTAGATTGCGCACTTCAGATTTGTTATTTCCTTGTGTTAAATTGCTGGAAATAAAAATAATTTGAATTGTTTATTCTCCGAAGAGTGTGTGGATCATTTTAAAATCGTTTAGTAAAGGAAAAAGTGTAACTTTTTATTATAAGGTATGGTTTTGTTGAGCTATCCCTAGATGGGGACAATGGGCGTTACCAATATAAATAAATTTTTCTTTGTAGAATTTTCAGTATATGCAATATGACCCATCCGCAATAATTTTAGAGGCCAAAATAATTTTTTGCGGCTTCGGGAGGCTGTTGAGCAAATAACGGAAAACGATGACGTTGATGCTGAATATGATATTCTAGTCGTGCCACCTGATACAGCATTCATAAGTGATGAAGACGAAGGAAATGAAAATTCATTGTGTATAAAAATCCCGAAAGACATGCCGGGAAAAATTGAACTTGTATGCAGAAACAAAAATGATAGTTCTAATTTAAATTGGAATGACAGCAATGATGAACCACTTTCAAGTTTTGTCAAAGAAAAGTTAGAGAACAATAAAGATCAGGAAAACTGCGGAGATCCTAAGAGGAGACATATTTTACCGTCTTATAGTGCAACGTTTCATACAAGTGATGCAGTTTCAAATAGGGCCAAAACTTCACAAACATTTTTAAGAACTATATTCCCCGAATTTTGTTTGAAAAAATATTCGTTGCAGATTTAATTGATTTAATATTCGAGAACAGTGTTTTATACGCTAACCAACACAACCGTCACAACTTTACCCTAGATCGCGATGACCTAAAACGCTTTTCTTGGGATTTTATTGTTAAGCGGATATGTTGCACTACCTTCAGAGCACGATTATTGAGGTTCTGATGAAGACTTAGGATTTCCTTTTGTTTCAAAATCTAATGAGCCGCAAAAGGTTTTTGTAAATTAAGTAAAACTTGCACTTCGTCGATAACAGTCTTGCCAAAAAATCAAATTACAAAATGTTTAAATTGATCTGGTACGTAGACTTCCGTGGTCGTTGTCCATGCTATCTGCTTCTAGGTTTCCGGGCTGGAACCGCGTCAGTTGTATATTTGCCGACGTTTCGTACCCATTTGTATGTGACATCTTCAGGGCTGAACTACTGCACTGAAACCCAGAAGCAGATAGTTTAAATTGATGCCTCTTTGTAATTTCATTGAGAGAAATTCATCTCAGTGGGGTGTTATACATGAAAACTTGTCGATAGATGAGTCTATGATAAAATATTTTGGTCGACACCCAGCAAAACAATTTATTATGGGTAAACCGGTAAGATTTGGTTACAAAAACTGGGCTGCAACAAGTTACGATGGGTACTGCTATGGTTTTGATGGTATACGTTACTATTCATTAGACATGACGCTAAATTTCATTAGACATGACAATAAAGCGACTACATGTATACATATATATGTATATGTATATCAAATGATCGCATAAATAAGGTACAAGCTGACTTTTATCGTCAAATATATTTTTAACGAATAAGTTACATAGCTAGATGCCTTTTCGAAACGTTATAAGATCTACTTAATGTTGGCCTATTTTGTAAATTGAAATTTAAATTTTAAAATGTTTCCGATCAACTGCCCAATGCTTCCTAGTGCATCAATTGAGTTACGTGACGTCATATACATTTATAAATTTTGTTCCTGCCAAGTCTGTTAACTTAATTACAGAAAGCTGTTTTCTTTTTCGGTAATAGTCGCTTTCGTTATTTTGAAATATTTCTAACTAGTGTTTAGATTCAGCATAAACATATTTAAAACGGTACGATGAGTGATAACAAGTTTGTCAAAGCAGAAAGTGATAATATGCCAAACGTTGACTCATTCATGTACATACATAGATACAATTTGTTAGTTCCAACGCCGACAAATCGAAAGTAAACTTATTTAAGTATTAAGTAATTCAATAGAAGTGTATTATTTCTTATAATATCCTCGTTTGCAAGTACTGAAATACAAAATATACAATTAACTATATGTCATTTTCAAAGATACTAAATAGAGGGTGTTTCAAATTTCGCGGTTTTTTTTAAATAATAAATAAAACACATAATTGCGTTCAATTTCAAAAACTTTTATTGGTAATCGAAGTATCAGTTACAACATTTATATGCGAAAAATAATATTTGCCAAATGGCCTCCTCTTGCAGCTCCACAGACGTTCTACTCTTTTGCTAAAATTTTCAATGACATTTTGACATAATTGAGGCTCTATCTCACCAATGACACGAATAATTTCATCTTTCAAAGCAGGAATTGATTGTGGGTTGCTTTTATAAACCTGACTTTTCACATAACCCCAAAGAAAATAGTATAATGGTGTCAAATTACATGATTTTGGTGCGCAATTAACATCACCGTTTCTTGAGATTACACGTCCAGGAAATTTTTCTCTCAATAAATCAATTGATTCGTGTGCAAATTGAGGTGTAGCGGCGCCATCCTGTTGAAACCACATATCCTCTAGATCAATATTCATTAATTCAGGCCACCAAAATTTGGTTATCATCCGAGGATAGCGATCACCATTGACAGTTACAGCTTCACCAGCAGTATTTTCAAAGAAGTAAGATCCAATTACACCATCTGACCATAATGCACACCAAACAGCAACTCGTTTAGGATGCATAGGTTTCTCATGAATAATTCGTGGATTTTCCTCACCCCCAGATACGGCAATTTTGTTTATTAACACAGCTACCAAGTTCAAAATGTGCCTAATCGAAAGACATTATTTTTTGAGAAAAATCACCTGGTTGTTCATTGATGAAATTGACAAATGAACGACGTTTTAAATGATCTAATAGCTTCAGTTCCTGTGTTATTTGAACGTTATATGCCTTCAGAGCTAAATCCTTGTGTAAAATACGCCATGTTGTTGATCCACTAAGTTGTTGTGAACGTCGTCTAATGGACATTTCAGAATCTTCAGCAACACTTTTCACTTTGTGAACGACCACTACGACTGTATTTTTCACTTTGTTGATCTTCCACGGAACCGGTCTCTTGAAATTTTTTTATTAATTCGACCAATAGTGCTTTCAGATGGATGATTATGTAAACCATAAAATTCACGTAATTTTCTAAAAACTTTTCACAGAACGCTGATTTTCATAAAATAATTCAACAATTTGAACGTGTTGTTGTACCGTGTCGAAGCCATTTTTATAAATGTCATCACACTTTTTAAATGCCCACATACCCAGACAAACTCAGTGCGCCATCTATATTTTATTTATTCTTAAAAAGAGCCGCGCAATTTGAAACACCTTTACATAAGATAGACTTTAAATTATCATCATATTGATTTTAACATTATATTTTCCCATGCCTGGAAAGCGTAACAAATCTCTAAATAAATTAACAACACACATTTTGGACGATAATACGCGTGTACATAAACACAAAACTGTGAAGACACAATGAGTCATGTCAACGTTACATTTTGATAAGTGTATGGCGTACATCAATGACCAGTTTTCAAATGATGTAACATACCTACCTACATACATAGTATAAACATACTTATGTTCAGTTTTAATAAAAATTTAATGCGCGCACTTAAACGCATTGATACATTACAATCATATGATACGGGAACGTATAGATAAATATTTAATTAAGTTCGAATTTAATTAGATAAGTATTGTATATCTTTATTATATCATTCAATAAATATAAAATGCATACAAGCATTAGGATTAGTATATATTTTTTTACAAAATTATTAGGTACCTTTACAATTTTTTATCTCAAATCGATGTAATAAAAAAGTAAAACAAATATTTCAGATACAGAAGTTTATTTAAAGAAAATTGAATATTTAATATACACATCTTTTATGAAAAATTCTAATTTTAGCCGTTTTATACATCGTATACCAGGTGTACTGGAAAGTCATTACCGGTTTTGTCGTAAAAAAACTGCATAATAATCTAAACTACATAAAGTCGGATGGGGCAAAGTTTGGAGAATATGGCGAATACGATATTATGTCCCATCCAAGTGCTTTCAACGCTTTCTTGACAGGTTTTGCTGTGTGAGACGGCGCGTTATCGTGCTGCAAAATCACTTTACCGTGTCTTCGAGTCCATGGTTCAAATTGATAATAATTTGTTGTCGGTAGTGATCAATATAAACTGTTTCACCAGGTTTCAACAGTTCGTAATACAGCACACCCACCAAACACAGAGCATTGTCTTACGACCAAAACAATTTGGCCTTGGAGTCGATGGGCCGACTTCACCAGATGATAATCATGATTTTTTGCGGTTAGGGCTTTCGAAATAAATCTATTTTTCATCGCCCGTCACTATTTCATGCAGAAATAGTCTTTCAAATTGTCTTCCAGTCATATCTTTGAAGCAGCATTTCACAGACGATTTTTCAATTTTCTATTCAATTGACATCCATTTTCACATCTTTTGGATTTTTCCCATTGTTCGTAATCGGTCGCTAATCGTTTCTTGTGCCACATTTAACGCTTCTGCCAATTGTTGTTGAGTGTGGGTTGGGTCTTCATCCAATAACTGCTGCACTTTCGCATCTTCAAACTTTTTCGGTCTACCAGAACGTTCATTGTCTTGCACATCGAAATCACTTTTGAATTGTCGAAACCACGCCTCGCATGTTTTTATGTTGGAGCATGCTCACCGGAAGTTTTTATCAGTAAACGATAACTTTGAGCGCCTTTTTTCTTTTGATTAAATAAGAAAATGCAAATGTACTTTTTCAGGCATGAAACTCGACATTTTCAAAGAGGTTTATGACATACTTGTGAAGCTTGATGTCAGCAGAATAAAATGACATGTGTGTCAAATCATAACATTACATACTTAAGCCTAGCGCCATCTGTTAGAAAAGCCGGAAATTACTTTCCGGTACACATGGTATGTAATGCAGAAATTTTTGAAAAAATTTTGTTCCCCGCCTGGGACTTAATCCCACGATTTCATTCTCTCCAGGAATGTGCCATCACCATTAGACCACGGAGACAGTTAATTTGAGTCCTTTTAATTGGCCATAAATTGCGCTTTTACGATGCTAAACTGAAAAATTCTAATTTTAACTGATTATTTTATACGTTCTCCGCATGGGACTTGAACCCTCGATCTCATTCTCTCTGGGAATATGCCATCACTATTAGATGTATAATATAAGGCGGTTAAAATTGGAATTTTTCAGTTTAGTGTCTTAAAAACTAAAAACGCGTAAGTATATTCAATTACTAACCTACCATGGGTTTTTATTTAATAATTGCTTCCATAATGCAATTTATGGCACATTAGAAGGACTGTAATTAACTCTCTTTATAGTCTAGTGGTGATGATAAATGCTCGGAGAGAACAAGATCGTGGGTTCGCGTCCCACGCGGAGAACAGAATTTTTTCAAAAATTTCTGCATTACATATATGATGTATAAAGCAGTTAAAATTAGAATTTTTCGGTCTAGCATCGTAAAAGCGCATAATTATATACATCATTTATGAATCTGGAAATAGTTTCATTATTTGTCCTCTCCGCCTCTTTTGTGCCAATTACATCACAACTGACCGAAAACTTATCGCTTCTGAAAATGATATAACAATAACTATATAACGACCACAGGTATCATCAGTAGTTTCATGTACTACAAAATGTAAATGATTTTTTCCTTCTCCGTTCATGGCTGCAGAAAATCGATCGTATTCACCAGGATTCTCAATGGCCCCAGATTGATTGCGCTTTATAAAAAAAAGATTTATTTCAGTCTGCTAAAATACTTTATGTTCAGATGAAGATAATTAGATACTACAGAAGGATAACTATACGAAACATCGAAACCGGGTGTGTATCCAGTGGAAGGAAGAAGAAAATGTCACCACCATACAGAGTCCGAACGCAAATGTAGTAGAAAACATGTGGCGATTAATGGAGCACAAACTCCGAGAGAAGGAGCTAAGCTGTGCTAATCGTTTTAGAAGAATCTTACAAACAATTTAAAAATTTTTCTCCATACTATGCAAGAAAATTTCTTTTATTTTAATTACCAAATATTTTTCATTTTTTTCCTCAATGCCCTCTTAACCGACACTGTGGACTGTAAAAATATGTATTTTCCCGTGATAAGTTTAAGGCAATGTTTTTTTTTTCAATATTGTAAAAGGACTGTTAACATTAAATTCTCTTTTTATCTTTATCAATGAACGTCCAAACAAATGATTATATTCTTAATTATTTCTTCAAAATGAAGTTTCAACACTTACCTCTTTCGTCAATCAATGGCTCCCTACCAGTTAATAGTGTTTTATTTTTGAATTTTCTAATATTTTATGTATTTGGATAAAATTATGGTGAGAGCTTTGAAAGTTCTTGCCATATGAAATCTAAAATGCTTAACTGTTAATACACAGTCTGTCGCAGAGAAAACGGAACTTTTTTAAAAATAGTAATTCGTAGTGGCGCCATCTATTAAAAAAATATGCGTCTGTAAGGTAGATCTTTCACCAATGTCAGTCAAAATATGACTTTGCATCACAAGCAGAAAAATTGCACATAAAGTAACAGTGTGTGTTTGGCATTTGTCGAAAAATGAATTTTGAACAAAGAACAAATATCAAGTTCTATTTTAAACTCAGTAAATCGTTTAGTGAAACGTTTAATTTGATGAAACAAGTATATGGTTATGCGTGTTTATCACGTACGAGTGTGTATGAGTGCTTTAAGCGATTTAAACACAGTCGTAAATGATGACGAACATTCCGGTGCAAAAAAATCTCTGATTCCGGAAAATAACATCGAACTCGTGCGTGAATTGATCAGAAATGAGCCGAAATCCTCGTTGCAATACGTGCGATTGAAATTAAATATTTCAAAAAATTCAATTCATCACATTTGTACAAGGTTTGTTCCACACAAGCTAACTGATTGCTCCCGAATTCAACATTGTATAGACTTGATTAAAGATTCTAAAAAGGACGAAAACTTCAAGTATTCTATTGTAACTGGCGATGAGACGTGGTGTTTTCAATATGATCCAGAGACCAAGCGTCAAAGCTCTGAATGGAAGCATCCAAACGAAGAAAGACCGAAAAGAAGCCGTTTGGAGAAGTCAAAAGTGAAGACAATTTCGATTTGTTTTTATGATTCGAAAGGCATAGTGCACAAAGAGTTTGTACCAACTAGTCAAACAGTCAATGCAGTATATTATCTTGGTGTTATAAAGCGTCTTTTGGCATGTCGTGTGCGTTCCCAGTATCGTGAAAATGGTAGCTGGCGTTTGTTACATGATAACAGCTCGACGCTTATCACTGATTTTCTAACTACAAAAGGCATTGTAGCCATCAACCATTCACCGTATTCACCGGATTTGGTCACCTGTATGATTTCTATCTATTCTCCAAACTACATTTGCCGATGAAAGGACAGCGTTATGTCGGTCGACGTCGAAGCCCTTAAAAAGGCGATCTTGAAGGACATCTCTAAAGATGAACTTAAAAATTCAATCGAAATGTTAACCGTGCAAAACGTCATATTGAAGCCGAAGGCGACTACTTTGAATAAAATAAATGAATTTTACCAAAATAAGCTTTTGTTTTTATTTTTAAAAAGTTTCGCTTCCTCCGAGACAGACCGTGTATACAATCAAAACTTGATGGAATAGGAAGCTTGCGGTTTTGCTGTAAAATTAATAAAATGAACATTTTGACGGTGGTATTGTATAGTTGCTAAAATACAGTAACATACATATGTATTTTGATTACTAGCATTTGTCTGCGTACCGCGCACTAAATACGGTAAACACTGACTAATAGGGATCTGTGAATTAATCGTATTGCATATTTTGGGAAATTCCTCATTCTCGCTATTACCTGTGTTTTATGTTGACTGTAGGGAATTCCAGGTGCTTTTATTATTAGGTTCTACACAATATAAAAGAATGAAAATGTATTTTTTGTTTCTTTTTTCTAAATGAAAATTAAAAAATTAGATACACTATGCGACAAAAAAACACGTCATCACCCAGTAAAATTGCATATTTTGAAACTAAATTTTGTACAAATGATTACTCTATTGAGAATGATAGCTGATAAAAAATTAACAACAAAGCAAACTTTGGTCTTTTTTTGCCGAACTCTAATGAACAAATTTACTTTTCTTTTAATTATTTTGAAGTGTTTAACTTGAAACTAGGTGGTAAGAAGATATAGATGGCGGCCTGTTTTTCGGAAAAACTGGTCACGTTGCAACCGTGTCTTTAAAGAGTTCTAGAACGGTCAATTCCGAATAATACACAACTATTTGTTTGCCAAAAGTTTTTGAAGAAATAAGGAAAATAAACCGAAAACGACAGATCATTCTCCACCATGACAATCCGAGCTCTCACAGGTCGGTTCAAACGATTGAATATTTGATCGGGCAAAACATTGAATTGAGAAGCCATCTGCTGTACAGTCCTGGTCTAGCACCCTGTGATTTCATTTTGTTCCCACACGTGAAGAATAAACTTTGTCAGCGGTTTTCTACGCCGGAAGAGGCAGTTGAGGAATTTTGGAGATACCGCCTTCACAGTGGCAGCAATGCTTTTCGGATTAGTTTAAACGAATGCAAAAGTGCATTGATTTTCAAGGAGAATATTTCGAAAAGCAATAAAACTATTTTCGATAATAAAAATTTTTTTTTAATGAAAATTAATTAAAAATTTCTGCGCTGGAGAAGGACTCGAACCTCTATCTGCCGTTTTCTAGACGACTGCTTTACCAATTAAGCCACCAGGCAGTGTAACTTCGAGTCCTTTAACACGCCATAAATCGTATTATGGAACAGATCTAATATTTATTTTAAAAACCCGCAGTTCGGTTATAATGTTATAATTGTATATAAATATATAATTAGTTTCACGATGGGAAATTTAATGAAAATTATATTGAAAATTATATTATTTTTATATTTTTTATATTTTTTGAAAATAATATAATTTTCATTAAATTTCCCATCGTGAAACTAATTATATATTTATATACAATTATAACATTATAACCGAACTGCGGGTTTTTAAAATAAATATTAGATCTGTTCCATAATACGATTTATGGCGTGTTAAAGGACTCGAAGTTACATTGCCTGGTGGCTTAGTTGGTAAAGCAGTCGTCTAGAAAACGGCAGGTAGAGGTTCGAGTCCTTCTCCAGCGCAGAAATTTTTAATTAATTTCTGTGTATTTAATTAACGATGGAGTAGCAGAAAATAATATAATTTTCATTAAATTTCCCATCGTGAAACTAATTATATATTTATATACAAAATTTTTTTTTGTTTGCTATTCCCGAAATATAAACGGCTACCCTAGTATTAACGCAGAAGAAGAGTATGCTCTTAATTGTGAGTACACTCAAGGGGACATGAGTGGGTGACTTTCAGATTTGAAATCATTTAGTTTTTTAATAAAAGTAAATTAGTTTCAAACTAAATCGTAAAATTGTCGATCATAAAAAAAATCCTTTATTAACATTAATTTTCCACCTACAAGTTCGAAATTAATTATTCATACATTTTGCAGAATTTAATTAAAATTGAAGATGTAAATACACAATCTTTAATACAAAAAAAAACACATTAATTTACAAATAGTGAATGTGAGTTGTAGAATTTAAACAAAGAATTGCATGCAACTTTATTTTTTTTACTATATATTTGATGAATTGCGAAAGTATTAATTTGAAATAATTGACTAATACGTCTTCGTCAAAGATGAGATATCAGGGAGAACTTTTGTAACAGGATACACATCCTTACAGCACTTGACAGAAATACTCATCGCCTAAGATATAAACGAATTCCTACATGTAAACAACGAAGCCGTAAATGTGTACAATTCATTACACTTTATATGGATGCATACATGGAACAGGAAATAGAAATGTGCTAGGTCTCTGTTCCTAATTTGTTTTTACAAACGAATTAGGAACATCCGATTATTATAATTTCGTACGATTTTCTTTTTTCAAGCTTTATCAAAACATATATCAGATTATCACGTTTTTACCGAATTTTTCATTCGAGTAATAACAATACGTATTTTTAAATTTAATTATTTGTTGATATTGTCATTTAATCCATTGCTAGTAATGTATTTTGATAGGACTAATATTTATAAAATAAATTTAAAAATCAAAGAATTTTAATATTAACCCTCCGTTACTATCGTCTGGGTGGATTCCACCCAAAACGCTGAACTTTTAAGTAAACTATATAATTTTCTATGAAAACATTATAATAAAGGGACGCCTTTATTATAATGTTATCCACCTTTGAATGGTTTTTTATGTTTAGAAGTACATTCTACTACATTAATCCGTGATTATATTTATATAAAATTTATTTTAAAAAGAGCTTGGGTGGTTTACACCCGCGTAGTAATAGCGTTTCATTTTTTTGGGTGTTTTATACCCATTGATAGTAACCTTGTACATAGTTTTAGCGATTACTTTGAGTGATCGCTATTATAAATAAAAGCACTTGTGTGTTTTATTGCTCTCTACCATGCATAGAGATGGTAAGCTGCTAGATGTTCCAAAGTGTTTGCCCGAAATAATTGAGTTGTATAACAAAACCAAAGGAGGAGTCGATACGACTGACCAGTTATGTTCTACATATAACGTAGCCAGAAATTGTAATCGCTGGCCTCTGGTAATATTCTACTCTTTGCTGAATGTGGCTGCCATAAATGCACGTATTGTTTTGTTGTGCACTCAAAATCCACCACTAAAATACAAAAAGCGATCACCTTTCATCAAGGATTTGGCGTTTAGGCATACACTCCGCGCAACATGAATAGGACCAACTGCATATATGACATTTGTAGTTGGTATAAACATGGTAGCGCGCTGGAATTGTTATTTTCGAAAATAAGAGGCTTGATAAAAAGATGTATGTAGGTACCAAATATAATTTTTGTAAAAGTCAGTGCAAATGTACGTTACTAATGACAATAAGTAGAGTAATTAAACGCCACTTGAATACGACCAATCTACAAAATAAAAGATTCGTTTGCAATAATAAAATACTTTATTGTTCAATAATGAGTACTTTTGCCATTATTTCTTATAACCTCAAATAGTCGGGATGGAATGGAATTATACAGGGTTCTCAAGTAGTCAACGGGAAGTTCCGCCCAACTTCGTTTCAGCGCCTGCTCTAGTTCGTCAGCGCAACTAAATTGGGTAGCATTGGAGTACAATTTACGCGACAACCATCCCCAAACATTTTCTATGATGTTCAGGTCGGGGGAGAGCGATGGCCAATCGAGAACCTCCATGCCTTGTTCTTGAAACCAGCGTCGAACAATGCGCGCGGTGTGAATACTGGCATTATCCTGTTGGAAAATAAATCGCCCACCTGCCATAACGTTGGAAAATTTGTCTTTCACCTGTTGCAGCAGCTGGACGTACTTTTCCGAATTCTGTCTGCCCTTCACTATTACTAAATCAACAGGTCCGTTATAGGAAACAGCTCCCCATACCATGACTGAACCAACATCGGCTCGCCTTCGTGACTGAATCACTTCATCTTTACGTAAATCGTGGAAATAATAAGAAAACCCATCCGGGCCATCTAAATTAAACTTCTTCTCGTCACTGAAAATAACAGTTTGCCATTCTCTTGTCCACCCCATTTTTGCTTGAGCAAACTGAAGACGTGCAGTGCGCTGAAATTCCCTTAAAGGAGGCCGTCGTTTAATTTTCAAACGTTTTAAATGCGGACAGGTCTTCAGTAACTTCTGTACAGTTCTTACCGATGTATTCGTTCCAACGTTATTCGCGATTTGTCTTGCCGTTAATGCCGAATTCGATGCTTCGCGAAATATGGCTCGACGTTCTCTCTTAGTTGTAACGGATGTTGTTCGCCCTTTAAAACGTTTTCCATAATTCTCGGGATCCCTAATAAAATTGTTCACAACCTGGTGTGATCGACTTATTTTCTTTGCAGTAGCCCTTGAGGAATACCCTTCTTGATGGAACGCTTTAATTTTTCCAATTTCTTCCATACTTAAGCACTTCTGTCGTCCCATCGTTGCACAATACCCTTAATTACAGATGTTTGTTTATCCGGATACACGTTGTAACTCGACACTCATCCGGTAGCTTACTATTAAATACTGGTCGTATCCAACCGGCGCGGTGCATTTTATATGTATGTGGTACTTACATCACCCAATGCATATTATTTGCCATATCATACCATTACAAACTTGCATTGTATTTTTAGTAAATGAATTGTTTTTCAAACCACCGAAAGCTTGCAACAAGTCGGGTGGTCCTATTCATGTTGCGCGGAGTGTATTACGCCACATATGGAAAAACATAGCACAATTAAGACATTGCCGAAGACATATCACCACTAACCAAAAAACTTAAACAGAGTCGTTGTCAGGTATGCGGTAATAAAAAGGACCCTAAAACAAAAACAACATGCTGCAAGTGCGACATTTTTATTTGTAAAAGTCACAGTTACCCACTGTGTACTAATTGTTATCAATCAACACATTCAGAATTGACAAACAACTGCGAAAACCATGATAATATGTTTGATGGATTTGATGAGTGACTACAATTTTGTTGGTACTTAGTTCAATTTTTACGCAAAATTTTACTTTGTTTACAAAAATATTATTAAATAACTTTATTTTCTTTATCTTTTTAGCTTTCGAATTCAGTAATCCGCAGAGAATTTGCTTAAAAAGTTTTTTAATTATCACTAGAATTACATAATCCATTTAATATAATTTTTTTGTTTCCTTTTTTTAATGAAATCTTAATAAACAACATATAAGTTGAAATAAAATAATAGATTTATGACTAAAACGAAATTTGTTCGGTATTTTAGTGCTCCTTACTTCAAAAAATTACATTATATGTGTATTTGAATTTGGCAGTTAAGAAACGCAGACACTTTAAACGCATGGGTGGGTTACACCCAATTATAGTAACGCAGTAAGTGAAATATACTATAGTGATGGAGGGTTAAGTTTTACTCGATTCGAATAACTATTTAAAAAACAATTGCATTGGATTGTCAAAAAAGACATTCAGAATGTGATTTAGTAATATAAAAAGGATCAATTAATTACGTATTACCCGCTTTATTCTATATATTCGCTATATTCAAATTGGCGATGAGAATATTTCTATCGTTTATAATGTTTGAAGATTGGGTCGAAACCTGAACAATTGTTTTCGTGACCACATAACTACGAGGGTGGTCCCAGAAGTAACCGACCCAACAAAGAAAACAGAAATTTTAGAAAGAAATTTATTTATTTTTCATCATAATCTCCTTTCAGCTCTATACACTTTTCCCAGCGATGTTCAATAAGTTCGACACCCTTTTTATAATAAGAACTGTCTTGCTCCCCAAAATAGTCATTAACTGCCGACATCACTTCTTCATCGTTGGAAAATCTTTGACCACTCAGCCATTTTTTCAAGCTTGGGAACAGAAAATAATCCGAATGGGCTAAATCTGGCGAATAGGGCGCAATTTAAACTTTAATTCATTAATTTTGACAGTTGCAATAACGAATTTGTGAGCTAGTGCATTGTCTTAATGAAACAACACTTTCTTCTTAGCCAAATGCGGCCGTTTTTGCTTAATTTCTTCGCTCAACGTAGCAATAAGTTCGCATTATACTCACCGTTGATAGTTCTTCCTTTTTCAAGATAGACAATGAAAATAATTCCACGCGCATCTCAAAAAACCGATGCCATGAACTTGCCTGCAGATGAAACGGTCTTCGCCTGCTTTGAAGCCAGTTCTCCGTTTCGAGTCCATTATTTTGATTGTTCTTTTGTCTTGGGTGTGAAGTGATGGACCCATGTTTCATCCATGGGTATGAAGCGGCGCAAAAATTATGCTTTATTGCTGTGAAACTTCGCTAAACACTTAATTGATGCATCTCCACGACACTGTTTTTGCTCGAGTGTAAGCAAACGCGACACTCATCTTGCACACAGCTTTCTCATGTCCAAATTTTCAGATAATATGCGATGTACCGCACATTTTAAAATGCCTACTATGTCTGCTAGCACGCGCACTTTCAGTCGACTATCATCCAGTACCGCTTTGCGGATTTTCTTCACCATTTCTGGAGTCGTCCTATCATTTGGTCGACCACTGTGATACACGTACGGCCTCGTTTAAACTCTGCTACCCAATATTTATTTCACTGTTGTAAACGAAGGAGCAGACTCACCCAAAGTAGAATCCAGTTCAGCTTTTATATAGGTTGGGCTGAGGCCTTTCAAATAAAAGTATTGTATCACGTAACGATCACCAATTTTCTCCATTTTTACAAATTAACTGAAAACGTTCACTATTGATGGCTGCCAAACAAATACTAAACCACGTGGTGTCTTCAAACTTGAAATAGATTGTGTACTTTCTAATACAATGATATTTTTCAAACAACTACCGCCATCTCTAGATCAAGTCGGGTAATTATGGGACCACCTCGTACGTCATATTTCCTTTTTACCACTATTAAGTAAGAATATTAATAGGTTGATTTATTCTTGTTTCTCACGTTTCACATATTGTTCGGAAATACATATGTCACACTTGTCTTGACATTGGAACCAACAACAGTATTCAAAAAATACAAAACGTGTGTTTGAGATATATTAACGAAGTAGTTAAACTGAAATCGATACGCAACGTTACAATACCTAACTAACCAATGTCTAACCTACCTACAACATAAGAAATCTTTCAATCGAGTTTAGAAAGGTTAGGAAATTTATGAACGCTCGGCTGGAAATATACACCATTAGCTTAATGTACTAATTAAGTACGGTCAAATCCTGTGCATGCAAAATAGATCGTCTCGAAAATATTCGCAGTTCGCGTGATAATATTCAATAAGTAAAAAATAACTCCCGGTAAGGCCGGATATATTTATATATGGTCTTTCTTTCGACCAAAATGTCAGACCGACATTCCGCTCGGAAATGAGTAAGAGCGCGCAGGATGTTCCTTCTTCACAACGTTCGTTCTCAATATATTCATAAAAATCTGTTATGATTATCTGCAAGTTTTCTCCGAACACGCAAAGAATATTGATATAAATAGCCTTTATTTAATGATTTACTGACAAGAATATTTCTTGTGGTGCTTTTACGTTTTCAATATCTGATATTATGTATTGTTAAACATACTTCTCTAACGCTAATAAATGAAGTATTGGGTTGGCAACTAAGTACTTTCGGTTTTGTAGTATAAAATAAAACACTTTTTTTTTTAAACAAAGAATAGTTTTTAATCAATTATATATTTTCCATTTTGCTCAATGACCTTTTACCATCTTTCTTTCAGCTGCATGATTCCGCGCTCATAAAATTTCTGGTCCTTATCAGCAAAAAACTGAACCAGGTGTGAGTGAAGGTCATCGTCATTTGTGAAAGTTTTACCATTCAAAGAATTCTGCAAACTTTGAAATAAATGGTAATCAGATGGTGCTAGATCAGGGCTGTATGGGGGATGTGGCATCACTTCCCAGCCAAGCTCCAATAGTTTCCCATGAGTTGCCAAAGATGTGTGAGGCCTTGCATTATCTTGGTGAAAAACTACACCTTTCCGATTTGACAATTCTAGCCGTTTTTCTTTGATTATTTCATCCAGTTTTATTAATTGTTGACAGTAAACATCAGAATTGATCGTTTGGTTTCTTGGAAGCAGCTCAAAAAACACAACACCTTTGTAATCCCACCAAACTGACAGCATGATCTTTTTTGGATGCAATTCAGCTTTCGATGTGGTTTGAGCTGGTTTATCGTGTTTTCTCCATGATCGTTTTCGAACTATGTTACTGTACAGGACCCATTTTTCATCACCAATGATGATTCTTTTTAAGAAAGGGTCGATTTCATTTCGTCTAAGGTGCATATCGCAAAAGTTGATTCTTTGTGTTAAATGAATTTCTTTCAATTCGTGAGGTACCCAAATATCAAGCTTCTTAACTAGCCCAAGACATTTTAAATGTTTTTCAATTGTTGTGTGCGATACATGTAGCCTCTCCGCAACCTCTCGAACAGTTATATGACGATCCTCTTCAATTATGACTTTGATTTGGTCATCATCAACTCAGTAGGCCGACCAGAACGTTGCTCATCTTTGAGGGAAAAATCTCCAGAACGGAATTTTTTATACCAATTCTGACACGTGCGCTCTGTTAAGCAATTAGCACCATAAACTTCACATATCTTTTTGTGAGCCGCAGCAGCTTTCTTTCCTTTACGGAAATAAAATAGTAAAATATGTCGAAAATGTTCGTTTCTGCACTCCATTTAAAATTAACCCACAACTAATAGCTTTAATAAAAATCACGCACTACTTGCTTCTGAAGTTACGTCAATGTGACTAGTATCACGCGACAAACGGTAAAGTACAGCACTAACATACGTTATACAAAAAATAAAGCAACGCTCTCTATCAATAAAAACCGAAAGTACTTAGTTATTCTGTTTTAAGCAGAAATATTGTCACATTACATAATGTATTTTCAAAATAACATTATAATGTCTGTGACTGTACCTTATAATATGTACAGGTTTATTTTGAATTAGATGAATTGTAAACACTTATGGCAACCATCAAACCAACCGATAGTATCTGTTAGAATTCTTTCCGGCTACGGTTTTTTATAAAGAATATAAATGTCGTAGTAGTTCTGGACTAGCAGAATAATAAACTCACTACGTTTATAGTAAAGTTATTCAAACTTAAAAGATAATCCCTTTGAATAATCAGAAATATATTTTGACACGTTTCTTTATTTTTTTATTTACTGAAGATTAGGCTGAAAGAGTTCGATAAATTTTGATATCAAAATTGTTTTTAGAATCTGCAAATATGTCGGCATTAACTTTTCCAAAATGCCATTTTTGTGAGCAGATCACACGTTCACTACTTTTTATAGCAAAGTCTTTCAAACTCAGAGATAATCCATTTATACATTCAAAAACTCATATTTTGGCATGGGTTTTCACGGTTTTGGATTTTTCAGTATTAAGTGGAACGAGCTGCAGAAATTTTAATGTCAAAATCGTCGTTGTAACCTTCGGAAATGTCTGCACACGAGCGTTTATTAATGTACAGCAACTTTTCAAAAATACGAATTTTTACTTTGAAAAAATTAGTACTTTCATCAAAATAAAAAATTTCTGAACTAACAGGTCACAAATTCATTACTTTTTATAGCAAAACCATTTAAACTTTAGAGATAATCCATTTATACATTCAAAAGTTCATATTTTGACATGGGTTTTCAAGATTCCGGGCTCTTCAGGATTAAGCCAACAGAACTACAAACATTTTGATGTCGAAATCGTTTTTAAGATCTTCGGAAACATCAGCACATAAGCATTTGTTAGAGTACAATAACTTTTCAAAGATACGAATTTTTGCCAGTATAACCCTTTGAAGAAATTTGTATTTTCATCAAAACAAAAAGTTTTAAATTTCATCGTTAGCGAAACGTATATTAATAGTTCTGAACTAGCAGATCACATATCCATTAATTTTTATCGCAAAATCTTTCAAGCTTTAGAGATTTATAGTTTCAAAATTTCATATATTGACGTGGGTTTTCAAGTTTCCAGACTCTTCAGTATTATGCCAAAAGAACTACATAAATTATGATATCGAAATCATTTTTAAGACTTTCGGACACGTCAACACATGAGCATTTGTTAGTATACAATAACTTTTCAAAAATACGAATTTTTGCGAGTATAACCCTTTGAAGAAATTGATATTTTCATCGAAACAAAAATTTTAAAATTTCAACTTTAGTTGAACGTTATTAATTGTTCTTGAACTAGCAGATCACAAATTCACTCATTTTCATAGCAAAACCTTTCAAACTTTAGAGATAATCCATCTACACTTCCAAAAGTTCATTTTTTGACATGGATTTTCAAGTTTCTGGACTCTTCGGAACTATGCCAGAAGAACTAAATAAATTTTGATATCGAAATCGTTTTTAAGACCTTCGGATACGTTAACACATGAGCATTTGTTAATTTGTTAGTTTTCAAAAATACGAATTTTTGCGAGTATAATCCTTTGAAGAAATTGATATTTTCATCAAAACAAGTTTTAAATTTCAATCTTAGTTGAACGATATTAATAGTTCTTGAACTAGCAGATCACAAATGCACTCATTTTTATAGCAAAATCTTTCAAACTTTAAAGATAATCCATCTATACTTCCAAAAGTTCATTTTTTGACATGGATTTTCAAGTTTCTGGACTCTCAGGATTATGCCAAAAGAACTACATAAATTTTGATACGATATCGTTTTTAAGACCTTCGGAAATAGCACACGAGTTAGTGACAATGACTTTTCAAAATTTTGAATTTGCATATCACAAATTCATTAGTTTTTATAGCAAAATCTTCCAAACTTTAAAGATAATCCATTTACACTTTCAAAAATTCAAATTTTTGACATGGGTTTTCAAATGCTTGGATCTTTCAGGATTAAGCGAAAAGAGCTACATAATTTTTGCTGGAAGAAACTTGATAATGAAAAGAACTTTTTGTGGAAGGTACAACTTGATTAGGTCTCCAGAAATGTTTCACGACATGTAATCAAATACAATAAGTTAAAGAAATGTTGCACAAGGGAATTAGATTAGTTCGATATAATCAAATTCATTACAGATACTGTATAGACCTTACTCGAATGTAGGAAATTAATATGGAATGAATTTAAAAAATGAAATTTAGCTTTACTTCTAAGGAACAGTAGATTTTCCAAAATATCATAGATTTTCAAATGTTTTAAAAAGTAGATTAATAAATATTTACTACAAGAAATGCTTACTAATCCATTAAATGTGTACATTCGATATGTAAATTCATAGAAAAATACTTCCGAGATATGTCATTTATTCAACTCTTTTTTTGAATACACAATGAAACGACGATTTCCTAGAATTTATAATAGGCGTGTAACCTACACAACAGAAACGACGGTATGTGACGAAAACGGCGCGACAACGGCCTGATATTTTTCCCCTCCTTTCTGTCTATGCACGCACACCTACACATGTATGAAGAATGCTCCACCGTGTCTGCCAGAATCTCCGGAATTTAACTCATTAAATATTATTAGACGCCGGTGTTTTATTATTAGAAAGGTCTCAGAATAGAAAATAGTTTAAAAAAATGTGCATAGATTAATAATACGAATACACAGACAAATTCATAGGTGCGCGCACAAACAATCCTGTGTACACGGGGAAGATTACGTGCATGTGTGCAACCGATTGGTTCTTCGCCTGCTATTGATCTGCACACTACCAAACAATAAAGCGAATGATTGTAGTAGTTCGCTTAGCTGTTTATAGTTCCGGACAGTGTCTATACGATAGAAAATATTTAATCAATTTTTTGTAAAAAAAATTGCTAAAAAAATGTTTTCACCGTGAAATGTGGGAGATACATAAAAGTGTCATATATGTTGCATATTAAGAATATTTAAAATAAAGAATATACGAATTTAAAAAGGAGTCACGCGCAAGTGAGCAAAACCACTGAACAATATTTAATCACTAAGGTTGATATATAACCCCTTTCCACATTAACTTTCGTAATTCTGTATACGCATTTCGACAACCAAGTTGTCGTCATCAGCAGATAATTGCAAAGTGTCGCACCTGGTAAACCACGGCAAAAAATACCTGCACGAAAACAAACTCCGTACGCGATCTGTACCGTTGAGAACCAAAGTGTAACACATGGATCAATAAGTCCCGAGACTAACCCATAGATGGCGCTCGTAGTAAACCAGTAACCACGTCTTTCTAGAGTACTAACCTTTGCTTGAAACGTGTCAAAATTTTAAGTCGATCGGACCAGAAACAGCTGAGTTATCGAGGTTGGAGTAAAGTCGTTTTGTAGTTTGTTTAAACAATGGAAAAAACCGAGTTTCGTGTTCTGATAAAACATTGTTTTTTAATGGGTAAAAACACCACGCAAGCAAAACAATGGATTGAAAAATGTTACCCGGACTCTTGTCCATCAAAAGCAACGATTTGTCGGTGGTTTGCCGAGTTTAAACGTGGTCGTACCGACACAAATGACGCGGAACGCTCGGGTATACCTGTGGAAGCCGTTACACCGGAAAATGTGAGTGAAGTGACAAAAATTATAATGAAAGATCGTAAAGTGAAGCTCCGTGAGATTGCTGAGATGACACAGATATCATATGGAAGTGTATTTACTATCCTTCATGAAAAATTGAGCATGAAAAAGGTTTTTTCCAAGTGGGTGCCGCGATTGCTTTCGATGGAACAAAAACAGCAACGAGTCGATGATTCAGAAAGCTGTTTATCGCTATTTACTCGCAACAAAAAAGATTTCTTCTGTCGTTACGTGACCATGGACGAAACATGGATACATCACTACACTCCAGAGTCGAAGCGGTCATCTGAGTGGCACACAGCTGGCGAAAGCCGTCCGAAACGTCCGAAAACGCAGCAGTCAGCTGGCAAAGTCCTGGCGTCAGTATTTTGGGATACACATGGCGCGATTTTCATTGACTACCTCGAAAAAGGTAAATCGATCAACAGTGATTATTATATTGACTTACTGGTGCGTTTGAAGGAGGAAATCGCAAAAAAACGACCGCACATGCAGAGAAAAAAAATCCTTTTTCACCAAGACAATGCACCCTGCCACAAGTCGATGAAAACAATGGCAAAATTGAACGAATTGGGTTTTGATCTGCTTCCCCACCCCCCATATTCGCCAGATTTAGCCCCCAGTGACTACTTTCTCTTTGCTAATCTTAAAAAAATGCTCCAGGGAAAAAGATTTGGCTCAAATGAGGAGGTCATCGCTGAAACTGAAGCTTATTTTGAAGCGAAAGATAAATTTTTTTATAAACATGGTATTGAAAAATTGGAAAAGCGTTGGAACCATTGTATCACCCTAAAAGGTGATTATGTTGATGAATAAAAAAAAATTTTGCAAAAAAAAAAGATTGTTTTCATTGTTAGTCTCGGGACTTATTGATCCATGTGTTACATTTGGTTCTCAACGGTACAGAACGCGTACCGAGTTTGTTTTCGTACAGGTAGTTTTCGCCAATGTTGGCAATACTCTGTACTATGCATTTTCATGGGTAAAATTACTTCACATTTGATATATGACATAGTCGCCAATCTGCTGTTTACGAACACCTATGGGAAGCTTAAAACAATATTCATTGTACTAGTGTACCTAATGTATATAACTCAATATTAAACATCTTCAATTCATGAGACAAAAGGTCTGGTCTCCAGGGAAGATGTGTGCTGGTTGTTCTTGGTGTATCATCTTGCTGTGATAAGAACAATTGAGGGTAACGTTAAAGGTCAAATTTTAGAATCGTTGCAAAGCAGACAGAAGTGAAAGTGGATTAATAACGAAAGTTAAAGATTCGAAGGCAATCAGATACAGCCATAGTTCTAACCATAAACGATGCCAGTTAGCAAACCGTTCTTCCGATGACTCGGCGGGCAACTTTTGGGTTCCGGGGGAAGTATGATTGCAAAGTTTCAGTTTTAAAACCATATTTCCCCTAAAATGAAATTTAAGAAATATACAATGGGATGCCATAGAATGCAACCAGTGAACGCGGAGATATGCATATTCGCAGATGATGTGGTTTTAATGGCTGAAATGGAAGATAAATTAAAGTATAACTAGGAAATATGGAACGCAGCAGCAAAGAAGATTGAATTAAAGATGAATACAGAAGAAAACACAAGTAATGAGGATAACGAGGAACATAGAAGAGAAGAAACAAATACACATAGTCATTGATAAACAAAATAGATAAATATAGATACCTGGGAACAATACTCAACAGCAGAGGGAATTTAGACGATGAAATAAGTAACAGGTTAGATAAGACATTAAGGAGGGGATTTCTAAATAATAAACAAATTTCGGAAAAAAAATGAATCTATATAAAACTATATATACCCCTACAATAATACACGGGTGCGAGAACTGGATACTAACAGAGAGGCAAAAAAGCAGATTGCAAACAGCCGAAATGAGATACATCAGAAGACTAAAGAACATTGCAAGGAGAGAAAGAATAGGAAATACGAAGATTAGAAATAAATTGAATGTAAAACCATTGATAGAATTAATAGAAGAAAAGAAATTGGGATGGTATGGACATCTGGTTAGAATGGCGAACGATAGACAGACAAGAAGAGTATGGGAAGCAAAAGAAACGGGGAAAAACAGAAAAGGGAGGCCGTGCAAGACCTGGAATGAGGATATTGGGGAGATGTTGAAGAGGAGGGGTAAAGCATGGCAAGAGGCTCAAAGTTTGGCCAGGGACAGGAAATCATAGAGGAAATTTGTCAGAAAATAAACAAAACACCCACCTCGACACCGCAAGGTAGCGGAGGAAGGATTATGATGATGATGATGATGATGATAATGATAATGATGACTTCCCCCGGAAAAGAAAAAATTTGATAAAAGGCCACAATCAAGAATGGAGCCAGCAGCTTAATTTGGCTCAACTTTCCTTCTTTTTTTTATAATTTAAAGACAATTTGGAATATTTCCTCTACTCCACCGCAAACTTTCAAAACCTTTAAAACAAAAATTTTGTTTGCAGAATTTTACTAGAAAAAAATTAATTTTTAACCTCGATTTTAAACTAATTTCAGATAACACATATTAAAAGAAAAAAAATAATGAAATTAATTTAAGTAAGTACGCTATTTTTACTGTAATCTTTCACTTTTAAAATCTTTCTCCATTATTCTAATTTTATTCAATAATCTCATTTTGTTTTTGTCTTTTTTGATTTCGCAAATCTTTCCTTCCTTGCTTTCTCTTTTGTTATTATTGTCAGTCTCTATAAGATTGTGTTGAAAGGAAATCGCTAAGGAGGATTGATGTCATTCAACCGTCCGCTTCTGCTTAACGTTAATCCGTAAATTGTCTCTGGAATGAATGGCGGATGGACGGGTGTTTTCGACAACCGCCCTCAAATGAAAGCTAAGTTGCTTCAATCTCCTCCATTTCCGTCCAGAAGCATCCTCTTGCATCGCCGTCAACCCCAATAATTTAAGCGTCCCGTCGCCCATATCGCTTATTAATTAATAAACCATTCGAGAACGTCTCAGATGACGAGAGTTGTTTTACTTTTCGCGAAACGATTCCGGCGAAATTAAGTTACCCAAGAGTTCTATATTTAGAGACATATTAGCATTAAAGCGCCGGAAATATCAGCGATTTTCTCCCACCTTTTCTGGTCTGTAAAACACTTCATTACCGTTAATGGAACGGCCTCTCTCAGTACTAATTTATACGTGCTATGAATTTCCCCATTTTCATTAAAATAATTATAGCATTTTGAATTTGATGGAAATATGAAGAATTAACTATTGAATTTCAAATCTTTTTCGATGAATAAATACGAATCGAATGTTATTGTGAGTATGCAGCGCCTGAAAGGTCACACTTTTTTCCAATAAAATTTTAAACAGATTTGAATTGAAACCAAAAAATTAATCGAATGGAAATATATCGGAAAAAATAAAAAAATTATGGCTTTATTCCTGGACTTTAAAAGAGCTTTTGAAACAATAGACAGAAATTTGATTATACAAAAACTCTATATGTACGAAATAAAAGATGTTGAATTAGAATGGTTTAAATCATATTTAAAAAACAGACAACAAATAACAAAAGTGAACGGTACCTTGTCGAACGTTTTGATAAATGACTTTGGTGTTCCTCAAGGATCAATATTAGGTGCACTGCTTTTTATAATATATATATATATATATATATATATATATATATATATATATATAAATGAAATGCCAAATATTGTTCAAAAATGTAAAATGGTATTATATGCGGATGATACATTAATATACGCAGAAGGAGAATCTGAAAGTAAATGTAGAGACAAATTAAAATATGATGTAAAAAATATAAACGAATCGTTAAAAATGAACAAACTGAAACTAAACGAAAGTAAAATTAAATTAATAGAAATTTGTATGATTAGTGAAAGAGATTTTGAAATTAATAACAAAATAATAGAGAAAGTCGAAAAAATTAAATATCTCGGATTCATAATTGATAAAGAATTAAAACTTAAAGATCATACTGATTATATCTGCAAAAAATTGGGTTTTTTAAAAGGATAAGAAAAAAAACTTTCAATAACAACCGCAATAAATATATATAACACCATTATTAAACCCCACTTTGAATTTTGTTAAACTATAATATATACGTGCTGCCTAGAATCACAAATTGAGAGAATGCAGAAACTACAAAACTAAGCCATGAGATGTATTTTAGAATGCAATCGTTATACACCAATGTCAGCAATGCTTAATTCACTACAATGGTTAAATATTAAACAGAAGTTAGAAATGAATACCATATGCTTTGTGCAAAAAATGAAGATGGGAAATGCGCCGGAGTATCTTTGTGAAAACAGCGGATATGTGGGTGATATGCAACCGTATGGGCTTAGAAACGCCAAAAACTTTAGGCTACAAAGAACAATGTCAACGGCAATTCAGCGTTCATTATTCTATAAGGGACTTAAATTATATAAGGTCTAGTAAAAAGAAATCCATTATTTTCCCAATAGATGGCTTTAGTAATCTGTATCTCGCGTTGTATAAGTGCGATCGCGTTCCGCTAGATGGCGTTCGAAAGATAAGATTTCGTACTAAACGAACTTCTCAGACAGTTTTGTGATTACTTGACTTAATATTGTTTGAGCGCGCGTCAAAGATGGACACCAGCAAAGTTAAAATACGCCATATTTTACAGTTTTTCTTCGATAAAGGCGAAAACGCAAGCCAGGCGGCTAAAAATGTGAATAGTGTTTATGGTCCTGATACTGTAACAGTCAATCATGCGCAATTTTGGTTTCGTCGATTCCGTTCCGGTAATCTTGATGTCAAAGATGCACCACGCTCTGGAAGGCCAATTGTCGAAAATATCGATAAAATAATGGAAATCGTCGAGTCCGACCGTCATGTAAGCACTGTTTCGATTGCCCAGGAGCTAAACATTGCACAAAAAACCGTTTAGAACCATTTAAATAAGGTTGGATACAAAAAGAAGCTTGATGTATGGGTGCCACACGAGTTAACGCAAAAGAACCTCATGGACCGAATTTACATCTGCGAATCGCTGCTGAATCGCAACAAAATCGATCCATTTCTGAAGCGGATGGTTACTGGTGATGAAAAGTGGATCACTTACGACAACGTCAAGCGAAAACGGTCGTGGTCGAATCGTAGTAAGCCGGCGCAAACGGTGGCCAAGCCAGGCTTGACGATCAGGAAGGTTTTGCTGTGTGTTTGGTGGGATTGGCAAGGAATTATCTACTATGAGCTGCTTCCCTACGGCCACGGCCAAACTCTTAATTCGGACCTGTACTGTCAACAATTGGACCGTCTGAAGGAAGCAATCGCCCAGAAGCGGCCAGCTTTGGCCAATAGGAGAGGAATTGTGTTCCATCAGGACAACGCCAGGCCACACACATCGATAGTGACTCGCCAGAAGCTCCGGGAGTTTGGTTGGGAGGTTCTTATGCATCCACCTTATAGTCCGGACCTAGCACCAAGTGATTACTACCAGTTCCTGTCTATGGCGAATGATTTTGCTGGTGAAAAATTCGCCTCAAGAGAAGCTTGTGAAAATCGACTGTCCCAGTTTTTTGCTAATAGGGACGAGGGTTTCTATGAGAGAGGCATTATGAAATTACCTTCAAAATGGCAACAAGTTATCGAACAAAACGGTGCATATTTGACCGAAGTCGGATCATTCTAACTATGTTAAATAAAACCTTCAATTTAATGCAAAAATAATGGATTTCTTTTTACTAGACCTTATATAATGAAATCTCAAATGAGTTGAAAACTCAAAGAAATTATTATATTTTCAAAAGACAATGTGTTAATTTTGTTAAAAATTACTTCATTTGTTAATTTTGTTGAAATCAACTTAAAATTTTAATTTTAAATTCATAACATTCTAGCTTGTTTGTAAAATTTCTTATTATAATGTAAATTGTAAAAGTATTTAAAATACTATTAAAGAATATCTATTTAATCTATCTATATCAATCGGAAATATTGACCATGACCTTTTACATTTCTTGCCTTTTTCGTCCGTTTTTCTTTATTAGCCACCAAAATTTAGGACATTGCGCTCTTTCTACAATTTGTCGCTTACTTAAACTCTGTTGATAAAAACACTTTATCCGGTGGTGATTTTAGCCAGGTATATTAGGCATTTCACTACTCGCACCTGGAAAACTACGGCAAAATACCCGTACGAAACAAATTCCGCACACGATCTGTACCGTAGAAAGTCAAAACGCACACTGTATATTCATTTCACATAATTTTTAAAGATTATATTCTAGTATTAAACTAAAATAAAAGACAAAAGAAGAAAGAAAAAAAGGAAAAGAAAAGAAACATACCTACATGCGTTTATTGCACTCTCCCTTGTCTATTGTTTAAGGCACCAAAGAGAGATGAGTTATGGTTGGGGCCCAGGTCAGTGTTCAACACATGGCCTTTATTCTTCAAAATGTACATGCTTCATACGTATCTAATCCGCGATAATTATTTCATTTCAAGTTTTAACCATTTCATTTTCGCATATGAAATGACTTTCTCATTCATTCTACAATTCGATGTTGCTTTTATTTTAATAAATTTTGGAAAAACATTTTCAATTTTACAACGTTTCAAGAAATTAATATCTGCACTCAATAACTTAACTTCACTGTATATCTTGTGAAACGTGTTGTACTCCTTTGACCGGGAAATTACCTTCAATTTCACTACTCTTTCGAGAAATTTACCTAATCAGAATACGCATGATAAAATTAATGTTACTTACAATATCTCTTTACAGTATCAGAAAAATATTTACAGGTACTTGTACCAAAATAAGCAAGTACTTTGTGATTATGAACACAACAATACAATTAAACGCTTCTACATCCATTGATATACTAACCCACATTGCACACACACTGTCCTTAAGCAGATAATAAAGTAACAGAAATAACCATCGGTAAGGGAATAAGATTAACTGAAAATATTTTCGCAGAAACTGCGTTCTCTTTCATTTGATAATACATTTTCAATTCCTAGAACTTTATTATGAAAATAAAAGTAGAATAATGTTAAATATAGAAATAATATTGTTAAAGAATTGAGTTTTTTACAAGTGGTGACTTATTTAAACGCACTACTATATACTATTTATTACTTACTATATATTACAAACCATACAAAACTATTGGGTTGGCAACTAAGTACTTTCGGTTTTGTAGTATAAAATAAAACACTTTTTTTTAAACAAAGAATAGTTCTTAATCAATTATATCTTTTCCATTTTGCTCAATGACCTTTTGCCACCTTTCTTTCAGCTGGATTCCGCGCTCATAAAATTTCTGGTCCTTATCAGCAAAAAACTGAACCAGGTGCGAGTGAAGGTCATCGTCATTTGTGAAAGTTTTACCATTCAAAGAATTCTGCAAACTTCGAAATAAATGGTAATCAGATGGTGCTAGATCAGGGCTGTATGGGGGATGTGGCATCACTTCCCAGCCAAGCTCCAATAGTTTCCCACGAGTTGCCAAGATGTGTGTGGCCTTGCATTATCTTGGTGGAAAACTACACCTTTCCGATTTGACAATTCTGGCCGTTTTTCTTTGATTGCTTCATCCAATTTTATTAATTGTTGACAGTAAACATCAGAATTGATCGTTTGGTTCCTTGGAAGCAGCTCAAAAAACACAACAACTTTGTATTCCCACCAAACTGACAGCATGATCTTTTTTGGATGCAATTCAGCTTTCGATGTGGTTTGAGCTAGTTTATCGTATTTGTTCCATGATCATTTTCGAACTATGTTACTGTACAGGACCCATTTTCATCACCAGTGATGATTCTTTTTAAGAAAGGGTCGGTTTCATTTCGTCTAAGGTGCATATCGCAAAAGTTGATTCTTTGTGTTAAATGAATTTCTTTCAATTCGTGAGGTACCCAAATATCACGCTTCTTAACTAGCCCAAGACATTTTAAATGTTTTTCAATTGTTGTGTGCGATACATGTAGCCTCTCCGCAACCTCTCGAACAGTTATATGACGATCCTCTTCAATTATGACTTTGATTTGGTCATCATCAACTATAGTAGGTCGACCAGAACGTTGCTCACCTTTGAGGGAAAAATCTCCAGAACGGAATTTTTTATACCAATTCTGACACGTGCGCTCTTAAGCAATTAGCACCATAAACTTCACATATCTTTTTGTGAGCCGCAGCAGCTTTCTTTCCTTTACGGAAATAAAACAGTAAAATATGTCGAAAATGTTCGTTTCTGCACTCCATTTAAAATTAACCCACAACTAATAGCTTTAATAAAAATCACGCACTACTTGCTTCTGAAGTTACGTCAATGTGACTAGTATCACGCGACAAACGGTAAAGTACAGCACTAACATACGTTATACAAAAAATAAAGCAACGCTCTCTATCAGTAAAAACCGAAAGTACTTAGTTGCCAACCCAATATTTATTCCAAAAATGACGATAAGTATTTATCGTCATTACTGGAATTGTTCTTACGTAGTTAAATAAATACAGAGATAATTGCGAAAAAAATTGTTTCATATACTAAAAACATTTCCCAAATATAATTTTAATTCTCAGCAGCTAAAAAATGAAAAAAAAATATTCACATTTATCGCAACTCTGTTTAAAGTATATAGTTAGTAGTTCTTGAAATAACACTTATCACATAAAATTTTATCATTTACGCCATACGATCACATATGTTATTCTCTATGCAAAACACTGTAACTTCACATATTCTGGTTGAAAACAATAAGCTGCTCCACGTATGAATATAACAAGAAGAAAATAAAGGAAAACACGCGGTTAGAAGAAACAGTTGAACAATGTAAATAATTTCAGGAGAAACAACTAGAAGCAATGAGTAGGTCATTTACCTCTATAAATAAATTAACCTTGACTGTGCACACGTTAGCAAATGCAAAGAGAGTGCATATACTAAAAAAATGTTATACACAAACATTTTATTTAACAGAAAAAAAAAATACATTAAAAATCTCCAGTGAATAGTCAGTATAATAAAATAAACATTTTTACATCCATTATTATTTATTTCTAATATACATATTTCTCTAATTAAGTTGTCATCTTCATTATGAAAAAAATAGCATTTAAGTAGTTAATAATGAATTTCAGTATCTCACTATAGTGACAATACATATTTTGTGGAAAAAAATCGTTTATTATTATATTGTTGTCTACATTTTAAAAGTCATTGATGTAGGACTGTCCGTTATGTAACGGTAGATAATTCTAATAAATCAAATGAACAAGATCGTTAGAATTAATTATGTTATTTTCATTTGCATGAACAAATATTAGGGGAACAGAAATGTTCTTTTAATCATCTAGTTTTCAAGCGTAAGTTTAAATAACTTTAAATTATCCGATGTTAAGTTATGTCCTGTTTCTAAATATTCCGAATAATAGTATATATCGGGTGTTTTTTTTAGAGGTATAGAACTTTAAGTTGGCAACACTTTTTTAACTGGCGGCCATTTTGTCAGCTGTTAAGTGATTTATATTTAGTTTGGTTTGTCATTTCAACATGAATAGACTGATGCCTGAACAACGCTTGCAAATTGTGCAAATTTATTTTGAAAATCATGGTTCTGTTCGAAATACGTATCGCGCACTACGTCAATATTACGGTCAACATAATCGTCCATCAGAGTAATTAATTCGATTAACTATGGAACGTTTTCGCACCACGTATACTCTAAATGATAACACGCATCCAGAGAGACGTCGTACAGTGCGTACAGAAGAAGTCATTGCTGCTGTAGACCGTAGCGTAAAGGAAGACCCGAATCAGTCTATCCGCCATCGTGCACAGGAATTGGATATGTGTCCATCCACTTTATGGAAGATTTTGCGGAAAGATCTAGGTTTGCGTGCTTACAAAATCCAACTCGTGCAAGAATTGAAGCCACACGATCACCTAGCAAGGCGTAGATTCGGTGAATGGGCCCAAAACAAGATTGCCGTTGAACCCGATTTTCATAATCGAATTTTGTTTAGCGATGAAGCTCACTTTTGGTTGAATGGATACGTCAATAAACAAAACTGCCGTATTTGGAGTGATGATAATCCTCAAGTGTATGTTGAGACACCGTTATATCCAGAAAAACTGACTGTTTGGTGTGCTTCATGGGCTGGTGGAATAATTGGTCCGTACTTCTTTAAAAACGAAGCTGGCCAGAACGTTACAGTCAATGGTGACCGCTATAGAGCCATGATTACTGACTTTTTCGTTCTTCAATTGAACAATCATGATGTGCAGGAGTTGTGGTTTCAACAAGACGGCGCAACATGTCACACAGCTCGTGCCACAATTGATTTATTGAAGGAAACGTTTGGTAACCAACCGCATAGTTTCACGTTTCGAACCCGTGAATTGGCCTCCAAGATCGTGCGATTTAACGCCGCTTGACTATTTTCTGTGGGGATATGTGAAGTCGCTAGTCTACGCCGATAAGCCCGAAACGATTGACCACTTGGAGGACAACATTCGCCGCGTTATTGCCGATATACGGCCACAAATGTTGGAAAAAGTCATCGAAAATTGGCCCTCCAGATTAGACTACGTCCGAGCCAGCCGTGGCGGTCATATGAGAGAAGTCATATTTAAATTATAATGCCAGAAGATTATCTTTCGAATAAAGTAAATTTCATGTCAATTTAAAAAAATCATATTTGTTTTATTCCATTTCAAAGTTCTATACCTCTAAAAAAAACACCCGTTAATACTTCATTCCTTTATAGTGGACTAATATTAGATATTTCAATTGATCAATGCATTTCTCGTTCTGATCATTATACTTGCAAATCACAGATTTTTGATTTACTTTGGTTTTATTTTCAACATTTCTTAAAAGAGTTTTAAGTTAATGTATGTAACTAAGACAAAACATATCTTCTTAGTGCATCATATAGTGAATATAGAATATATAATAAAATAAATATCCTTACATCAATTACTATTTATATCTAATATACATATTTCTCTAATTAAGTTGTCATCTTCATTATGCAAAAATAGCATTTAAGTAGTTAGTGAGACTTTGCAATATACATACAATGTATTTAGTTCGGACACTCAAATAAATTTTAAAAAAGGAAAACAGTTAAACTAGTTTATGTCAAAACTTAAAATTTTTATTGCATTATTGTTCATAAAGTATATTAATAAAAATTAAAGTGATTCTAACGATAAATAAACAAAGATATCTTAAACATTCTCCTTTTGCTCGAAGAACAGCCCGTACAATACGAGACATTCGTTTCACGAGTTTTTCAAGGACTCTATTCGGTATACTATTCCATTCTTCTTGCAATATGTTCCACTAGTGATTTGTTGATGTAAGACACACTTTTCGGACCCTCCTGTCCAATTCTAAACAATTCTATGGGATTTAGGTGGTAGCCATGTCATTATTGGTAAGTTATTATTGTTCTGTTCGCTATTTAAGATATTCTAAGATATTCGTTGTCCTACATAACTAATACTCGATTCTCTTAAAGTTCCCTGTGCCAGCGTAGTAAAAAACAACCCTAAACAAGCCAAGAACTTCTTTCTTGTTTGACGATTGGCACTATACAATCCAGCAGCATTCTTTGACCACTCACTTTTCTTACAAAAACACGTCTTGATTGTCCAAACACTTCAAACTTTGATTCATCAGTCCATATGACCCTTTCCCAGTCTTCCAGTGTCCAATATCTGTATGTTTCTACCCATTGTTGTCGTTTTTGCCTGTGTATAGAGGTATACGTTTAAAATTTCATTTTTATGATATACACAGTCTGTCGCAGAGAAAACCGAACTTTTTCAAAATAGTAATTCCATTAAAAAAATATGTGCCGATAAAGTATATCTTTTACCAATGTAATATCAAAATATTATGACATTTGCATCTTTAGAAGCAGAGAAATTGCGCATAAAGAAACAGTGTGTATTTGGCATTTGTCAAAGAATGAATTTTGAATGAAGAGTAAATATCAAGTTCTGTTTTAAAGTCGGTAAATCGCTTACTCAAACGTTTAATTTGATGAAACAAATGTATGATGAGTGGTATAAACGATTTAAAGACGGTCGTACGGATATAAATGACGACGAACATCCTAGTGCAAAAAAAAAGCTATGGTTACGGAAAATAACATCGAACTTGTGCGTGAATTTATCGGAAATGAGGCGAAATCGTCATTACGATACGTAGGAATGGAATTAAATATTTCCAAAGATTCAATTCATCGCATATTGACAACATTGGGACAGAGAAAGATTTGTGCTATGTTTGTACCACACAACCTAACTGAATTCAACACTGTACAGACTTGATTAAAGACTCAAAAAAGGACGAAAACTTCAGGTATTCTATTGTAACTGGCGATGAGACGTGGTGTTTTCAATATGATCCAGAGACTAAGCGTCAAAGCTCAGAATGGAAGCATCCAAGCGAATAAGTAAGTAGTAAAGACAGTGTTGATTTGTTTCTATGATTCGAAAGGCATAGTGCATAAAGAGTGTACCAACTGGTCAAACAGTCAATGCTGTGTATTATCTTGGTGTTATAAAGCGTCTTTTGGCGCGTATTCATCGTGTGTGCCCTCAATATCGTGAAAATGATAGCTGGAACTTGTTACATGATATCGCACCATCTCATCGCTCGACGCTTTTCACTGATTTTCTAACTACAAATGGCATTTTAGTTATCAACCATTCACCGGATTTGCCCCCCTGTGATTTCCATCTATTCTCCCAACTACATTTCCCAATGAAAGGACAGCGCTTATGCCGACGTCGCAGCCATTAAAAAGGCGTCGATAACAATCTTGAAGGACATCTCTAAAAATGAACTCAAAAATTCATTCTACATGTTAATCGACTGTGCAAAACGTTGTATTGAAGCCGACGGCGACTACTTTGTATAAAATAAATGAATTTTACCAAAGTAGTAAGCTTTTGTTTTTATTTTAAAACAGTTCAATTTTCTCTACGATAGACTGTGTATTCTTAAAACCCTAAGATTGTAATTTAATTACCATGCACTTGACACTATAGTACCTGATAATGAAATTAATCCTTCTTTAGCTACTGTAAAGTGGTGGTGAAATTAATTACCTTTCCTCAAACAACATTATGATAACCTAGCATATTACACTGAGCATCAACCGTTAGTCGCGCTGCTAATCAAATTTTAAATATTGTATCATGGTACTATTTTCCTTGAACTTTCTTTTTTAATTGAGTGATTTGAAACCAGAGTTTATACGATTCAAAGGGAAAAAATCCAATTAACCTCCGTTTGACGTGAATTGAAAAACCTAATAATTTATAATAAAAAATGTATTATAAACTGAATTAATACACATTAAGGAGCTAAATGAAATATAAATTAGTAACGTAGAGGCAATAAATGTAAAATATTTCGAATGTAAATTGAATTAAATTGTAAAATTTAAAAACACTAAGTTCTTAATGAAAATGTAGCTGCAGGCAAATAAAAAGGCAAGCCCAGGCATATAATTTACTTTTTATCGTATTACATAGTTGCCAGTTGCACCCTCCGCTGGCTTTCCTTCCTGATAATACCCAACCTAGAGGTCGCCTCTGTTCCGTGTACTAATTAAACATTCTTTTGGAATATCTCACTGGAGATTTTTTTTTATAATTTCATCTCTCCTGCGATTCCTAATTTTCACATTCAAACTTTATTTTTAACAGTTCCTTTACTTTCTTCTAAATTGCTTACAAACACATACAACTAACTTTCGAACAATGAACACACTTTATTTGCTGGATCTTTCACACTTTTAACGCGAGCATAAGATAATAAAGTTTTTAGTATTTTTTTTTAAATTAAATTCATTTATTAATTCATTCTTTGTAAACAAAAATAAATACGTATTCCAAGAAATTCTGTTAACTAAAAATACCACTAAATTACTTTTGTGTAAAACATACCAGGTGTACCGAAAAGTCATCAGTTTTTCTAACAGATTTCGCTAGGTTTAAGTATGCAATGTTATGATTTGACACATATGTCATTTTATTCTAGTGACACTAGACTTTGAATCATCGCTGGCTCAAATGTATCTAAGGTATTGTGTTGAGAAATAAACACAATTTCAAACCGCAAGGTTCTTTTATTTTTTGTCATTCCTCGAACTCTCCAGCCCGCCCTAGTTTTTGTTGGATAGTCTAAGATCAGACACTTTATACCAGGTGTACCGGAAAGTCATTACCAATTTTTGTAACAGTTGTCGTATGCAGTGTTATAATTTGACACATACGTAATTTTTATTCCGCTGACATCAAGCTTCAAAGCCATACATGTTATATTTTACGAAGGTAACACCGTCATAGATTTATACCTCTTTGAAAATGTCGAGTTTTGTGCCTGAAAAAGTGCATTTGCGGCACGCATTACTTTTCTTATTTAATCAAAAAAACACAGTCACTGAAAGTCGTCGATTGCTGGTAGAAACTTCCAGCGAGCATGCCTCCAACCATAAGAACATGCGAGGCGTGATTTCAACAATTCGAAGGTGGTGATTTCGTTGTGCAAGGCAAAGAACGTTATGGTAGACTGCAAAAGTTTGAAGATGCGAAACTGCAGGAGTTATTGGATGAAGACCAAACCCAAACACAATAACAATTGGGAGAAGCGTTAAATATAGCCCAAGATGTGATTAGCGACCGATTACGAGCAATAAAAAAAATCTAAAAGATGGGAAAATGGGTGCCACATCAATTGAATGACAGGCAAATGGAAAATCGTCTGTTAAATGCTGTTTTGAAGGTATGATCGGAAGTCATTTCTGCATCGAATAGTAACGGGTGATGAAAGATGGATTTATTTCGAAAACCCTAAGCCGGCCCATCGACTCTAAGGCCAAATCGTTTTGGTCGCAAGACAATGCGAAAATAACAAAGACCGCCCTCGATTCGCCATCATCAATCTAATTCTTCATACACATACCATACGCATATGAATTTCGACTTCGGGTATATTCGACCGCTTTTAAAATATATCATCGCCGCCATTCAGTGCGCACTCGTTTCTGCAGGCTTAATGTGTAAACAGACATTTTAGCAAACCAAACAAAGTAAAAATTAAAGTATTGTAAGTATTCACTTTTCATTTATCCACAAAAACGTTTTAAACCGTATTATATTTCACCCTTTTCAGTCTATATGTATACAATTCCAAACGCTATATTTTTAAATCATCTAAAATTTCGCACACAATGAAGAACGATGACATCATTTCCTTCCCATAGTACCAGGCATACTTTCAAATGCAATTTATACAGTTCGTAGATAGTGTCTTGAGTGGTTAGTCAAGTACCGAATATATTTTTTGCAAATGAAATTTTTCTTGTCATTGAACAAGTGAAATCCATATGACATCGAATCTTGTGAAGCGCCTCGTAAATAATAATTAATATAAGACATTAAGTACACATTTCCTATGCTTTAGTAACTTAAGAAATTTAATTCTAAATACACCTACGAAACTCTTTAATAAAATGATTTAGCTTTCTTCGTGTACACATTAAAAAGAACTAATATTGACAAAAGAAAGGTAATGTTATACATGCCGCACCCTTCACATTAATGCAGTACTTTTACAGGTATGTATATACCTGTATATACATACATGTTGTATATGCATACGCAAGCATGTCCCGTCACATAAATACCTGTTACCTGTACACCTTCAGGCTCGCAGCGATCGTTTGTCTCTGATGACTCACCACCATATATTCCAAACATATCCGTCCCTAATAAGATGTTTACACGGCGCGCTGCCTTTTAAATTTCGGAAAATAGAATCTCTAATATAATGATACGCCCACGAAGTCAGTTTTCCTCGGGCTGTTTTGTTGTCACGTTTCGATACGGTCTATACATAAGATTTAAATTTTATGAAATGAATGGAAAATAAATTCTCTCATGCGGCTTAATGACATGTATATTTATATGACAATACAAAAAATATTTTTGGTGTTTCCCTACTGGATAGCTCAGATAATACTGGATTATAAAATCATTCTAATCACCCTAAACATAGTTTTTAATAACTTAAAATTTATGACTTTCGAATTGAAATTACAAGAGGAAATTGTGATTAATATTTAGTACAATATTACTTCTCTTTAATTTTGTAAATACACAGTCTGTCGCAGAGAAAACCGAACGTTTTTAAAATAAAAACAAAAGCTTACTATTTTGGTAAAATTCATTTATTTTATTCAAAGTAGTCGCCTTCGTCTTCAATACAACTTTCTGCACGGTTGATTAACATGTCAAATGCATTTTTAAGTTCATCTATAGAGATGTCCTTCAAGATCGCTGTCGAAGTTTTTTTAGTCGCTTCGACGTTGGCGTAACGGTGTCCTTCATCGGTAAATGTAGTTTGGAGAATGGATAGAAACCAAATACGGTGAATACGGTGAATGGTTGATGGTTAAAATGCCATTCGTATCTAGAAAATCAGTTAGCTTGCGTGGTACAAACCTTGCGCAAATCCTTCTCAGTCACAAATGCTGTGCCAAAATGCGATGAATTAAGTCTTTCTAAATATTTAATTCGATTCCCACTTATCGCAATGAGGATTTCGGCGCATTTCTGATAAATTCACGCCCAATTTGTATGTTACTTTCCGTTATCACAGTTTTTTATACCAGGATGTTCATCGCCATTTATGTCTATACGATCGTCTTTAAATCGTTTATACCACACATGTTCATGAAAAAGTAACACAATTTTTAGAAAAATAAAAGAATGAACCTAATAGCGCCATCTCTTATCGACCAACAAAACTTATTGACAACCTGGTATAATCGACTATGCTCCACCTCACCGCACCAAAGCCTGCACCGAAGATTTGACCACGACAGGATTGAAACTTCTCGAGCACCCTCCCTTCAGTTCAGATCTTACTCCCTGCGACTTTGCATTGTTCCCGCATGTGAAAATGAAGCTAAAAGAGAGGCGGTTTTCCAGTGATGAGGACCTTCTGCGGGCCTGGGACAACGAGGGTGCTTTACTCCCTATTGAAACTTGGAAGAACTGGTTTAAAGATTGGTTTCGGAGGATGGAGAGGTGTATTGAGTGTAGAGGAAATTACTTTGAAAAAATTAAATAAACAAAGCTGTATTGCAAAACTTTCCTGGTATCCTTTGTATAGGACATATTTGTTTCAATATTTGATCAAACTTTTTTAAGGTTGAAGGACCGCTTGGATAGCTTAAATTCGCTTCGGCACGCTATCGATACAGGCTTTTACGATGTTCTGCAACTTTTTGTTTTCTTTCCAGACTTTTTAATATTTTGTTTTAAAACGCTTAAACTGGTATTTGGGGACGAGTAAACAATAGATTTAAGATCACGCGAAACATTCTCGATTGGATTGAGGTCTGGTGAATATCTGGGCCAAAGCAGTACTAACATACCGAAACAACGAAAAACATGATAGACAGATTTCGCCATATCTATCGAAGTAATAAAATGCATCAGAACAATTTCTATTACATTTTTATTGACGCTGCTTCACTAACCCTTTCTACAATACAGAGGTTTTGTTCCAACCCTAGTAATGCATGACCATGCCATCACAGCCGAGGGACATTTAATACTAGACACTACACATTCCAAAGGTGTTCGTCTCACAAATTTGATAGATTCTGTAACCGTTTCAAGGCGTGATTCTTCACTGAATATGACCAAATTTTGTTAACTTACTCAAACTATATTTAGTTTTTTTCGATATCTAAAACATATTCATGAAAACAGAATTCTTTTTTGCTCTAGCAAAGTAGAATGTCCTCTTAATTTACATGAAAGATTATGAATACTAAGAGTATGTATTACCAGAAGTATGTATGTATATGAAGATAGTTTGACAAGTAGTGAGAATGACACATAAGTGGCGCTCTAATTGGTAAAACAAATGCACTGTAATTTAGGTTGCCTACTTATATATTTAGATAAATCGATTGATTAGTTTATTTTTGACAGCTGATTGAAAAAGAAGCAACACGTCGTTTTGCTAAAATGGAAAAAGCAGAGTATGGTGCGATGATTAAATACTTCGTAATTAAGGGTATAAAAGCTACCGAAATAAAAGATGAGTTATGGGAAATATTAGGTGAATCTGCTCCATCATCCACCACAATAAGTAGATGGGTAAATGAATTTAAACGTGGTAGAACAAACTGTGTTGATGAAGCGCGCTCTGGAGCACCCAAAATCGTGACTTCTAAGGAAATGATTATAAAAATCCATAATATTATTACGCAAGATCGACGACTCAAAGTGAGAAGATAGCAGACATGGTAAACATTTCAACAGAACACGTACACCACATTTTAACGAAAGAATTGGGCCTTTGTTATTTGCGATGAAACTTGGATACACTACAGTACACCCGAAACTAAACAACAGTCGAAACAATGGATAGAACGTGGTTCTGCACCTCCAAAGAAAGCGAAAACCACTTTATCGGCAAACAAGGTGATGGCATCAATTTTTTGGGATTCAAAGGGCACTTTGCTCATTGATTACCTTCAGAAATATGCCATAATAAACGGACAATATTATGCAGAATTTCTACAAAAATTAAATGTTGAGATTTGGACTAAACGGCCAGGAATGGCAAAGAAAAAGATTCTGTTTCACCAAGACAACGCTCCCTCGCATACCAGCACAGTTGCGATGTCCAAAATCCACGAGTTGCATTTCCAATTAGTACCGCATGCGCCTTATTCGCCGGATCTAGCCCCTTCCGACTTCCACCTTTTGCTAAAATTGAAAACGGCACTAGGTAGAAAGAAATTTTCGTCTAACGACGAGCTTATCATCTTCGTAAATGACTATTTTGCAAGCCTTCCGGAATCGCATTTTAGGGATGGCATAAGGGCATTGGAGCACCGTTGGAATAAATGTATTGCTCTTTTAGGAGAATATATTGAAAAATAAAAATTATTTTGTATTTAAAAAATTCGTTTTTCTTTTCCATTCTCACTACTTGTCAAACTACCCTCGTATACCATCATAGAGTCATGCAAAAATGATAGGTAAATTATTTATGTAAACGAAAAATAAGGTTGATCCTAGTATATATCCTTGTAAAATTCCTAGATCAAAAGATAACATTTATGATTTACTAGCTTCACTAACAAATCTTGTTGATGATTTAAATATTATTTTCTCCTTAAATTGTAATTTTCTGAGAACTTACTATGTTCAATACACAATTTCTCTAGCTTATTTGTATAAGTGTACACCTAATGATTTATTCCATACTTGAATTGTCGGATAATCACTCAATATGTATACCACCAAATAAATTCTAATTAATACACGAAGGTCAGTTTTATACTCGAAACTATTTTCTACCTTTTTTTTTACAAATATTTCGTAACGCTTTAACACGACGCTATGGATATATCTCGTATTTACACACCTACCGTTCATTTTCTGTACTCGTAGGTTGTTTAATCCTCTCTTTAAATATTTAGCCTTTAGCTTACACACAAGAATCTGCTAAGCATCCGTTAGTACTCTCTCTATTCTAAAGCCACAAGCGCTTCTGTCGTTCCGCCGTTCAAATTCCGATTTAAAAATAACCACGGTATGCTAATGACAGTCATCGGAGATTTGTAGCAGACGTGCACCGTTCTCTACAACTTATGTGTACGGTTTCCTGTGTGAGTGTTGAGGATTCTTTGAAGATGGTTCTCCGTTTAGTTTACGTACATATGTCTAGTATTAGAGCTGGTAGGGATAGGACCTTGCCAAGGTTACTAGTTATTAACATCTATGCCACTTGCCACATCATGTGTATATGTTCTTTATGTATTTTATGTTTGTGTATCTAGGGGGAGACCACGTTCAAAATTATTCTAACTTATTGCAATACAAGTAGAAGTTTGGAAATACGCATACATATGTTGTATGTACATATACGAGGGTAGTCTGACAAGTAGTGACAATGGAAAAGAAAAACGAATTTTTTAAATACAAAATAATTTTTATTTTTCAATATATTCTCCTAAAATAGCAATACATTTATTCCAACGGTGCTCCAATGCCCATATGCCATCTCTAAAATGCGATTCCGGAAGGCTTGCAAAATACTCATTTACGAAGATGATAAGCTCGTTGTTAGACGAAAATTTCTTTCCACCTAGTGCCGTTTTCAATTTTGGAAAAAGGTGGAAGTCGGAGGCGGTAGATCCGGCGAATATGGCGCATGCGGTACTAATTGGAAATGCAACTCGTGGATTTTGGACATCGCAACTGTGCTGGTATGCGAGGGAGCGTTGTCTTGGTGAAACAGAACCTTGTTCTTTGCCATTCCTGGCCGTTTAGCACGAATCTCGACATTTATTTTTGTAGAAGTTCTGCATAATATTGTCCGTTTATTGTGGCATCTTTCTGAAGATAATCAATGAGCAAAATGCCCTTTGAATCCCAAAAAGTTGATGCCATCATCTTGTTTGCCGACAAAGTGGTTTTCGCTTTCTTTGGAGGTGCAGAACCACGTTCTAACCATTGCTTCGACCGTTGTTTAGTTTCGGGTGTACTGTAGTGTATCCAAGTTTCATCGCAAGTAACAAATCGCCTACAAAAATCAACCGGATTCAGCTTATAAAGGTCCAAACACTCATTGGAAATGCGCAAACGAGTGAACTTTTCATCAGTCGTAAGCGATCGCGGCACCCATCTTGCCGAAAGCTTGAAAAGGCCCAATTCTTTCGTTAAAATGTGGTGTACGCGTTCTGTTGAAATGTTTACCATGTCTGCTATCTCTCTTCTCTCACTTTGAGTCGTCGATCTTGCGTAATAATATTATGGATTTTTATAATCATTTCCTTAGAAGTCACGATTTTGGGTGCTCCAGAGCGCACTTCCTCAACACAGCTTGTTCTACTACGTTTAAATTCATTTACCCATCTACTTATTGTGGCGGATAATGGAGCAGATTCACCTAATGTTTCCCGTAACTCATCTTTTATTTCGGTAGCTTTCATACCCTTAATTACGAAGTATTTAATCACCGCACGATACTCTGCTTTTTCCATTTTAACAAAACGACGTGTTGCTTCTTTTTCAATCAACTGTCAAAAATAAACTAATTAACCGATTTATCTAAATATCGGAATGTAAGCATGTAAATAGGCAACCTAAATTACAGTGCATTTGTTTTACCAATTAGAGCGCCACCTATGTATCATTCTCACTACTTGTCAAACTATCCTCGTATACGCCAGAGATGGTTGTCCCTTTTCCTGATGCCCTTCCTCCCAGCTGGCGGAACTCTTTTCGCCTTATTCGGATCCGGTTCTTCTCGTGTGATTATTTCAATTATTTTTTCGTGTCCGGCGTATAAATCCAAGTTTCATCCATTGTTACAAAACACCGCAACTTCCTTGGACTATTACAGACATTCAGCAATGTTCGCATGTGATTTAGTTTCTACTTCAGTATAAACAAATACAGTTCCCATCTTCCGTTTTTCATCTATAGTTCATTATGTAAAATGAAACATACTCAGTCAATTGTACTACTTGTGGCCATTCATGCTCCTCAACTCGTCTGTCGGCCAAAACGATATGGACTTTGTAAATGCTTTCTAGCGTCATAACAGATTTCAGAGCCGCAGAACGTAATGCGTCTTTGATGCTTGTTCTACCTCGCTAGAGTACATTGACCCGAAGTCTCACAATTCCATAAAAAAGACATGAAGACGTGAATTTCCTTCGTTTTTCGCTTTCAGAAAAAAAAACTGAATCACAACACCGATTCCAATTTTATCCATTTACGATTAACCCCTTCCCACAATAATTTTCGTATTCTGTATTCATATTTCGACAACTAAATTGTCATCATCAGCAGATAATTAATCACAGTGTCGCACCTGGAACCACGGCGAAATCCGCACGAAGACAAAGTCCATACTAGATTTACACCATCGAAAGCCAAATACAGTGTGTTTGGCTTTTGAACAACTACCTTCTAAAGTAATGTAGCTGTAGCACTATTATCCATGAAGATATGTTATGAGTCATAGACACGTTCCAAGTTTTGTTTACATACCAAATACAGACCAGCCAACATGAATACGGCAGAGATATTTTCGAGTACATCGTAAATCTTTTTCTTGTAGTACCTATTGTACAGCAAGACCATCATATCCTTAGAAAAATCTGCGCACACTTTCGGTATTACTCGTACTCAGTCGCCAGTGTGTCGCTCGCTTCGGTGATTAGGTACATTCCCAACAGAAAGGCGCGGTTTTATTTTGTACTACGCGACGCCAAGAATAAGAATTTAGAAAATTTTTATTTATTAATATATGTTATACTGGTCCAAATGGAATGTAAATTATTAATTAATGAGGCTGCTAAGTGTTATTTAATAGTGTTCTATTGAGGATGTACTATGAAAGTAAATCTTAATATGATTAGGTAGATAATGTAATTACAAAATTTTTTAATAATACCCAGTAATTAGAAGCAAATAGCTTTATTTCAAAATGATTACATAATTACATAATAAATTACATAATAAAACACATTCACAAAGCAATGATTACTAAGTTATTCTGAATCATCGCTGAAACCAAAATCACTGTCAGATGTATCAGCACCCACGTTTATAATTAGTGACTCCGTAAGAACATCCATAAAAACTTCATTTTGTTTATATTCATCTTCGACTCTCTTCACGTGAGTGCAAAGTTTGTTCCAGTCATTTACTGTAATGCTTTTAAATTTTTCTTCCGCTAGCCTTTTAGCGTCCTCTAATTTAAATGTGACATTTTGTGATGCCACAAAATTTTTCACAGTCGCCCAAATCATTTCGATTGGATTTAGTTCAGGGTGATACGGAGGCAATCGTAAAGTTGTATGACCGTGTGCCTCCAAAATTGCGTCTATTTTATATCGTAAGTGTTGTTGTTTATTATATTTTATTAACATATATAACTGGGCTTTCGTCATATCAGATGTACAGGCAATACCTTTTTCGGTCAACCAGTGTAACATTTTTTGCTTGTTTGCATTAGAATTAGGCGCTGGATTTATCTGAACATTGTGGTATGGAGCATTGTCAATAACTAGTACTGAATTTTTTGGTAAATTTGGTATTAGTTTTTCAACGAGCCATTTTTGGTAATTTTCGAAATTCATTTCGTGATGGTAATCACCGGATTTTGTTCCGGATTTAAAAAGTAACAAAGCGTTTTCTACAAATCCATGGTTCTCACCTCCAGCGTGCAACATAATTAAACGCTGGCCCTTGGAGATTGTCGAAAATAACCCATTTCTTGACTTGTCTGTCAACTTTTCGATTTTGTATGGCCGCTATGAATATAGGATTCATCCATATAAATAGTTGGACGATTTTGCCGTCGATATACATCTATTTTTCGTAAAAAATTTGTACGAATGTTTCTGATATCTGGTTTTTCTTGTAATATCTTGCGATTGTTTTGTGTAGCACAGAATCTAAAACCAAGCTTCTTTATAATTTTTCTTAAGGATTCTCGGCCGCCCGGAAAATTTATATCTTCTTTAAGTTTTTGTAGTAAATTTTTAATAGTAATCCGCTGATTATTTGTCTTGTGGAAATTATAAATAATATGTTTTATTTGGTATAGGTCAATGTCGTCTATTGAATCCATTACTAAACATTTCCTCGATCTTTTCTTTTTTGGCGATTTGAAAACTGGTAGTTGTTCTGTGTTCTCTTTCTCGTTTCGTTCTGGTTCTGCTTGATATTCGTTCCCCTCTTTTAAAATATTATAGACAGAAGCTCTTGAAACACCAGTTGCTCTTGCTACGTATTCCTTTAATTCGCTTTTTGTACAATTTCTTATGTCTGTTTCGTTATCTGAAATTGTCTTTAAAAACTTAAAAACATTAAACACGACTTCACGGGTTTGTGAATGCAGTCCTTTTCCACCTCCTAAGTTGGACATTATTAATTATAATAAATAAAACAAATAATAACCAATTATAATGCAAGACCTCAATTACTCACTTTGACTAACCGTAACTTAACAACTTAACCACGCAACGATCATAAGCACACTGAGGACACAAACAGCTTACCGATGACTCGGAGTGTACCACCCGGCACGCCTACGATGCGCAGTAGATTTTTGTCCAAGGATATGATGGTCGTGCTGTACGTATTTTCTATATAACGAGTTTACAATTGAGCGTTTAGTTTGACTAACATACTTCACTTTATGGTCACCGCAGTTGGTATCATATATTCCAGATTTCTGGTTTATCTCATTGATCTAACTTTATCTTTCGCGCTTTCTAAAAAGATTTGGTAGAAATTTCGGGCCGATAGAAGTCCGTATTCGTTAAAAGCTCTATTTAAATTTTTCACTGGTAAATAGATAAATTTTTGCCGGGATTTGCATCTAACGGGTGGGCCATTTAAAAGTTTAAATTTGAAAATGCAATAAAACAAAAACGATTTGAAATTTTGCCAAATTTATTTTTTTTTTGTGAAGTACAATTGTTCCGGTTAGAGATGGAATATTATTTCATTCATATGGCTGCCGCGGCTGGCCTCACGGTGCCCCATTCGATCGGGCCAATTTTCGAGCACTTTTTCGAGTGTATGGGGTTGTATCTCGGCAATAGCATCACGAATGTTGGCCTTCAAATGCTCAATTGTCTCTGATTTTTCGGCATAACACTTGTCTTTAACGGCGCCCCACAGAAAATAGTCCAACGGTGTCAAATCGCAGCTTCTTGGCGGCCAATTGACATCACCATTTCGGCTAATTAAACGGCCATCAAACGTTTGACGCAAGAAATCGATTGTAGCATGAGATGTGTGGCAAGTTGCACCATCCTGTTGAAACCAAACATCGTTCACATCAATACCATGAAGAGCGGGCACAAAAAAATCGGTTATCATGGTGCGATAGGTGCCTCCATTGACCGTAACGGTTGCACTGTCCTCATTTTTAAATAAATATGGACCAATGATACCTCCGCTCCACAAGCCGCACCGAATTGTCACTCATAACGGGTGCATTGGTTTCTGTAAGACCACGTGTGGGTTTTCTGAGCCCCAAATACGGCAATTTTGCTTGTTAACGTACCCACCAAGATGAAAATGAGCTTCATCCGAGAAGATGATTTTTTTGGCAAAATCGACATCATCGTGCAGTTTCTCGTTGGCCCATCTAGCGAAGTGAAAACGAAGCGGATGGTCATGCGGCTTCAACTCTTGAACCAATTGAACTTTGTAAAGCGTCATACCTAGATCTTTTCGCAAAATTCGACGTAAACTGGTGCGTGAAATGTTCAATTCTTGAGAACGATGACGAGTTGATGTTGATTGATTCATACGCACACTCTCAGCCACAGCTTCGATATTTTCGGGTGTACGCACTGTACGAGCTCGCTCGCGTCTTGGCGCATCAACAATGAAACCAGTTTCACGAACTTTAGCAATAAACTTGCGTATAGCGTGCACTGTTGGTCCTTCTCTGCGACCAAATTTCGTACGACATTTTTGCGCATTTTCTGACCAATTGTCTTTGTTTTGGAAATAAATTTCCAATAAAGCCCAACGTTGCTCAATCGTAAATCGATTCATTTCGTTCAGTGGAGATAATATACTGAATTTTGTGACAGAATATAATGACATGAGTATTGCCAGATTCGAAATAACCAGTGGTTCAAATTTAAACCGATAGATGGCCCATCCGTTACATTACACGTTAATATTAAATTATCTTCTCATATTTTTTGAAATTACTTATTACTTAAATAGAGATGATTATATTTGAGTATATCCTATGGAGCATTGATACAAGTAGTAAGAGAAATTTCACTGTAGTATCGAAAATAATTTCAGTCATTTCAAATTCCCGTAAAGAAGTAAACTATGTTTTATTAACAACGAATTAATTTTATAAAATCGATCATCCAATAAAGAATTTTTGTTCTACTATCTAATTATACCTGTTTTCAAACTTTTGAACGATAGTGTACATATCGAACCATTAAAAATAATCGTTTTAACAACTATCTGTCGCTTTTGCATTTTTCGTCAAGACCATGTTCTGATTTTTCATTCTGCCCATTTCATTCGAGGTATCAATTTTATTCACATTTGCCAGAATTAATTGATATTGATTTAGATAATTAAGCCTATTAGCAAACGCAGAGAAAAACGCGCAGACTGCTCGTATTTTCCAATATTGTAATTGTATTTTCGAATTATACAAAATCTAATTGGAAAGTATTGATTTAACTCGAAACAAATCGATGTCATTAAACAAAGTATGGTGTAGTAGACAATGTCCTTGAAATGGAGACATCGATATTGCAAGTGGTTAAGCGACATAGAAACAAAGCTTTGATCATTCTTGTAAAAACCTATTATAATTTATAATTTTTTCGTTCTTTATTTGAAAGAAATAAAGGGTGAAAATATCTTAATTTGTAATTATAATAGGATACTTGGTGTAACGCTGTACTAAATAATATTTTATAAAAAACTGAAATCGGGAAAAATATATTTGAAAAAAATAGTGCTTCAAATTTCGTGTTTTTTTTTAAAGAATAAATAAAACACATAATTTGCATTCACTTTCAAAAACTTTTTATTGGTAATTGAAGTATCAGTTATGACATTTATATAAAATAAAATATATAAATAAAAAAATAATATCTGCCAAATGGTTTCCTCTTGCAGCTCCACAGATGTCCACTCTTTTGTTAAAATTTTCAATGACATTTTGACATAATTGAGGCTATATCTCACCAATAACACGAATAATTTCATCTTTCAAAGCAGGAATTGATTGTGGATTGTTTTTATAAACCTGACTTTTCACATAACTTCAAAGAAAATAGTATAACGGTGTCAAATCACATGATCTTGGTGGGTAATTAACATCACCGTTTCTTATGATTACTTGTCCAGGAAATTTTTCTCAATAAATCAATTGATTCGTGTGCAAAATGAGGTGTAGCGCCAGCCTTTGAAACCACATATCCTCTAGATCAATATTCATTAATTCAAGCCACAAAAATTCGGTTATCATCCAACGATATCGATCAACATTGACAGTTACAGCTTCACCATCAGCATTTTCCAAGAAGTAAGGTCCAATTACACCACCTGAAAATAACGCACACCAAACAATAACTCGTTTAGGATGCATAGGTTTCTCTTGAAAAATTCGTGGATTTTCCTCACCCCAGGTACGGCAATTTTGTTTATTAACATAGCCACCAAGTTCAAAATGTGCCTCATCGGAAAACATTATTTTTTTGAGAAAAATCAGCTGATTGTTCATTGATGAAATTGAAAAATGAACGACGTTTTAAATGATCTAATGGCTTCAGTTCCTGTGTTATTTGAACCGTATATGCCTTCAGAGCTAAATCCTTGTGTAAAATACGCCATGTTGTTGATCTACTAAGTCAAAGTTGTTGTGAACGTCGTCCAATGGACATTTCAGGATCTTCAGCAACACTTTCAGGAACCAAACCAATATTTTCTTGTAAACGACCACTACGACTGTATTTTTCACTTTTTTGATCTTCCACGAAGCCGGTCTTTTGAAATTTTCTTAATAATTCGACCAATAGTGCTTTCAGATGGACGATTATGTAAACCATAAAATTCACGTAATTTTCTAAAAACTCTTCACAGAACGCTGATTTTCATAAAATAATTCAACAATTTGAACGCGTTGTTGTACCGTGTACGAAGCCATTTTTATAAATGTCATACATCACACTTTTTAAACTCCCACATACCCAGACAAATTCAGTGCGCCATCTATATTTTATTTATTCTAAAAAAAAACTACGCAATTTAAAACACTCTTTATATATCTTATCATAAATTACAAACGTGTAGCAGAAAAAATGAATAGAGCCGTAGATAATTTACAAGCACAAAAGCGATAAGAGATCGTGCATCTAATTTAGTACAAATTACAGGATAAATCGCGCAGGAAGCAGGTGTAAATACATCGCAAAAAGCAGATGTAAATACACCTGCTTCCAAAAATGGAAGACTTGAAATCTTTAACCTGCTAAAATAAAGTAGATTTTAGAAAGGCTGGCATAAAAATGATAATCCGTGATACCACATGTCTCTCTCCTCAAAACAATCGAGTCAAGTAATTTATATATTTACAATTTCACCCTTTGACGAAAAAATATATACAGTGTTTTTCAAAAAGCGTGATTTTCAAGCTGCATTTCGGTCTACTAATTCTACTAAATCCTTCTTAGGAAATGCAAAAGACAAAGTCTAGGTCAATAAGAAATCGGGGATTTACGAAATTAAATGTCTAGATTGCAATGAACAGTACATAGGTCATACAAAGCGTTCTATAGAAACCCGGTATAAAGAACATATGGCGCACAAAAAATTCAATAGACCTGAGAAATCTAGTTTAGCATAGCAAAGCATGTACTAGAGAATAATCATAACGGAACTGCGAATTGTCTACATTTGTTTAAGAATGCGTATAATTACTGTGAATTAGATATCTATGAAAGTACATACATGTGTGTATTTAAAAAAAAACAAACCTAACTCATTATTTCTACCACGCTGATAGTGATCCTATTCCAAATTTTCGTCACCTCCAGTTCATTGAAAAGTAATACGAGGATAGCCGTTTATATTTCGGGAATAGCTAACAAAAAAAAAAATTTATTATCGAAAATACTTTTGTTGCTTTTCAAAATATTCTCCTTGAAAATCAATGCACTTTTGCATTCGTTTAAACCAATCCGAAAAGCATTGCTGCCACTGTGAACTTTCTCTTCCGGCGTAGAAAACCGTTGACTACGAAGTTTATTCTTCACGTGTGGGAGCAAAAAGAAATCACAGGGTGCTCGATCAGGACTGTACGGCAGATGGCTCATCATTCAATGTTTTGCCCCGTCAAATATTCAATTGCTTGAACCGACCTGTGAGTGCTCGCATTGTCATGGTGGAGAACGATCTGTCGTTTTCGGTTTGTTTTCCTTATTTCTTCAAAAACTTTTGGCGTGCAGATAATTGTATACTATTCGTAATTGACCATTCTACAAGCGATCATTTGTTTTGATGTGCTTCGAGCGCGAACATCTTTTGTTGGTTTTGGCTCATCTTGGAATACCCATACATATAGATCCAAGATTCGTCACTTGTGACGACTTTATGCATGTTTTTTGAAGCACCGCCATTGTATTTTTTGTGTATTTCTTGGTACTAATCGACGCGAGTCCTTTTTTGAGCGGTTATCAAATTATATGGTACCCAACGTGAACATAGCTTCTTAACGACTAAATGTTCATGCAGGATCTTATGCCCGCTCGTGTTGCTAATACCTAGAGATGCCTCGATCTCACGGTATGTCACACGACGGCCTTGCATTATCAATTCAGACACTGCATTAATGTATTCCGACACAATAACATTTGTCGGAACACCTTAACGAAATTCATCGTCCAAAGAATGCCGTCCAAGTTTGAATTCATTGTACCCTTTAGAGGCCGAACGCAGACAGTGTGCGTTTGGCCTCTAAAGGGGCTTTCAACGGTACAGATCGTGTGCGAAATTTGTTTTCGAACGGGTATTTTTGCCGTAGCTTTCCAGGTGCGACACTGTTTAATTATCTGCGTATATAGAATACGAAAACTAATGTGGAAAGGGGTTATACATATATCAACCTTCAGTGATTAAATATAAAATTGTAATCACTGTGAATAATCACAGTAAAATAAATTTTTGAGTAGTTTTTAGAGTAGCTTTATTATTTACATTTAATATTGTATATCGTAAAAAGAATACCGTTCAGAAATATACACACAAAATACGTACAAGTATATTTATGTGTGCGTGTGATCCACTACTTATGCATTTAGTTTTCCGGAAGCACGTTCTAGAGGATTGAATGAATTCAATTTAATTTTTATTCATACATCTAAAGTGGGTAAATTATGTGTAAAGCGTATTACGTTCCCGAACAAAAATAGCCCGTATGTAAGCGCTATTATATCTGTCACTGCGTGTGAGAATCCATTATTTTCCAACGCATGAAAGACTGTGTGCGATGTCCTAACGTATAATCTCGGTGCTCTATTTACGGATTACCTATTTCTTTGTTTAAGCAGCTGAACGAATATTTCAGCTTATTAAAGTTGCATTGGTTAGGATTCGTTTTAAAAATGAGGGATTTACTACATGAGTTAACAAATTTGCCCCTAATAATACATATTAGTATGTAATTGGGGTTACTTTGTCTGTACTTGAGAAATTAGCATTTTAAAACAAGTTAGACAGTATAATATGAAAATGTATAATTTTTTGTATCATCTTTAACTTTGAAAATATCCATAAATAAAAAAAATAATTTTATATCTCTATTAGGAAGAATTTTAATATTCAAACGGATTTGCGAGAATTATATAGTTTTATTTGACTCAATAGAAAAATTTCAAAACACTGTGTTGTCGTTAGTGGAGTCAATGCAAATTGTGAAGATGATTCAATTGTCATTTTCTATATACACTACCGCTCACAGAAGTATGGACAGCAACTATATTAAGAAACAACAAGAATAAAAAATATCAACGATACTTTTTCTTAACTTCATAATTTATGCGTTCATCAGCAAAAGAAGAGTAGAGATGCAGTGACTGAAAGGGTATACTTCATAAGATATCCCTCAGACCGTTTTAATGGAGATTGTTGTTGTGTAGAATGTCAGAAGGCTTTGGGATTCTATACTTTTTCAAAAAAACAATAGACGAAAAAATGTAAATATGAATTGTGTGTATATCTTTTGATGCATAAGTTAATGATAGTTATGATTTGGATTCTAATGAATTCTATATATTTATGCACGATAGCTCTCTTTATGGCGAGATTCTAATGAATCCTACACATTTATGTACGACATTGCTCCTTGTAACATGATCAAATTAGTAAAGATTGTTTGGAAGTTGTAATTTTGCTAAGCTATAGCCTCCAAGAAATTTTCTGGATTTAGTTGCTACGAAAATATCTAAAGGCGGAGGAAAAACTAAACTAGAATTACTACCGACTATTGAGGATGTGGACAAAACAACAAAAATATTTATTCTATATATAAAAAAAATTAAAATTACAATTCATTAAACTTATTCCTAATATACTTACATATTATATTAATTATACTTTCTTTTCATCGAAGAAACCACCGTTCGCGGCGATTACAGCTTTTGTTATTCGGGGCATTCTTTCTATTAATTTTCTTATTACATCTGGTGTAATGTTATTCCATTCTTTTTGTAAAATATTCCAAAGATTTTCGTTCGATGTTGGGCATTCCTTTCCAACTCGTCTATCGAGTTCATCCCGTAATAATTCAATGCGGTTAAGGTCCAGACTCTGAGACAGCCATGTCATTACTTTCAAAATATTTTCATTTTTGTCCGCCTCAAAGTAATTTTTACACAACAACGACGTGTCTTTGGGGTCGTTATCATGCATAAATTCAAAATTATTACCGATTAATCGCAGGTCCGATGATTAAATGTGATTTTCCAAAATTTCTCGGTAATTCTCCTCTCTCATACCATCTATTTTTTATCAAATCTCCCTTTCCGGCTAATGAAAAAACAGCCCCAGACTACAACAGAACCACCCTCGTGTTTTACCGTTGGAGCTATGCAACATTTTTTTCTCGCACCGGTCGTTTGACGAAAATTCTTCTCTTTTGCCCAAACATACAAAAATTTTTTTAGCACGGCCCTGATTAAATTCGGCTGTTATTTCAAATGCCGTTAATTTTCTATGTCTTTTGCTAATGAATTTAATCCTTTCGTCGTCAGCTTCGGAAGTACCTCTCGATGATTCCGGCCGATTACAGTCTTCCAAACTACTACTTTCTTGAAACCGACGAATTGTGAGACTCACTGTCGATTTTTTCACTTTTAATTTTTCGCCAATACCGCGAACTGAATACCCCTCACGATACAAAGTAAGTATCGCTACTATCAAGCGGTTTTCCACGTGACTTTTTGTAAATAGAAATTACACTATTCGCTTACAAAATAGACAACTTCACACAAGCACCTTCAGTGATCTACTGATGGGCACGAGGAGGTAGAAATAGAGTAACCGACTCATTTCAAGTAAATTTCTAGACTTTAGTCCCTTCTTAATGACCGTGTTACTAATCCTGATTATATATAGTTGAAATTATCTTACAGTGCTATTGAGATGTAATATCAGGTAGTTATAGTTATTGTTAGATAAAATTGTTTCTATCGTATTATATGGAGCATAACAATACTATTTGAATTATAAACCTTCTTAAGAATAAGGTATAATAATACTATCGTTATTTATTGGCATTAATAACATTTTTATGATCGTTATATAAAATTTAATCAAGTGTCCATACGTCCATTAGCGGGAGTGTATATAACAACATCTTTTCAGCACGTCGTACGTTGCTCTCCGATATAAATGTGGAAACTTACGCTATACTGCAGACATTTTGTCAGTCTTATCCATTTTGCGCTACGCAACAACAGCTGTGATTAATGTAAGTGTGTTATTTATAAAACAAAACATAAACGATATAAATAACGCATACACTCGCCTTGTTAAGATCCTGGCCGGCGGGAAAAATATCTCAACTTTAGTTATGAGTATTTGGTATTATCTTAATATGTACGTCGAAAAGCAAGATACCGCATTAACGCATTTTCTTTATCGAGATCTTACTGATAAAGTAAAAAGAATAAACAATAAACATTTTTGAACATACTTCCATTTTCTCATTCCAATACGCATACATTCTGAAATTGTATCATATGTATTTGTTAAACCTCATATATTGTATATTTTTGACCATTTTCTAAACCTATTGTAAAATTACCAAAAATTACCGATAATATATTATGTATGTAATAAATGCAGTGTATATGATTTGCGTTTAAAATTGTGTCCAACAAAGATGGAAAAGAGAGAAAAAGAAAATATACGTATCGTAAACTACAAAAGGTTAGTTCTAAGTTAGATAAAAAAACGGATTTATCTACTGACCTGATCTATAAACAAAGAATTCTGTTGTGTACAAAAAAAAACGTACGTTATTGATAAAAAAGAGTTCGGATATGGCAATACACAATGAGGAACGTGCATACAACCATATATTGCCTATTGACGGTTTCCTGTTTTATTTTAAGCTTCACCGCAAACGATAAGATAACTGTAACATAGTACTTAGTACTCGAAATATATAAATAATTGCGATTAAATAAAAATAATAATAAATAATTTAAATTTAATTGAAAACATTAAAAATCTATATTGACTATAATTTTCAAAAAATCTCCGCATTTTGTATTAGAATAAAATTAGACAGATTTTCGCGTTTTAAACACTGAAATATGAAACTATGAAACATTAAACATCAACAAAAAATACCTTTAATATCTCAAATGTAGAATAATTCCGCAATAATTTTTATATGTTGTACTGTTAAGTTCACCAGTCAACCTTGACGAAATAATCATCTTTGTGCCTTCTGTAATTGCATTCAGCCTTTCAAATTAAAAGTAGTATATTTCTAAACATCAAAATGATGAAAAATTCTATAATGAAAATTAATTTTTTCTGCTATTCTATCGTTCCATTAACAATAAAAAATTAATGAAAAATTTTTCATATCGGACCAGGTCTCGAACCTGTATCTACTGTTCTCCAGACAGTCGCTCTAACTAATTGAGCTACCCTGTAATACTGTTTCGAATCTTTGAACACGCCGCAATTTACATTATGGAACAGATCTAATTGTTTTTACCCGCATATATTTAAGCATTTTACGATGTGAAACTAATGAAAATTCTCATTTTCTGCTATTCTATCGTTGCATTAATTACAGATAATTAGTTAACCAATTGAGCTACAGTGCAGTGCAGTTTCAAGTATTTGAATACACATACATTATGGAACAGCTCTAATTACGAGGGTAACCGTTTATATTTCGGGAGTAGCAAACAAAAAAAAATCGTTATCGAAAATAGCTTTATTGCTTTTTAAAATATTCTCCTTGAAAATCAACACACTTTTGCATTCATTTATTCAACGTGACCGGTTTTTCCGAAAAAACAGGCGACTATTTGTCTTGATGCGCTTTGAGCGCGAACAACTTTTGTTGGTTTTGGCTCATCTTGGAATATCCACACAGTCGACTGCTGTTTACTATCGGGCTCATACTTATAGATCCAAGATTCATCACCTGCGACGACTTTATAAATGTTCTTTGAAGCACCGCCATCGTATTTTTTGTGCATTTTTTGGTACTAATCGACACGAGTCCTTTTTTGAGCGGTTGTTAAATTATATGGTACCCAACGTGAACATAGCGTCTTAACGGTTAAATGTTCATGCAGCATCTTATTTGTCAAAAATTGACAAACTTCACGATTCATTCATCAGATCGGAAGCAACACTAACAGTGTTGCCAGTTATCGAAATATAAACGTCTACCCTCGTATTTTATAGTTTAATCCGCAATCAAGTGATTGATGCTTTCAATCATATGTAAATTAAACGCTTCACGATATGAAAATTGATATTTTATGGTCTGGCGAGCATGAAGACTGAGGAAGAGCAGTAATCCGATTGTTGACATAAAGGCAAAGCAAGCGGGCGCGCTTTCATGGTGAAGGAACCACGAGTTGTCTCGTTAGAATTCTGGTCTATATTTGCAAACTTTTCACGTAACCCTTTCAAACGCTTTGATATGACTGACGATTGACTATTCGATTTCGATATGTAAAATTCAAAATGCACAATTCTAGTAAAATTGAGATCGACGTGCTCTTTTTGAGCGTCGAAACTTTTTGCCAATCCGCTGTGGTGATTAAACTTTTGCCTCTGTTGTTGTAGCTGCTAAGAACTTTGGTAATCGTCGTCGCTAATTTGTTAAATCTCTTCTAAAACTTTTCTCATAGTCAAAGGACGATTTGAATGCACCAAGTCCTTGATTTTCTGAACGTAGGCGTCATCAATTAAAGTCGATGATTATCTTTAGTTGATTAACGACCATTTTTGAATACTGGAAACCACTCGCAACATTGCGTACGACTCAGAACATCATGCACATAAGCTTGCTTTATAAGTTGAAACGTTTCCGTAAAAGTTTTCCCCAACTTCACGCAAAATTTTACGTTTCATCGCACATTGAACTTGGACAAAATGATGTTAGAAAAGCTTTACTTAGCATTCCATTCCCGTTTATCAATTTTTCATTTCGTTTATCACGATTTTTAGCTAAATTCACAAATACAAAAACGATTCAATTAAATAATAATACAGCATTAAAATAACATTGATAGAAACTTTCCCAGAAACAAAAATGCCATAAACATATGCATCAAACCGATATGTCATACATAAATCTAACCTTTTATTTATTCTTCACACTTTATTATATGTGTAGTGCACCTTTAGAACTCCCCTTTCGTTAATAAAAAGAAGGGGCGAGCCTACTTCACAAATTAGAAGCATTTTTTTCACTTAAGCCGTGACAAATGCGACAAGTCCTACTGATTAAAGGAGCTGATAAAATATTAGGATAAGAGCCAAGGGATAAAAGCGAATGCGTGTGCGGCTGGTTCTTTATTCCTCACGCAAATGCGTTTTCTGTATACGGGAAAAAAATGATAAATGCATTCCGATAACTGTACGTTAATTACTATATTAGCTGCGCTTTACTTAACTTTTACTTAACTTACCATATTTACCATAAGTCAATAACGATTTCAATTACGAAGCAAAAATAAGCAAAAAAACTAGGAAATATCGTGTAATAATAATAACTCGTCATTTGTGAGATTATGAGGAAAATTAAATATTTTCGAATATACAGGGTTCCCAAAAAGAATTATGCGACTTATTTCTGCATTCATTCCAAAAGCGAGCTTCAAAACTATAGCTTTTAATTTAGTATTTTTAATAAAGAGTAGGTTTTGCAGTTCAAAAAACATATATGAAATGCCCATTGACAGTTACGAAAATGGAAACTTTGCTAGCTTTACAAAGAATTTTTTTCGTTGAAAAATTTATTCATGTGCAATGTACTTTACGAAGAAATTTTATTGTTTGCAATAAATCCATGCGCAATTGAATTGAAGAAAGGCTTCCGTAGTCCTAAAAAAGCTACTGGCACGCATACGAGTGCATTAAATTTATCAGAAATTAATATGCTCCGAAAACTTTGAGAAAACCAAATTTAATCCATACAATATTGCTAAAGTTCAAAAACTAACCGACCGAAAGAAGCAAAATCAAATACACGAATTATAGTGTCTTATAAACGATGACCACCAGCATACTCCAGCTGGTGATCAACGTTTCTAAGTTCATAAGCAATAAATCTCATTTTTATTTAAGTGGAGATATGAATAGATGAAGCTGTGGTTACTAGTCGACCAGAAATACATGCGAAATGTTTGAGAAACTATTACATTCGCCAAAAGTCACCGTTTGCTGTGATAACAACGTTGTCAAGAAGACAGTACAAGAAAAACATTTGAAGCATTTACCAATTTGATGTTACTGTCTTCTTGACAACGTTGTTATCACAACAAACAGTGACTTTTGGCGAATGTAATAGTTTCTCAAACATTTCGCATAGATTTCTGATCGACTAGTAACCAGAAACCCATGCGAAATGTTTGAGAAACTATTACATTGCCAAAAGTCGCCGTTTGCTGTAATAACAATGTCGTTAAAAAGGCAGTAACATCAAATTGGTAAATGATTGAAATGTTTTTCTTATTACAAGTCGACGAAGGTAGAAATCGATATTGGTTTCAGCAAGATGGATCAACCAACTACATTACTAAAATTTCTTTGGAAATCAGAAGGTATTGCTTAATTGTTTAATCGTTGAAAATACCGGTTCGAATTGGTTCTCAAGATGATCGGACATTTCCATTCCAGATTTTTCTTATGGACTTTTTAAAGTTTATGCTTCAAAAAGAAGAAATTTTAATGACCCAAAAAGAAACATTAGTAGAGAAATTGAAACTAGGCCCTGGGAATTACTTGAATTCAAGTCCAACTTCATCATGCGTTTGAGTGAATTTGTTGAAAATGTTAATCACTTTGAAGCAACAATATTTCATCTCTTTCAAGCACTTCATTAAACAGCTTTTTTATAGTTTGTAATACTTATCGTTACATCGTTATTTAAGATTTAAATCGTAAAATTCTTTTTAGCCAACTCTCTACAACTGCATAGAAAGTAATTTCTCAAAATCTAAATCTATTTATTAATCTATTAACTGCAAAATTTGTTTCAAAAATCTCTCATGAGGTGCGTAATTAAAATCGAGGATATGATGAGTATTCACAACAAGAATACGGCAAAAGCTGTTATTACAAATTATGCGAAAAAATTAAAGCAAAATCACTTAATATGCTTGCATAGAATCTTAAGTACTGGGGATCCCGTTTTATTTATTTTAATCTTTAATACCTCGTCACCAAGTGTATAAGCACTTGCGTTATATTGACAAGTTAACTGTACCGCAACACTCCACTCCTTTATTTCGAAAATCTTTTTCTTATTGTGCTTCGGTTATTTACAATAAAATTCCAGTAGGTCTCAAATGCAGTTTAAATGGAGGAACATAAATTGTTTTATCTTATATGTGCTTCACTCAAAACGACACTTTGACTGTTACTCATTGCAATTAATTGTTCTTTTTTTTATCTTTTTCGTTTTGCCAGGATATCAGGTCTACTTTTTTACTGCTACGACCATGTAATTAACCTGAGCCGCTTTCTGATTAGTTTTGTTTTGTTGTTTCCGTTTCATATATTTTAGCTTCTAATATATTTTAGTTATTTTTTTATTTGTATTTGCTTGCTTCTGTTTGTTTATTTTTCCAAAATAAAGACACTAAATAAATAAAAAAGGATTACGTCATTTACAATTAAAATTAATGAATTTCATCACTTAAGGTTGGTATGTAACCCCTTTCTACATTAATTTTCGTATTCTGTGTACGAATTTCGACAACTAAATTGCCATCATCAGCAGATAATTAAACAGTATCGCGCCTGGAAAACTATGGCAAACACCTGCACGAAACAAATTCCGTATACGATCTCTACCGTCGAAAGCCAAAACGCATACTATATATTCATTTCACATAACAAAAATTGTATTCTAGTTTTAAAATAAGATTAAAAAAAAGATAAAAGAGATATCTGTATGCGTTTATTGCAGCCTCCCTTGTCTGTCGTATAAGAAATCAAAGAGAGATGAGTTATGGTTGGGGCCCAAGTCAGTATTCAACACATGGCCTTTATTGTTCAAAATGTATAATACGTGCTTTCATACGTATCTAAAATCCGCACATATTCGCATATTCTGTACACGATCTATACCGTCAAAAGCCAAAACGCATACTATATATTCATTTCACATAACAAAAATTGTATTCTAGTTTTAAAATAAGATTAAAAAAAGATAAAAGAGATATCTGTATGCGTTTATTGCACCCGCCCTTGTCTGTCGTATAAGAGATTAAAGAGAGATGAGTTATGGTTGGAACCTAAGTCAGTATTCAACACGTGGCCTTTATTCTTCAAAATGTACATGCTTTCATACGTATCTGAAACCCGCACGAACAAATTCCGTACACGATCTGTACCGTCGAAAGCCAAAACGCATACTGTGTGCACAGGCTCCACCAAAATTACCTTAAAATTAATAAAAATTAGTATTTATTGCTATTCCATTATTATTAATTATGGAAAATTATTGGATCTTTTATGGCATATTAAAAGGCGCGAAACTGTACTACTTGGTAGTTTTAACTTATTAAAGCAACCGTCCAAAGAACGGTGGATACAAGTTCGAGTCCTGGTCCAATGCGAAAAAATTTAATTTATTTTCTGTAATTAATAATAATGATTGAATAGCAAATATTAATTTCCAAGAATTGCATTATTATTATTGCTTTTATTATTATTATTTTTATTATTAATTTTATTATTATTATTTTTATTTTTATTATTATTTACTTCAAAATTAACGTTTAACTGGGAAAATTTTAATGGATACTGTGGTTCATGGAATTAATCAAAAAAGATAAATAAAACCCCTTTCCACATCAATGTTCGTATTCCGTATAAGCTAAGTTGTCATCATCAGAAAATAATTATAATCTTGCTCTTGGATCCGAAGTAAAATTCGCACAGATAACGCCATAGAATTTTTTCCGCTAACACCTAAAAACAGCCTGCTAATAATTGGTAATAAAAATTTGCAGAAAATTCATAAACAACAAATTAAAATAAATATAAGAACTTAATCTTTTAGTGTGGTATTTTCCGAAAAAAGATATTGTAGAAAATGACGCCTCCCAATTCGCTGCTTTTATCGCAATTCTTTATGAAGTTTTTCGGACAGGCAAAGTGCTCGAAGTATTTTCCTTTGGATATAAAATTTTGAAAACGTTTTCGAATAAGACGCGTCGGGTCTGCAGTTGTAGTTTATCGACCAATTTTCAAAGCTTCTATTTGTTGAATTGCATATTCCTCACAATTCATTCAATAATTAATCGATTAATTTTTCCCTTTCTTTAATGTATATATGTATATATTTAATTCAAGCATGTAACATCTATTAGATGGAGTCAATTCTAATTGATATATGAAAGAAAATGAAGTTTTTGAAACTTCCACATTTCAATTTATTAGAATACATATTAAAAATATTCAACTCATTTTGTAACCAAGACAAGATACTAGAACTGTCTCGTTACTGACATTCTTACAGTATTTTAAAAACGTTATGAAAAGTAGATGAAGTCGTTAAACATTACAGTTAAATAAGTGGTATAAAAAAAACAATATCACTAAATAGAATTATTGTTTTTTTTTGCTGAAATTAAATTTTTAAACTAAATGGTAATTTTTATTTTAGATGACGAGTATACACATAAAACTTTCGAAATAGAATTTTGTTTTGACAAGTATACTCGTCAAATGCAATTAACTGGTTTGAATCAGTAACTCATTTTTGTTCATTTTTACAACTATATACTTAGTATTGTAATCCTTTGATCGAAGCCACGAATTGAATATATGTCAATTGATTCAAAACGTTCAAATTTCTATTTTAGAAAATGAAAAAAGGTTACATGACGTCAAGTCTATCAGATATGAAAGATGTGCTACTAAAACAATGTGTCCTTCGCACAGAAAATGTGTGAGAAAGAAAATTACCTCGAGGAAAAAACTAAAGCATTTTTCTATCGTCAAAGAGTGGAAAGAAGTGAAAAACATTTTTGACTCCTTCTTCTAGCTTTGTCCAAAATTCCCTTATAGTAAAATTGATTTAGTGGTGTATCTTCTGGAGATCATTTTGTAAAAATGACACCTTTCCTGTTAAAAAACATAAATTCGTACTTGCTCTAACGCGTTTCATTATTCTTGATGACGACGGCGTTTCTCACTACATTTAACTGTTTTGTTTCAAAATTATAGCGAAAGATTTAGTTCTTGTTGCAACAGATGCTGGAAAAAAATCTCTCTTAAGCTGCTGCAGAGCGTTAGCGCAAATTTTCCGTTTCTTTTTACTCTGATGCAAGAACCATAAGCACATTACCACGAACTTTTCCACATTAAGTTTCTTACTCAGTTTCTTTGTCAATTTTTACGGTTTTATATATTATTTGACAGTTGGCCTTATCGTTATTGTATAATCTAGCTATTTTCTAAAGTTTCTTTGATTATTGAAGTGAAAGTTCCTCTAGGACCTTCATCGTCTTCCATTATCTCTAAATAAATATGGAAAATGCTAAGTTCTCGCACCTTCGCTTAAGGAAAAAAGACACTTTTTCGTTATTTAATAAACAGGTCTTGTATACTGAATGAAAATCATTCTTGTTCCTAGAAATTTAATTTAATAAAATATTGAATTTACTACTAATTACAAAGATATTAGGCCTGTGTACTTGACCTCAAAGAAAATCTAAAAAACTGTTGCCACGTGTATTAGAATGACATAATATTTAGGACAGTATATTCCCAAGGCAATCACGGCCATGCCCTGGGGAGCCGTCCATATTAATTCTCTAATTCAGAAATATTACAGGTACGTTATATCAACATTAATAATATATTTCTTCGAGTAAAAGCTTTTTCTCTTTTATTAAGAAAAACAATGAAAGTTCTACGCATCTCTGTATATGCCATGTTTGTTTGTCTCGTAATTTAAGCTTATTAAAAATGCATTAACCATGGAATCTCTTGGAAAGAACAAATAAATGTGGAATGTAACTTTCTTTAATTATCGCTTATTTCTCTTCTCTAACAATAATCCTTCATTTAGCATTAAACTCGGAATTTTCCGAAACATGAAATATACCTAAGGTGTGTACTATTCTTAAAAACGGTTCGCCTTCTGATATTAAGAATTCCGACTGATTTCAGTTATATCCGACTTTGGTAAGGTACTTGAAACAGCTGCCTTACTGATAATATATACCGTCATTTCAGCACGGTTTTATGGAGGAAACATCCACAGTATCCAATTTAACTTACTTCTTACAATTTTATGCTGGTGTTCTAAATTGCCAGGGGCAAGTTGATGTCATTATTATTACTATTAGCATTTTTCCGAATACATCTTTTGATTTAGTTTCACAATTGTCCTTTCATGTGCCTCGCGTTTCTTCACGACAGCGCATTACATTTTTACTTCCCCGAGCTAAAACAGACATAGTTAGGCATCTCCAATTTTCACTATGTGTAGAATTTCGTCGAGGTGTCTGACGTGTGCGATATAAAAGTTATGCACCTTATTGAAATCGTTGAAATCGCTTTGTTACTGTTTTCGAGACTTGTAAAATATGTTATGAAGTTATATTTAATTTATTACTAAGTGTTTGTTTGAATAATATATACACACACACACACACACACACACACACACACACACACACACATATACAGCCTTGGCCATATGTCTGAAGCACCCTCAAGTTTTGGATGTAAAATGAAATTAGGAGGTATAAAAATTAAACTACAAGTGTATATACATTTTGAATGCAAATTTAATAATATACATTAATATTTTGTAGCACCACCGCGACATTTGATAACGGCTTCTATCCGTTTAGGCATTGTAGCCACTAATTTGCTACATATCTCGGGTGAAATCTTTTCCCATTCTTCAAATATCCTCGCTTTTAATTCGTTTTTGTTTTTATGTCTATATTTTGCGACATTTCTCTTTAAAATACGCCACAAATTTTCTATGGGCGACAAATCCGGCGATTGTGCCGGCCATTCGAATATGGGCACGTTATTTGCGCTAAACCACTCGATTGTACGTTTGGATTTATGGCAGGGTGCATTGTCCTGCTGGAAAATGTAGGCTTCTTCATCGGAATCGAACAGCTTTACAATAGACGGTTCTAGTACTTCTCCTAACATATCGATGTACCTACTGCTGTTCATTCTGCCTTCACAGACGTACACTTCGCCGACACCCTTAGTGGTCATGCATCCCCATATCATCACGCTACCACCCCCATACTTTACTGTAGGCACAATACAATGTGGCTCAAACGCTTCCCCCGGTCTTCTACGAACAAACTGAGCCCCAGGTGTTGGCAAAATCTACGTAAGATATAGAAAAATTAATAGCTGTTCAAAAAATTCCAATTCACTATTCAGCACATTCAAAATATCATATTTATGTAACACAAAAGTAAAACTGCATTAATTTATCATACCTCTACATTGGATTCGTCGGACCATATGATTTTGGACCAATCCTCAACTGTCCAATTTTTGTGTTTTTTTGCCCACAACAACCGTTTTTTCTTCTGCTCCTCGCTCAATAAGGGTTTGCGGCGAGCTTTACGACCATGTATATTTACTTCTACCAGTCGTCTTCTCACTGTTCTCGCTGATACAGAAGTTCCTTGGCGCTCATTTATTTCTGCAGATAAATCTTTTGATGATTTCATACGATTTTTCAGAGAAAGTCGCGTTAAAAATCGATCATCTCTCTCCGTTGTAATACGTTTTCGTCCACTTTTCGGTCGATTTTCGTAAGAACCTGTCTCTTTAAAACGTTTTATTGCCGCTTGGATGGCATAGCGCGACCGCTTCATTATTTTCGCGATTTTTGATTGCGATAGTCCTTGAGTATGTAATAACACTGCTTTACTTCGCTCTATTACATCTAACTCCCGTTTTCTAGGCATGTTGTCACAATGTACAACACTATACAAAAACACAATATTCAATACAACTGGTTAAATCAATTTTATAACACAATATCGTTTCTAATACACCTCACTTATTGAACAGTAAAGATCAACTAACAGCAATAAACCTTAAAACTACAGAATATTTGTATACTTCTTGAGATTTTCCTGGTAAACAGTCATTATATACACATTAGTAATGGCCCCTTTATTATTCTTATATAATATTGCACGTTTATGGGGGTGCTTCAGACATATGGCCAAGGCTGTATATATATACATACACATGCGTGTGTCCTGTTATTGGAGCATGTAATTCTATTGTACAATGAATGAATAAATAAGTAAAAAAATAAATTGAATTTGTCTTTAATTTTAATAGCTTAATACACGGTCTGTCGCAGAGAAAATTGAAATTTTTTTAAATAGTAATTCTTAGTGGCCCCATCTATTTAAAAAAATATGCATCGGTAAGGTAGATCTTTCGCCAATGCTATGTCAAAATATGACAATTACATCATTAGAAGCAGAAAAATTGCGCATAAAGTAACAGCGTGTATTTGGCATTGGTCGAAAAATTAATTTTGAACAAAGAACAAATATCAAGTTCTGTTTTAAACTCGGTAAATCGTTTACTGAAGCGTTTATTTTGATGAAACAAGTGTATGGTGATGCGTGTTTGTCATGTACGAGTGTGTATGAGTGGTATAAACGATTTAAAGACGGTCCTACGGACATAAATGACGACGAACATCCTGTTGCAAATAAATCTGTGGAAGTAACATCGAACTTGTGCGTGAATTTATCAGAAATGAGCCGAAATCGTCATTGCGATACGTGGGAATGGAATTAAATATTTCCAAAGATTCAATTCATCGCATTTTGACACAGCATTTGTTACTGGGAAAGATTTGTGCAAGGTTTGTACCACATAAGGCTAACTGATGATCAAAGATTGCTCCGAATTCAACATTGTACCAACTAGTCAAATAGTCAGTGCTGTATATTATCTTGGTGTTATAAAGCGTTTTTTGGCGCATATTCGGCGTGTGCGCCCTCGATATCGTGAAAATGGTAGTTAGCATTTGTAACATGATAATGCACCATATCGCTCGACGCTCGTCACTGATTTTCTAACAACATGACATTTTAACCATCGACCATTCACCGTATTCACTGGATTTGGCCCCCTGTGATTTCTATCTATTCTCCAAACTAGGTTTGCCGATGAAAGGACAGCGTTAGCCGACATCAAAGCCATTAAAAAGGCGTCGACAGCTATCTTGAAGGACATCTCTAAAGATGAACTTAAAAATTCATTCGACATCTTATTTAACCGTGGAGAACGTTGTATTGAAACCGAAGGCGACTACTTTGAATAAAATAAATTAATTTTACAAAAATAGTAAGTTTTTTATTTTAAAAAAGTTCGTTTTTCTCTGCGACAGACTGTTTATAATTAACTAATATCATTTTCTTAACTGTCGAAAATATAGAAAACAATTGAACGCATCGCGAACATGTGAACATTTTAATAATTACATACGGTAGCCACTAAAAATATTTATTTTCTTCGGATGCTGAAGAAGACAGCGAAAGTGAGCACCATACAATTCATTTAAAAATGAAAGTAACGGCGTTTAAAAGAGCCAACCATGTAGGTTTTAAAACGCTTTTAATTAAAGAAAGTGTGATTACATAGAAATTACCCACAAATCCTGTGTAAATAAAAAGTATCTCATGCATTTTCGTTTTCTTCAAATATTTACTTTTTTTTCACTCTAAATAAATATTTGAAAGTAGCCTAATTCAGTTGGCAAAGCAGATGTTATAAAATATTCTCTACTTCAATAGAAATACATCCCCCAATTTCATATTTATGCAAACATAGTGTAATACGGAAGCCATCAATGACTCGCTGTATCATAAACGGGATAGTATCATAAGAATAGATGAGTCATTTAGTTTTAGTTCAATCAGTGCCCTAGTAAATCTATTTATAGATAGAGGGCAGGTTTTCATCGTCCCATGTGTCTATTAATAATGACGAGAAATTAATTTATTATAGATCCTATAAATATTTATTTATTTTTAAATATATATATGTATGTTATAAAAAGCTACGACATTTGGATTCAATTAATTTATAAATATAAGTCCAAGCTAACAAGCAGTAACAAGCTTATTTTCTTTACTCAAATATACACTAGTTTTTACAAGAAAGTCTGCACAAACTACGTTAGCCGCAATGAAATGCAATTTTTACGAACTTACAAAAGGAAACTCATACATACGAGGGAAACTAAAAAAGTCTTTTACCTAACAATGAAACAACGGGCTTACTACTTTTTTTGATAATATTATTCTTCAACGTAATCTTCCTTCAATGCAGTTACTCTACGTAGAAGAAAACGATTGTGTTGGTCTTCAAACTAGGCATCAATCTCCTTTTTTAATTGTTATCGTCTGCCTAATGATATCCGTTGATGTGCTGTTTCCATTTTATAAATAAAAAGACGTCAAAAAAGGCAAAAAAACTCTTATCGCTTTAATATTTGTGTCCCGGATACCTAATTCTACAACTAAGTCGGTCACCATCAGCAGACAATTAAACGTGGTATCTGTGCATTTGCCCACAGTAAGACGAAGACTGCTAAAAAAACTTTAGTGTGTGAGCAGTCCGGTCATCGAGTAGAATATTTCACTATATATTATGTGCATATAAGACCGCTTTTCTTGGTTAATTAATTGGCCACAACCAAAAGAAATTCATAAAAAGAAGTTAGATGGAGCCAAATCCACACTATATGGGTGGGTGGTCCAGAATAAGGAAGTCACACTCGCATTGGACCTCGGCTGCCTTGTGAAATATCGCATTGTTATGAAAAAAGGCCTCTTTGTGACACAAACTTGGACGTTTTTTTGTTAATAGCTGTATGTAACTCTTGCTTGGTTCCAAAAGACGATGAGTAATCTTCAATGGATTGACGACCCCATTATTTCACATTAAAATACGATGGACCCTCGTCCTACACAATCATTCGTTCATGAATAGTTAGAATTAAGAATTAGAAAAATTTAGTTCCTCTCTCTGTATTTTGGCTAGTATATCTACACTCCGAAGACAAAAATTCTGAAATACGAGGAGTGTTAAAATTTAAATTATAATTTGAATTTAGCGCCAAGCAAAAGAAACAACGGCCAATATTAGTAGCACTGTCTGACGCATTGGTACAAATACTAACATCTTTCAGTTGTTCATCAACCAGCGTGCAGTATTAGTTCCATTATATAACATACAGGTGCATACAAGCGTGGACAGCGTATTATTATTAAATTTCTTACAAAAGAAAACGTTAAACCGTCAGAAATTTGTGAAACACTTATAAGACAGTGTTGAGGGTGGTGAGGGTACATTGCAAACATAACTGTTTATAAATGGAGTAAATCTTTAAAGACTGTCGAGAACGTGTCGAGAATGAACCAAACTCTCGACGTCCAAAAACTGCAACGACAGACAAAATATTTGATCGAATTAACACACTTATTCAAACGGATCGTCGAATTACATTGCGGAATATTGGTGTTGGCAGTGTAGATAGTTATATCAAAAAGCAACCTCATTACAGGAAAGTAGGCGCACGTTGGATTCCACGAATGCTAATGGATAAACACAAGCACACACGTTTCCAGTGGCTATTGCATTGTTGGCACAATACGAAGAGAAGAGTGATGCTTTTCTACAGTCTAATTTTATCACTGATGAAACTTGAGTACACTATTTTACCCAGAAAAGAAAAGAGCATCGACGCAATGGCGACATCCTTCATCTCCCTGACCGAAGAAGGCAAAACTACATTTTCTGCAGGAAAAATCATGGCTACATTCTTTTAGGATATGCAAAACATTGTACACATTAATTTCTTAACAGAACAGAAGACTATAAACGCCATATGTTATTCCAATTTACTGAGGGGTCCAGTAAAAAAACAGCCATCTACAACAAGTGTAAACAGATCAGCAATCTGTTGCTTCTTGCAATATAATGCGCGTCATCATGTGGTCGGTCATATGGCAATCCGAGAATTAAAATGGACTATTCTCGAACATCCACTCTATAATTCGGACGTCGCCCCCTTTGACTTCCATGTGTTTGGATTCTTAAAAGAATTTCTATGGGGCAAAAAGTTTCATTCCAATGAAGAAGTTGAAGCTGTTCAAAAGTGTCGTCGGCAGCCATAAGAATTTGTTTGTCATGCATTACAGAAACTTATATTTTTAATATTGTTCTATATTTTCAATTTTATTTTAATGACAATTCCAAATTTATTGTATAACTCTACCTGTATAATCTTTTTGGATAATAAATGAATCTGAATCTGAAGCTACCGGAGCGACGGCGCTTTTGCGATGAAAAGGAGGCAGACTATATTGAAAAATAACAGTGTGCACTATAATTGCTTTCTCTTACTTTTTGAATTCATATGTAGATAATCGGTCCCCCATCTACCTTTCGGTGTAGGGGTTAACATTACAATATACATTATGTCTTATGTACAAAGTCTCTCCACAACTTGCTATCCTTGGCTATCTCTCTTGCAACAGACATTGATTGTTCTTTACTGTCTATGGCCTTTGCTATTAATTTTTCCCGTGTTTCTTTTGATCTTCCTGGCCCTCGTTTTGTTTTTATTCTAGCTTCAAAAATCCTCCTTGCTGGTGTCTTATCTTCCATACGTTGTAATTGTTTTTGAATTCATAATAAATTTTAATTTAAATTTTAACACTCCTCGTATTTTCTTATATTTAAAACACCTGTTAAATTAGACTTCTCTTAATATGGTTAACTGTCAAATATTCTCTCGTCTTACCTTTGGTACAATTTCTATTGCCATCAAGAAGGAGGTTCAAACATAATTTGGTATGTATATGGTTATAATTTAGTTTAATTAATGCGCTATATATCTTAATTTAAACAAAAATTTGAACTCTCCGCCATCTGGGTCTGAGATAATCATATAAAATTTTTCTAGCAGCTGTTCATGGTTACCTTGAAATAGTATACAGGTTTAGCACATATTCAGGCTTTCGTATTTGGGTAAGATACCTTGGCGAAAGTATGTATGTACATATGTACATAGAATTGACTGCATCGAACGATCTAGTTACCGTTATATGCAACTAATTGGATGTGTTAGACCGCACAAAAATATGGCCGTTAATATTATATGGAGTGTAATTGTCAAAGAACTGCAATGAATTGCGATGAATTTAATAGATAATTCTGTTTATCATCACCCATAAAAGCAATTACGTCCTTTTTATAGTCCGCTGTGAGTGTGTATTTAAAAGTTTGCATTGTCCAGTCTATTCAGTCACATGGCGCAGGAAACATTACATTTCAATTTGTTCAATTTATTCATTTGTAAGGAGTTATTGTGTATGTCATGAACAGCGAATAGCAACAACCTCTGGAAAATAAAATTTATTTGTATTACCTGCTTAGATCATGGTTTCGATTGTATGTATTTTAATGAACGTTTCGCACGATAAATTTGTCTTTTCTTAATACGAAGTAGAACCTAAAGCAGAGAGGAAAACCTCAGTTGTCTGATTTAATTAAATACAGAACAAAACGTATCATTAAATTAATAATTACTAGACCGTGTTCCGTTCTTTAATCATTTAAATATGAAATACTTCTTTGTATTCAGGCAAGTCTGCTTTACGTCTTATAATAACGTTTCGATAAGCCTTCCATGTTTCTGAAACTCTTACTGTTAAATAAAAACTTGATTGATGATCTTAACGAGCTTTAACGATATCCATTCCCAGAACTAGATTTCTTTTAAGTGTTCTTATGCTGTATTTCTTACTGTAACCTTCAGAAAATTAGCTGACCTTGACCTTAGTTTTTCATCTAAATTTCAGAATTAATGTGCTTTTATGTGTGTGTGTATGTATACCAGGTGTACCGGAATGTCATTACCGGTTTTTTCGTAAAAAAACTACATAATTTTTAAGAAAATGTAGGAATTTATTTAATCAAAGTATTGACCATTTGATTCTACACATCTTGCCCATCTTTCGGGCAATTTATGGATGCTATCCTAAAAAAAACTGTGTCTCCTTTGAACAAAGCCATTCATCAAGCCATTTCCTAATTTCTTCGAAATGGACGAAGTACTGCTTTGCAAGCGCGTGCCCCATTGCTGCAAAAATGTGATAGTCAGACGGGACAAGGTCTGTGCGACGGGTGCGATATTATGTCCCATCCAAGTGCTTTCAGCGCTTCTTTGACCGGTTTTGCTATATGAGATGGCGCGTTATCTTGCTGTAAAATCACTTTACCGTGCCTTCGAGCCCATTCCGGATTTTTGCTATCTATGCATGGTTCAAATTGATAATTTGTTGTCGGCAGCGATCAGTATTAACTGTTTCTTCAGGTTTCAACACTTCGTAATACACCACTACACGCCAGTCCCACCAAACACAGAGCATTGTCTTGCAACCAAAACGATTTGGCCTTGGAGTCGGTGGGCCAGCTTCACCAGATGATAACCATGATTTTTTGCGCTTAGGATTTTCGAAATAAACCCATTTTTCATCACCCGACACTATTCGATGCAGAAATGACTTCCGATCATACCTTTGAACCAGCATTTCACAGACGATTTTTCGCTTTTCCGTTTGCCTGTCATTCAATTTATGTGGCATCGATTTTCCCATCTTTTGAATTTTTCCCATTACTCGTATTCAGTCTCTAATCGTTTCTTGGACCACATTTAACGCTTCTGGCAACAGTTTTTGAGTTTATCCTTTATCCAATAACTCCTGCAGTTTCGCATCTTTAAACTTTTTCGGCCTACCAGAACGTACTTCATCTTGCACATCGAAATCACTACTTTTGAATTGACGAAACCACGCCCCACATGTTTTTAAGGTTGGAACATGCTCGCCGTTTCTACCAGCAAACGATGACTTTCAGCGGCTTTTTACTTTTATTTTCGTAGATATGCATATGGAGTATATCAGACTAATGCCTAAGTTCTTCGCATTTTTGAACTAAAGATTTATTATTTTTCTTCACAAAATATATGAGTCAATCAAGAGTATATCCTCCTCCATTATTTATGATTGCCTTCTAATCATAATAAAAATCATTTTTCATTGAGAAATAGTTCAAAAAACCATCGCAAAAATGAGTGAATTAAAGAACGAATTGTTGTAACATACACCCTTTCGATAGATTTAGGTTCCTCTGACTTCTGACATCTCGAAAAATTCATGTGTAGAAAACGATTTTCATCGAACGAAGAGGTAATAGCAGCTGTGGAAGCGTATTTCGACAGTCTTCCAGATTCTCACTTCATGGACGGAATCCATAAATTAGAAGATCATTGGAACAAGTGTATTGAAGTTTAGGGAAATTATATTGAATAATAAAATGTATTTTGAACCATGAAGTCGAGTTTTTCTTATCGAACGGTAAAAGTTATCGAACAACCTGGTACACTAGACTTTTTCATAGCATTCTCGCCAATTGCCACTTGCAACGGTTAAATGTTTCAGGAGCGCATTTGCTGATCTATAAACAAAATTTGGTGTTAATACGCTGCTCTAAATTTCGATTTTCCATTATTACGCCAAAGTGCACACGCAAATGTGTATTACCTTCCCAATAGCTAAGTGTCAACTGGCTTTATCAGCTTGAAATATGCGCACGTATTACGAGGGAGCGTTTTTATATTCGCGGAATGAGCGGGTTGTAGAGGGGTGAGTAGGCGCATTGGGGACGTGACCTGTGCAGCGACTCATGATTAGTATAAATACGAAGTTTCATTGTTATTAGACAGTTAATCTTTGAGCTATCGTCAACCAAGTAACATAATCAGGAGTGAAAAGTGAAATATGGAAAAAATCGAATATCGTGCCGTTATAAAGTTCCTTACCAGGCAAGGAAAATCAGTCGCGACCATAATGAATGAGATATCATTGGTTTACGGCGACTCTTGTCCAGGAAAAAACATGGTGTACAAGTGGCATAGTTTATTTAAACAAGGAAGGGAATCCCTTGAAGACGACCCGAGGCCGGGCAGGAGCATTGAGGTGACCACGCCAGCACAAAAGTTGAACAAATTGTACTCGAAGATGCTCGACTAAAGAAGAAACAACTCGCAGAAATGGTTGGAGTATCCGATACAACAATTTTTAAAATCCTACACGATCATCTCGGCATGTCTATCGTCAGCGCAAGATGGGTGCCGAGAATGCTCACGCCGCCGCAAAAACAACAGCGCGTAGAGTGTTCGCGTGCATTTTTGGACCTCTGTAATGAAGACAAGGATGGTGTATTGAGTGGAATTGTTACTGGAGACGAAACTTGGGTTCATCATTATGAACCTGAGTCCAAACAAGACTCCATGCAGTGGCATAAAAAGGGCACAGCACCTCCCAAGAAATTTAAAGTGTCACAATCAGCTGGGAAACTCATGGCAACGGTATTTTGGGACTCGGAAGGAATATTGTTGATTGATTATAAAGATAAAGGTGTTTCTATAACCGGAGAATATTACGCTTCAATATTAGAGCGACTAAAAGAAGCCATTAAAGAGAAAAGACGGGGAAAATTGACAAAAGGTGTTCTGCTTTTGCACGACAACGCGCCCGTCCACAAGAGCCGCGTTGCGTTAGCTGCCCTGCATAAGGTGGGCTTCGAAATTGTGAATCAGCCACCCTACAGCCCAGACCTGGCCCCGAGTGATTATTACCTGTTTCCGAAAATGAAAAAAGAGCTGCGGGGTAAAAAATTTACTGCCGATGATGAAGTCAAGGAGGCAGTTTCGGCGTATTTTGCAGATAAAGAGAAATCATTTTTTTATGAGGGTATAAATAAATTAATTGAAAGATGTGAAAAATGTATCCGTCTTGCAGGTGAATATATTGAAAAAGAAAAATAATTTGGTTTTATTTCCACCCTTTGTCCCCCATTCCGCGAATATAAAAACGCTCCCTCGTAGTTCATACATGCTGAAACACGAACGCGATTTCGATACCATTGCGTCACGAATGATATTACGCAACTATTCCGGAACTTAAATTGTAACACCCCGTATATAAGATTTCATTTCTTACTCTAGAAAATTTTGGTATTCTTCGTACTTTAATACGACTTGCAGAATTACATTTTATGAATAACATTCCAATTTACTGCCTTTCTTTTTTTCTTTTTCAAAATTGAGTTGAAATTAGATCATCTTTAAGCGAAATGATTTAATTAATATGATCGCACAACAGGAAATATCATATACCATCCCTGTAACAATTGTGTAACGTTACGGCAGCTCTTTTTAATAAAAGTGTTAATTTTTGACGTTGGATGTTCCATTCCAGTTACCGCGCTTTACGGAATCAGTTATATGTGTCAAGTAAAATGAAAATCCAAGGACATGATGTACTCAGAACACCGTGAAATGAGTTATACAAAGTCCAACAAGTTCTGCTCAAAATTGCATGCATATTATACAGCCGGTTATGGAATAATTTCACATTACTTGGCTTATTCGACGAACTGAGTTTTAAAAGATTAGAAAATCTTTACCGAGAGAAATAAGAATGACACGATATAATCGTTGAAACGTATCGTAATTCTGGTTGCGTGAATTGCTTAGTTTTTGTAATGTTTAGAAAACTTATATTACTAAATTATTCATGTAATACAATCGACTATAAATCATTTTGTGCGTGCCAGGACATTTCGGTTATTTAGAACGCAGAACGTGAAATAGGACAGCAACATTTTACGTGAATAACACAGATTTTTCAAAGACAATTAAAATGTGCATTCTTACTCGGTTTGTACAGAATTCCTTAACACATAAATTAGATGTTTCCTTCATTAAATAACGCGTAGAGAATGTAAAAAAGTAGCAGTGAAATGTGGGCAACTGTAACAGTTCGTATTTTACATAATTAGTTTAGAAATTTGAATTTTGAAGTGAGACCTATGAAATAAATGAGTAAGAGCTATTTTATTACAAAGGGTACTAGGAAAGTTTTGCAATACAGCTTTATTTTATTTTTTCAAAGTAATTTCCTCTACACTCAATACACCTCTCCAACCTCCGAAACCAATCTTTAAACCAGTTCTGCCAAGTTTCACTAGGGAGTAAAGCACACTCGTTGTCCCAAGCTCGCAGAAGATCCGCATCGCTGGAAAACCGCCTCCTTTTAGCTTCATTTTCACATGCGGGAACATACTATCCTGATGGAGGAACCAGGTATCCATTCTTGACTTTGGCCGCAAGTTTTTCATAAATCCAATGACTTTAGGGAGGCACTGTTCAGTATACCACTTAGCTCTGACTGTCTTCTGTGTGTCCAAAACGACGCGTTCCATAATTCCACGCGATTTGAAAAATACATATTTTCTTCTTTACAGATCGGAATTTACGGGTGTGTTCTCATCATCAAAGACCTAAACTTTGTTTTGAGCTTTGGTTGGCACATCGTAATAGTACAGCCAAGTCTCGTCACCTGTCACGATGTTGTTCACATACCGAGGTTGTCCCTTATTAACCTTTTTTAGCATTTCCCGGCACCAAGTCACACGTCGTGTCATCTGCTCTTCAGTCAGTCGATGCGGCACCCAGAAAGAACAAAGTTTCTTCACGTGCGAATGATCATGCAGATGTCGCTCGCCTGTCCTCGCCAAACGTTTTCCTCACGGTAGTTACGTTTTCCTCCGTAACTGACGTTCGTGGCCTTCCCGGCCTCTCAGCATCCTCCACAGTTAAATTTCCCCTTTGAAATTCTCTATACCGCCAGAATATCGTTGTGCGATGTGGACAAACATCACCTAGTGCAAGAGTAATTTCTTCGAAGCACTGGTCTATGTTTAAACCACGCACGCCATCGACATGGCGCGGTGGCTACTATGCACGTATGAACATGTCTCAACATGCAGCAATTAACAACTTCCTACGATTCATTGTTGCGTTATATTGCAAAACTTTCCTAGTACCCTTTGTATTATTCATCATATTCTCTTTCAACTTTATCGTACTTAGATTGACGATGCTAAAGCACCATTATGCCATTTTTTTATAATGATCTTTCTCAAGGTCTTTAACATACAACTCCGTTGCTGTAATAAATTTTTCACCCAATCGAAACTTCTTTTTCAGCTAGAAGAATTTTGAATTTGAGGAATAAATGGAAGGCACTTAGAGCCAGAGTTGGCGAATAGTATTAGTGAGGTGTGTTCTGAAATCTCTTTTGTTTTAATTTTTCGCTTGACTGGTGAGACAGAGTTGCTATAATGAAAGAAAACTTTCTTATGACCATTCAGGTCGTAGTTCAGAAATTGTTTCTTTCAGTTTGCCTAGTAAAGCTTTTGTTGATGGTTTGGTTACAAAAACTATTTTTTGATCAGTTGGGTCCAATACATTTTGCCACTTTTCGGTTGTAGCATAAATATCTGAGTTCGATAAAAGTTCTGATCTTTACTGGCAAAAAATTAAACCAAACGACTTTAACGTCATCATTGCAATAAATTTGATAAAGTTGATTAACTTAATCACTTGTATTCTGTATGCGTATTTCGATAACTAAGTTGTCATCATCAGCAGTTAAACAGCGTCGCACCTGGGAAACTACCGCAAAAACTCGCACGAAACAAATTCCGTACACGACTTATACCGTCGAAAGCCAAAACGCACACTCCTGCTGATGATGACAAGTTAGTCGTCGAAATACGTATACAGAATATGAAAATGAATGTGGAAACGCGTTATATATCAACCTTAAGTGATCCAGTACTTCTACATTACTATTTTGATTTGGTAAAGTTTTATTTTTTCAAACGTTTTTACAGTGCACTGAATTGCACTAATACTAGGAATAGTCCTACTAGAAAGAGTTTGAAAATAAGCCACGAATATCTCGAGCAGAAAGAATTGCTTTTATATCTAAAATAATTTTACAATTCGAACCCGCTTTTCAGTCGCAAAATAATTCATTATTAAAGTCGACAATACCTTTTATGCAAACCAAAGTGTACTAAACGCTATTACTCGAGACGATCACTGCCGATGCAGTGGTGTAAGGACAGTGGTTGAACTAAGAGTCGAATAAGTGAATTTTATATCACCTACCATATTGACAAACAACCAGCATATACATACATATATTAAATAGACAAACTGTTGAGATTTCAAAATTTGGAGCGACGCCCCGTGGTTTATATAAGTACCCGTGGCCCCCGTGGCTTGAAAACCGATGTACTTATACAATGTATCACGAACACGAAACATTAAGAAGTATTAACATAAACAACCAATAATCAAGAACGTAAATTAAAAGTTATTTTAAATGTTTTTTTAATATCTCTTGAATAGCTTGAATTGCATACATTTTTGTACATACATATAACACTAAAACACTGCGTTCCTACACATATATACAAGTATTCCTGTATTTATCACCTGTATAAGTATATTGATTTTTCTCCGTTTTATTATGTAAATAACTTTTTCTGCATAGCATTGCCAATAATAGTGTCAACAACATTATTGTGTGCCTTGAATCGAATACATAAATATGTACATATATGAATGTATATGGTGTAATTATTATTCATGTAGAAAGTGCAGGTGTTTTTATTCATGTTTAATTGTACATTCATATAAACACACACACACACACACACACACATTCAATATGGAATATAGTGTGTATAATAACACCTTGACATAGGAACCGTTCATGAAAAATAATGAGGAATTTTAATTTTTATAAAATTTTAATGATGATGTTTTTGAATAACTTCTGAATTGTAAATTGTCTTCATTTAAATATTTTATATCGTTTTCGGCTAGAAAACTACACCTCATGAAACACATATTCTGTGATCCGTCGAAAACATAAAATGCCGTTACTTTTGCTTTTATAGGTTCACAATCCAAATATACACGTCAATTTGAGTTAACATAACAATCTCGTACTTAAATAAAACACAGAATAATTGAGATCTTGGACTGAAATTTATTCCAGGTGCAGTATACCAGGTGTACCAGAAAATCATTACTGATATTTTCGTAAAAAAAACTACATACTTTTCAAGAAAATGGAAAAATTTATTTATTCAAAGTATTGGCCTTTGATTCTATACATTGCCATCTTTCAGGCAATTTATGGATGCTATCCCAGTTTGTCCTTTGAGTAAAACGATTCATCGAGCCAGTTTCTAGTTTCTTCGAAATCGGCGAAGTGCTGCTCTGCAAGCGCGTGTTCCATTGATGCGAAAAGGTGAAGATTGGACAGGGCAATGTCTGGAGAGTACGGCGGGTGCATGTAAGTGCTCTCAACGCTTCCTTGACCGGTTTTGCTGTATAAGATGGCACGTTATCTTGCTGTAAACTCATTTTACCATGTCTTCGGGCGCATTCTGGACGTTTCTCTATCAATGAATAGTTCAAATTGATAATTTGTTGTCGGTAGCGATCAGTATTAACTGTTTCACCAGGTTTCAACAGTTCGTAATATACCATGCCACTCTAGTCCCACCAAACACAGAGCATTGTCTTGCAACCAAAACGATTTGACATTGGAGTCGATGGGTCGGCTTCACCAGGTGATAACCATGATTTTTTTGCGCTTAAGGTTTTCGAAATAAATCCATTTTTCATCACCCGTCACTATTCAATACAGAAATAGCTTCCGATCTTACCTTTGAAGCAGCATTTCGCAGACGATTTTTCAATTTTTCATTTACCTGTCATTCAATTGATGTGGCACCCATTTTCCTATCTTTTGGATTTTTCCCATTGCTCCTACTCCGTCACTAATCGTTTCTTGCCCCACATTTAACGCTTCTGACAATTGTTTTTTAGTTTGGGTTGGGTCTTCATCCAATAACTCTTGCAGTTTCGTATCTTCAAACTTTTTTGGTCTACCAGAGCGTTCTTTACCTTGCACATCGATCAATCACGCCTCGCATGTTTTTATGGTTGAAGCATGCTCACCGTAAGTTTCTACCACAAACGATGACTTTTAGCGGATTTTTTGCCTCGAAGAATGGTTTTGCTCAAAGAACAGTTTTTTTGGGATGGCATCCAGAAATTGTCTGAAAGATGTGCAAAATTTGTAAAATCAAATGGCCAATACTTTGAATAAATAAATTTTTCCATTTTCTTGAAAAGTATGTAGTTTTTTTTACGAAAAAACCGGTAATGACTTTCCGGTATACCTGGTATGTCCCTTTGAAGAAGAAATTGTGATTTTCATCAAAATGAAAAGTTTTAAATTTAGCCTTTGCAATTCCTAAAACAGTAATTCTGAACTAGCAAAACGCCAACTCATTATTTCTTATTGTCAAACCGTTTAAGCCTTGAAAATAAAAGAATATATAAATGGATTATGTCCCGATGTTTGTTTTACATACACATTTACATACATTTTGATTAAATATTTCCATTTTACATTTTGAAGAGCTATTATTAGTGTACAGTGAACAAACCAGCTCATTTAAATTAATTACCAGATTATGCATCTTAAAGGCCAAAGAATATTTGATCATTGCATGTGTTATTTCTTATAATTTATTGCTTTGGATATATTTTAAGAACTGCGTACACTTGTGCATGCTATATATACACATATACGTCCATGTGTTCGCTATTGCGAAAAGTTTTGTGCTCTTGTTTTTTTTTTGTTTTTTTGCTGTCGAATAAAAATACGTCTGATCTGGGTCAGCTTCAGAAGAGGTTGCTGTTGAACGGTGTCGCGAATGAAGTGTCACACAACGACTTGACGTTTCACAAGCGCGCCGACTTCGTTAAAAAATAATTGAGAAGGCTGACTGTTGCACGTTCCGAATGCTTCAATTAATTGCCATTTAATTGAATGATATATAATTAAGGTTTTGTATGTTTGCAATTCGAAATGAGAGTGTGAATATAGTATGCAAAAAAAGAATAGGATGAGCGTTGGCTATTATTCCTTTTTAATACAGCGTTTTGGAAAAGAAATTCGCATTTTAAATTTACAGCAATTTATATGTAGAATGAAATGTTTAAAATTAAACAACGCTGGTTTACGTGCCAAAAAGACTAAATTCCAAATTTCTCAACTTTTTTCAAAGGGGTTATACATCAAAAAAAGTATATAGGTTGCTTTAAAAATTTTGTGGATGATACAGAAAAAAACATTTTTTTAAAATTTATGTTCACCATTATGATCTATTCACTTCTGCATTCGATGGAACCAGTTCTCAAAACATAGGACCCATTGCTTTTCAATCACCTTAGATACGAAGTTTTCGTAGGCTTCCACAGTTGCTTCCGGGGTATTAAATTGCAATTCACGCATTTTGTCTTTTATGTATGCGAATAAAAAAGAGTCGCAGGTGCCAGGTCGGGGCTATAAGTGGCTAAAAATCCTGATGTTGAGATGCATTATGTGATGGTGCATTGTCTTGATGCAGAATGATTCGTCCTCTTGGTTATTTCTCGCGCACTGGAACGCGGTTGCCAACAAATGGTTGTATACCATTCAGCATTGACTGTGCGACGATCCCCTAACGGAATAGTAGCGAGATAACCAGTATGGCCGAAAAAAGAAGCCACCATTTTCTTGCCAGAGCTTCGTCGTCTCTCATTTTCGTGGATTTCTTCTTGTCTTTGAAGACCCATTGAGCCGATTGTCGCTTGCGTTCTGACCCCTAACAATAAATCCAACTTTACACTGATTTTGCTCGACCTCGGTTTAATTTTTAAGCATTTTTGTACCAGTCCATACCTCTTTTTTTGGAGCTTCCGTTAAATTGTGTGATATCCATCGAGCGCAAAGCTTCCTGACGGCAAGATGATCATGCGGGATAGTTCTGGTTTAGTTCATACCTATGCCAAATTATGCCCGAATATCTATATGTGCAGTGGTTTGCCTTTATTATGACACGCCGTCTATGTCTTTTGGAGTGACTGCAGTGGCAGGCCGTCGCTTATGATTCACGTCCACGCTGGAACTTAAAGCACCGTTCAACAGTATGACGAGTAACGTATACGAAAGTATAGCTGCGTTGAAGGTAGAAAGGCAAGTTAGCCCTCAATATGTGTTAACACTGAACAATAAAGATATCATCCTAGGCTGTTTATAATATTCTTTTAAAAATCCGAGTGAAAAAAATTGAGTTAAAACTTTATTTAGAGCTTGTGATCCTATTATATGATACCTTTGTGGGAATTTTCTATATTTTCGTGGCCCTGTGTTGTTTGTATCATAAATAGTCGCCTTGAAGGACCCATGGACGTGAGAAGTGTATATATTTATCCTTAGTTATGCTTATGTTATGTTTTTTAAATTCAAAACTTCTTATTTCTAACTTTTTTTAAGGGTACACTCAGTAATAATATTCCAAACATATAATATCATTGAAATACTGAATAATTACACATTTTTCAAATAATAATTATTTTGCTTTTGCTATTTCTATAGTTTATTCAGAAAATAAATTTTCTATAAACTCTAAATGACAAACTAAATTTCATTTCGGTATACGTATACGCGGCAATAAGAACATTCTATATTCATATTTTACAGGTCGAAATTAAAATCTATAAAGAGGATGAGCCATCGACTGCTTTTTTTAAATACTTTTGATTAAATACTGTTCAACATCTATCAAAAGTCTTATGCTTTATTGAAAAAACTAAATCTTTCGATTAGTTATGGAATGTAACTTCATTTAAATGTAGGCTTATGGACAAGGATCCTGAAAAGCCTTTAGAACAATAAAAAAGTCATGTAAATGTATCCTTTGACTGGCATTACAGTAGCGCGTACCATCTAAACCCAATTTTGGAGTTCATTTTCGATGGTTCAATGTCCAAATAGCTGGATCAATGTAGTTTCCGAATTGGTTGGATTGGCAACCCAACATCAATCTTTAACAGTACTCCATAAAAAGGACGTCAAACGAAATCGAAGTCACACGCAGGCCAAATAACATCACAAAACGTTTGATTTCACGAGTATTGAACTTAGTTCGCAAATGGGTCGTCTTGTATGGCACGCTATCTTATCGGAATCCATCAATGTCTGGCTAAATCATGGTCTCAGTTGACAGAAACACTTGCCGTCATCAACATCGAAAAAAATGGGCCAATAATGCTACCATTCCAAACACCACAGCAAACAGTCACACGCTGAAGATACATTGGATCCTCTACAACTATGTGTGGGTTTTCCGAACCCCAAATACGGCACTTTTGCTTATTTATATAGCCGCCGGGATGAAAATGCGTCTTGTCCTAAAGCATGTTTTTTTTTAGCAAAATGGTCGTCAATTTCCAGCTGGTCTAACGCCCAACCAGGGAAAGCGATAACGAAGCCGATGGTCACTTCGCTTCAATGCCTGAGTAAGTTGGGCCTTATAAGCGAATAATCCGAAGTCTTTATGCAAAATTTTACGCAGGCTAGTGCGAGATCTGTGGCTAATTGAGGTTCTCGACTTTAAGGCAGCAATAGCAATATTCTAGACTGAGCGCGCCGAACAGACACGCGAATAACTTTTGTTATAAGAATAACACAGTAACCTATGTTGACTGAAAATTCTTTCCAAAATTACGCACTGTTTCAGCAACACAATATTCACTTTGGAAATAAATTTTCAGTACTTTCTAAGGTTAGTCAAACGAAAATCGACTTATTTTGTGCCACCTGAGGTTCGACACTAAAAATGTGTCAATATTTTGAGCGCGATAGTGTTGCTAAAGTTGAAATAATACATAGTTTACCCGATGACTATTTGCGTTTACTGTGGGCATTTTATATCTTCGAATTTCTCCTTTGAAAAAATAGTTATTCTAAAAGTATTATACACTATATTAACTCACAGTATTGTCAAGTCTATATAGATCGGAAATATTCGTCGAAGAGTGACGGACGCTCGGGGTAGTTTTGCCGCACTTCATAAAATCTGTTTTGAAGTGATAGTATCTCTGAAATATTAGTTTTCGAAATATGGTCTTATTTCTAATTCTGTTAAATTATACATAGGTATTTTATAAGTAAGTGAAATTTCTTAGCTGCCGCAACAGTGTTATTTTGCGCACTACGCCGCTGCCTATATGCTGAGCCTCGTAAACGTGGACTTCGTTTTTGTTCATGTGACAAAAACAGTATCTAAAACTCCGTATACGTGGG